>OY728141.1:1739523942-1740731442 GCA_963277665.1 Viscum album
GGATATTTAAGAATGATTATATAAGAGATCTTATTCATGATAAAAGGAGAATAATTATGATATTTATTTCCAAGGAAACATTTCAATGAGAATTCAGGGAAGTGGGAAGCTATCTCATCAATGTATTCTGTTTCAGTGCTATCAATGTAGTAGGTTTGTGCACATGCATCCTTAATTTCTATACCACAATTTAGAGTTATATTTTTCCAATAAAGTGGGACATCTACATAGGTTTTTATGTTGAATAATGTTTAATTTAAGTGGTAGGTGATTAGGTAAAAATACCGGAGTCTTGGAAAGACACATCTAAATCTCAACAGACTTGTAGCTAGAGGTTCCCAAGTTGTTTTATTTTAACAAAGGTATGATGTATCAATTTATAGGTGTGGTAGTATTAGGTAGATTTAACATCCCATAAGTTTCATAGTGGAGCCTCAGGTATTGGATAATGTCGTCCAAATGTTATGTAGTCCACTATATATAGCATGGTTGCAGGTCCTTCTACCTTTAGATTTAAGATTCTTATATCATATATCCTAGATTGATTCTGTTGATATTTGGAAATGAACTTCCTTTCTATGTTAATTTTTTTTATAAAAATTGGATTTGGTTTTTCTAATCATGAATGGTTGTGGAACCATCGATACACATTTGGTAGTCAAGCTAAAGAATATCAATCATTTTGAGGCATGTTCTCTAGAAATACGTGATTACGATTTCAATTGGAAATATCTTTTGATGGAAATGATTCTTTTCTATTTCATTATTTATATTTATTTTAAATATATATATCAATATCACATCAATGGTTGCTATAGGAGAGTTAAATTGATATCTCCATGATGAGCTATCTATTTTTACAAGGTTGACTGGGACCTTCTGGCTGGTCATGTTGGAATAATTCATTATATATTATACTATTTTACATATTACATAGAAGGATATCACCTAGATTATGGAAGAATAAAATATGATACATTTCCTCTAGTGGTTGACCATTTAAAATATGTATTTCCAATGAAGTTATTTATCATATGACATGATTGAGAGATTAATTAGACGATCAATTTGGTAAATTGAGCAATGCCAGTTTCTACTCCACCGTACTGGATGTCTCCAATAGAGGTTCCAAAATTTGAGGTACAATTTCATTATCTAGAAGATAAATGTTTTATAAATACTAGTGAATAACGTTGTTCTTTTCCTATTATATTCACCAAGATGGATAACATGACGTAGTTATTATGTGGGGACTATTACAGAATAAACCATATGAAATTCATGAATTTGTATCCTATTCCACACATTCATGATATCTTCAATCTGCGGATAGGTGGCCTTAATTCCTATAATATTTAATTCAGGGTAGTATATCATTTGATTAGAGTGAGATGATCAAATATTCCCCCATCCTCTTTTTGGAGAAGTTATTGATTGTATGAGTTCATGGTGATTCCATTTATTTGGGATAATGAAGCAGTGGGATTAATTTATTTGATGAATCATATATTTCAACCATTTATATATCCTTATGTGGGTTTTTTTGACAATTTCTTAGTGTACACCCATTAAACCGATGACTATGTCCATCAACTTGACATTGTCTTGTGTAATTTATATAGAATTAGACTTGTGCCAAGAAAATTAAATGTTGTTTCAATACTGATAAAGTAAAATTCATGGGTCAAGACATCTCATATGTGGGAGTGTCAATACACATGTAAAAGTTAACTATCATTATATCATATGTGTGAACAAAGAATATATTTGAAATTCACAGTTTTTGGGGTTAGTTTATTTATACCAACACCTCAACTTGGACTTCTCCCATATAAAAAACTGATGTTTGGGATGAACAATAATGGGGTGATGTTTAATGGTTAGCTGGTTATGACAAATCATTTACAGAATAGATTGGTAGGTTGACATGAAGACTGATAACCACCATAAATTTTTTTATGGAATATACCATGAATTTTGATGCATCTAAAGTTATAAATAGATTAGTTCTGATGTTGGATGAATATGTTGTATCTTATGGATCGTGGTTGCGAAGACTGTATGAGGGAAATTATCATACTCATGGTTCAATGATTTTATTGGTGGTTGATTCCCAGTTATTTTGGAGATTACATATGGGGGGGGGGTTGGTTTATATAAACATCATGATCCACAATTACATTTTTCTCAGTGGGACCAGAACCTTTGGCATAGTATATATGACAAAAAGCTTATGTCATACAATCTAAATTTATATTATACACCAGTAAGTGTAAAATTCATTTCCATTGGTTTTAATTTATGAAATAGATATTGGAAGTGTGGGTGCATCTCAATGAGTGGAAAGTGATTTCACCCTTTGTATACATCCATAAAATTGTTCAATATTACCAAAAATCGTGAAAATTACTATGAAATCTATTTTACCCATGGTTTAGAACTAGATCAAGACAGAATAGCTATTTTATCCTAAGGGGTTATCTCTATGGGAAAATTTATATGATGGGGATCCACCATCATATGGTCACTAGGTAGAGGGAATTTTATTCCTTTTCATATGTGAGTATGGGTTTCTAAATTCATAAACAATAAACTAGTGAGAGTGATTCATGATTCTCTATGGGCAGTAAATCTAGACTCAAAGAAAATGTATTGTGATATAAATAGATAGTACTGGTGTCTAGGAATGATGATGGAGGTTTTGAGATTATTTGTGAGTTACATCACCTATAATGTGGTGAATGCCGAGTATCAAAGGCTGACTAGGAAATTGCAACAAAATCCCATTCCAGATGATAAATGGGACAATTTCACTATTCATTTTTTGATGAAATGACCGTAGAAAACCCCACAATAATCATATTTATATGAGTGATAATATATTTAATACCAATAGTATCTAACTTTTTCCTATCAGGGATACCTTAAAAATTGATGATTTGTTTTGTATCTATGTCTTGGATATAATTTAACTAAATGGTGTTCTAAAGTGTATCATTTTTGATAGATATATTAGTGTCGTGTCTCAGTTATTGATTTATATTGAGAAGGCTTTAGGATTTCCTGTACTTTTGATAATGTGGTATCATCCTTCAAATAATAGACAATTTGAATGTACTATTAGGATTCTGGATGATATGTTATGAGATTGTGTTTTGATTTCATTGGTTCATGATTGAAGATTTTATCACTAATGAATTTATCTTTTAATAACAACTTCATATAATCGATCCAAATGGAACCATTTGTGGGTATGTATAATGGATTATACTATAAAACTATTTGTTTGGTTATATATAGACGAGTCTACACATGTTGGACCAAGACATGTGTTGGTGATTTCTCAACATCATCAGTTTATCTGAAGGTGGTTGGTTAGCCAGAAGATAATATAGATATCAAAAGATATCAATTGTATAATACCTTTAGTGTTTTATATGAGTCTTTTTTCCTTCCTTTATGTGTCTCCTAGTATAGTGAAAGTATGTATCAGGAAATAAGAAAATATGGAACCTAGGTTTTTTGGGTTGTTTGAGGTAGTGGAAATGGTATATCCAGTGGTGTATCAATTATTCCTCTCACATCATTACAGTTCCATGAAATATGTGTTTCCCATTTCAAAATTTCAATGTTATCATATAACCCTTAACTATTGGTAATAATTAATGATTCCATGTTTGTAGTAGATGTATACATTGAGGAGAATCTAATGTGGATTGTGGACCATACTGATTTGTATTATTAATGAAAGACTACAACACTTATTCATGTGTAGTGGAAGCATGAGTGTGATTATGTGGATACTAATTGGGGGGACTAAAATATTTGAGAAAATTGGGAAAAAAATGTCCATAAATATTTTATAATGATTATTATATAATATCAGGGATGATATAAGCCCAAAAATTCTAAATAAAGAACCTTGTATTTAATAGTGTGTATGAAACGCAACACCAATCATGTATGGGAATATAATATGCAGTTAAATTATATTATATTTACTATTTAAAATAGTTTCTATATATTTTCAATGAAAAAAAAAACTTTCTTAGTGTGTGTTTAATGCAAGAGATCCCTTTTTTGTTGGCTTGCGTTAAACGCAAGACTGATTTTTTCAGAAAATAAAATATTATTAAAATATTTTTATAAAATATAATATGATATTAACTAGCCATTATTAATAATTTCAACTCAATTACGAAAAATATGATTCATATAAATATAAAATTAATATATGGGTCAAAAATTTATGATAAAGAAAAATAAGATCCAATTGGATAAAAAAGAAATATTATTATTTTTCTGCAACCAAATGATTTTTAACATAATAAACATAATTAATTTATATTAGTAAATGATTTTGATGAAATATATATGTTATATATTCAATCAAATATTTTATATATTTATTATTTAGGGTTTATATGAACAATATATGAATAAACATTGTTTTACAAAGAAACGCTATATTTTGTATAAAGTAGTTTTACCCCCTTTAATGGTAAACCCATCTTAAATATGTATTATGAAACAATATTTTATTTAGTATATCAAAATAAACTTCATATTTAAAATAAAAACATAATAATTATATTATGTTAATTTTTTGAAATGTCTTTGAAACATTTTATTATTTAATGAATAATAAAGAAACTAAAATTTTGTTCAAAGATAAATTTTTGTCAAATGTATTTTTAATGTTAAATTATAATATTAATTTGTTTTATATTTTAATTATAATATATTTTTATAAATTAATACAATTTATTTTATTATAATATATTTCAATTCTAAAGTGACTATAAAAACATAGCAAACATCCATATGTTTTTACATAAAAAACATGAATTAAGTCCTACCTGTAGGATAAAATTTAAATCATTTTCTGCCACTTCTATGATTCAAATTTAAAATAACTCACTATATATTTTGAATCATAATATTATTTGATTTCAAATATGACCACGTTTTTTTGACCCATAATATTAGTAAAGGTGATTAAAATTAATTAAAACATTTAAGGTTAAATTCATATTAATAAGGGACTAAACTATAAACTTAAGGACAACAACGAACTTTAAACATGACCATGAGTTATTATGTGGAAATATTTTAGACATACCCAAAATTTTATAGATTTGGACCCATTATGATATATAACTACAACATTGAAAACGTGGGATGAATGGATTTGTGAAAATGTTACAATAATTCCACTCCTCCATCACTATAAATGGCCACAAATTCTCTCCATTCCTCACACCACTCAATCTACTTTGGTTCTGCCAAGATCATTAAAAATAGCTTTCCAAAATACCTCCGCTAGACCTCGATGCATATATTTGGGAATAAATCCTTCCTTGTAACCCTTTTGTTATAAACAAAAAAGGAGTTGCCTGATTTTTAAGGTAATGCTTTCGAACAATAACTTTTTTCAATTACTTATCCACTATGTTTTAGTCCTAAACATACAGAAACATACATATATTGGGTGATAAACATAGGGTTTATATGGAAAGAAAACTACAACCTCATGAAATGATGATTTTTCGTTCTTACTATAGAACCTCTCATATTGGAAATTACTATGGGAACTCTATTTATATTTTTTAATATAAGAAAATTATTATATAATTATGGTTCATAAATTATTTTAAAACACATATCTTAATACTTTCTATTTTTTGTCACAAATATAACATCATTTTTAGTTTTCTGGACTACCACCATCTCAAGTGATATGATTCGTTCACACGATACTTGGAATGTATTAAAGATGAATTTAATTAAAAATAAACTGAATACCAAAAATATATATGATATTAATTACATAGTAACCTTTCTGTAAAGATAATATATACCATTTTATTTATTACCCATTCACACACATAAAAAGTTATAATGTTATTTGAGGGAAAAAGGAATACCGCATCCATGACATGATGTGATTCATTTTACATAAAAAGAATTCAATATGTAATTATATATGGTTAAATAATATTTAATTTATCATATAATGATCATTCTGGGATGATATTTTGTTACTTACCCACTTCCCATCATGATCATTGAGAGATAAGAATTTTACTCATCTTTACAAATGACCTACCATCTCCATGATTGCGATGTGGATTGTGTTTTCAAAAATATATTAAATTATTATCTTTAAAGGTGTAATTGATGTATAAATATTATAATTATGAAATAATTATCATTCTAGTGATTTTATATAATAATCTATTTGACCATAGTAAACCGACCAAAGTCATTGTTGACACATTAATCGATTTTTTTAAAACACCCGACGTAAACTTAAGTATTTATGTAGTTATACTCAACATGGTATATTTTTAAACAAAATTAATTAAAACAAATTCTAAAAAATGGTAAAATTAGCATAATATTGTTATAAATTATGTTAATGGAATATCACCTCAATCTTCTCACTTTTTACATCCATGAGATAAATTTAATGTTCACCACTTAAATCTTTTTTATTATGTGTCTACTATCCCTTTGATAAATTATATCATTAATCCTATTAAGTTGATGGAATTTAAAATTTTAATTTAACTTTACTTATACATGATGATTTTGAATTAAAATGTTTCCGTTTAGTATGGGCCACTTTGGAATATTTAATGTTTATTTTTCTCAATAATAAATTAAATTATCTTTCAATAGAACTTACATTCGATGAAATTATATGAACAAAATTCAATAAAACATGGAATTTTTTCTCCTCTATTTATTAATGTCAATTTTCAAGTATTTTTAAAATTATTCACATTTTGGTACTTGAAAATATTTAGAATTTTTTTTAAATAAAACCTTATTTTATTTCTCTCATTAGTTGGAAAACATTTTTTATTCTTCAAAAAATGATTTATTAAAATTATTTTAAAATGATTTGGTAAATTCGGTTTTACCTTTTTTTTTAATAATGTTTTCAAATGAATCTACTTATTTCATTCTTGAAAAAAAAATTCAATCCTTTTTACCATTCAAAAGGAATGTTCGATTACATCATATGACATGTACGGGTTTACTCAATGTCATTTCATTAAAGCATCCTTTACATTTCTAAAAGGTTACTTTTTAATGAAAATGATTTCAAAAGTAATTTTCAAGAAATGGTTTTTCACAAGATATTACAAACCAAAATGATATTTTCCTCAAGAAATATTTTAAATGATATTTTTATTGTTTTTTTATTCATAGGCAAAAAAAACTATTTTTATTACTATACTTGGGATTCTTTGTATTGATATCATCCTCACTTTTCCTATTGATAGATTATTATTGATTTTTCCAATGATATTATTCCAATTCACGTCTATGAATTCTTTGTTATTCCCCTTCAATTATTCAAACCTTTATAATTATTGAACACTGAATTTCCCTCTAATGATCCATTTCATTTATCATCAATATTCCTATTTCCTAAACTGAATACCAATTTACATATGTTGCTATGATAGTTATTTTATTATTTGTGGGCGTATTTATAATTATGTAATAATTATTCAACATGGATATTTGATAAGACATTTTTTTTGTTTTTTTACATGAGGAATAATTTATACTGGTAATTATGGGTGGATCCAAGAATTTATATATATACACTATTCATCAATATATTCTCATGATATAAATAATTTGCAAAAATTAAATGGGTTTCTATTCGTAGTTTTAAACCATCATGTGAATGGTCTTGATGGTACATGTTTCCATGCGCCTCAGACATAATATCCATTAATAAATAATTTATCTCATATTAGTTTTAGTTATAATTGATCCATTAGATTTTTTTTGATATATCTATGGATACATTTTATTTTCAACTCATTGATTAAAAGGCCGGTGTTTTTAGTTTCTTACATTTCCATAGTTATTTTCCATATCGAGTTATTTGAATGGAATGTGTTTCTAGTTTTTTCCTTGAGAAAATATTTATTCACATCCCTCCCAGTATATTGATTATATGGAATTCTATTTCAGTTATTTATCTTCTATAGTTATTATTCACAATGATTCATTATTACTTCCTCTATATTTTTTCTATAATGAGAATATGAGATCTACCTTATTATTATTCTTTCAATATAGATCCAATAGGAGTATTATGAAATATATACAGGGATTTACTAATTTTAATTTAGTTATCCTTGATGTTTTTTATTTATAATGGAGAAAAATATTATGTTGTAATTTGTGTATTCATTTGTAATAAAAGACACATGTATTTATCTAGTTCACCATGACTACAAAACTATCCTTCCTCAGAGATTTTATTCCTTGAAATCATGATAATTTAATTACTATCAGACAATATCTCTAGGATATGTTGGTTCAAGTCACTATAGTTAGAATCCATGGAATTATAGTGAAAACCTTGGGATCTATATTTAGGAAAACATAGATAAGAGAACATAACAGTAAGTTAAAATTTGAGGATAACTATAGAAGAAAATAAAAAAAATATTTATATGGTATATATTACGTTGGTATTCCTAGAAATATATCCCTGTCTAGATACTATAAGTGAATGTGGTTCAAGAAAATATTTATCATGGAGTAACAAAAACATCAAGGTTTTATTGACCAGACTCGGTGTAACCTGGTACACAACAACGGGCCCAAATGCACACCTAGTTTGACACTCTTGGTGGACAACCTTATGAAAATTAAAATTTTATTTACCAACCATTATGTAGGATTTGATCATATGATGAAAATAAAAAATCATGGTTAATCCTAAGGTCTTTTAGATCTAAAATATGGTGTGGTGATTTAGAAATCCTATAAATTATATTATGGATAAACATTAGAAAAAATAAGGACCTTTGTGGAAATAAAATGCATAAAGTATTTATATACCAAGGATGTAGTGAAAACTAGAAAAAAAGATATTTAGTGATCAAAATTATTTAAAGGATATCTATAATATTTATTTTGGATTTCATATTAATATTTTTATAAAAAACGACAACCAATATTTTTGATGACGTACAATAAAATACTGAAATGCCATGGGTCTAGAACCCATGACTGGGGAACAATAAAGGCTTCGAAAAAACAACTAACCTATATAATGTAATGATTAATATGTCATTGCTTTTATTAAATCAATTTGATCAGTAAATATCAATAATAAACTGATAGTGTTACTTTTTAGTATTATAGATTAATGTACTTTCATATTATTGTTTGAAAATAGTAAAAGTCAAAGAGTTCGAATTTTCACTCTTTTATTAGCCTTAATATCCTTTAGAAATGTATTTCTTTTTCTTCTGGATCAACATCAATTTTTTAATGAAAAGGATAATTGATCGAATGTAACTTACTATATTTAACCAAGTCATGAACCATCTAATTATATTCTATTACATTAATGAGACCCAGGGAATATGTATGTGTGGCCCGATGCTGGTCCTGAGAATTGGATTCATTTTTTTATGGTTGCACAATATTATAAAAAATAATAAACTATTTCTTTGCATAGTGTTTCATGTAAATATAAATTAAATGTATTAAAATAAAAAATTTAAATAAATCTAATAAAATGAAAAAGGGAATAAAAATAAATTACAAATTAAAAAGGGTTAGGAAAAAAATGACAAAAAGTAATAAGGGATTGTCACATTTTATTATTTTTTTCTTTTCTCATGCACTTAATTTATTTTAATTTATATTTTATTTTATTTTACTTGTTCCTAATTTTTTTTCTATCTTTATTTTTATATCCTTTGTCTGTTTTTCTTTTTCATCCTTCTTTCCTCTCATATAGTTTCCCTCCTTCCTCCAGTGCACCTCCCTCTCCCCCCAGGGTGCATCTCCCTCCTCCTCCTCTGAACATCCATTGCAACTCTGATTGTCCTCTTATTTTATAACTATTAGAACTAATATGACTCTCACTATAAAGAATTCCATCATCACCAAATAATTTTAGGTTTCATTGTCTCTGTCATGAAATCATCCACATTATGTTTGTTTCTAGAATTGTGGGGGTTTGAAAACCTCTATTTTTTTTTGTTTTTTTCAAATTTAATGTTATCAAGGGAACTAGGGTATATTAAAACTACAAGGTAAGTTTTATTTGTTATTTATAGTCATTTCGTTGCTTCATTTATATACAAAAATGTTCCTATCATCATTTCATATAAATAAAACCTAAATAATCCATTTTTATTTAATTAAACAGTTTTTCTGTGATCATTGTCCCCATTGATTGAGGTGAACACTTTCCTAGGTTGTTTCCAGGCCATTAGACACCCCTTTGAGTGTTTTGACATAATATGCCTATTTAAATTTGGCCTTGAATTTTCAATTTATCATTTCTTATGCATGTATGATAATTTGGGTTGAAGGTTTAAATTGAATAAATTATTTAAGATGAATCATTGACATTGAATTTGGAGTTTCCTTTGGATTTTATTTTTCTTAAATAATTATAAATTATAATTAATGTCATATCCTGAAATTATTAATTTTTTTGTCCACTACTTACACTAATAAAGTGACAATTTTTCACATTATTTTATATTATTAGATGTGATTGTTGGTATTGACTAATTGATAAGAATGTGGAATTAAATGGATAATTAAATTACATTAATCATGAATTCATGTTGTTTGATATATATTCCTCTATTTAGGTTTTAATTGAATTCTGGAAAGTGATAGAAAGTGGATCCCAAATTAATAATCCAAAATAAGACTCTCTGTACCTGATCGGATATGATAAAATGTTCCTGGGAAGTGCTATTTAGGGCTCTCTATGCAAGGGAACCCATATTATTTTTATTATATTATTGTTTGATACTGGTTTTCTATGGGAAAACTCATGATTTCCCCATTGGAAAGATGGATATGAAAAATACTGGACAATACTGGGTCCATTACATGTGATACCTGAGATTAACTCTGGGTTACTATACCACGAGCGGTAATTGTACCTTTAAAAGGATCACCTTGGATAGGCTCGAAGTCATTGGATATTTTGAATGGATATACCATAGTTATACCTCATGGACAGGCTCAGACTCCACCTCTACAACTGAATATTTTAATATAAATTAATGCGATACTTTTATTTATACAATATATAGTTTCCTTATGCATTGTGACACCTATTTTGTGCCATCCAGCACACCTAGTTTTTAGACATGAATTAGACCCCATGCCAAAGTTCAAGCTGAGGGGTATGCTCTTGTCAGGTGTGTAATGTTATTTGGGCCTTGTATAAATATTTTTCCTTCTACATGTGTATCATTTAGTCTCTAAACATTGTCCTAAGTAGGTGGTATGGTATGGTTGTCCTCTTAGGAGCCCAGACCAAGTTACATTTTTTTTATTTTCTTTCATTTATTATATATAGAGAACTATTATTGGTCTCCAATAAAAAATGGAATGGTTTAGACACTGTTGGTGACAACCTACTTGGATTATATCTCAAACCCTGCATGGGAGCTGTTTTGTAAGTGAGTAGACATTATGGTCACATGTATGGATATAGGGAAGAGTGCAACTCCTCATGCTTGATTTCATTTCACTTTTAGATGATGTGTTGGGGGAAGAGGATCAATTCTATTCTTTAGATGTAGTGTTCCTATTATTTTCCCATTTGGTAATTTTTGTTAGCACGTGGTCTATTCTTGTACCCTGTACCACAAAACTTTTCTCTATTTAATTTTAGAGTCATACATTGACATCATCTTGTTATATGTTATGAATATTAATCTTCCTATGTTATTATTAATTTTGATGGGTCATTTATCTTCATTTGTTGTTTCCTTATTTTTCTCTATGCATCCACTACTTGTTACATATAGTATTTACCACTATTTAATACCTTATCCTATTAGGGAATAGTCACTCCGTTGACTCTCCCACATCCCTCGATGTTATTTGACATCCTCTGGTATTTTGGATGATGTTCTTGACGTATTGTGTACCATCTTTTTGGGGTTCAATTCGGTGGAACTCGGGGTAGGCAACTAAAAAGTGGTATCAATGTGTTTATTTTCCAATTGTATTACTGTTTGAGTTTGACAAGAAACTAGGAAATAAGAATTTGGAATTTACCCTATTCTTGGATGTATCTTACCCATGTATAGGGGGAACCCAAATTTCATGGGTAGGGGATTTTACTTATTGATTATACCATTTATTGTTGATATGAATTATCTATGGGGTGATGCAGTTATTTAATGCTATTATAGATTTTGATGTTATTATCATAATTATTTTTACTATTGATGTTTAATGACATGAGAGAATTTCATTTACATTCATCATATTGGGAACCATTGGGACTAAAATGACCTTCATATTGACATTTTAAAAGTAATTTCACCTTGAATCTCCCTATTTGAATGTCAGTGTTGTTTTGTTTAGTAGTAATATCTTATAGTAATTTTTTTTATAAATATGAGGTTTTTATATGTCATTGTGATCCTTCCAAGAATAATTTATTATATGTAGACCCGAAACATTAGTGGGCACTCTGTTGTGTTAAACTCATAGGCACGCCATGTACCTACCCTCCTTATTTTTAATCATTTCATGTTATACCATTTATAGGAAGTCCTTGAACATTCCCATTTCTTACTAATCCTTTACCTATTTACCTCATAATCTAAAACATCTCTTTTAAGGCTTGTGTTTGAAAATTGTAGATAAATTCCACTGTGACTTCTTCATGTCGTATTCCGGGAGAGTAGTAATAAATTTATCGTCTACCCAAGTCTTTGCACTTTTGGACATGAGTTCATCATACTATAGCATATCTTCTATGAATATCAAGTTTTTGGGTATTAAAATCGATTAAATATATGGTATTATTTGACTCAACACTCATTTGGTGGTTCTAAAAGAGTGCATATGCTAGTTCCAGGAGTCCCCCTTGAGATAGGTAGGTATCGTTTCTTCTAGAATGTCATCCTCCTTGATATGATCGAATTTAATTTCATTATATATATGGACTAGATCATTATTTATCATTCAAAACAATACTGCTACCACAGTCTAGTTTCCTTAACAACACCCATGTGAATCACATATATATATGAGGGAGAATGGGATATCTAGGATGATTGAGCTAGAACCGGGCATCCTGGGTTGGGCAGAGTAGAAGCTCACTTAGAATGTCTAGTAATGAGTGATTAGGGATCACAGTTTTTGTAATTACCTTACATTTTGGATCAATTCATGGAGGTATTCTATGTTTATTTCTCTATCTTGCCATATGTGAGGGATTTTGAGATTACTATCGAGCAAGTTCCTGTGAGGCACCTGTAAGGACCCGACCCTAGTTTCTTGGATCCAATGCCTTATTTTTATTACATTATAATATAAACAAAGAATATATATATATCGAAGGACCAAGTAGATTAGTATTTGTTGGAAAGAAGATACATATATAAGTTCAAGACTACATCTTTAATGGAAATACCACAATAATTTATTAACCATGCCTCCAAGATTAATCCTGAAAGTCACTCATAACATACTTCTTCATATCCTAGTCAAATGAAAGATAAGAAAGAGTTGAGCTGAAATGCTCAGTATGGGTAAGAAAAATAGTGGGAGATAACATAAACATAAAAATTACCTATATTGAATAAATGAAAACACATGCCTTCCTAAATAATAAACATGAACACATTATGGCAGGAATATGAGTTGAGTAAAAAATTCTTACATAATCATGGGTATTATACTAATCAAATAACCAAGTTTACATTCAATTAATAGCTTCATAATTACGGAAGTTCATATTATGGACATTCTGAAACAATTTTTCAAGGCCTCTGCCAAGACATCTAAAAATGATTGAGGCCTTGGAAAAAACCATATATCAAATTGGAAAAGGCCTCAGCCAATTCCGCATCTATTTGTCTCATGAGACCTTACGATGCATCGAGGGGCTAAAGTGGGCCCCAAATATCACATAATAAGTCCAATACATTCCTAATCTGACTGGGGATAAACATAATCAATATATAAAATCATATTGAAACTAACATAGGAAATTTATCTAACTTTCCCCAGTCGTTAATCATAAACACTAATAATTAGAAGTAATATGGTGAATGGTATCAAGACATAACATCCACAATAAAACTAGTCATAAACCATCCAATTAAATATGTTAGATGTCATAATAAATTATTAATCCCAATAATACAAATGAATCATCAATGGTGTTGAAATAAACAAAATTACTCTAATAAAATAATTAAGCAATTATTGAGATAAATACTCGCTTATTTTAAAAGGAAGAGAAATTTTGGAAAAATATTTGTATAAAACTAGAAGTGAACTAAGATATTAATTTCATAATAAAATTAGTGATTTTATAATGAAAACTGTTTCCAAAAACAGATTACAGAGTTCCCTTGAACATAGGTATGAATTTGAAAATTTTCATTGAATCGAGCTTGTATTTTGGAAACAATTTTGAATGTTCCTCTTAACATGTGTAAGTATCCATAAAATAAGGAAGGATTATGGTTGGTGAAAATATATAGGAAAATCATAAAGAATTTATGAGTATTACATAATAATACATAAGAATTTAATTGAGGTAATTACAAAAATAATGTAACCCGAATGAAAATTGAAGATTAGGTTAAAAAACCGTTACCTTAAATCCGAATGTGTTCTAATCTTGAACTTAAGTTCCTGGAATATAAAATTAGACTTATTAATGACTTATTGAAGAACCTATTATACATGTATTTAGTTTATCATAAATTTTTTTAGTTCATTTATTCCCTTAATGATAAGTTAATATATTTAATTTCATCGTTCCGAAGAGTTCGTTTTCATTATTTTAATAATTGGTTCACTTGTTCCTAAGTAATGGAGTTAATGTGGAATGGATGTAAATCTACATAATTAAAATTACATATTATATATGAACATCTAGATGTGTTTATGGTAATTTCTATCTTTTGGATACACGGAAATATAATGATTCATTAGATTAAATATTTTTGACATTCACTTAGATTATTTAGAAATATTTTGATTATTAGGAATTAGTTTGGTCATAATATTTAATAATATGTACATATAATATTTCATGAATAATAATTAGGTTATAATATATATATTAAAATCCGGTTCAACCATAAAAATGGTTTCATGACATTTAATGAAGGAGAAATTGAATAATGAAACATTTTCATCCATGAAGGTTGTAAATTGGAACCTCATGTTCATTGATTTTGTTTATAAAATAAAATAGAGAGAGAGACAGAGGAATGATATTTAATATGGTTCTCCCATTAACATGATATAATTACAGAATATATATGATACATGATTTATCATGGTAATTTTGGCATAGGAGGTGGAGAGAGGATAACAAAAGAAGATAAATTTAAATGAAACTAAATGAAAATGAAGGGTGCATTACCTTTTGAAATAACCTCTTTGAGAACCTCTTTAAGGGAAGGGGTTTTGGTCTTTTGGAATGACCAAGAGCTTCATGGACATGGGGAGTGAATAGAGAAGATTCTTGGACAGAGTTTATACATTTCTTGAAGCTTGATAGGTTTGATTAATTGAGGGTGTGAAGGGTGTTATTTATAGTGGAGGGGAGAGGGGATTTGTCAATATTATATTCATTAATTTATTATTTATCCACAAGACAAGGAATTGTGAGTATTCCATGACCATAAATAGTAATTTATCCTCTAAATTACAATCAATTGGGATTAAATCATCATAAAATCATACATTACTCTATAATCAGTGTATTTGGCTTATTTTTTAAATTATGGTATTTCACTATTCATCAAAAACTCAAGTATTTCAGAAAAATCCCAAAAATTCACCCGAAATTTTTTGATATGTAGAATCCAAAAATGATGTCCATTTTTCACGTTTTTTTAATATAATTAATTTAATATTTAATTTAAATATTAATTTATTCTAAAAAATATTTTGAAAACATTTATTTACTTATTACCAAACATAGGTATATCATACTTCCACATGAATATTATTTATATTCTATCATAGGTAAGGTTAATATTAATTAGGTTATATCACTATTAATATGTGTATGTTTCTACTCATAAGGGTAGGTTACTATTCACTAAAAATTATGTTTTTCTTATCAGACTACAAACAACTTACTGATCACAACCGTGTATGCCAAATTTTCAAAATTCACATCACAGAAGTGACCAACTTATGTTTAAGGGTCACATAGCATATAATAGTTCATTATATTGTGATTTCATGTGATTAAGAAAAATTATAAGAAATGAATTCCCATTGATAAATATTGGGTTGTTACATTCTCCCCTCCTTACAAAAATTTCATCCAAGAGATTCAAAAAATGTTACCAAAAAAGATTCGTGCATGTCTTCAACATAAGCTCCTCAGGCTTCCATGTTGCTTCCTCCATCTTTTGGATCCTCCAAAGAACCATTACTAGACTAGTCATCCTATTTTTCAATACATGTTCTCTGGTATCAAGAATATTGATAGGCTCTTCACAATAATACAGATCGGGCTCAAGTTCTATTTTTTCCCACATGAGTACATGTGTTGGGTGTGGAATGAATTTTCTTAACAGTGATACGTGGTACACATTGTGAACTTTGGAGATACATAGAGGTATAGGTAAATGGTAAGCTATGGTTTAAATTTGATCCAGAATTTCAAAAGGTCTGATGTACATGGGAATTAATTTTCCCTTCTTATCAGATCGTATATTACCCTTTTATTAAGATACCATTAAGAAAACATGCTCTCCTTATTGAAATCTCAATTCCTTCCTTTGATTATCATCATATATCTTTTTCCTTATTTGAGATTTTTTTCGACATGGTTTGGGATAATCCTAACCTTTTCCACTGTTTCTTCAACTATTTCTAGGCCTACGATCGTTCTTTCACCAATATCATCTCAGCAAGTTGGTGTACACCATCTATTTCCATACACGCTTCATATGGTACCATATGAATACTGGAATGGAAGATATTGTTTTAGGAAAATTCTACTAGTTTTAAATACTAATCCCACATTCCCTGAAATTCAATTGACCAAGAAATTAGAATGTCTTCCAATGTTTTAATTGTTTTTTCTAATTGATAATAAGTTTGTGGGTGGTAAGCAGTGCTGAAATGAAGATCAATATCTAGGTCCTTCTGAATAATTTTCTAGAATTGTAATCTAAAATGGGGATCATGATCAGAAATAATTGACAAGGGTACACCATAAAGTCTTAAAACATCATTAATATAATGTCTTTATAAATGTTCAAGTGGTAAATTTTCTCTTATAGCAAGAAAGTGTTATGATTTTTTAAGAAAGTCAATAATGACCCATATCACATCATTATTTCTTGGAGTCTTTGTTATCCCCATTACATATTCCATTGTAATATCATCCCATTTATACATAGGAAGAGGAAGGGGTAGCATGAGTCCTCCAGGAAATTTTCTTTCTAGCCTTCACCTATTGAAAAACCAAACATCTGAACACATAATTACCAATCTCCCTCTTCATGTTTTCCCACCAAAAAATGTTCCATTAGATCTATATACATCATTGTGCTACCAGGGTGTATAGAGAAATTAGAGATATGAGCATTGTCCAATAGTTACCTCTTTATATTAGTAATAGAGTGAACACAAATCTTTTTTCCAAAATTCAAAATGCCACTTTCATATATGAAGTAAGTAAAATTACCATTAATTACAGCTTTTATTTTTAGTTGAAACTCCTCTTCATCAGCCTAGGAACTTTCTATCCTTTCTAGTAAAGAAGGTTTGGAAACCATTTAAAAAAGTAGTTATGTGTTATATTCCTTGATAATTACCATATCCATCTTTACTAGATCCATGAACAATGTATTCCTTTCAACTCTCATCTTGTTAAGAATTCTTTTGTCATTTCTACTCAAAGAGTCTGTCACTTTATTTGCCTTCCCCATGTGTTAGGGTATTGTGCAGTCATAATCCTTGTAACAACTTGATATTTTATGATAAGTATTATTTTTAATTTATTTTATGTCATGTGTTTTATGCTACAATAGGATTATATTGTGGTACATGCCACATTGTATTAGCTTGAAGTATACACAACACTATTCTTACATTGTGTTACACACAATTCCAAGTTTGTTTTATAATAGTCATTCTACGCAAAATTGAGTGTATATATATATATATATTAAATGTATAAATGAAATATGGTTGGAATCTGTTAAATGAAACAACAAAAGATTCTTCCACAACACGCAACCCTGACTTGGCTTGCATTACACGCAGTCGCGACCTTCCTCAATAGCGTGTGTTGTACGCAATACCAGGTTTCAGTAAACAACGATATATGGTTTTAATATTATCACGAACTAGCCGTTATGAATAGTAATAATACATTTTGAATTTTATAAAATTATTATTCATCTTACACATTCTATAGAACATGGTAGAAGAACAAAATAATTTTTTTGGGTAAAATAACTATTTTTTAAAAAATGCAGTTTTGCCACCTTTTGATGGCGCACCCACATTAAATCTAGTTTTTGACATGTTTATAAGTTATATTTGACAAAATAAAATTCTTCGTTTTAATCTGGATATAATAATTTACTTTGCACAAATTTTTGATATTTTTCTGATAACTTTCATATTTTGATGAATAGTAAAAATACACTAATTTTTAATTAAAAACAGCTTTTATCATTGAGATGATTTATATGGTTAAATTATAATATTGAATGGTTTTAAAATATAAATAGAATATATTTTTACCATTTAATATAATATATGTCAATAGCATTAATTTCACATTGAATTCATAGGTAAAAACATTCCAGTCTTTGACAGTGTTTTAACTTCTAAAACCCGTTTTCTTAACAACGTGATTAATTTTAAATTAATTACTACAAGTTATGTGTTTTGAATTTTGAAAAATTTATTCCATATTTGGAATCAGTGGGTCCAAATTATGATAATAGGCTACTTTATATTTTTGGGCAGTATGAATAGTAACTACGGTAAATTTTATTTACCATAGTTAAATGTAAATCGGGTAATTATGGGTAAATATAAGATTATAAAATTACCCTAACACCTGCCAAAATCCTATTGGATGACTAAAGGTAGAACCATATCACCTAAGGGTTAGCTTAGATTCGTTTAATGGACTTTTTTTCGATGAAAATAATTTAATTGTTATTAAAACCAAAGAAAGTGACAACATGTCACTTTCTTAAATCTTATAGGTATAATAATTTTAATTTATTGATAACCTTAATGAAACTTCGAAAATGAATAGTCTATAGAAATATAATAAAATTATATACATAATATGAATTAATTTAGAATTTTTAGGGATTAAATAACTCTCATTAAAGGTGACATAATAGTGATATTGAAATTATTTTATGATGAGAAATATCAAATAAATGGTTTTAAAAATATTAAAATAAATATTATACGAAATATTTAATGTGCTCCAATAATTTTCTAGATAAATATGACATGTTATTAATCTACTAAATATTTTATTTAGAACATATCTTCTGTATATTGTTTATATAAATTCAAATAAATGAATAATGTCAAAATTGACACTATTGTTATTTTATAAAAATAACATATTATAAAAGTGTCTAAAAATCACAAATATATTTAAAAATTAAAAATTAAATTTTATATGGACGAAAAATTAATAAAGTGTAAAATTATGTAAAATTTACAACACATATGTAGTAATTTATAATAATTTAAAATTTATAATATTATTACAACAAATAAAATTAAATTGATAAATAAGGATAAATCAAGTTGATAAGGTTTAAAATAAATTTCTAACATGTATAAATTTTATTGGATGATGATATTACAACCCTATCTCATATAATATTTAGATATGAGTCATTTTGGAAGGTTTTAAGTAGGGTTGGGATTTAATATAAACAAATATTTTTTATATTTCTAAAGGTGCTCCTCTCATCCCTTATAAAAGGGAACCTCCTCCCTCTCCTCCTCACACCACTATGAGCCTTCATGCTCGGCCAAACCTGAAAAATTATCTTCTCCACTTCCCAAGAAACATCCTTGAGGTCCTGGTCTTCTTCGAAGACCAATTTTAGTGCCCTAAGAGAAAGTATAAAGGAGGTACTTTGAGAAAGAGGTAATACCTTCTATCGTTTTCTTCAAGTTACATTCATCTTCTACTTCCTCTTCTTTAGTTGTTTCATTATTAAGTAATAACATCAGTATAACTCATATACTGATATGTTATTATAAATTTGAAACAACCCTATTTCATCTTCTATCCATCCTACGAAAAACAAAATCACCGCGCGTGCGTACGTACGGAATACCATCTCCACGCCATGATGTAATATGTTTTTCCACGAACACCTTACATGGATGGGTATAATGGTGTAAAGAATAACTATATATGGTTATCATAATATCATAATGATTCTGATATATTATACCATCCACTCCAATTCTATTCAATAATTATGGGAACGATATCATCGCTCGTGCGTACGTATGGACTAACGTCTCCACGACGCGATGAGATTCATTCTCCGTGTTAACCATTCATGAATGATTATAAAGTATATATACTGAATAATAATGAAATATATGACATAATAATGATACTGGATTTATTTATATATGTATTTCATCTACTTAATTCCATTCAATTCAATAAAGAAACGAAAACAGCGTTCATGCGTACGTACGGCCTACCGCCTCCATGAATGGTGTATTTCTTTCCATTTATCGATGTATTATATATATGTATATTTTGAATATATATTTTATATAAATCATGTTATATATTCTGTAATTTATTAATCATGATATAAGTAATCATATGAATAATTACAAGTCAAAACACAGACGACAAATGAAACAATTTTACCTAAACCGCTCTTAAACATGGAATTTACAAAAGAATGGGTAATATAAATTAATATGTGAACCATATATGATATCATAAAAATAAATATTATTCTTTAATAAGTCAATGACATTATTTAAATCCTTATATAGGAGGTTCAGATTCGTACGAAGAAAATCGGACCTAAGGTAAGGGATAACTTTTCCAATCTCGTTTTTATCCGAGATTGTTTATTCATAAGTATTTAATGGGGTTATATTTATCATTCATGTACTTGTTTCTAAAAATGTTTTCATGTTTGTTTAATGTTCTTTTTACCCATTTTTGACTTTTACTACATGGTATGTAAGGAATATTTCTTTTACGAGGTAATTTTTGATTTTTCCAGCCAAAGTACGGGAAGAATGTTTTTTTAACATGTACAGCATGAACAGATTTTTACGGTTTTATAAAGCCTTATTTTCATGAATCTTCCTCCAAAATATTTAATGACTATTTTTAAAAAAATCCTTTTCTTTTAAAATTGCATGAAATCTTGTGGAAAGAGAATGATTTTGAAGAAGAAAGGATATTTTCCTCAAGAATTCATTTCAAGTGTTTTATCAAGACCATTTTTCATCTAAGGTGACATTATTTCATATGTGTATGTTTCAAGTATAATGTCTCTATGATTTACATGGTTTTACTTTTCTTATTATGAAATGATATTCATTTCTTTTATATGGATTATGTGATGATGGGATGATGTTTATGAAACCCGTTTTATTTATTGGGTTATTATGAATGATGTATGTCTATTTTGTGGCACTAGTAAGAATGATTTCATTATGAGATGGGTGGGACCTATGTCTCCCTTCTATTCATTGGGTAAAGATTTATATCTCATGAGATAGATATGGGTAGAATAGTATGTTAATCCAGTTCAGTTTTACAGGACTGAAACGAGGAGTAAACATGATTCAGAAAGGGACTTTGTCCACTAAGATGATCTTGGCAGCAATGCCTTTCCTACTATGGAAATCATAACATGTGATGAATGGTTGAAATAATTAAATATTTTATTCCCATTATATTTTATCATGGTTGATGTTCCATTATGATATATGCCTTACGTACTTCCACGATTTATGTCTTTGCTCATGATTTTGATGTTTAAATTTCATGTTCATGTTTTTGAATCCAAATGTTTATGGATTGTTTTATGTTATCTTTGTTCTCCCTTACAGAGAATTTGAGATCACCCTTTTTATGTTTTATTTTCCCCAGGATACAAAGAAAGGTTTTAGGTAAGAAAACAAAAGGGGAAGATCTTTATGGGAGATGTTGAAGATCTTCCACCAATATTAGAAGATTACGTTCCGAGTTTCTAAAGACACTAAACTATTACGGTCCTTATGTGTCTGTTTTTGTTATGTATTAAGTATTCCGCCAAATTAATGTAATGCCCATGTACATCAAGCTTCGGGTCTCTATAGTTGGTATCAAAGGAAAGTTTTAGTCAACATTTGGAAACTAGGAGGCGAAAACGTTAGTGAGATCCCTAGAGATATTTCTAAGGTATGTCTAGGGATGTCCCTAAGGATAAGTATATGTGTAAGATATAGTCTTAGAACTATGGTAACGATCTTATAATTTAACCAAAGATGTTAGATATTGAGGGTACTGCCCCTTTACTATGTGGTTTTCCCTAGCATGATTTTTTCCTCTCACACTATTCTTTTTGGGTTTTAGAAAATGGAAGGAAACAGTAAGATTCACGATAATGGAGGATATGACGGACAATGGAATGATATTCTTCATGATCAACCAAATGAAACGAGATTTGGAAGTACAAACATCATTATTATTCATAATCGGATATCTCATAATATGATCAATAATCTCAACTTTGGTATGTTTCCTGACTCAGATAATAAGAGAATGATGGAGTTTCATGATGATCATAGAGAAAATAAAGTTCAATTTCCCTCATGTAAATCATGTGGGAAGAGGCATTGGGGAGATTGTATCAAAGGAACTGGAAGATGCTTTGGGTGTGGAAAAGAAGGGCACAAAGCTAGTAAGTGAAAAGGAAAAGGTTCAGTTAACACCATGGACAAGGATATTGGTATTTATATGAAATCAACAATGATTAGATGTTTTAAATGTGGAATGTATGGGCATTATCCAAACCAATTCCCTAAGAGAAAATCTCATGAAGAGAATCAACATGGTCTTATGTTTAGTATTTATGTGGATGATGATGAAGAGACTACAAATGAAATATGATATGAAAGAAATGTTGAAGCTCAGTCAGTGGTTTAAGAAGTTAGTGGAATGATTGTATGTTTATAAAGAATAATGTATGGTACTATGGAATAAATAATCATCTAAGGATTGTTACACTATTGGTTTTCTTGAAGTATTTGAAAATATATGTTGAATGGTACCGGTAACCATGGAAGGTTATTCATATATTTTTGGAAAGTAGATGATATGAACATAATGAAGGGATAAGAAGATAATGAGATATTTGATTGTAATCATGAGCTCCTGACTGATATAAGGACTAAGTGATATTATGGTTTGAGTAAATAGATTTTTTGGGATTTTGGTATGTGGAAATTATGAAAATTTAATAGAATTCATGTATTCACTAACGTTCAATGGGTATTCATTTTTCAAGAGAATACATGATTAAGGTATTCAAATGTTTGGAATGTGACCAGCAATACATATTGTATAAATGATGGTATTCACGTGCTTGTTATGTGATCTTTCAAGTAATCGGTTTCTTTATACTATGAGATTGGACATATGTATTTTGGATAAGCCTAAGGATTACAATGAATTATTTTGGACACAAGTTATTATTGTTTTAGGCTATAACTTTTTTCAATATTATTGATGGAATTTCATAATGATGTAATCTTAGAAAAAGGACAGCCTGAAAGATGGGCGACAACCCATCGCGTCAGACAAGGCTATGGGAATTGAACCCACAACCAGAGTGAAGTAGGAATTTATCACATACCACTATCCTATAGGAAGTCCTTGGTTAGTATAAATTAGTTTCAATTTATTATGTGGTATGATATACAAAGTATACGTCCATTTTTGGAACCATAAACGATTAACCTCACTATATATGAACTTATGTATATTTGAAAACTTTTTCTAACCCTTTGTTTGAAACAGATGGAATGACCCATCATTCTATCACATGATCTGCTAACACTTCACGAATGACAAATTCAAATTCATTTCATTAAGATATGAAGTGGAAATTTTTCATGTCACGAACAATAGTGAGATTTTACCAAAATCAAGTAAGTATTTCTTCTAATTAAAAATTTTCAACTTTAGGGAAATGATCTTGAAAACCAAAAATGTTGTCCTAGTTCCCTTTTAACGATGAATCATATGGTACCTTAGATCATCACAAATATATGGCTTTATTATTGATGGATTTTTTATAGCCATGTTTTCTACCACTCTCTATCAGATCATGATGGTTAGATTTTTCTTCCATATCTATATTTTCACCTATGTTCTCCTATGAGGAAACCCAGTGGTTAATTAATTTGGGTAACCGTCACGTTTCATACATTAGTTTTTTAAGTTATGTTTTGGTATTTCATTTGACGATGTGAGTTTCAATTAAATAATCTTTCAAGTAGAAAACCATGTATAACCCCGACGAATTTCGAGGGTGAAATTCATTTTAATGGGGGTGGAATGTAACAACCTGGTATTTTATGATAAATATTATTTTTAATTTATTTGATGTCATGAGTTTTATTCTACATCAAGATTATCTTGTGCTATACACCACAATGTATTAGCTTGATGCATACACAACACTATTCTTAGATTGTGTTACACACAATTTCATGTTCATTTTATAATAGTCATTCTACAAAACATTGAGTGTATATATATATATATATTTAATGAATAAATTAAATATGGATGGATTCTGTTATACTAAACAACAATGTATTCTTTCACAACACGCATCCTTGACTTGGCTTGCATTACACACAATCACGACCTTCCTCGATAGCGTGTGTTGTACGCGATACCAAGTTTCACTAAACAACGATATATGGTTCTAATATTATCTCAAACTAGCCGTTATGAATATTATTAACTAAATTTTTAATTTTATAACATTATTATTTGTCTTACACATTTTCTAGAACATGGTAAGAGAAGAAAATAATTTTTTCGGGTAAAATAAGTATTTTTCAAAAAATGCAGTTTTGCCGCCTTTTGATGGAAGACCAACATTAAATCTAGGTTTTGACATGTTTATAAGTTCAATTTTACAATATAAAATTCTTCTTTGGAATCAGGATATAAAAATTTACTTTGGATAAATTTTTGATATTTTTCTGATAACTTTCATATTTTGATGAATAGTAAAAATACGCTAATTTTTAATTAAAAAAAACTTTTTTCATTGAGATAATTTATATGGTCAAATTATAATATTTAATGATTTTAAAGTGTAAATAGAATATATTTTTACCATTTAATATAATATATGTCAATAGCATTAATTTCACATTGAATTTATAGGTAAAAACATTTCAATCTTTGGCATTGTTTTAACTTCTAAAGACCATTTTCTTAAGATTGAGATTATTTTTAAATTAATTACTGCATGTTATCTGTTTTGAATTTTGAAAAATGGATTCCATATTTGGAATCAGTGGGTCCAAATTATGTTAATAGGATACTTTTTATTTTTGGGCCTTATGAATAGTAACTACGGTAAATTTTATTTACCACAGTTAAAGGTAAATCGGGAAATTCCGGGTAAATATAAGATTATAAAATTACCCTAACACCTGCCACAATCCTATTTAATGACTACAAGTCGACCCATATCACCTAATGGTCAGAATAGATTCATTTAATTAACTTTTTTCCATGAAAATAATTTAATTATTATTAAAACCAAAGAAAGTGACAACACGTCACTTTCTTAAATCTTATAGGTATAGTAATTTTAGTTTAGTGATAAACTTAATAAAACATCGAAACTGAATAGTCTCCAGAAAAATAATAAAATTATCTACATCATATGAATTTATTTATAATTTTTAGGCATTAAATAATTATCATTAAAGGTTACATAATACTGATGTTGAAATTATTTTATTAAGAGAAATATAAAATAAATCGTTTTAAAAATACTAAAATAAATATTATATGAACTATTTACTGTGCTCCAATAATTTCTAGATAAATATGACATGTTATGAATCTATTAAATCTTTTATTTTGAACATATCTTCGGTATATTGTTTATTTAAATTCAAATAAATGATTAATGTCAAAATTGACACTATTGTTATTTTATAAAAGTAACATATTATAAAGGTGTTTCAAAATAAAAAATATATATAAAAATTATAAATTAAAATTTATATGGTAGAAAATTTTACAAAGTGTCAAATTATGGAAAATTCACAAAACATATGTAATTATTTATAATAATTTAAAATTTAGAATATTATTACCAAAAATAAAATTAAATTGATAAATAAGGATAAATAAAGTTGATAATGTTTAAAATAAATTCCTAACATGTCTAAATTTTATTTTCTAATGCGATTACAACCTTATCTCATGTAATATTTAGATATGAGTCATTTTGGATGTTTTTATGTGGGGTTGAGATTTAATATAAACTAATATATTTTATATTTCCAAAGGTGACCCTCACCTACCTTATAAAAGGGCACATCCTCCCTCTCTTCCTCACACCACATTGAGCCTTCAAGATCGGACAAACCCTGACATATTCTCTTCTAAACATCCATAGAAACATTCTAGAGGTCCTGGTCTTCTTCAAAGACCAATTTTAGAGCCCTAAGAGAAAGTTTAAAAGAGGCACTTCAAGAAAGAGTTAATACCTTCTACCGTATTCTTCAAGTTCCATTCTTCTTCCGCTCCCTCTTATTTAGTTTTTTAATTATGAATTTATAACATCAGTATCACTCATATACTGATATGTTATTATAAATATGAAAAAACCCTATTTCACCTTCTATCCATCCTACGGAAAACAAAATCACCGCGCGTGCATACGTACAGAATACCGTCTCCACGCCGTGGTGTAATCTATTTTTCCACCAACACCTTACATGGATGGGTATAATGGTGTAATGAATAACTATATATGGTTATTATAACATCATACTTATTCTGATATATTATACCATCCACTCCAATTCTATTCAATAATTATGGGAACGATATCATCGCTCATGCATACGTACGGACTACCGTCTCCACGACGCGATGAGATTCATTATCCATGTTAACCATTCATGAATGATTATAAAGTATATATAATGAATAATAATGAAATATATTACATAATAATGATAATTGATTTATGTATATATTTATTTCATCTACTTAATTCCATTCAATTCAATAAGGAAACGAAGACAACGTTCATGCGTACGTACGACCTACCGTCTCCATGAACGGTGTATTTTCTTTCCATTTATCGATCTATTATATATATGTATATTTTGAATATATATTATATATAAATAATTTTTTATATTTTAGAATTATGTAAGAATGATATAAGTAATCATATGAATAATTACAAGTCAAAACACAGACGACAAATGAAACGATTTTACCTAAAACGCTCTTAAACATGGAATTTACCAAAGAACGGGTAATATAAAGTCATAAGTGAACCATATATGATATCATAACAGTGAATATCATTCTGTAATAAGTCAATGATATTATTTAAATCATTATACAGGATTTTCGGATACGTATGAAGTATATCTGACCTAAGGTAAGGGATAACTTTTCCAATCTTGTCTTTTTCCGAGATTGTTTATTCGTAAAAATTTACTGGGGTTAAATTTATCATCCATGTCCTTGTTTTTAAAAATGTTTTCATGTATGTTTAATGTCCTTTTTACCCATTTTTGACATTTACTACATTTTTTGTATGGAATATTTCTTTTATGGCGTACTTTTTTATTTTTCTGGCCAAAGTACGAGAAGAATTTTTTTTAAATTATACAGCACGAACGGATTTTTACGGTTTTATAAAGCCTTATTTTCATGAAGCTTCCTCCAAAAGATTTCATGACTATTTTCAGCAAAATCCTTTTCTTTTAAAATTTCATGACATCTTGTGGAAAGAGAATGATTTTGAAGAAGGAAGGATATTTTCCCCATGAATTCATTTCAAGTGTTTTATCAAAACCATTTTTCATCTAAGATGACATTATTTCATATGTGTATGTTTCAAGTATCATGTATCTATTATTTACATAGTTTCACTTTTCTTATTATGAAATGATATCCATTTATTTTATATGGATTATGTGATGATGGGACGATTTTTTTGAAAACCATTTTATTTATTGGGTTATTATGAAAGATGTCTGTTTATTTTGTGGAACAAATATGAATGATTTAATTGTGAGATGGGTGGGACCTATCTCCCTTCAATGAATTAGGTAAGGATTTATATGTCATGAGATAGACATGGATGGAATGGTAAATTAATCTGGTTCAGTGTTACAGGACTGAAATGAGGAGTGAAATCGATTCAGAAAGGGACTTTTTCCACTAAGATGGTCTTGGAAGCAATGCCTTGGCTACTATGGAAATGATAACATATGCTGAATGGTTCCCACAATTACATGTTTTATTCCCATTATATTTTATCATGGTTGATGTTATATTATGATATATTCCTTACATACTTCCACGATTTATTTCTTTGATCAAGATTATGATGTTTAAATTTCATGTTCAAGTTTTTGCTTCCAAATGTTTATGGATTGTTTTGTGTTATATATGTTTTCCCTTAATGAGCATTTGAGCTCACCCTTTTTATGTTTTATTTTACCCAGGATATAATGAATGGTTTATGTAAGAAAACAAAAGGGTAAGATCTTTATGGGTGATGTTGAAGATCTTCCACCACGATTAGAAGATTACGTTCCAAGTTTCCAAAGACACTAAACTATTACGATCCTTGTTTGTCTGTTTTTGTTATGTATTAAGTATTCCAAAAAATTAATGGAATTCCCATGTACGTCAAGATTCGGGTCTCTATAATCCTTGAGTAGCTAAAGCCATCTCTTTTGTCTCATGTTGAGTTATATCCATGAGAAGATATATTTCAAACTCTTATGAGCTTTATATATCTCAAATTTTTGTCAACATAGGTAATGTCTTCAAATATTCAGAGAAAATATTACTTTTGCTAACTCATGATCATGAGTTGGATAGTTTTCTCATGAATTTTTTTCTTCCTAGAGGTATATGCAATCACTCTATCATTCTGCATAAGGACACAACCATATCCATTATTGGATGCATAACTAAAGATCACAAATCCATCATTCCCTGATGGTAGAGTCAATATTTTAGCAGTCACTAATATTATCTTCATTTAATTAAAACATTCTTCACACTCCTCTATCCATATGAACATAACCCCTTTTCATGTATGCTTGGTTATTGGGCTGGGTAAATGGGTGAAGTTATGAATTAAATGCCTATAATAACATGATAAACCAATAAAACTACGTACCTCATTTATGTTCAATGGATTAGCCCATTCTTACCCAACTTTTTCATTACAATATATACATATATTGTGTCCTTAGACATAATGTGGCCCAAAAAGGAAACCAATTGAAGCCAAAAACCACTCTTTCTTAACGTCCCATATAATTCATTTCTTCTAAGTGTATTCAGAATAATGTGGATGTAATTTTCATGATCTTATATTGCTTTTACAGTATACCAGGATATCGTTAATAAAACCCACTGCAAATTCATCAAGATATTCCTTGAAAAATATGTTCATTATATCCACGAAAATTGATGGAATATTAGTTATTCTAAAAAGCATTACAAAAAACTCATAATGCCGATACCAGTTTTGAAATGCTATTTTTGGAATGTCTTCCTTCCTACAAAGAAACTGATGTTATCTAGATTAAAGATCTATCTATGAAAAATTTTGGGCACCATGAATTTGATCAAATAAATCATCAATTCATGGAAGAGGATACTTTTTTTTAATAGCATTGATTTCCCAAAAATCAATGTACATCCTCAAGGATCCATCTTACTTGTTGACAAAGAGGAAACGGTCTCTCCATAGAGAAACATTAGGTCGAATAAATCCTTTATAACTCAATTCTTTTATTTGTTTCCTTAGTTACACTAACTCCACAATGGCCATTCTATAACGGGTCTTTAATATGGGCCTTGAACTTGGAATTATGTGAATAAAAAACTCAATTTTCTGCTCTAGAGGATGTCCGGGTAAATCCTCTTGAAAGAAGTCAATATATTCATGCATTATAGGTACGTACTCTATTGGTACATTGTTCTCCTCACTCATATTTATTTCATTCCCTTCCTCCCCAATAATTGAATTTAGTAGATCTACTAGGGTTGGATCTGATGAGAAATAGGTGGTGAGGTTTCTTCAATAATGATAAGAAATTCCTTATCATCATCAAAAAATTGTAACCTCCTTCTTTGTATAAAATTTTTCACAAAATGATCAGAAAACAAATCCATACAGAGTATTATATCTAATTAGATCATGTGTATGACAATAATATTAGAAGATAAAGAACATTTATATGATATGATTGTAATATATTCACAAACAATTGTTGAAATTATATTCTCCTTAAGAGTTTTGGATGACAACTCCCATCATAACTCAAATAGGAAATATATAATTTTCTTGGAAAAAATAGAAGATATAAAACAATGTGAAGATCCATAATCAAATAAAGGATTGGCTAATTTTTATAAAATGATTAATGTACCTGCCAACACATCATTCAGAACTTCAACCTCTATAGTTGTGATCGCATAAGCTTGGCCTTGCTCCCTTGGCCTTTTCTGTGGCATGTTTCCATGACGCTTTGGAAAATTGTTAACATAGTTCCCCAACTCCCGACAATTATAGCATTGAACAATAATAACTTCTTTATTCCCATTAAAATCTCCAGAAAGATAGAATTTCTTTCAAAATTTGTATCATTCTCCTTTTCCATTTAATAATTCACTAGGGTGTTTACTTCCACAATTATCATTGGGTTGAAACTCAACTCTTCCCTTCTTCCATGTTTTCTTATTTTCTTTCCTATATTTTTCACCATCCCTCTTCTTCTCTTTATTTCCCTAAAATCCATAAGACTATGAAAATTTATTTTCCATCTTGATAGTACATGAAACAATATCTTCATATGATGAGAAACTCTTGGAGACCAGAGCCCACCGGAGGAATGGATTTAGTCCATAAAATAATCGATCAATATTTCTCCTCGAATTTAGTATGTATTACAAAGCATGCCTTACTAACAATGTGAATTTAGCTTCATAATTTGAAACATTATCATCGTCCTTTTTCTTTAAATTTAGTAACTTCCTTTCCCTATCCACTCGATGTTCATAAGGAATGTATTTCTCTAGGAAGACTTCTTTTAAATCCATCTATTCAATAACTTCTATCTCTTCCTCCTCCATTGTGTTTTGTATTAACGACCACCACTGATCCACATATCTTGATAGATGATAAAATAACATGATGACCTTCCCTATTTCATTAAATCCCAAAGCAAGAAATATCTTCACTAGGGAACTTATCAAATGTTCAGAAACAAATGGGTTTGTAGTCCCATTTAATGATGGAGTTTTTTGTCACATTAAGAGATCTAACAAAGCTTCTCCATTTTTAGGACTTGGATGCTTTATACAGGTAAGTTTATTTTATATAACCTATGTATGTTGTCCGAGTATATATATAATCTTCTCTTCAGCAGTTGTCGCACCAGAGCTAACATCATTATCTTGCATCAGAGGGAAACCACTTTATGGGATACACGTGTTCATGAAATTCCAATTTATTCTACTAGGAACCATTTCTATATGAATTAATACACTATATTTGGTTATGAATCAGAATTCATAATTTTAACATAACAAAATACTCATCATAAATTGAGATCCTACACATGGCTAATCCCATAATCACAAAATGCTTTCTTTATGGAAAAATTTACATTTAAATCCTTTATAATGGATTTTAATGAAAATTTGAATTGTTCAAATAATACCCCCCAGTAGTGTAAATACCAGGAATATAGAAAGGCCTGTTGTCGTGTACCAAGATACCCTAGGTCAGGCCAGAAACACCTTGTCAAAGATTTCACTCATAGGTAAATTTGTACCAGTGCCACCTTTACATGTTTGTATCCAGATAGGGATGTATTTTCTAGAAAGATCCACATAATCTATTCCTTAGAAAAATACCAGGATGTTCTTGTATGAGTTTCCTCAATGACTATCTTAGGGATTTGTTCCCTAATCAACATTTTCTAAATCTAGATTCTAGATTTTCTACTAAACTTCCTTTGATACCAAAATTAAGGACCCGCCCCAGTTTCCTGGAGATAGTGCCTTATTTTTATTACATTGCATAAAAAAATAACATACATACTGAAGGACCAATTAGTTTAGTATATTTTGGAAAGAAGACACAAATAAAAGTTCAATACTACATCATAAATGGAAGTACAGAACTAATTTATTCCATTAAAAACATCCATACCTCCTTGATTATGTTTCAAATTCAATCATAACATACTTATTCATATCCAAGGAATGAAACATAAGAAAGGGTTGAGATCAAACACTCAGTAAGGGTAATCAATATAGTGGAAGATAACATAAACATAAACATTATCCATTGTGAATAATTTAAAACATATGCCTTCACTAATAATAAACGTGAACACATTATGGTAGGAATGTGAGATGAGTAAACAATGACAACATAGTCATAAGTCTTATACTAATTGAATAATGAAATGGAAATTCAGTTAATATCTTCATAATGAGGGATGTTTATTTTCCCGACATTCTGAAACATTTTTTCAAGGCCTCATCCAAGACGTCTGAAAATGATTATGGCCTTGGAAAAAACCATATATCTAATGTGGAAAGGCCTCAGCCAATTCCACACTTATTTGTCTCATGAGACCTACCAATGCATCGAGGCGCTATATTGGGCCCCACCCATCACATAATAATTCCAATTCATTCCTCATATGAGCAGGTATAAACATAATCAACATATACATTCATATTGTAACTAACATATGAAATGTATCTAACATACCCCGATCATTAAACCTAAACACTAACCATTCAAAGTAATATGGTGAATGGATTCAAGACATAACATCCACAAAAAAAGTAGTCATAAACCATCCCATTAAAATTTTTTGATGACATCATAAATGATTAATCCCATTAATATAGGATAATCATCAAGAGTGTTTAAATAGACAAAAATACTTTTATAAAATTATTTAGAAATTCTTGAGATAAATACTCATTTATTTGGAAAAGAAGATTTATTTTGGAAAAATCTTTGTATAAAACCTGACGTAAAGTAAGATTGTAGTTTCAAAATAAAATGAGTGATTTAATGAAGATAATTTTTTCCAAAAACATATTATAGAGTTCTCTTGAAAATAGGTATGATTTTAGAAATTCCCTTGAAACGGGCTTGTATTATGAAACAATTTTGAATGTTCCTTTTAAAACGTGTAACTATCCATAAAATAAGGAAATTATTATGGTTATTAAAAATATTAAGAAAGATCGCATAAAATATATGAGGATTAAATAATAATACATAGGAATTTCATTGAGGTAATTTGAATATAAAATAACCCCGAACGAAAATGGATGTTCGGGAGGAAAAACCCTTACCATAAGTATGAATGGGTTTTGCTCATGAACTTAATGTCCTAGAATATGAAATTAGACTTCTTAATAACATAATTTAGAATCTATTAGAAATATATTTATTTTATAAAAAATCATTTTAGTTCATTTATTACCTTATTGAAAAGTTATTATATTTAATTTTGTCATTCTGATGTGTTCGTTTTCTTTATTTTCTTTATCAGTTAACTTGTTCTTAAGTAATGGAGTTCAAGTGGAATGGATTTAAATCTCTATAATTGAAATTAAATATTATTTATGAACATAAAGAAGTGTTAATGTTCATTTATATAAGTTGGTTACATTGAAATAGGATGAATCATTATATTATATATTTATGACATTCACTTAGATTATTTTGAGGTATTTTGATTATCAGGAACTAGTTTGGTCATACGATGTATTAATTTGTATGTATACTAGTTCCTGAATCTTAATTAGGTTATGAAACATATATTAATGTCTATTTAAACCATGAAAATGGTTTCATGACCAGAAATTAAGTATAAATTGAAGAACGAAACTACGTCATCCATGATGGTTATAAATTGGAATCTTATGGACGTTGATTTCGTTTATAAAATAAGAGAGAGAGATAGAGAGTAAGGATATTGATGATTGTTATTGAATTCACATTATTTAACTCCAGTATATAGATGATACCTGATTTATCATTGTCATTTGGATATAGAATGTGGGGAGAGGACAAAAAAAGTTGAAAAATTGAAATGAAACTAAATGAAAAATAAGCGCGCTTTACCTCTTGAAATAACCTCATTGAGAACCTCCTTAAGGGAAGGGGTATTGGAATTTTAAAAATACCATGATATTCTTGGACATGGGGAGTTACTAGAGATTATTATTTGTTATAGTTTAGAAAAGGCTTCAAGATTGAGAGGTGTATGGAAATGAGGGTGCGAAGGGTGGTATTTATCGTGAAGGGAAGAGGGGATTTATCTATATTATATTCATTAATTTATTATTTATCCCCATGGAAAGGAATATTGAGTATTTCAAGACCAATAATAATTATTTTATCATGTTAATCCAAATAAATTAGGCATACATCTTCAAAACATCATACATGACTCTATAATTAGTGAATTTAGCATATTTTGTAAAATATGGTTTTTCATTATTCATAAAAAATTCATGTATTTCATAAAAATCCAAAAACTTCACCCAAAAATTTTCCGACATGTAGAATCCCAAAATGATGTCCATTTTTCAAAATTAATTTTCTATATATGATTAATTTAATATTTCATTAAAATCATAATTTATTCTCAAGAACAGTTTTAAAAATTTATTTTCTTATTCCAAAACATAGGTATATCGTACATCCACATGAATATTATTTATATAATATAATAGGTATGGTTACTATTAATTAGGGTACATCACTGTTAATATGTGTATGTTACTTTTCATAAGGGTGGGTTACTATTCACCAAAAATTACGCTTTTCTTATCGGACTCCAAATAACTGACTGATCAAAACCGTGTATGTGAGATTTCCAAAATTTACTTCAAAAAAGTAACAAAACTATGCTTAAGTGTCACATAGCACATAGAAGTTCATTATGTTATGATTTCATTTGATTATGAAGTATTTATAAGAATGGAATTTTCATTGAAAAATATTCGGTTGTTACTGCACCATTATCCATTTCTCCTTATAATATGGCACCTACATAGCTACATTAACTCAAGGAGTATCTTGAATACCTCAACGCTAAGTGTTTTATTAGGTATAGAACATCGGTGTGTGGATAAAAAATCATTTTATCCATTAAGGTGGATGGAACCACCAGATTTGGCATGGATTACCATCGACTCAACCAGCTTGTGTTAAAGAATCGATATCATTGGCCTCATATACATGACCTATTTGAATAGATATGAGAAGAAAATATTTTATCCATTATCGATCTAAAGGCAGGCTATCATCTGGTTGATGTGATAACATTAGACATACCGTGTACAACATTCATGATTAGGTACAGAATGGATGAGTTTCTTACTATACTTGTTGGTTTGACGAATGCGCCAAAAAATTTCTTGTCTCTGAATAATTTGGTTTTCCACCTGTATCTAGATTATTTTGTGAGAGTAATCAAAAACAACATCTAATTGTACTCATTATATAGAAACGACCATTCCAATTATCTTAATATGATGATGATTACACTCAAGGATAAATAGTTAGTTTCGATGGTCAATAAATTCCACTTTTGGATCAATAATGTTCACTTATTAGGTCATATTATATCAGAATAAATCATATCAGTCACCCCAAAGTATGTGACCATAGTATTTTCCTAATATCATCACATGATGTTATATGAAATTTCTAGTTTAATGGGGGTTTCTTGAAATTCTAGGCATTTCATATAGGGGTTATCTTGCTTAGCAATGCCACTTATGGATCTCACTACGAAGGGTGTGTAGATCATCTAGTCGGATGTTTTTGAGGAATATTTTTATTAGTTAATGGGAAGAATCCCATCTACTCTGATACTAATTCTTCCTGAGCTAGGAAGAAGATATATTATTTATTATAGTGGTTCAAGAGTTGGACTGGGTTCAATTATGATATAGGGTGATAGAGTTGTTGCATATGGATCCCTCCAACTAATTTATCCTCAGCGAAACTAGCTAAAACATGGAAAAATAGAAGATGTGGTTAATGATAGGTGATGTTGGAGAAACTACATGTTGGGTGCGAGTTTCTTCATTTACATGAATCAGAAAAGTATGAAATATATCTGCACACAGTGGGTCATAAATTTGAGGCAGTACTGGTGGGTCATATACTTGCAGTCATTTGACATTGACCATTCTTATACCCTATAAATTTCAGAGTAGCGGCTAACACATTGATCCAGAAAATCCAGTCAAAATTCATCCAGGTATCCAACAATGTGTGGAAGATAATAAAATTGTTTTCTTATAATCATATTGAGGTTTATATGAATTGTAAACAACAATTTTAGTAGCTCTGGTAGTGATGTCCCCTATTGTGGACCAATTCCACATATGAAAGTTATCTAATATATAATGGCTTGTTTTGAGGTACATTGTCACATGATAGAACCGACATACTAGTTGGGTTATTGGTATTATTGAAACTCTTCCATACCATGGTTGCGTATGGGGTTCATATGATATTCCAGAAGAGCTGATGAGGGAATTTCATGCCATTGTTTGGGTAGTTCATCCTAGAGGTACCAATATGTTCAAAGATATACATATTCAGTACTAGTATATAGGTTTGAATAATAAGATAGCATGTTTCATCACTAGGTGATTCACCTATGAGTAGGTAAATGAAGAGCATCAGAGAAATTCTGGACTCTTATAGCCTCTATCCATTCCTATGTGGAAATAAAACTAAACTGCCATGGATTTTGTTTCAGGATTTTTGAGATCTTTTTGAGGAAGTGATGCAGTATGGGTGATGATCGATTGGTTGACCAATATCGCAAAAATCCTAAATATATTAAAGACCATCTCTATTGATGAGTTAGGGAGGATATATTTTCATGAGATAGTTCAACATAATGGAGTTCCCCATTATATCATGTTAGACCGATAAAATCATTTCACATTGTGATCCTAGAAAGGGTTTCAGATGGAATTGCTTTCATAATTTCTTTTGAGTAACACATATCACTCGTAGAATAATGGGTACCTTGAGTAGACCATACATGTGTTAGAGGATATTATATGGGTATGTATCCTTCATTTTGGTTATTTTTGGGAGAAAAAAATTCCACTAAATTAATTTAACTATTATAATTTATTTTAGACATCATTTGAAATGGTTATTATGAGTTCATTTATCGTATTCCATGTAGTTAACCTCTATGATGGCTCGAAGCAGGTGGGGTAGTTCTTCTAGGTCCTCATCTAATTTAGTATGTTTATTAGCATGTCCTGATAATTCTGAGGTGTATGGATATAAATCAATACATACATAAGGATTATATCGATCGACATAATATACCCTTGGAGTTTTATGTGGAAGATCAAGACATTAATCATGTTTCACCGATGTTGGGACATAGAAAAATTCGAAGAAAATGGATGTTTTTGTCATGATATGTAGGGTGTTTTGAGATAGTGGATAAAATTGGGATACAATCATATTGGTTTCTGTTACCTCAAAAGTACCATACAGTGAAAGATTTATTTCATGTATCTCAACATCAACTGTTTCATGAATAACTATCTCATTCATTTAATACTTAGTAGATAGATCTTGTGGAGGATGAATCCTTCGGGGAGTATCTGATTCATATTGTTGATCATTGAATGAGGGTTCTCTAATTCATGTCTCTTCATTTTTTCTAGGTTCTTTGGAAACATGATTTCATTTTGGATGAGGCTTTGGAATAGGAGAATGATGTTCATGCACAATGGTCACAACACTTCTAAAATGAAATTCCTCTACCCTCATATTAGAAACAAGAGATGTGTTTTCTTAAGAATTGCAGGATGTAACATCCCAAATTTAACCATGTTATGGACATGTTTTTGTATAATTTTATAAAGTGACCAAGGGAACACACCCATGTGTTCTGATGGAGGTCCCAAGCATTAGACTCTTTTTCTTACGGTTTCACATTGTTATGAAAAATAATATTTTGTTCCTTGGTGTAGTGCTTCCTATTAAATGTAATTGAGAGGATTAATTGTATAAATTAAAATTAATGAAATAAAATTAAATGAGAATTTTATAAAAATATGTGATAAAATAACAAGGGGTTATGAGAAAAATAAAAATAATTGATATGGGCTAAACCCATTTTTATTATCTTTTTCTGTTCCCCTTAATTTTATTTACGTTTATGTTTATGTTTTAATTTATTTTCCCATATCACTAATTTTTTTTACTTTTTTTTCATTTTCATCCTCCTTTATTCTCCACTAGTTTTTTTCATTCCTCGAACTTACCTCCCTCCCCCTACTGTGCCTCTACCTCACCCCCCTTCAAACATCTATTCCACCACCAATTATCCTCCATTTTCATTGTATTCAAAGGATATATAAAGCTCATGATAATTATTTCCATACACACTTTTTAATTTTGGGTTACTTTACCTTTTCTTAAAACAATCGATCACATATGTTTTTACCCAAATTATGCAGTTTTGTTAAATCTTCTGATTTCTTCCATTTTAGGTTTAATCAATGGTTGTGGTAGGACATGGGGTATAATTTGGATATGATGTATGGTGTTTATTTACTTTACCGTCATATAATTTCATCATTTACATTGAACCACTATGACGCTATTTGATACCTACTAGCGAGAAAAAAATAATTCATTTTAATTTAATTTAATTAGTTTTCATTGATCATTGTGACCCTTGTCTATGGTTAACCCATTCTTAGGTTGTTTCTATTCCGTTGGACACCCCTTTTGGTGTGTTGAAAAAATCATCCTATTTATCTTTAGACTTGATTTTTTAATTTATCATTTCGTTTTCATGTCTGATAAATTTGGCTGATGTTTTAAAATGAATAAATTATTTAAGATGATTCATAAACCATGAATTTGTATTTTCCATTGGATTTTATTTTTCCAAAAAAATTAATGTTATAATTACTGTCATTCTATGATATTATTAAATTTCATGTCCTCCATATATATGAAAAAAGATCATGTTTTGTCTTACATTGTGTTATTATTATTAGCTGTGATTCTTGGAATTTAATAATTGGTAAGCATGAGGAATTAAATCGATAATTAAATTCATAAAATAATGATATTATATTATATGATATTTAAGCCTCTATTGACATTTTAATTGAATTTTGGCCACCGAGAGAAAGTGGTTCCTATTTTAAGAACACACAATTAGACTCTATGTACTAGATAGGTTGTAACATAATATGTCGTGGAAGCGGTGTTTTATCATCTCCAAGAAAGGTCTCCCCTATATTTTTAATAAACTATTGAGTGATACATGTTTCCTTAGGGGTAATTCAGGACAAACCCATTAAAATAATGGCTATTACAATCCTCATATTATACTCATATCCCCTTATGTGTGATACCTATGATGGAAAAATGATTTCCATTCCACAAGTGATAGTTGGACCTTAGAATGGATCACCTTGAATGGGATTAGTAGCATTGGATATTTTTAATGGATGTACCATAGAGATAACATTGGGATGGGACAAGACTCCACCTATAAATTTAATGGTTTAATTATAAATTCTTGTGATGCTTTTATTGATACAGTATAGAGTTCCCTTATTCTTTGTGACAACTATTTTTTACCTTATAACATTCTTATTGTTGACACATGATTTGGAACCCATGACAAATCACATTCATGGGGGTATTCTCTTGGTGGGTCTGCAATGTTATTATTTCATTATTTTCTCATTTTCTAAACCCATGACAATGAGATTCCTAATAATATATGTTTGTCTAAAACACTTATGTTCTAAACTCCTTTGAAACAAGATGTTCAGTATATGTAGCTTATCTATGAATTCTTATTATATATATTTCAAGTCATAAAAATCCTAATATAATATGTGTTCCAAACTCAAGAATAACCCAAATAAATTCAAACTCTAAGACCAAAACCCAATCCAATTTTAAATACTACTTATTATAGAAAAATATATGAAAGGAACAAGATTAAACCAGTTGTATAAAATATATTATCGGAATGAATGAAACTAATACCATGTATGACACACTTACCCACCTCACTGACTTCATAAGGTGGGAAGACATTACTCATTGTCTTGTGACATCCCTAAGATGATAAATGATGTCCATAAATTCAAATGGAGTCATTAATATAATGGAATTTAATTTAACTTGGAAAATAAATCAACAAACCAATATAGACATAAAAAATTACCACTACATGATGTATGATATCCAGGAAAGATAACACAAAGCATCTGTTGATATTAAAATCAATCAAAGACAATGTAAAATAGAAGAAAACTACAATATCAAAGTATTGAGAATACGAAAAAACTCAAAAACTCTAATGAAAACTCCAAGGTCCAAATTTTTTCCATATTTTGATACAATAATATAACACAAGTATCACAAATTAATCCTAAAGATGTGTGATAAATTGTCATTTCCCATGTCTTGATAAACTATGTATTAAAAAATAACCAACATTCAAAATTAGGATTGAGTAATCAAACTCGGTAGGCATTCCTCCAATGACTTTCCTACTCACACCACTTGGATAAAACATGTTTCCACATTAACATAAAAAATTCCGAAAATAGATTTATCCACATATAAAAAATTGTCATTATAGAATAGTTTTCTCAAACAAATAAGATTTTATGAAGATAAGAACCAAATATTTTTCTAATTCAGTTTCATGAATTTTGTTTGACATAACCCATATGAATCCTGAAATCCAAACATCTGATAATGCATCCAACTAGGACATCACTATACTAATGAGTGGTGAGTAATCCTTTCACTATTCCTTCACTTAGTGAACCATTGTGATTGAGGGACATCATGCCCATCTCATTACCATCTTTTTGATGTGGTTACATTACACTATTATCAATCCTAATGAAAATGAACACATGACACACAACCATGACAAACCCTTGGGAAACCCATGTGTTCATAACCCATTTCAATAAAAAAAATTTTTTATTGAAAACCAATTTTTCATTTAGAAAAACCTACCACACAAATGAAAATTTTCATTTTTAAATAATGTTAACAAATTCACCTTTCAAACCAAACTCCCAATATTAAAATTTCTAAAACTGTCACATAATAGGGATTTCATAAAAAAAATTATATCAATTTCATAGTTTTTTTTAAAAAAATAAATCAATTTGAAATCATGTCATTATGTTCTAAATATAGTAGAATAGAGTGAATCCCTCAACCTCTCGTTTGATGAAATAAATGAAGAACAACGCTAAAACCCCAACTAATCCATGTTGAATCCCTAAAACCCCATATTATATATCTTCCACTAACAACCAAAAATAAAAATATAATCATATTTGGAATCTAATATCTTAGATATATCTATATAAGAAATTGATCTAAGAAAATGAGAGAGATAGAGAGAATTAGATCTAAAGAAAACCAAGAAATACTACCAAGAGTGATGATATAAAATGAGAATCTGTCAAAAATTTACTAAGAGAAGCCTTCAGATCACCTCTATATTGATGTGAGAAGCCTCCAGTTCTTTTAGGAGGAGTATATATCGAGTTCCTGTTGTTTTGTGGAAATATTGAGTGGTTAAAACAAATAAACAACCTCAATCCACTTTTTATGGGTATTGTTTTTAAATAATGCAAGTTTAGTCATAGGGATATGAAAATTGTGTTCTTACCATGCACTAACCACTACATCAAGGATTAAACTTTAATCGTTGGATCACATTTTTAGAAAACCATAAACTATCCAATAAAATATCTACTATCTAAAAAATCATGGTTTATCCTTGTCATCTATGCGGTTTAGACAAACTATGTACTGCTAGTTATCTTTCCGTTTAACCACTATCTCATTGTGCATGGTTTTCTAAATCTGTTTCATGATTTCCATAAATCATCCATCATTATAAAAGCCCAAAAAACATATCTAAATTCTTATGAACCATCGAAAACATCACACAATCACCTTATATAATTAAAAATACAAAGAAAAGGGTTATATACTTGAAATCATGGGTCTTATAGTTGGAATTAAAAAAATTAAGCTTATCACTTCATAGAATATGTAGTCCCCAAACACACAAGGATGATGTTTTCATTTTTAAATGTATTAAAAAATTTAGGTATGTACTGATTTTTCATAAAGAATAATTATTATATCAGAAATTTCATACATATTTATTGAATTCATTAACATTAATATCCATATTGGTGGTGATGTATAATTAAAGTCATAGGTTCATGGATATTTTAGTTTATATATACACAAGAATAATGATCTCATTTTCCATTGGATGGAAAATGAAAAAGAAATTAAACTTAAAAATTAATATTATATTTTTTAACAATACTAATTTCATTATATTATTATGGTTTATATGAAATAGAGCGTTTTTAATAATTAAAAATCATGAAATATATTGGTAATGAAAATTTACTCTTCTTTTAGAAACGTCTATCTGCATAAACCATAAAACTTCACATGACAAAATTTGGGTGACATCAGGATCTCTTGGAAGTGTTAGGAAATGTTGGAAAAAAATTGGGTAGGTCTTGCGAGAATTATTTTTATTAGTGTCTATGAATAATTTAGAATAATATGTGTCATTTTATAGGTGTGGGGAGTGATATCCTTTTAAATATTAACAGATATAAATTATTATAAATTATATTTCTTGGTAAGGTGAAAAAATAGAAACATAATATCTAGGATAATGAAGGTTAAAAGACATTAAAATATAAAATTTAATTAATTTTGAGTTATAGTTTATCCCTTACCTATTAGATTAAACACCACGTTAACCCTTTAAATACTTTCCATATCGACAAGATATTTTCCTTGGTAATTATTAATTACATATAAGAATAATTTATTCTTTTTAGGTAATATATATTATTTTTATTCTAATTATGGAATCCATTTTAAAAAAATTATTAAATTTAGGTGTCAGGAGATTTTTATAATATCCATGAGTACAATGCATAAAAACCATTTTTAGAATAAATTAAATTCTATACGTAAAATTAATTATCATCATATATTGTTCCTAGTAAAAACCATTATATGATAATCTATTAATAATATTAAATATATGGAATAAGTATTTAAATAAAATTTCCCACCAATAGAGATTCATTTTTTTATCTCACAGAAAAAATTCCGTCATGAAATTTGTTTTTCAAAAAAATAGCTCATTTTTTCATTTATTTCCTTTTTATTAATTTATATATTTAATAAAATTTGTATTAAATTTTATCCATTTTTTGTACATGAGAAATTTTAATATTAAATTATTTCTAGTACTCAAAACAAATTAAAATAACATTTAATTAAAAAAAATATAATAATGACAATGTTAGTAAATAAATATATCTATCTACCTAAAATTTATTATACACACATTCCTTATAATATCCAAAAATTTTCATAAATTTAATTATTGTATTTCTTAAATTAATATTATCAATTTTATATAAATATCAATACATTCATTTCATTTATATTTTAATAAGATGTAGTTCCTAAAAATCCAGCGTTATGTGCATCCCTATCTATCATGAGCATCATAATTTATAATGATTAAAATATTATAAAATAATAATGTGTTACATTATGAAAACACTATATGTATTTATTTATAACTATTCCATTATTATAAAGAAAATAAATTTTGATACTTGTTATATAATACATTCTCGTATTCCCATATAACATCCTCAAATATAATGTTTCATTATTTTTTCGACTTGGTGAGTGGTCATTTTCAATACTTATTTATATATTTAATAAGGAATATACATTTTCTTTTCCACACAGGAATGATATCTATTCAGTGTAACAACCTTTTATTATAGAACATCTAGAAGATAAATTATGTATTTTCACAAAATAGATACATGGACCGCATCTCAAACATGATAGAGGATTGGTAAAAGAACTTAGAGATAATATAGATTATAAAAATGATCAAAAATATCATGTGGAATGATATATCGAGGGTCCAAATTACCACTAATTACAAATTATATTACTTTATCTAAATAATATAAGCATAAAACTACCTTCTGCACAACATCCAAATATATTTCATTTTAATGGATATAAAAATAATTTTTTTTTCATATATGAGTATCAAGATATGATATTGAATGGATATATAATTCTATTTATTTCCAAATATAACTCAAGTACTAATAGATTTTCCGCACTATTTTAATATCAACATGATGGAATTCTTCATTTATTGAAATCATTGGTTTCATATGTAGCCATCGGAATAAACCGGGTAAAAATATTTTATAATAAAACTTAACTATAGAAATTCATTATTTCCTGCCTCTTCAGAAATCCAATGAATAAGATCTCATATTATATTTTTTATTTTTATTTTTTCTCAAATATCAACCATCTATGTAAGAATGATATGTAGGGATAAAGCTCTAACTTTTATTCAAAATTTACTGAAGACTTCTTGAAAACATTGAGATAAACCTTGAATCTCAATCATATATTATTGAGATTTTAACTCCATGAAACCTTACCAATTCATTATAATATGTCTTGGAAATTTTTTCAAGAGAAAATTTCTTTGATAGTAATTAAGATATATTGATTAATATATTCGTAAACAATAACCGATTTTGTGTAATAGACTTAATAAATTTTGGGGAGTCATATGATGAAATATGAAATGATATTTTCCCATTTTCTAATACGTATATGTAATGGTTTTATCATAAATGTTTCCTTATTCTATTCAGAAATAACTTACTGACATACCAAGAGTTTATATACATTCTATGTATATTAATCATCATCTTTTCACACTAAAAATTCTATTTTATATCTGGATAAAATATTTTAGTCCAGGGATTGATCGATAATGATTATTTACGTGCCTCATAAATAAAATTTATATTATAGGATTTTTTGGAAACATACTCATTTATATAACCTCACCATTCAATCACTATCATAGTTGAAATATAAAATATTCCATAAATTCCATTTTGACCATTATGTCATACTTTTTTTCTTTATTAATCATAAAAAATATATGGTTGAATATTCATATAATAGTTTTTTAATTTATACCATTCTATCAATATTTCAAGATATGGCATCTATTTATCCATATATATCAGATCTCTTTCAAATCTAACCATAGAAAATCTATCGTGATCCTTTTGACTGAAATCGGCATACATCTTGTACATATTTCTAGGGTGGTAATGTCTCTACTAGTTTTAATATCTAATAAACATCAATATTTTACTTTGGTGCATATTGAACAATTTCTCTGATTCCAGCTATGGCTTGCCAAATAATTCATACCAAAAGTTTACCTCTTATTAATAGAATAATGTTTACATGTCAGTCTGATTTAATCTATAAATATAAATAATTAGTACTATTATAGTCAAGGATATATAAAAAGTTGGTACATATATGATCTAAATTTTTACCCTTAATTTCTCTATTAGATGAACTATTCATGAAGATGTCCACCATAATTGTTTTCATCATAACACAGGTAATGGAATCATAGGAACTGATGATCTAATATCCACATTAATGATAAACAAAAGGGATATTAGTAAATGATAATAATTTAGTATAATATAAGAATAAGTACATGATAACATGAACAAAATCCATAATAATCATATCTAATTATCAAAATATTTTTAACCACGAATAAAAAAATGTGGTTTTGTCAATAAAAATATATAATAAATAAGGGTTTTGAATCACCAATAATCCATCATGATCCATGATAACATATCAAAATAATAGGACTTATGTTTTTGGCATTTACATAAGGATACGAAATCCATTACTTAGTCCAGGATCACTATTAACGCTATCATTATGTAAAAAGTCCCGTAATGAAAATTACAACCAAAAAATTTTGTTACAAACAAGGTAGTTATAAAAAAAATTTCTTTTGACTATGGAATTAAATAATTTAATTCTTTATTAATGTATAATTAAATAAGTGGCACTTATAGAAATTATTGAATTCAAACTCAAGGAATATCACCTTTACATTAGGAATTGTAACATGACCATTATTACTAGAAATTTTTCCAATAGAATACTAACCCCAAATAAGAAATTATATACAATATTTAGCCATATTATAAGTTAAAATATGATATATTTATATCATTTAAAAAATAGACAGGTTTTTGAAATTTTTTAATTATGTGTCGATATTTTTCTAATTCATAATTATTTAATTATAATTTTATAATTAATATAATGATTTAAAAGAAAATATATATTCAAAAAATAGATTCAAAAATTAATATTATATTGTATTATGATTATAAGATAGATTTATGAGACCTTGGTCAGTTTTTCAAGGTGTTATAAAATCAATTACAGTTTTAAAATTGGAATTTCATAAATAATTGATTAAATTAATTAATGATTATTTTTCTCATATATAGAAATTATTTTTAAAAAAAATAAATTTATTTTTTTAATTTTACATGTCAAAAAATGGTTGGGGTTAATTTTTTTGGATTTTTCTAAAATAGATGAATGTGTGATGAACAGTGAAATACGAAAATTTATGAAATAAGTTAAGTACATAAATTATTGAGTCACAGATGATGTTCTATTATGGAAAGCACCCTTAGCTTGAACAAACATGAACTAATTACTTTATTGAGTCATAAAAAATTCTATTTCTTTTCTGGTGAAAAATAATAAAATAATGATTAGAATAATAGAAAACCCTCATCTCCTCCAATACAAATACCAACCATCACCCCCTCTTATCTTCACACCTCCAAAGATATGATCCTTTCCCAATTTCTACCCAATACTCTTCCAAATACTCATCCCCATGTCCAATAACTTCTACTCTCCCCGAATAGTCAAAAAAATCCCTTAAGGAGGTTCTTAGGTACGATAATATATAAGATAAAAATACTCATTCATTTTCTTTTATTTCCTTTTAAATTGTGTTTATTTTATTATACTATCATCACATAACCTCATCCAAGAGGCATGAAAAATACAATTTATTTCATATATGGAAATTTTATCATGTTTAATGAAAAATTCAACATCAAACTTCTTCTCCTCTCCCTCTAAATCTAATAATAAAAAACAACATCTATGATGTGTCAATTTACCAACCTTGGGATGATGTGTTTTTAATTTCCATTACCGCCTTCATGTCTAGTCATAATACAATTAAAATGATTGAAAAATATTTAAAATTTTATGATATAATCTCTTTTATGTTCTTAAATACACATATATACATAATATTTAGTTATATAATGAATATAGTTTTTTATTTCTAAAAAATCTCCAAAATGATATAATTGTATATCATTATTGTTTTATCTATGGATTCATCATAATAAATGGAAAATAAATAATTTATGGTATCATGTAATATTTAGGAAACATATTAACACCAATTCATTTTTTATATAGAGTTTATTTCCCATTCCATGGGATAATCCATTACTAACCGACCATGGAAACCATGTAAAGAATGCACCCAAAATAATGGTAATAAAAAATCATTATTAATAAATTATTGGAATGAAGTTATAAAATGATCATATAAGTTGTTATATAAATAAATATTTCTAAATAAAGTATTAATTAAACTATTTTAACCATTATATTTGAGTTTTAAACATATTATAATTAAGAAGAACCCGATGAATGGGAATTCGTTACCCAATTTCCATTCATTGGGTTAATCATCTTCTTCATTGATTTTTTCATGCTAAGATTATTTTTTAAAACAAATGTCTAATATATTATGTTGTATTATCTAGATTTATAGTGAGTATGCATATTCATTTCATTTTATTATTTTTCACTTCAATTATATGTTTCATGCCAGGGGCACATCTTCAAAATTCATCTTTTTAAATTTCTATTTTTAAAAAATTACAAAGGAATGTTTTTGTGAAACTATTTCTATCTTATGATGTGTTGTGGTTCATTGGAATATTTTATGATAATGGGTGGGACCTATACTACCTCCAATGAATTGGGAATTTTTATGTTTGAGGTCAGTTGTATGGTTAATATATGTGTAACTATGATGGTTACACCATAAGGTAGTCGTGAGGGTTACATTGTAAGTTAGCAGTGAGGGTTAAATTGTAAGGTATATATGAGGGATAAAAATCATATGGTAGCCATGATGGTTACAATATTAATTAAGTAATTCCCCTTTAAACTATATGGTTTATTTATTTTTTTGTATTTTTTATTAAAATATCATGTTCTTAAAATGTAACTATAGCGTACTTATTGGGTGAGAAGTATGTATTTGTAATAATATTTTCATATGTTTATAAGTTTTAAAATAATAATGGTATCTCTCAATTTTTTAAATCCCTTACTCATATTTTTGTGTTCATCACATGTTTTGAATTATTTTCCATAGGTTTTATGGTTGGATAAAAAAAATGAGAATCCAAGGTGAATGTTAGGATGACTTTTCAAAAATAGATTTTGTGATTTATTAAAAACGTTTCTATTACAAAAAAATTGATATTGTTTTGTAGTGTTCGATTTTTATTTCTATGGGTTGATATGTGAGAATTATGTCCTAAATTTCTACAACTCTAAGACAAAAATCTCATTGGAAATATGAGAATGTGAATTCCAAATGAATTTACTAGATAATATAATCTTTATATTCGGGTAATGTTAGTCGGTGTTATAGCATGTTTTAGGTAACAATAGGGGTTAAGATGATGTCAATAAAATACCATAAATGGTTCTTAAATTATTTTAATATGTAAATTACTAATCATTTGATGATTACCATTTTTCTTCATTTATGATATATTTGTTCAGTGTGGTTTTTCCAAAAAAAAATAGGGAAGCTGACGTTAGATGGAACCGAGAGGCATATATGTTTTTGAATCCACAACCAAGATGGTTGGTATTTTAACTGAGAAGTTTGTTAAATAAATCGATTAATAGACACATGAAATAATTGGTGGTGGCATCTGTTCAAGAGAACAACTATAACTACTAAAAAGGAACATAATTATATTGGAAGATTTTATGAGGCAACAACCTCCTACTTTCAGTGATTCATATGACCCAGATGTGCATAAATGGTATATTAAATCGTTGGAAATGGTATTTGATTTCATGGTGTGTTTATATAATCAAATGTTTAGTCTTTTAATTTTTCATTTTGAAGGTAAACATGACCAGTGGTGGTCAATGGTCAATAATATTAGGGATATAGAGGATATTGATTCCATGGAATAAGATGAATTTATAAAAATTTTCTTGGAAAAATATTTTCCAAATGTTGTTGGACATATGAGGGAAAAATAATTCAATTGTTTAAAGTAAAAGGATGTGGATTCAGTGGCCTTGTAGGAAGAGAAAATCACCAAATTGGAAAGGTAGAGTATGAATATTATTTGGGATCTTGATAATAAATCAGTTTTTTTACTAAGGATTAAATCCATGTTACCAAATTTAATCGGCCTCATAGTAATTAAAATGTTATGATAAAAATTACTAACATGATGAGATGTTTGGAATAGTTTTTTATAAAGATCATTTGTAGTTTGAAAACAATTATAAGTATATATCCTAATGGAAAGTGATGGGTAAGAATCAATAAATGAAAAATAAATATAAAAATTTCATGTTTCTATTATGTGGAAAGTTTAATAAAAATAACTCTAATGAATTTTATATAAAAATGGGAAGTGTTTCTAATGTGGTATGTTTGGTCATATGGCCTATGATTTTAATTTAAATTAACTGAAATCAATTTTGATAACAAAACTACAAAGTGTATTGAATGTCTTGAGACAGTTTATTATGCACATACCTACCTAATGAAATACTCAAATAATGTAAACAACAATATTATAAGAAGAAATGGGAAATGAGATCTTTTGAACTACATCAGTAGAATTCAGTCCATCCATGGAAGTTGTATCAGGTTTTTTGTTTCATTACCAAAACTTTTCTGATGAATTATTTTATTAGGTGTCTAAAACATTCCTTTATTTATTGGAAATTTTCTACAAAATTGGAAATTGCACCTCAATAAATGAGACTTGAACTTATGGTTAAAACAACAGGGGAAATATTTCAGATAAAAGGCTTTATGAGAATATTCCTTTTATTGTCTATGGAATGAAATTACCTAAAACCCTTTTTGGTCTCCTTTAGTAGAATTATATGTTTTTCTTTGTATATATTGAATCTATTTAGCACACTATGATTTATTGTAGATCTAAAAAAGTTTTTTTTCCAAAAAGAGGTTCCATTTGTATTCAAGAATTAACCCATACCACTAATAACATATAATGATGTTGAGAAACTATTAAAATATTACAATCAAATTGATCATTCTCATATTGTTGAAAACAATGGATCTGTTTAGATTAATGAAGTGCTAGTTGTAAAAGAATACCTATAATTTTTTCCTGACGAGTTTCTCAGTGTTAAATCAAAACATAAAGATAACTATACCATTGAATTAGTTCCTGATGCTATACATAGTAAGAAACCCCCATATCAAATATCTCATGTGGAACTTCTTTAATTGAAAAACAAGTATCATGATTTTCTTGATAATGGATTCATTTATCCAATAACATCACCATTGGGTTCTCCTATTTTATTTGTTAAAAAGAAATATGGATATATGATGATTTTCATTGATTATATTTTTTTGAATAACATTACTATTAGGAATAATTATCCAATTTCTAACATCTATGACTATTTTAATCAGCTCTAGGGAGATCAACATTTTTTAAATATTGACTTGAGATCTGGGCACCATCAAGAAAAGGTGGAGGATGATGAAATATCAAAAATGTAATTTCATAAAATATATGGGCATTGTAATTTTATTATTATTCCATTTTGGTTGACAAATGTCCCTTTTGTATTCGTGGACCTCATGAGTCGAATATTCATTGAGTATTTGGGTAATTTTGTGTTTTTATTTACGATATTTGGTCCTTTTAAAAATTTTAGGAGGATCATTAAAAAAATTTAAAGAATATCTTGGAAAAACTGAAATGAATAATGTTATAAAGAAAATTTAGCAATCGTGATTTTTGAATGAAAAAGATTATTTTCTAGGGAAAATTGTCAATAAATATGGGATAACAATTTCGCCTAAAGAAATAAAAGTGGTTTATGAATGTATGAGACTTATAATTGTTACCGAGATTCGTAGTTTTCCTGTATTAGTAGGTTATTATGGACAGTTTTTTAAAAACATCACCTATTTATCTAGCCCAATAACTATATTAAAATGAAAGGGGTTAAATTTATTTGGGATGGAGAATGTGATTTTTGTTCTAAAAAATTGAATATGAGATTGGTGAACTCTATATTTGGCCCTACCTTATAGAACATTCAAATTTTTCATCTATAGTGATTCTTCATTGAATGGAATTGGTTTTTTTCTAATTTATAATGAGGAGGAAATTGCTTATGCTTCAATATAACTAAAACCTCATGAGGTAAATTATCGCACATATGATTTTAATGTGGTAATTGGGGTTTTCATTTTAAATTCAGTAGTCATCATTTATATAGAGAAAAATGTGAAATATATATATATCATGAATGTTTCATGTATATATTCACTAAGTAGTAATTAAAATGACATAGAGAATATGGCTCAACATAGTAAATGATTATGATTTCTAGATCAATTACCATCCTTGAAAATAATACCATGTGGAGGATTCCTTGATTCGAATAAATAATGCATCATTAACCATGTTATGTTTTGAACATAACCCCATGATTAATTATTTGATGAAAATTTTGTTTGGAAGTTATTAGTATAGGAAATTCCCAATTTTGTTTTTGGATTTAGTGTAGTCATGTCTTCCTGAAATAATTAACAATGTAGATATGGATTACCAGGAGTTACAGAAAAAGGATGAATTTTTGAAGAGGGTATGTTGACAAAATTTAATATTGAAAAATATTGTGTTTTTTCATTTGGTAAAAAATTATTTGGGACATATGATTTAAAAATGAAGAAATTGTTTTTATGTGAATCTAATGGTTTCCTATTTTCCGTTCGTCATAATAGAACAATGATGTATAGATTAGTTTATGAGTATTACTAGAGGGATGGAATGTGAAGAGATATTTTATATTTTTCAATAAATTTTTTAACATGTAAATAGGTTAAATTAGAGCGACAACTACAAAATGGTATTCTTAACCCTTTTCCATTTCTAGAGTTGAAATATCAAAATATATCCACAAACTTCTTGGTTTGACTACCAAATAATTTTTTGAGGTAAAAATGTGTTTTGGGATATTATTGACCAATTGACTAAATCTCAAAATTTCCTCCCTATTCAAGAAAAAATGTTTTTGGATCATTTTTCTTGGTTGTACCACAAATATATTGTTAGGTTACCTTGGGACACTATTTCCATTATACCTATCCATGATCCTAGTTTCACTTCTATGTTTCGTAATCTCCTTCAGAAGCCATTAGGAATAGAATGAAATTTATTAACTACCTTTCATCATCCATTTGATGGATAGACAAAGTGAAAAATTTAAATCTTGGAAGATATTTTTGAGCTTCTTCAACGAGCTACCAGGTAATCTGGGATTAATATTTTTATTTTGTTGAGTATTCTTATAAAAACAATTTTTATTCCAATATATAGATGGAACCTTTTGAGATAATTATATGTAAATTGGTGTCAACCTCAATCCTTTTTTGGATGAAATCAAGGAATGGAAGTTGATGGGACAAGATTAAGTATATGAAGTGTATGAGAAAGTGAAGATGATCCCATAACACATGATGATAACTTTGAGAAGAATGAAATTTTATCTTGATAATATGAGGAAATACTTTTCTTTTTAGGTTGGTTATCATGTTCTTATAATAATATCATTAGGAGAAAGTGTTATGAATTTTTGTAAGAAATTAATGTTATGTCCATGGTTCATTGGAAATTTCGATATCTTATAGAATGTTGAATCATTATTATACTGAGTATCTTTGCCTCCATGTTTTTATTAGGTACAAAATTTTTATCATGTTTGGATGTTGATAATGTATGTTCCTGATTCATCTCTTGTTTTCATCCTAGAATTAATTTTTCTAGAAGATAACCTTTCATATAAAGATAAACCTATTCTTGTTCTTGATCATAGAAAGTAGGTGTTATGGAATAATGTGATTCACTATGTTAATTTGTTGTGTATAAACCACATGGTTTAAGAAGGAACATGTAAATCTAAATGTTCTTGAGGGAAAGGTACACATTGCTTATTTAATTAGTAAATAAAAATTATGAGGACACAATTTCCAAAAGGTAGGGAGAATGTTCAATCATGGATATTTATAAAATGATTTCATTTCACTCTAAAATTAAATTGTCTTATTATTTATGAATTTATTATGAAATAAGTTATATTTATTCATATTAAAGAATTTAAACTGATAGAATAGTAACATCACCTTAAGAATAGTTACATGACCATTATGAATTGTAATTTTGAAAAAAGAATATTAACATCACATAAGAAAATATAAATAATTTTTATACATTATATAAGTAAAAATATTACATATTTATATCATTGAATAGGTAAAAGGTTTTTGAAAAAATTATCAAATAACTATTGGTATTTTTGTAAGTCATAAATTTTTAATTAAAATGTCATAATTAGTATAATCTTTAAAAAAAATTATTTTCAAAAAAAGATTCATAAATTAATATCTTATTTCATTATAGTTATAAAATTAATTTATGAGAGCTCAATTAGTTTTTAAAGGTGCTATAAAATCTCTTATAGTTTTAAAATTTCAATTTTTCAAATAAAGGATAATTTTAATTAAAATATAGTTTTCTCATATATAAAAAAATTAATTAAAAAAAAGAATTTCATTTTTTATTTATATACATTAAAAAATTGTTGGGGTAAATTTTTTGGATTTTTCTTAGAAACATCAATTTTTGTTGAATTATGAAATACAATAATTTATAAAATGAGCTAAAAATGATAATTATTGAGTCATGGATGATGTTATGATAAGGTAAGAACCCTTAGTTAGAACTCACATGAAGTAATATATTTATTTAGTTACATGAACCAACAATATTTCTTGTGTTGAGGGAAATAATAAAATAATGACTAAAATGTTGGGAACCCCTCTTATCCTCCCCTATAAATACCACCACTCACACCTTATTTTTCACACACCTTTCAATATTTGATAATTGCCCTATTTATTTCCAATAAATGTACCAATCATCTTACCCATATCAACATTCAATTTTTCTGAGAAAAAGTCTAAAACCAATGGTCGTACGAAGGTTATCATGGAGGATAATTTAGGATGTAAAATCCTATTTAATTTTCTTTTATTTTCTATGGAATTAGTTTTCTTTATTAATAATATTTTTACATCCCCTAATACAAGAGTAATTAAAACTATAGTATATTATATATTCTATAATTTTATAATATTTATGGAAAATCCCTCATAATATTTATTCTTCTATCCCACTTATTATATAAATAATAGTGTTCATGATGTATCGATTTGTAGACATCATTGATGATGTTTTTTCAATATCCATTACCTCCTTCATGGAAGGTCAAAAAACATTTTAATGGTTGAAAAATATTTTAGTGTGTATTTTAGAAGGTATTTTATATCATGGAATTATAATATATACAAAATATTAGGTTATATATTGAAACTAGTTTCTGATTATTAAAGAACCACTAAAATGACTTAAAAGAATATAAATAATGTTTTAGATAACGATTCCTCATCATATGTGATGAAATAAATGATTTATCATAACCTTGAATATTTTTTAATCATATTAATTCCATTTCTTTCTACTTTTATATTTTATCTTCTATTCTAAAATAAAATCCATTACGAGATGAGCATGGAAACCATGTAATGAACACACCAAAGATAATGGAAATAACAAAATAATATTCTTAAATGTGTGAAACTATGTGATAAAATTATCATATAAGGTGTTATAAAATAAATATGTTTTTATAAATTTCCAATAACACACTTTTAACCATTATAACTGAGAATGATACACATTTTAAGTAAGATAAACCCATTGTAATGGAATTTATAACCCAATTTCCATTTATGGGGTAAACAATATACATCAATGATTTTTTCATGCTATGATTATTTATGAAATGAATATTTAATATATTATGATATATTATGTGGATTTACAATGAGTAGACATATTATATTCATTTTATTAATTCTCATTTCAATTATAAGGTATTTGTAAGGGACTCCTCTTAAAAAATACTATTTTAATTTTCTATTATTACAAAATTATAAAGGTATATTTTTATGAAAGTATTATTGTTTTATGATTATGTTATTGTTATTTGGAATTATCTATATTTAATAGTTGGAGTTAAATATCCATAAATTTTATTGGGTATGGTTATATTGGTTGTAGTTTATATGGTTACTCCAAGTATTACTATGATGGTTACACGATAAGGTACCCATGAGGGTTACATTGTAATGTAGTCATGAGGGTTACATTGTATGATATACATGGGGGTTAAAAATAATATGTGTATAGATGATGGTTAAAATCATATTTATATAATTCCCCAAGTTATATTTATGTCTTTTTTATGTTTTTCTTTGTTTTTTGGGAATCCATGCTCTCACAAAGTTACTATATGATACTTATTAGGTTAAATGTATATCTTTTTGAAAATAATTTCTCATAATTACAAATATACATATACTGAGGTTTTATATATATTTTATATATCCCTTACTAAGATTTATGTGCACATCAAAATTTTCCAAATGTTTTCCACATGGTTTAAGGATGGGTAATAGATTAGGTAAATCAAAGTGTAATGTAGCGAGGAACTTTGATGAATATATTTTTGTTTTATCAATAAAAATTTTATTATGAAAAAATGTATATTTTTTTAGTAGCATCAAATTTTTATATTTTTGGTATTATATGTAAGAATTATGTCCAAAATTTCTAAAAAAAATAAAAAATTATCATTGGTAATGTAAGAATGTGATTTTGAATGGAATTTACAACATAATGTAATTATTCAAGCTAGGTCCACATATATTTCTTGTATTCTCTTATATGTAAAAATAAACTACATCACTCTTCCACCTCTTAGGATATTTTTAATTTCATTATTTCATTAACGATTCAAAAATCCTACGTCATTAACAAATTATTTTAATGGTTATATCGCATCCACCCACCCTTGTTTATAATTTAACAACCCGACTATGATTTATAACATACACACTATTCAAAAAAATCAAAATCTATAAAAATGTATTCCATTGTACCGTGAAAATGGTTATCTTTATCTAAATGATTAAATTGGGGAATGAAAATTAGTTTCATAAAAATTTCATCATTATGAACACAAAAAAATATAAAAAAATTATATATATGGTAATATTGGATCATATCCATAGTGAAAAATGAATTATCAAAGGGTAATTTTAGAGAAGCAAAATACCTTTAAAATATCACTCAAACATTTCATGTTGAAAATACCTCTTTCATTTTCAAATAACTTATTTAATATTTATGTTTTTCAAAAATATTAATTGAAATTTTTTTATTGAAAATAATAAAAAAACATATTTTCATAATCAATAAATGTTTTCTTCATTATGGAAAGTAATGTAGTACATTTGGTTTATTCGTCAAAAAATCCATCAATATTTTTAGTAAAAATATAAAAGTACCTCATTTGGAATGTGATACGAAGATTCATGTAAGACATGTTTCCAAAAATTAACATATAGGAAATAATTATATTAATAAATATGTTGATAATAGTAATAACTTTATTGAAATAATTTGAAAATAAATATTAACAAAAAAGATGATAATCCTGAATAAAGGCAAAAACAAGGTCGATTCACCTTAATTTTTTGTTTTATTAGTACTTATAGTGAATAAAATAAAAGGAAAATAGGTAATATCATTAAAAAACATAATTGAGGGATAAAATTAAATTCACCATTAATATATCATTTTTGTTATTTTGACTAAATTTAAAGCTAAACAATCCATTTAAAAAATCAGATTTTAATATAGAACCCTTACCAAAAGTCTTCCTTGCACCCTATGTTCCCTAAACTAATTTATAATAAATTAAATTTTATTATTATTCTATAAATATTATACATATTCACACCTATAATACAATACAATTTTTACTCAAATTGTCATATCCCTAGTTCATTAAAAATCTTTCATTATCGTCATCATTTCCGGTGTTAAAAACATCATATTAAATTCAAGTTCTAGTTCAAAGGTAATGGTCCATGAAAATGGATCATGTTTTCCTAATATCTATAATTTTTATAAAGATTTAGATATCATATATAATCATTAAATACATATTCAGAACTATTTAAATAAATAGGTGATGTAAAATTAATTACATCACTATTTAGAGACGATAGTCCATAAGTATGCAAGATTTATGTTTTAATTTGTTAATGGATGGAATGAATGAAAGGTAAATAATATTTCACCACTATAGTGTAGTTATTATAAAATAAATATGATATATATAAATCAACTATGTCATAATAATAATCCATTAACTGTGGTGGTGGAAAATTATTTACATCTCTCTGTGGATGAGAATGTCCACACATAAGCACGAGTAATATATAAATCACCTATTTGATTAAGAATATTTGGTAAATGGTTGTAAAACCATTATAATAGAATATAAATATATTGATTATATGAAATTTTTCAAGTTTTTCTATATAAAATAGGTTTAAATGAAGTAAAAGAATAATTTATAGAGGTTTGTTTACATATATAAAACTTAATTGATATTACTCCTCTCAATTATAACTTATTATATAAAATATTTGAAATAGTTGAAAACCAGAAGAAATATTATTAATTTATAAATTCTAGGTATATTTTGGATTACATATTTTCAATGATATAAGGATTAAATAGTAAGAATAACTATGTAGGGGAAGTTATTGTTTATAAGTGAGGGGAAGAATATACATTGAATTTATTAAATGGTTACAATGATATAATGCCAATTTTAATGCAAAAGTGGATAAAAATTTCAAGTTATTCTAATGTAGGATAATATAAGCTTAATATATCATCAAAAAATAAAATTGTACAATTGTGGGTTGAAATATGACCTTTATGTCTTTCTTCAACCCCCTCCCCCATCCAAATGTTAAAATTTTTACTATTCAGTATGACCAAAAAATATGTTGAAATTATAAAATTTTATATATTCTGATAATTCTAAATATATAATCTATTTTACTAGATTCATTTTTTATATTTGTAAGAATATAATTTTTTTAATACATATGGAAAAAGAAATGAAAACCCATTTTAGAAAATGTTATTTTAAAAAATAAAACATAATATCTTTCATTTCAATATATTTTTAAAAAATAAAATAAATTTTAAAAAATTTGATTGAATTAATAACTAAAAAAACTTGATAAATTGAATATTAAATAGTGGTTAATTTAATTTATTACGCTAAAAACACATTGCATGAAAAAATTTAGTTTTTTTAATGTGTTTGGATGACCAAAAATAAATATATACAAAAAACAATTTAAAGGATCATTATTATGTAATTAATTATATTATTTTATGTTAATTAATAATTATGAAAATTTAATATAAAATTCTTGACTTAAAGGACATTTACATTAATTGAAACATCATTTTTTAACAAAATATCTATTGATCACTATACATTGAAAATTACATCATTCTAAAAAAACCTAAAAATTTAGCCATAATATAATATTGAAATTATTATTTCAGAAATTATATTCATTTACGTATAAATTTTTTTTAAAAAGGTTAAATTTTATTTCATATTTTTTTAACTTTTTTTAACAAATTTTTTTAAAAAAAATATATTTATGAAACATAAAATTTAATTACTGAAGATTTTGTATATAAATATTATTAATTAATTAATAATTCCAAATTAATTTAATAATTTATAAATAGTTTTCAAAACATGTTTATTGTTATTCATAATAACCAATTTTACTTCTTTTTTATAATGAATTTTGATATTGATATTAATTTTCAATTGGGGTTGTTTTTTAAATAGGAAATCAAATACATAAATTTTATCTCAATATATATATAAATATAAAATATTTTTTTTACATTATAAAATCATAAAATGAAATTAATTGTTAAAATTAAATCACGATAATAATAAAAAGTGGATTTTATTTCTTCATCACATCCTTGGGTTCCCATGATTGTTTCTCAAATTTCAGATTCCCCCAAAGATCATTAACTAGATGGGTAGTCTTTTCCATAGCGTAGTATCTCTAAGATACAATATTTATACTAGTTTATATTTATTAAAAATATCATTCTAAAGTTGAAAATATTCATATTTTAGTACATTTTGAGGATCAGTTATGTACCTCCTTTGTAGAGATGCATGGAAAACATCTTAATCATAATAGAGTTTCAATAGATGTTCAAAGAAATAAGAAACTATAATAATAATTTCATGAATTTTTAAAGGAACAATATATATAGATATTAGATTTTATTACATTATATATTTTCTAACCTTATTCCATTGATAAATTAAAATAAACACATCAACCCCAATATTAAATTCTAGATCATGTTACTGATTTTTGGAATAACACATTTCTAGACTCTAATATGAATTGATGTGATTCTAAATATCTATATGTTTCTCTCCCATTTAATAAGATATCGAAATTACCAATATCTTTCATTATCTAACTCCATCCCAAAATCATAGTTTTCTACACATACTTCCATATATGGCTTTATGAGGAAACAAATGAATTTTTGAGTGAAATCTTTTATAGAAAAAAAATTCAACGAGACATCTATTCTGATCAAAACCACTTTTAAAACATAGATAACATGATCTCAGAAAAATTTATTATGGTCTAAATAGTTCACTGATGTTGACCATCTACCTAAGTAAGATATGTAGTATAGAAACAAAACCCAATATCTAGAGCTTTACGAATACCTATATAGAACATTGAGGTCATCCTTGGATCCCTCATCATATATAATACAATATGGTTCTCCAGGAAAAAAATACCAATTTATTATTGTATTTCCTATAAATCTAATCAATAGAGAAATATTCCATAATATTAATGATGTGTACTGAACTTTTAAGGAGTTATGTTAAAACCAAAAGATCATTATGGTATTTATATGGTTTTGGGACTCTAATGATGAAATATAAAGTGGTGTTTTCAAATTTCTAGTTTAGTTTTGGTAATGGTTGTAACATCCTCTTATCATTTTATCTATCATCATTAATGTTTGTGAACAAAATTACTTTAGATAAGTAGTATAAATTATATAGCATAATTTTTTAACCAGAAATAATCATTTAAGTATTCAGAAATCATCAAAATTCTAGGATGAATAGTGAAAGAAAATCTCGGAAATCTTTCCAATAGTAATTTGTTCAAGGATAATATTTAAATGACACAAACTCAGTTCCTAAATCATAAAATTTCATCACGATCATGTTTAAAATCAAGACAATTTCTCTTCTGATTTTCAGCTATATATTCTATATCCACACCACCTTTATGACTACAGGAATAGATGATTAAAAAATATTTTGAGAAAGATAATATTTCTGCCCATCCATTAATATTTCCATATATATCCTTATAAAATCAATAAATACTTTATATTTTATGATCCTACTCATAGTTATGATGTCATGATCCCTTCAATTGAATTCATAAGCCACCATCCTATCCTTATCTGTGTAGTGATGTAATGATTAGTAAAAATCCATAATTAACTCGAACCATCTACTCTGGAGAATATTAAACTATTTTTTGGTGTATATATAATATTAAAATTTGTTATTAGAATATATTTCACACCATTATCTATAGATGTACTAACTTCAAATAATTAATGAAAATATTACCACCACTAACTCAAAATCCTGAGTCGGGTAATATTTGTAACATTCTAGGTAAATAAAGAATATGAAATTTTCATATTTATTATAATTTGTGAATTAAATATTAATTTAATTTTAAATAGGATTTTATGTCTGGTGAAATATTTTATACACAACAACATGTTTCTTTGATATATTACATTGCACACAACGTAGAGTCAAACTAAAAAATAATAATATAATATATTATTTTAAATGGTAGTTAATGCTTAGTCATTGTATTGGAAGAAATGAAAAGAAATAACTAAAATATGATTTCACATGATTTTTAATTTTTTTAAATTTATCCAATAATTCTTATATTTTTAAAACGTGAATGAATCCAATTTTAAGCATAAATATTATAATATTATTTGAAAGGCCAATTTATTACCTTTCGAGGGAGAACCCTATTTAAATTTAGTTTTTTTCACTTCTATATGTTATATTTGACTAAATAAAATTATTATTTAGAATTGTGACATCAAAATTTCCTTTAGATGAAATTTTGGTATTCTTCTGATAAAGTTCATTTTTAATGATTTTTTAAAAATACTACATTTAAATTCAAAACTACCTTTTAATAAAATTTATTTATAGGGTTCATTTAACCTTTAGATTTGTTTTAAAGTGTAACAGAATTATAATTTTACAATTTAATTCAATTCTGGTCATTGGAAGTAATTTCACATTTTAATTGGACAAAAACGGTCAATCAGTTGAATGTTATTTTTTTCATAAAAATATGTTTTTTGTTTTGACAACAAGAAATAATTTTAAATTAATTTTTGCAACTTATGGGTTTTTAATTTGAGAAAAATGGATTAAATATATTTAATTAGGAGGTCCAAATTTTGTAAATAGTAAAATTTTATTTTTATACATTAATTACAATAACTTCAATAAATATTTTATTTACAATGGTTAAAGGGTAAATCTGTTAAATAAGGGTAAAAAATAATATTATAATAATATTAAATTACGCTAATACGTGTCCTAATCCTATTGGATGATACATGTCTAACAATTTTAATCCTGTTTCCGATTTTGGGACCCCATGGATCCACTTCCATGTTAAAATGAAACTTTCTAAAAATTAATTTAATGTTATGCAAAATGAAACATAAACATATATCTCTCTATAAAACAATTTTTATAATGGGTTATATAAGTTATAATTTAGACTATAAATATTCATTAAAAATCTAAAAATATTTCATATTTCAGGGTATTTTATGTATAATTTTTATATATTAAATAAATAAATTTATTCATGACACAACGGTGTTGCAATAATTTATTTATTAATCAATGATTCAAATAAATGATATTATAATTATTATAATAGATTTATATTGAATATTTTTATGCCATAAACAATTTTTAGAGATAATAATTACTTGTTATCCTCAAATTAATGAAGTTTTTTAGAAATAATCAAGTTGTTATTGATTTTTTAAAAGTCTTGATATTAATAGTTTAAAAAATGAGAGAAATGATTTTTTTAAAACAATTAATAATTCAACAAATTATAAAATAATCCTAAAAATATAATAATCGGCCAACTGGCATATATAATGTAAAAATTTCATTAAATATCGATTTTTTATTGCATTTATTTTTATAGTAAATATATTAACTATATAGTATGAATATATAATAGGGCATGTTAAAAGTTAAATAAGTTAATAAAAGGTTAACTAAAAAAGATAAGGATTAAACAATATACAAAACCTATCTAATTGTTAATGGATGATTTTATATAGACTTATATTCACCTTAAATTTTAATTAAATATGTTTGGGACCTTCTGAAACTGAAAATAATTTTATAATAAAATAATACATTCCTACATTCCAAAAGAGCCCCTCCTCCCTCTTATAAAAGGCCACCACTTATAACCCATTACTAACACCTCTCAAGCCTATTGGATCATCCAAACTCTTCTCCAAGAAGTTCCAAACATCCTTATATTCCTCCAATAATCCTTACCTTAGGCATAATGAAATTAAATAATGCCCTTTGGTTCAAACCAAAGCGAGTTACCTGATTTAAAGGAAATGTCTTCTCTAAAGTTCTTTTCTTTTATTTTCCTTCTCCAACCCCGTAAACCATCTTTATTCCATTTTTTTATAAAAAAACTAGTATATTCAATATACTATGATGTTTTTATGAGGGTAATTATTACTACACATTCACACAACCTTATCTAATGGATACAAACATACTATTTTTATGGACGATAAACTACTGCCTCAAGAAACGACGATTGTTCAATTATCACTTACCACCTCTCATGGGAGAAGTTATGATGTAACTGTATTTATATGTGATATATATTATATTTATATTTTCTCTATTATTTGGTATTTTTCGTTTATATCATGCTTTTATGGTTTCCCAAATAGGTAAATATGATAATTTCATTTGATGATGTTCGGACTACCACCCCCTCAAAGTGATATGACTCGTTCATGCCATACGTGGAATGTATAAATGATATATCTATCTAAATTATATGTTATATTACACTATAATTATGATATACCTATGTGTCAATAATTTTTCATTCCATTAAATATGAAATAAAAATGAAAGTAGCGTTTATGCATACATACGAATTATCGTCTCCATAAATGGTGCATTTCATTTCTTATCTCTAACTGTTACATACTATTATAAATACATATTTATAATAGCTATATATGATATACATGATATATAAATCATGAATCTAATTTTGGAGACAATTTACAATTTACCACATGGACACCTTGTAATTATAAGTTTATTTTTGACTCAAGTACTAAATATTGACAAAACGAACTTTATTAATATAAATGATTATGTAATGTTTATAATGGGGTAAAAAGTGATTTAAAATGAGTTGAAACATGAAAAATGTTCTTTTGAATCTATAAATTAGCTTAAATTTATTAGTTAGGTGATTAAATAATGAACGAGTCAAGTCATACATGAGGTAAGGGTACTTCTTAACATAATTTCTATTCTTTGGGTTAATCTTATACTTTTAAATTATGTTTTAATATGATTATGTAATAAATAACTTTTGATATCTTATCTTGTATTTGTACATTAATTATGTTTACCTATAGTTAATACGATAATTAATCTATTTTATTTACAAAATGATCTTTGTTAGGGACTACATCTCAATCTCCTTTAATTGAGGAATGTCTTGATATTGGACAAATTTATTATCTTATAAGGTGTATATACTATCCGTTGACATATTATATCATGTATCTTCTTATTATCATAATATTATAATATTTTTTTATGTTATTATATAATTATTTTTATGCATGTGTTTCTCATGTATTACGATATTCTTTTACTAAAACTTCATTTTAAAACCTTTGGATATTTATTTTTCAAAATGGTTCTCATTAATGTCTCTATTTTTAAAATTTACTTAAGGATTTATATATATGGTCATTAACGTTTTAAAATTTTAATTCCATTAAAAAATTTAAATTTTTATGGTACACTTGGATTCGAAAATATTTTTTTAGTTGTTTTAAATGTCTCTTTAGCATTGGATTTATTATTTCAATATCTTGTGATGATATTTTTTTTATTGTAATTGGGAAATGTTGTATTTACATTATTATTGTTTTATATGTAATTATTTTGTTATGGTTATTGGGAAATTTTTATGTATACATGTGGTTCCATGATAAATCTAGGGAGGGTGAGCCCAATATATCTCTCCAATGAATTGGGTAACGTGATGGAGGAAAACATTAATGTTTTTCCTAAAATATTTAGGGAATATACTATGATGGGTATTCAAAATATAATTCCCTATGTTCCTATGAAAGCTACAGTGTATGTATGTTATGGATGCCACAATATACCTTTATGATTTATGATTTCCAGTTTTTTATTCATAAATCTTATGATTTTGTTTCATATATGAATGATTGAAAAGTACAATTTCATTGATTTGTATGTATTGATGGGCTAATGTTTTCTTTCCTTGTTTTATAACCCATAGTGATATTTTTATGCCCATCCCATGTTTTTGAAATATTTTTCACAGGGTATAAGGACTAGTAAGAGAAAGGAATAATTCATGAAGATTAATATCAATAAAAGAACACTTTTTTTTATTTAAGGAATTTTATTATTATGAAAAAATCGGATAGAGTAGAAGTGTCTAAATTGTAATTTTTGAGATGTAATGTAATAGTTACTTCCTATTTCTCTAAAACTCTAAACCTAAAAAGATACTTAGTGTAAATTATTATCTTAATTCAAGAATATGTAATGTTTAAGGATGGGGCCTTATAATATTTCTTATAAATATTCAATTAATTTGATGCATAAGATATCAAAATAAATTTTATCATAATAAAATATTCCAGTAATGAATATTGTTGTATTAATGTTAATAAAAAACGTCCTTATCCTCTAAATACCATTTCATATATTTTATAATGTCCACATTATGTTTTAGGTGTAAACACATATTTCCAAATCCAAATACCGTAATAATGTGATTTCACATTCATTTAAAAAAAATGAAATAGAACAACAATATAATCTATAATAATTTATCTTACCTTAATGACCAAATCATCCTAAAAATTACTGTAAAAATACAAAATTAGTAAAAATTTTCATTATCTATTGATTCTCAATTCCTTTTCCTTGAACAAATGACTTTTTGCACAAATATATATTGTAAATTGCGTTAAGATCACAGAATGTGGATTGATAAAAAAAAATTTATTTTCAAAGTATAATACCTATTATAATCAATATGTTCGTTTCAATATTCCATTCAATGTTTTATCATATATCTAACACAGTTTACACATTCCAATTAGAAATAATATTTTGATCTATAATTTCCCATTTTATAGAGATTAAATCCTTTTCAATCAGTACATGGGTTCTTAACCTTATTTATAAAAAGTAATAACCTATTGAGTCATCATGGTTAAACAAACCATGATTTTCTTAAGTAGGACTCCCCCAAATATCAATATTGTTTTATGGTAATGTGTCGATGTCACCATGATACATTGGAACACATTAAAGATGTGAATCCACTTGCTTCACACCCACACAGGACATTGTCTATCGTCAATATTAGACCATTAAACCTTTGGGAGAACCTATTGAAATTTTATTCTATTCTATTTATCAAATGAAACTTAACTCCCATTCGTGTTCACATTTTGAGTGGATAAGTTAACCATGAGAAATATTGGAAAAATATCATATATTATTTATCCAATCAATTAAACTATGGATCTCAATAATATTTGTTTCTTCTGGTCCAACGTTCCATAATATTCAACTTTTATTGATCAAATAATATACCCATGTTTGATATTATATTACCCAAAATTGAATCATCTTATATAAATAATTCATTGTTGAGAAAAAAATCATTCCCCTTATCTTCCCATATGGTCTTATATTCCACCAAAAAGTGAACATAATGATCTTACATTCTATTAGAAGATATAACAATATATTATAAAAATACTACAAAAAACAGATCAAGGTAATATATAAATAATATATTCATTAATGAAGTTATGTTGCATGGTGAATTTTTAAGACCAACTGTAATCAATAAAAATTCATAGTGTTTATACCTTGACCATATAATTTTTATGGGTATATATTTACTATTCACTGTGAATTGATTGAATCATGATCGAAGATCAATCTTGAAGAAATTATGATGTCATTATAATTCATCAGACATATCATCAGTATGGGAAAAAATTACATATTCTTGATAATCATCTTATTAGGTTCTTAATAATAAATTTTGCGTTTTGTTGATCCATATTTCTTATAAAAATGTAATGGTTTAACCCATAGTGACAAACATGGTTGAATTAATCCCTCAATAGTATTCTATTAGAGTTTCATCTTCAATTAATATAACATAATTAGGTCCATTCTTTATTAAGCCATTGAAATAGGTGGAGAACTGGTCATGAGTTTTATTGAATTGTAAACTTCAAAATTCTATGTAGAGATAAAAATATTTTCAGGAAGATAAATAAAAAATCCCAAATAATTGGAATAAAATTATATTTGTGTTTCACCTCAATCATATAATATAAACAACCTTTTTGAATAGGAATGATGACCCATAAAATTTATGTAATTTTATAAGGAATTTCATAGTTATCCATCCATAGATCATTGAGTAACGGTTGGATAAGAGTATAAATATTTATAAAACAATAAAAAATATTGATTTATGATTTATATAATTAATCTAAAAGAATAATTACAATGTTTTTATAAATCTTATTTCAACAAAAATTAATGGGGGAAGAATCATACACATGATTTGTGATCATCGTACCATTTATAGTTATTAATAATATTTTAATATACAATAATTATTATGGTAATGTTATACCCTTATAAAATCCATCATATATTAATGGGAGGGTTAATTTAGAATTATGTAGGACATTATGAGTTCTTGAGTGTGTTTTATATTAAACTTATACCACTTTGTTATCATACCACACATTGATAATACTGATTGCATGTTATACTCAATCTTATATATGAATAATGGGTGGAGAAAATATATCACTATCATAAAACCATGGAATCATGTACTGGTTAGAATAATTCCAAAATTCCTTGAATTTTAACATTGGAGTTTTAATGGTGCTTTGTGTTGAACATTTTCATCATTCCCTTCATTAACTGGCCTCTTCACATCAGAACATCACTCTTTTTCTTGAATAACATTCATTCCATGCTTATAAAATTTACCAGTCACCTTAATATATTCAACTCCATATCTTTTCAAAAACATCATGAATAAAATAAATATCATATTCTTCCCTCCATGGGTTTTCATATAATAATTTCTCTTCAATTCCAAACTTCAATTATTATAAAATTAATTACAATAATGGGTGACTCCAATAAATATCACAACCCTAATATCACATAAAAATATTTATTCATATATATGAAATAATCATTTTTATAATATAATTTTGTTACATTTTTGAATATCACTAATGTACCAATCAGTCATCATATTGGATTCAGTGATAATACATATAGCATTCATTGCATGTCCTAAAAAATATTTCAAACAGGTACCAATAGAGTCAAAATATTTCATCTTTATCTGAAGTAAATATTTATCCATTTTTTTGTGATGAAAATTTGGAAAGTAATTATTCATAAATAACCTCTTAAAATCATCCCAATCGATAGAGTTATTTTGTTTTCATATTTCCAGATATTCTTAATAAGAGCCCACCATTGATTCTATTCACATTTCAAAAAATAAAAGTCTCTAATAAAATTTTCTTATTATATGAACTAACTAAAATAAAATATTTTTTATCTGGTACTAATATATTACTAATCATTTATTTTATTAGTAGAATCACGTAAAATAATGTGTCTATTGAGTCATGAGGTACTCAATAGTAAATTGTTCTATAATTTTCACATTTTTAAGTTCAATGTTATTCATACCTTCATAATTTCACATAACTATATAAATATAATTTTTCATTAAAACAAACATTACATTTTGTTTATCAGGGAAAAAAATATTTAATTTCCATTCAAATTTATCATTAGCAGTGTTAATTTTGGTTCCAACCCCGAAAAAAAATTTGTCTGAGAAATAATAATCATATTGGAACATCATAAAACAACCGTAAACCCATTCCTATGATGTTTAAATCATGAAAATTTCTTTATAATATTCACCACCAAAGGATTATCCTAGGTTACCCATTCTTATTATATATAAAAATAAATTATAATTGTTAATAACTAAAATATTATTCAACTTATGAATGTACTTAAATATTGGTAACATAGTTGCGGAATAAGGTATCATTCTCCATGCAGAGGAATGATAGTCAATATGTACTCTACCATCTTATTTTGGGGTTATTACCCAATGATATGTATGTTCATAAACCATGTCAATTCATTGTGTCATAACATTAATTTATATTCATTAGGAATCCACACACCATTCATAATAATTACATAGTATTTTCTCTAATAAATTGGATTATTCTATTGGTTTTCACTAAATTATTGTCATCCTTGTTTCAAAAAATGGATAAACCTCTATATTCTATAAACAATGGGACAAAAAAATCACAATTAAATATTATATCTTATTTTTGGTATATTCATTAATTATCAATATAATCCCTTCAGTAGATTTTAATTATTATTTATTTATGAAATATTCGTACTGAAGAAACTTGTATATATAATGTATACATTATTTAACATAAATTTATTCGTAAAGAGAACTCATCTTAAAAATATCATAAATACAACCCTTCATCATAACCTTGTAAATTTATTAAAAATAATGGTTGATCCTAGGTTATAAATAATGTTAAACGTAGAGGATATTAGTAAACAATCATAAATTATCATAATATAATCATAAGGTATTGGAAGGTGATAAAAAATTACATTAATATTACCCAATCTATCAGATATCATGAAACAAGAATCATGTCTTATGGTTTCTTGAATCAAATTAAATAATAAATCAGAGTGATTAATCTTTATAATGATAATATATATATATATTTAACTTTCAAAGAATCAATGGAAATAAACTTTGCAGTCACGGTAGACTACAAGGACTATCACTATGGAAAATGTCCCATAATATGAATTTTTACCCAGTTATTTCCAATATTCTCATTAGTACATCTTCCATCTAGTTAACACCATCATTTATTTTGAGAATACTATTTTTGTAATCTCTTAATAGTTTCTCATATATATCAGCATTAATCAATTCAATGTTAGGATAAAATAGAAAAAAATTAATTGTTTATAACATAACCACACATCCATGGTTATTGACATTACAAACCTAAACATAATAATAATACAATCATATGAATTACATAATATAATGAAAAAATTTGTATTTTCACCAAAGACTAACATATGGAATAAAGATGGGAGTCATTACAATTTTATCGTCATAAAGATTAAAAATATATCGATATAATAAATATGGTAAAATTTTATCAAATCCCTTTAAAATAATTAGAAATAATAAATAATTTTTTTATAGAGAAACATACCTATAAAATATCACTAAAACATTTCTTGAGTAAAATGAACTTTTAATTTTGGAACCAGTTTATTAAAATTTAAAATTTTCATAATAATAATGTATTAATTTAAATTGAAAAAAAAACATTTTAAATTCTAAAATAGTATTAATTTAAAATATTATTCACAATTGTGGGGATAGTTGTTCATTTGGTTTTCATAAATTAGATTCATTTCAAATTTTCTCTAAAGATTAAAATGAACAACGTTTGAAAAACCTCAAAACTATACCATAAGAAATTATTTATAAAACTTAAAGAAGGGATAAAAATTTATTTAATAAATAATTAGATAATATTAAAAAAATTCTTGAAAACATTTAACAAAAATATTGAATAAGACAAAATGTTTACTTTTCTTAGGGAAAAACATGGTCCAATTTCCTTAATAAAACTATTTTGGTATCATGACTTCCTAAAGAGATGAAAAATATATAATAAAAAAACTAATGAATAATATAATATATAAAATATTGGAGATATAAATTTTTAAAATTTTTATTTTGAAATTTAATAATAATCAATCCCAAAAAAAAATAAGATTGTAACATAAAACCCATACATCATGATGGTATTTCTTCATAAGTGATATAACCTTGTGTATATTAAATTTTAATTAATTAAAATTATATATATTAAATTCATTAATTCATATGATTCAATACATTTTTTAAGTATATTATCTTATCACCCATCTATTAATAATATTTCACTATCATCATCAGTTGGGGTGTAAATGTTTCATTTTTCATGTATGTTTTGGTTCAGGAGTTATGGTACTTGAAAACTTATCATGGTTTATTCACATATATATATATATATATTAATGATATAAATATTATATATATTAATTATATACATATTAATAATAATTAATATAAATAGTTGATGAAATACTATTTTCATCACTGCATAGATATCGTAGTTTGTACGTATGAATGGGTGAAATTTCCATTTTTTGTTGGATGGACCAAAAGAAAGGAAAATATTAATTATAATTTCAGTAATTACAATTATTAAATAAATATAATATATTAAAATTAAAAATATCACAATAAAAAACCATTTAGGATATTGGCTAATGTGGAGGTGGTAGTCTACATATTTGTAGAAGATATACATTCATCACCCAATTTGTTGATAAGTGGAGGTAAATCGTTTTGAAATAAACATAAAAATAACTATTTTTATTGATGAAGGTATACAACAATGTATTTTTAGATACAAATTGTTTAAATGATGTGGATGAATGAATGAAATAGCTTGGGTATGATTTATATATATTCTTTGAGACACTTCTTTTGGATTATGTATAATCTATGAAACATTGGTTTTAAGAAAATAAAATAAGAACTAAGATGAAGATAATTGTTTTATTAATGACTTTGTGTTTTTATTTTCCGAGATGTAAGGTTCAAATGGTGTGAATAAGTGAGAATTGGTTCCCTTTTATATGTGAGGGGTGGGATACACATGGAATTTCATAAAATATATCTATGTTATAAGGTCTCATTCAGGGGAGATTCAATAAAAATTAATATTCACTAGACAGAAGAATCTAATAAAAATGAAATATATTCAAAAAATAAACATTAATGATATTTCACAAGTACTCCTAATATTATTTCTTGGTATAACCACCTAGTAAACCTATTTTAACCATAACTTTGATAAAAATAGTATTTTTATTACAATTTACTCTAAGGAAAATATGTGTAACATCCATAGATTTTATAAGATATATTCTTTTTAATTTATTGCATATTTTTTTGTACGCTACACTAGGATTATCTTGCGCTATACGCACCACCGTATTAGCTTGCAGTATACGCAACACTAATCATGGATCGTGTTACACACAATTTAAATTTTGTTTGATAGTAGTTATTCAATGCAACATTGAGTGTGTATATATATATATATATATTCAATGTATAAATGAAATACGGTTGGATTTTTTTATATGAAACAACAAAGGAATCTTGCACTACACGCAACCCTGCCTCGGCTTGCATTACATGCAATCGCATCCTTCCTCGATAGCGTGTGTTGTACGCAATACCAGGTTTCACTAAAAAATATATGGTTATAATATTATTATAAACTAGCCATTATGAATAGTATTAACTACATTTTTAAATTTATAACATTATTATTTATCTTACACATTTTCTAGAACATGGTATGAGAACAAAATTATTTTTCCGGGTAAAATAAATATTTTTCAAAAAAATGAAGCTTTGCCAACTTTTATGGGAGTACCCATTTTAAATATAATTTTTGACTAGTTTATAAGTTCAATTTTACAAAAAAACTTCTTCTATTGAATCAGGATATATAAATTTACCTTGGATAAAGTATTGATATTTTTCTGACAACGTTCTTATTTTGATGAATAGTAAAAACATGCTAAATTTAATTAAAAACAACATTTTTCATCGAGATAATTTATATGGTTAAATTATATTACTAAATTGTTTTAAAATATAAATAGAATATATTTTTACCATTTAATATAATTTCTGTCATTAGCATTGATTTTACATTGAATTTATAGGTTAAATAAATTCAATCTTTTGCAATGTTTTAAACAAAAAATCAATTTTTTTTTCTGACAACAAGATTAATTTTTAATTAATTACGACAAATTCTATGTTATGAATTTTGAAAAAAGGATTCAATATTTTAATTCATTGGGTACAAATTATGTTAATAGTTTACTTTTATTTTTTTGATATTATGAATATAAACTACGGTAACTTTTATTTACTGTAGTTAAAGGTAAGTCGGGTAATTAAGGATAAAAATATGATTATAAAATTACAATAACACCTGAAAAATTCTATTGGATGAATAAAAGTCTTCCCATATCACCTAAGGGTAGGAATAGATTAATTTTATGGACATGATACCATGAAAATAATTTAATTATTATTAAAACCAAAGAAAGTGACAACATGTCAATCTCTTAAATCTTATAAGTATAATAATTTTAATTTAGTGATAAACTTCATGAAACAAAGAACATGAATAGTATCCATAAATCTAATGAAATTTTATATATCATGTAAATTTATTTATAAATTTTAGGGATTAAATAATTAACATTCAAGGTGACACAATAGTGATGTTGAAATTATTTTATTGATTGAAATATCAAATAAATTGTTTTAAAAATATTAAAATAAATATTATATAAATTATTAAATATGTTCCACGAATTTTCTACATAAATATGACATGTTATGAATCTATTAAATAATTTAGTTATAACATATCTTCTGTTTGGATTTTATTTAAATTCATATAAATGAATAGTGTCAAAATTTACACTATTGTTATTTTATAAAAATAACATGATATATAATTGTTTAAAAATCAAAATAATATTTAGAAATTATAAAATATAATTTATATGGTCTAAAAGTTCATAAATAATCCAATTATAGGCAATTCACAACACATAAGTAATTATTTATAATAATTTAAAATTTAGAATCTTATTACCACAAATAAAATTAAATAGATTAAATAAGGATAAATCAAGTAGATAAGTTTTAAATTAATTTCCAAACATGTAATAATTTGATTGGTTGATGATATTACAACCATATATTACCTCATATACTAATTTTAGTCACATTTGGGGGTTTTATGTGGGGTTTTAGTTTATTATAAAGTAATATTTTTTAGGTTTCCAAAAGTGCCCCTCTCTTCACTTATAAAAGGTCACCTCCTACCTCTACTCTCCACAATATTTTGAGCCTTAAAGCTTAGAAGAACCCTCCAAATTTATCTTATCCACTTCCCTAGAAACATTATGGAGGTTCTGGTCTTCTCAAAAGTCCATCTCTAGTCCCTTAAGAGGAAGCTTAAAGGAGGTGTGTCGAAGATGAGGCAATCGCTTCTACCTATTCTTTCAAGTTTCTTTCTTCTTAATCGTCCTATTATTTAGTTTTTTATTTGTAAAGTAATAAAATAATTATCACTAATATAATAATATGATATTATAAATATGAAACAAACCCATTTCACCTTCTATACATCCTACGGAAAACGAAATCACTACGCGTGCGTACGTAAGGAATACTGTCTCCACGCCATGGTGTATTCAGTTTTTCCACCACCACCTTACATGGATGGGTATAATGGTGTAATGAATAACTATATATTGTTATTATAACATCATACGGATTCTGAGACATTATATCATCCACTCCAACTCTATTCAATAATCATTTGAATAATATCATCGCTCGGGCGTACGTAGGGACGACCGTCTCCACGAACACGATGAGATTCATTTTCCATGATTAACCATTAAAGTATGATTATAAAGTATATATAATTATTAGTAATTAAATATATTACATAATAATGATACTTGATTTATTGACATATATTTTTCATTTACTTAATTCCATTCAATTAAATAAGGAAACGAAAACAGCGTTCATGCATACGTACGACTTACCGTCTCCATGAACGGTGTATTTCATTCCATTTATCGATATATCATATATATTTATATGGTGAATATATATTATATTTAAATCATGTTTTACATTATGTAATTAATTAAATCAGGATATAAGCAATAATATCAAGAACAACAAGTCTAAACACGTAATATAAATGAAACGATTTTACCCAAAACACTTCTTTATCATGGAATTTACAAAAGAACGGGTAATATAATGTAATATGTGAACCATATATGATATCATAACAATAAATATGATACATTAATAAGTCAATGACATTATTTATATCTTATATAGAAGGTTCAGATACATACGAAGCATATCGGACAAAAGGTAAGGGATAATCTTGCAATCTCATTTTTATCCAAGATTGTATATACATAAGTATTTACTGGGGTTATATAGTTCATCCATATACATAAAAATGTTTTTTAGAAAGTTTTTAATATTCTTCAATATATGTTTAAAGTCATTTTTACCCCTCTTTGACTTTTACACTGTGTTATTAAAGGAATCTTTCTTTTGTTTACCATACAATGAAATTTTTTACTTTTCTGGAAAAAGTACAAGGAGAATGTTTGTTTAACTTATATGGAATGAATGGATTTTTATGGTTTCATAACTCATTATTTTAATAAATATTACTCTAAAATATTTCATGAATATTTTCAACAAAAAAAATTTCTTTTAAAATTGCATGGCATTTTGTGAAACTAAAAATATTTTGAAGAAGAAATGATATTTCCCTCAAGAATTAATTTCATGTGTTTTATCAACACCATTTATCCATCTAAGATGAAATTAATTAATATGTGTATGTTTCAAATATAATGTTTCTATTATTTACATGGTTTCACTTTTCTTATGATGAAATGATATCAATTTGTTTTATATGGATTATGTTATGATGGGATGATGTTTATGAAACCCATTTTATTATTTATGTTATGATGACTGATTTATGTTTATTTTGTGGCACAAGCAAGAATGATTTCCATATGAGATGGGTGGGACCAATATCTTCCTCCAATGCATTGGGTAAAGATTTATATCTCATGAGATATACATGGCTGGAATGACAAGTTAATCTGGTTCAGTGATACAGGACTGGAACGAGGAGTGAACTCGATTCAGTAAGGGTCTTTGTCCACTAAGATGGTATTGAAATAAATTCCGTGGCTACTATGGAAATCATATCAAGTGATTAATGGTTTTCCACAATTAAATGATTCATTCCCATGCTATTTTATCATGATTGATGTTCCATTATGATTTATGCCTTACTTACTACCATGTCTTATGTAATTGATCATGATTTTGATGTTTAAAAATTATTTTCATGTTTTTAAGTTCAAATGTATATGGTTTGTTCTATTTTCTCCATGCTTACCCTAACTGACCATTTTAGCTAACCCTTTATATGTTTTCTTTTCCCTAGGATATAAAGGAAGGTTTTGGGTAAGAAAACAAAAATGGGATGATCTTTATGGGAGATGTTGAAGATCTTTAACCATGATAAGAAAATTATGTTTCGAGTTTCCAAAGACACTAAACTGATACGATCCCTGTGTGTCAGTTTTTTTTATGTAATAAGAATTCTGCAAAGGTAATGTAATGTCCATGTACGTCAATTTTGGGGTCTCTACAGTCGGTATCAGAGGAAATGTTTAGTTAACCTTTGGAAACTAGGGTGTGAAAACGTTAGTGAAATCCCTAGATATATGTTTAAGGTATGTCTAGGGATGTCCCTAAGGTTATGTATAAGTATAGGTTATAGTCCTTGAATTATGGTAACGATATTATAATTAAACGAAATATGTTAGATACTGATGGTACAACCCCTTTATTATATTGTTTTACATAGCATGATTTTTTCCTCTCACACTATTCTTTTTGGGTTTTAGATGATGGATGGAACCCGAAGGAACTGGGTTGATCAATGTAATGGAAATTGCAATGATTGTCCTTCTTAACAAACCAATGTTATGGGAGATGGAGTGAAAAATCTTATTTCTATACTTACTCAAGATATGAATCCTTCTATAATTCCAAATGAGCAGAGATGGGAACAATATTCTATTGAGTCCTTGATGAGGCAACATCCACTATATTTCAGCGGGTCTTCTAATCCACTTGTTGCTGAACAATGGATCAGTACCATAGAGAAGATATTTTCCATACTTTGATGTTCAAAACATGAAAAAGTCATTATAGCTGCTTCCGTTTAGAAGGTGAAGCAGACCAGTGGTAGACTCTAATTAAGAATACAAGGCCCCAAGATGAAATCGAATCAATGGAATGGGACAAGTTCAAGAACATGTTTTACAATAAGTACTTCCCTCATATTGTTCAAACAAATATTGAAAAGGAGTTCCCTAAGCTTAATAAAAACTATGAATAATATGTTGGTATGTATGAAGTTAATTTTACAAGGCTTGCAAGGTATACATATGGATTTATCATCCAACCTGAAAGTAAAGTTGATCGATTCATCAGTGGATTAAAACCAAGTCATCGAATGGCATTAGATATAAGAAACTTCAGTAGATATGAGGAAATTGTGCATTGTGATATCAAGATAGAAATGGATGTTGGTGTTTCATATCCATCTCATGGTTTTGATAAGAAATTAAAGATGGAGTTCAAGGATAAATCTCAAAACAATGGTGACAAGAAGATGAAGGTTTCTTTATGCTCAATGTGTGGAAAGAATCATGGTGGAGATTGTCTAAAATGTACTAAAAAATGTTTTAAGTGTGGAAAATAAGGTCATCGAGGAGTTTAGTGTCGAAGTAATGGAAAAAAGGTATCTAATGATGTGAATAGAGAAAAGACTACAGAGAACACTCCACCAACACTTCAATGCTTCAGGTGAAAAGAAATGGGGCATTATGCTAATCAATGCCCTAATCTAAGGGTTAATGATGATCAACGTGAGAAAACTCTTAAGGAAAAGGATAAAGGGAAGTCACAAGTGATCACTATTTTTGATTTTGAGTATAAATATGATGTTGTTTAATGATTAAGTGTTTATGTAATGGGATTTCGAAATAGTATCATGGAATCTCAATTATGGTATTGTGGAATTTTGGATTATCTATGTATTGGTTTTCAATAATTATATGGTACCAGTAACCATGAAAAGTGATTGAAATATTTTTTTTGAATGAATAGGATATGTGAATAATGAAGGGATAAATAGAAAATTAAATGAGCTCCTGACAAATATAAGGACAATGTGAAAACATGTTTTGAGTATAAAGAATTTTTGGGGATTTTGGTATGTGGAAAGAGTTAACATTTGACAACATTCATTTTTTCACTAAATTTCAATGGGTATTCATTTTTTGTGAGAATACATGATTAAGGTATTCACATATTTGGAATGTGACCAACAAGATATATCTTATGATATATGGGAGATAATGATTGTATTCACATGCTTGTTATGTGACCTTTCAAGTAATCATTTTCTTTGTACTATGAGCTTGGACTGAAGTATTTTGGATAAGCATAAAGATTGGAATGAATTAAGTTAGACATAAGATAATATTGTTTATGTCTATAACTATTTTCTATATTACTATAGTAATGTTATAATAATGTAGTTTTCGAAAAAGGGAAAACTTGCAGGACGTGCGACAACCTGTCGCGTTAGACAAGGTTGCGGGAATCGAACCGACAACCGAAGTCTGACGGGCCTTTATCACCTACCTCTGGCCTACAGGGAGTCCCTGGTAAGTATAATATAGTTATATTTTATTAATCGGTATGATATATGAAGTATAAGTCTATTTTTGGAATCATACACGATTAACCTCACCATAGATGGACTTATGTATATTTGATAACTTTTGAAAACCTTTTGTTCGAGATAGATGGAATGGCCCATCATTCTATCACATGATCTGCTAATACTTCAAGAATGACTAATTCAACTTCATTTCTTTAAGTGATAATGTTTAAATTGTTCAAGGCATGAACAATGGTGAGATTGTACGAAAATAAAGTAAGTATTTCTTCTAATTGAAATTCTTCAACATTAGGGAAATGATCTTGAGAACAAATTTTTTTTTGTCTTAGTGTCTTTATATTTGATGAATCAGATGGTACGTTATATCATCAAAAATTTATGGATTTTTTATTATTGTATTTTTCATTTCCATGTTCTCTACCACTCTCCATCAGAACTTTATGGTTAGCTTTCTATTTCATATCCATATTTTAACCTATGATCTTCTATGTGGAAACACAGTTATTAGTTAGTTTGGGTAACCATTACATTTCATACATTAGTTTTTAAAGTTATGTTTTTTTATTCCTTTTTACGATGAGGGTTTCTATGAAAGAAACTCTTATGTAATAAACCATTTAAAATCCCTACAGGTTTTGAGGGAGAAATTCATTTTAAGGGGGGGGAGAACGTAACACCCCCAGATTTAATAATAAATATTGTTTTTAATTTCTTTAATATATTCTATTGTATGCTACACCAATATTATCTTGTGCGATACGCAATACTATATTAGCTTGCAATATACGCAACACTAATCTTGAATCGTGTAACAAATAATTTCAAGTTTGTTTGATAATAGTTATTCTACGCAACATTGAGTGTGTGTGTGTATATATATATATTAAATGTATAAATAAATTATGGTTTGATTTTTTTATACGCAATAACAATGGAGTCATGCACTACACGCAACCCTGACTTGGCTTTCATTACACACAATTGCAACCTTCCTTGATAGCGTGTGTTGTACGCAATACCGGGTTTAACTAAACAATGATATATGATTATAATATTATTATAAACTAGACTTTATGAATAATATTAACTAAATTTTGATTTTTATAATATAACTATTCATCTTACACATTTTCTAGAACATGGTATGAGAACAAAATAATTTTTTCGGGTAAAATATATATTGGTAAAAAAAATGCAGTTTTGCCGCCTTTTAATGGATCTCCCTTTTTAAATATAATTTTTGATACGTTTTTAAGTTCAATTTTAAAAAATAAACTTCTTCTTTATAATCAGGATATATAATTTTATATTGGATAATGTTTTGATATTTTTCTGACAACGTTCTTATTTTCATGAATAGTAAAAACACGCTAAATTTTACATAAAAATAACTTTTTTCATCAAGATAAATTATATGGTTAAATTATAATAGTGAATTGTTTTAAAATATAAATATAATACATTTTTACCATTTAATATAATTTTTTTAATTAGCATTGATTTTACATTAAATTCATAGGTTAAATAAATTCAATCTTTTGTAATGTTTTAAACAAAAACTCATTTTTTTGACAACGGGAATAATTTTAAATTAATTAATGAAACTTCTATGATTGGAATTTTAAAAAATGGATTCAATATTTGAATTTATTGGGTCCAAATTATGTTAATAGGTTACTTTTATTTTTTTTTGATATTATGAATAGTAACTATGGTAATTTTTATTTACTGCTGTTAAAGGTAAATCGGGTAATTAAGGGTAAAAATAAGATTATAAAATTACCCTAAAATCTGCCAAAATTCTATTACATGACTAAAAGTATGATCATATCACATATGGGTCAGAATATATTCATTTTATGGACTTTTGAACATGAAAATAATTTAATTATTGTTAAAACCAATGAAAGTGATGTTGATATGTTTTTATTCATTGAAATATCAAATAAATGGTTTTAAAAATATTAAAATAAATATTAAATGAACTATTTAATATAATCCACGAATGTTCTAGATAAATATGACATGTAATGAATCTATTAAATATTTTAGTTTGAACATATATTCTGTGTAGATTTTATTTAAAGTCAAATAAATGAATAGTGTCAAAATTGACACTATTGTTATTTTATAAAAATAACATAATATAAAATTGTTTAAATATCACAAAAATATTTAAAAATTATAAAGTAAAATATTTATGTTTTAAAATTTCATAAATTATCCAATTATGGAAAATTCACAACACATAAGTAATTATTTTTACCAATTTAAAATTTTGAATCTTATTACCATAAATAAAATTAAATACATTAAATAAGGATAAATCAAGTTGATAAGGTTTAAAATATTTTCCCAACATGTATAAATTTGATTGGTTGATGAGATTAAATCTATATATTACCTCATTTCTGAATTTGAGTCACTTTGGAATTTTTTATGTGGGGTTTGAGTTTATTATAAATTAATATTTTTGAGGTTTCCAAAAGTGCACGTTTCTTCCCTTATAAAAGGGAACCTACTCCCTTTCCTTTTCACATAACATTGATCCTTAATTCTTTGAAACCCCTTAACAATTTATCTTCCCCACTTTCCTAGAAACATTCTGGAGGTTTGGGTCTTCTCAAAAGACCAACTCTAGTCCCTTAAGAGGAAGCTTAAGGAGGTGCGTCGAAGAAGAGGTAATCTCTTCTACCAATTATTTCATGTTTCTTTCTTCTTCATATTCATATTCATTTGTTGTTTAATTGTAAATTAATACATTAAGTATCACTAATATATGGATATGATATTATAAATATTAAACAACCCCATTTCACCTTCTATCCATCCTATGGAAAATGAAATCACCACGTGTTCCTACGTACGGAATACCATCTCCACGCCATAGTGTAATAAGTTTTCCCACCACCACCTTACTTGGATGGGTATAATGGTGTAAAGAATAACTATATATGGTTATTATAACAACATTCAGATTCTGAGACATTTTATCACCGACTCCAATTCTATTCAATAATCATGGGAACGATATCATCGCACGTGCGTACATACGGACTACCGTCTCCACGAACGTGATGAGATTCATTTTCCATGATTAACCAATCAAGTATGATTATAAAGTATATATAAAAAATAATAATTAAATATATTACATAATAATGACACTAGATTTATGTACATATATGTTTCATTTACTTAATACCATTCAATTAAATAAGGAAACGAAAGCAGCGTTCATGCGTACGTACGACCTACCGTCTGCATGAACAATGTATTTCATTCCATTTATCGATCTATCATTTATATTTATACGCTGAATATATAGTATATATAAATAGGGTTTTACATTGTGTAATAAAGTAAATCTGGATTTAAGTAATAATATCAAGAACAACAAGTCGAAACACGTACAATAAATGAAACGATTTTACCCAAAATGCCGCTTTAACATGGAATTCACAAAAGAACGGGTAACATAAAGTCATATGTGAAACATATATGATATCATAACAATGAATATGATTCTATAATAAGTCAATGACATTATTTAAATCATTATACATGAGGTTCAGATACATACGAGGCATATCAGACATAAGGTAAGGGATAATTTTGCAATCTCATTTTTATCCGAGATTGCTTATACATAAGTATTTACTGGGGTTATATTTTCCATCCATGTCCATTAAAATGTTTTTTATAAAGTGTTTAATATTATTCCATGTGTGTTTAATGTCATGTTTACCCCTCTTTGACTTTTACATTGTGTTATGAAAGGAATATTTCTTTTGTTTAACATACGATGAAATATTTGACTTTTCCGTCAAAAGTACGAGGAGAATGTTTTCTTAACTTATACGGCATGAACAGATTTTTATGGTCACGTAACGCATTATTTTCATAAAGAATAATCTAGAATATTTCATTACTATTATCACCAATATCCTTTTCTTTTAAAATTTAATGGTATTTTTTGAAAATAGAATGATTTTGAAGAAGAAAGGATATTTTTCATCAAGAATTCATTTCAAGTGTTTTATCAAAACCATTTTTTCATCTAAGATGTCATTATTTAATATGTGTATGTTTCAAATATAATGTCTCTATGATTTACATGGTTTTAACTTTCTTATGATAAAATTATATCCATTTTTTATATGGATTATGTTATGATGGGTTGATGTTTATGAAACCCATTTTATTCATTATGTTATAATGAATGATTTATGTTTATTTTGTGGCACACGTAAGAATTATTTCAATATGAGATTGGTGGGAATTATATATCCCTCCAATTCATTGGGTAATTATTTATATCTCATGTGATAGACATGGCTGGAACAAAAAGTTAATCTGGTTCAGTGATACAAGACTAGAACGAGGAGTGAACTCGATTCCGTAAGGGACTTTGTCCACTAAGAAGGTCTTGGCAGCAATGCCTTGGCTACTGTGGAAATCATATCAAGTGATTAATGGTTTTCCACAATTACATGTTTTATTCCCATGCTATTTTATCATGATTGATCTTCCATTATGATTGATGCCTTACATACTGCCATGTTTTATGTCATTGCTCAAGATTTTGAGGTTTAAACAATATGTTCATGTTTTTAAGTTCCAATGTATATAGTTTTTTTATTTTCTCCATGCTTACGCTTACTGAGCATTTAAGCTCACCCTTTATATTGTTTCTTTTCCTTAGGATATAAAGGAAGGTTTTAGGTAAGAAAAAAGAGGGGAAGATCTTTATGGGATATGTTGAAGATATTTCACCTTGATTAGAAGATTATGTTCCGAGTTTCCAATGTCACTAAACTATTACGTTCCTTGTGTGTTAGTTTTTGTTATGTATTATGAATTACAAAAAAGTAATGTAATTTCCCTTTACGTCAAGTTTGGGGTCTCCATAATATGTGTTAATGATATTAAAATATATTAATTAATATTATTTCAAATATGGAATCCATTTTACTATATTAAATTTCTCTAAGTATATGAATATTATTTTAAATAACCATAATAACCATAATGAAAACATGTTTTACAATAATGTATTTTGAAGCAAAAAAACCTAATTTAATAACATTACATTCCTTATCAAAAATAAAATGAAAGTTAAAATAAATTTCATAATATATAATATATATAAATATCACTCAATTAATTAAAAAATTTATATTCATTTTATTCATAAATATAAAACACATTGCACATTTTAAACAAGTTTTAATAAAATTTGTTCTTAAGCCTAAAGAGGACATATATATAAATAAATTTACATGAAAATTATTAGGTTATTAATAAAAATATTTACAATTAAACTAATATTTTGTCACTTTATGATCATATTCATTACATAATAGAGAATTTACTTAAAAATAAAATAATTTTGTAACAATAATAAATATTGTTCTCTATTTATTGAAATATAAATCATACGAGTAAAATGATAAAAATTATTTCCAGGATAATATTGAAATGTGGATTTCAAAAATGATATTAATTTAATAGAATAAAATTTGATGAAAAATATAATGTAAAAATAATTACTAATTTAAAATGTAAATAAACACCATTTTTGAAGAAAAACATATTATTGAATATTAAAATGACATTACTTAAAACCAACAATTAGTTAATATTTCTTATTCAATAAATATATAATAATAAATAATTTTTTCATATTATTTGAATAATTTGTTATTTATATTAATTCACATAAAATTAATGTATCTGCCATAATGTTTTATTATATTATAGTTCATTTGAACATGGGGTAGTGAGTCATGAATGCTAAAGAAAACAAAAATATAATTTTGAAGGAAATATTTATAAAATATAATTTAGTATGAGATGAAATTTCCTTAAATAATGCGATACATAATTATATATCACAAAATATTCTCCACTATAGGGATGTGTGATTATAGGTGAACTAACTAACCTTCACTTTGGTTCCATGAAATTATCTCCACAATCATTAGCCCAAATGATCAAGATTCCATTTCATGCCAAATTGGTTAATGTATTTGATTATAGTGATAGATTTCTCCCAAATCATAGTTAGTATCGAGAAAATAAGGTAAGATTATAGATCTTAGTCAACAAGGATATTTTTATAGAAATGTTTAATAACTCCAACACTTTTTGGACACATTAATATTCACCCTCATATAACTAAATCTCCCATGAATTATACATTATGAATCCAAAACATACAATAGGTATATTTGGAATACAAATTTTTCTATTGAATGGTCATTAGTATAAACCTCAAATAATTTCTAAAATATTCTTTTCTCCAAGAATATATAAGAGTATATTTTTAAATACTATCATAAACTAAATATGGTGATATATAATGAACATATTATTTAGATCCATGATGACAGTTTGGGAATTAGTAGGTCCAAATGGAATAACTCTAAATTAATAATGTCTATATTTTATACCTAAGGTTTTTATGTGTATGATATTCCTTTGGAAACAATATTTTAATATTTTGATAGTTGATAAATCTCTTAAATTTATTTATCTCCACATATATAGATAATAAAATCGTCAACTATTGGAAGATTACTCATGTTCATTGCATTGATATTATTATGTTCTTTATAATCCATGAAATGATGCATTGGTCAATCATTATTCTTAATAAAAATAAAATGTAAACCCCGTTGAAAATAAATTTTCTGAATAAATCCGTTATCTATATTCCACGTGTAATTCGTATTAAATTCATGAAACTCAATCAAGTCCATTAAAAATGGTCTATTCCAAATTGGCATATAAATAGTTTTTATTTCAATTGTTATCAGAACTTCATGACTTGGGAAAAAATTAGAAAATTTATTAGAGAAATACCTCCATATATTTCCCAAAAATATGAATATCATCAATGGTGACATTCTCCCAACCTATAAGAGAAAGGTAACTTTCATCGATAGGTAGTGACTCACATATAATGGATGTATCTTTCATTAGTAGATCACGTTAATAATCATACTAATAGATTAACAATGGTTGATTTGTAATATTGAACATGAATTCAATTATTTATAAATTGGTATTAGATATATATAGAGTGAGTGAAAATGCACGTCCAAAATCTTATCGAATTCAACAAGTGGGATAATGAAAATATTTATGGGAAGTAAATTTTACAAAAAATAATAGGATACTATATATAATGTTAATGTTTTGATCATAATTAAAAATGGTTTTCCTTTATAATTAAAAATCTAATTGGTCATGTTTTTTATACTATTCTTTTAAAATTATTCATAAATAAAAATTTATACATATTGAAAAATAAAAAAAAATATTTCTATAGCGGATGATAACGGTGCAGTTAACCAATTTTTTCTTGTAAACCACTTTAGTCATTTTGATTATATAAGATTTTCTTTTCGCCTCAATGTTTATATGGTTTTTGACATAAATTTATGTTAGTGACCCTTGGATTCTGGTAGTAGTGAGAAAATTACAATACTCTACGCAATTGAAGCATTGATGTATCGATTGTTAATTATGTTGAACATTCACTCCATTTATTTCTTTTATTGGCCACTTTATTTCCGATTAACATTATTTTTTTTCTATTTCCATATTTTATAAACATATATAATATACTAGTATTCCTAATTTAATTTTACCCATTCATTTTTCAAAATAGTTTTTTTAAAGAGTGATTATTTTTTTTCATATTGTTTTTTATTATTATATTTTCCATTAAATATTAAATTTTTCTTGTCGGCCCCAAAACAAGGATTATAATTAAAGGATATAGTGTCTATTTCAATATTTTGGTCATAAATAATGTTTTAGTTAAATATACCGGTGTCCCTTATGTTTAATTCATTCTAGGGAATTATTTAAAGATAGTAATGAACCAAAAAATATCCAGGTATCGATGATAAAATTTTATTCATACATCAAAATCCTTGTAAAATTTTCCACCTAGGTAACTTTGGATTCGTCATCATTATTTTTTACCTAATGTAAATCTCATATAAATTTCTCATGAATATTTCCATAAAATTTATTTCATAAAAATGAAATCATAAAAAATTTCCATTCTATAGAGTCAATTTCATAGCATATACCAAGACTATTAATAATGATCCATCACTCACCATATCAACTTTCCAAATAATAATTATCCAAATATATATTTTAATATTAAAAGAACTAGAAAATTAAAAAAATATTTTCAATGATACTAATTTATTTCTCAGAAATTAGTGGTTATGAGATCCCACTAAAGGATAGATGATGTTGTATCATAAATGAATTGATACTATTTATCTAAATCAAATGATCATTTTTAAGATTACTATGATTCATTTTTATAAAGTTTTGGGTATGAATAACTACTAAATTTTTCATTATATCTCACATGTAATTTATTTTGTCATGAGGAGGGTTGTTGATATCCATTTTCTTTCTGAGGTTCTTTGGTTGCTTTATGCTCGGGATGTGCTACTGGTTTTCCTGGTTTGATGACTCTACTACTACATTGAGGGTTTTGGCATGGATGTTTTTGTTTACAGTCTCTCTTTGTATCATGTTTTGGTGCTTGGTTATTTTGGTTTTCCATGCTTTTTGTTGCAATGGAGGTGTTTTCAGGAGTGGTTTTATCCTGTATTTCATGGGTTTCAATGGTGCCATTTGATCTTGTGATGTTGTTTTCCTTGCGGATTCTTGTTTCTCCATGTTGCATTTGGTGCGACATTTCTCTCTTAAGGTGTCACTGGGTGGGAGACCTCTCTTGAGGTATGGATGTGTTTACATTCATCATCCATCCATTGATCATCTTCTTGATTCACTTATGGGTGCCTTGTCCTAGTTTGCTCTGTGTTTTTGGTATGATACTACATCACATTGGTGGCATTACATGAATTGTTTTCATGTTTTGGTTGGGTGGGCGTCTCTTTTGAGGGAAAGGTATGATGGTGTCTTTCATCTGGCTCTCCTTCACACTTTGTGTTGATTGTAGAGGTACTCTGACATGTTGTACTGCCATCATGATGTAACTTCTTGGCATACGGGGTGATGCAACCTTTGGAACTTCTTCACAGATGAAACATTGGCAAGGGGGAAACATGGATTGGCTGGTGTTTTCATGGATTTCTGTTTCCTTTGATCTTATAATCCCAATTTTCCCTTTTTCTTCTTATTTCTTTTAGTAATTTTCCATTCTCTGTAATAGGTTCCCTCATACCTATTCATAAAGGTGGTTATTTTCTTTATTTTTTTCAATAATATGGGGCTTCTACCTTCAACCATTCCTTTAGTTTTTCATGAGGATAATTATTATTTTTCCAACCACATTCAATTTTAACAAAATTATTTCTAGTTCCATTGATTTATTTAAATTAAAAAATATAGTGTAAGAATTAAGAATCATTAATAAGATTAATAATGCATTTAAATTATTCCTATTATTTTCTAATTTATAAATCCTTATTACCATTATATGAATCATTAAGATCATCCTATATCACTATTAGATTTTCTTAACTATTATTATGTCCTTTCCTTTTAATAGACATTTCCTATATTAAAAAATAAAAAAATAGTACTTTGATCCCAATTAAAGTGACATGGGCATCTCATAAATACACATTTCATCATATTAGGTTAATATTAAATACCTCTTATAATAATTAATTCATTATAAATTTGAAGGTTTAGTGTATTTGGATACTATAAACATAATCAACATATATGATAAGTTTTCGTCATCATCCTGCATAATTTTTTTCTCTATTTTTTCACATTATTGAAAAATATTAAATAATAACATTATTCATAACTTTAGAAAATGAAAACAACATAAGGGTTACCTCAAATCCCCAATTAGGGTAATCATTGGATATGATAATAAAATATCATAACATAGAATATGATAAGGAAATGTGTATCTAGTCTTGATTGGAACTTATAAAATTTATACCCAATCATTCATATGTTAGGAATTCTTTGACATGGAATTAAACATTGGAATTACAAAATAAATTAATTATAAAATTATATAATCATAAACTGAAAATCATTATATATGAGTTAATATTGTAATATTAATAAACTGTAACAAGAATATTACAAAACCATATGTATATAAAAACTTTTCATAACATAGTGTATAGTTTTTCACAATTGATTGGGTTAGACCACCATTCCCTTTTAGATTAATGTGGAAGAAGTCCAATTTTGGATATGGTTCACTTCCCATTATAGTTCATATCGTATCATGTGATGTTAGTCATTACCCAATTAATTTCTAGGATATATAACTGATGTCTTAACCAATAAAGAATCAAGAACAAATATCTATTTCCAAATTGTCAAAAAAATAGTAATTTATTAAAATAATAGTTAACCCATGGGAATAAAATGGGTTTCATGAAATATTCCTTAAAAAATAATCATAATAGTACATCCAGAGTTTGAAAGTGGATTTTAAAATAATATTATATTATAGTGATTCTTTAAAATTCTAAAATTATACTAACATTGATTGAAAATAATTTTTTAAAATAACTAAAATTTTATCTCTTTAAATAAAGATAAATTATCCTCATCTTTTGTTGAATTTTAATAAATAAAAATTGATTTTAAAATTGATATTTTATTATCATTGTAAAACTATAGAAGAATATATATGAAACTTGATAAATAATTAAAATCACAATGATGAGAATGGAAACTTAATTAATAATGAAAAAAATATTATTTTCAACCATGTGGACCTAGTCTATTATAACTCATTTGAAAAACATAGAAATGATCCCTTTCTTAAAGAATTTCATATAACATATAATAATATTAAAAATTAAATTACTCAATAATCATTGAGTTGAAAATTAATTTTTTGGAAAATTTTATAGAAAATGGTCATAGTAGAAAATGACATCAGACCAAAAATAATAAATAAGGTCATCTTTTCATAAAAACATTGTTGCGATAGTTTTAAATACCAAATAGTTGGTTAATTAAATTAATAAAAAAAATAAAAAAAGTGTTGATAAAAATGTATTTGTTTTAATGCATAGATATCATATGATTAACCAAACAAAAATATAATCCTGACAAATCTTAATTGATGTTGATATTTCCACACAAAGATTTTACAGATGTGATGGATTTACTCATACATTATTTTTAATATAATCATATATATATATATATTATATATATATATAATAAACATATTCATATTTAGTTTTTTCATATATGAATTACTCAGAATTTCCCCCAACATCAATTTGTTTATATTTTTATACACTCTCAGTTTCATTATTTCATTCTATATGAAAGTTTCAATTTTTAAATTATAGTTGTTTCATCATACAAATGGTTTCATGAAATCTAGAATATTTATCATTACATAAATACTATATGTATTCTTTATATGAAATTTTCATAAAATCAATATATAGTTTTGATGAAAAATGAAATTCATCATAACATAGAGGTAGCAGTCACCACATTCGCATTGGTTATATTTTAATTTTATAAATTAATCAAATGTTAAGACAGTAAATTATAATTTATATTTTAAAAATATTTAAAAAAGTCCATCATTTAAATTATATTCCATTTATACATTCACATTAAGAAATATTCAAACTATTCATAAAAAAGAATCATCATTCTTCATCTTTTAGTATCATCTTCTTGGTTAACAAATAAGTCATTGAATAATGATATTTTGGTGTTACTAGGACCACCTAAAGTATGGGTATGAATTTTTAAATGTTTGTTGGTTATGTGATTTCTAACTAAATTGGCCAATGTTTTTTAATATGTGATAAGAGGATGTCCTATTTATAAAGGAGGGGAGTTACACACTTACAAAACATCAATGTTTTAAAATAATATAATTTAATTTTCATGTTAATGAAACACCAAATTGTAATTTTTTATAATATAGGATACATTAGTGTATAAATACATTTATCCAATTAAATTTAAATATGTTTTAGGGATAACTAAAATGGTATAATTTAGATTAACCTCTTCGTAATCTCTTTTAACCCCTAACATTGTGACACATAGTCTACCATGTAAATAGTAAATATAGATGATAATAATTTTAACCATATAATTTAATATTTATTATTTTGATTCTGTTATGTAATAGATATTTCATTATGAAATTATTATTGGTGGATAAAATTATTTATAACATCCACTCACTAAACAAGTACATACTACTTTTTGTAAAACTGTACATGTATTTGAAAAATTAGTTTATGATTTTTTTGTGGTAATAGTAGTTAGGTGAATGAGAATTTATTTTATTGAAATATTACCTATAAATTTCAATAAAATCATTCATATTTATTTAATTTAAATTTGTAAAATAAAAATACATTGTAGGAATAATTTTTTAAAAAAACAATCTTTTAAAATTCAATTATTTTTATAATAATTCCTTACCATTTTATAATCGATGTATGGATTATTATTTTTAACATCCTGACTAGAGTGGCACTAAATAGTACCCCAATCTAGTTAGTCACATTCCTTCAATCACACATCCCCGTATGATAGAGGGTGATGACTTACAATGAGGGTCTAATATGTCAGTCATGGGAAGACTGTACCATCATTTATCATATTAAAAAACAAAAAACAAAATAAAAACCAATAAAAAAGTGTAAAAGAATATAAATAACTAGGGAAATTAAGAGTTAAATTATAGTTAATAAAATAAAAACAAAACTCAAATGAATGATAAACCATGCTATGACAATGAAAGTGTCAAGTGTCTATAATGAAATTGAAAATAAAGACACAATGACTACTTAGTAGGTCCCAAACCATGTCTGATTCCCTCACCCAAGCTTCATTCCAAAATTGAAACCTATCTCAGTTCCTTTTCTTTATCACTTCCTTCAACAACTATGTTTTCTCAGGTGCCGACCAGGTGTCCTGAATAGTGTGTGAGTATAAATCAGTAGTCCACCACCAATGGTGTGCAAAAAATGTCCATCCATAAGATATTATATCCAACTTTATTAATAAATAAATGAAATGCATAATTAAATAGTTATAATATTTTCATTTATTCATTACTTGTCACATTAAACTCAGGTTTGATCAATGTCTCTAATTGAACAAACAATTCATCATTATAATTAGTATAGTGTGGAACACCATTTCTAATGCTCAACATCTCAATTGGTGTATATCTCCCTGTCTTACACCCCTCAATATCAATTGGTGTAGATCACCATCTGAAAAACGCAACCTCACAAGTGATTGTATAAACAATTGTGGTAACCTGACATGTATCATGCCCCAAAATCTCAATTGTTCTAAAACACCATGTCTAGAAACCACATTCCCAATAATTTGCATTGTTTATTAATTCATTATAATTAACCACATTATTCCCTTAAAAATATAATGTATAATTAAACATATAAAAAAACATTAGTTATCCCAGCAATTTACTCAGTTGAAAATCCATTATTTAATTCACAAATTAATTAATCAATCAACATAAATTTTACTCCATCATTAATCCCCCAAAATTAATTTCCCAAACTAAATCAAAACTTTTCATAATTAATCTCACAATTAATTATCATAATAAATGTTATAATATTTAATTAATTCACCATTAATTTTCTCACATATCACGACATTATCTCGAAATTAATTCCCCCAAATTAATTATCTCAAACCCAACCACATTCAATATCACAATTTCAATATCCCAAATCATAGACAATTACCCCAGTTCAATTATCTAATTAGGCATCCCCTTATCCCCATGGTTTATTCATTCATTTAATCATCACAAAAACCATAATTTAACTCCACATTACTAATTTCATCAACTTACGAAATCAATTATCAAGGGAAGATAAAAATTAAATAATCTCACCTACACATATCAAATAAAGTACTATATGAGTTTGGTTTATTCCACCTAAATCTATTTGTTTATGGATATTTTCCTAGTGGAAATCCACAAAATCCGACCAGCACAACGATGTCGATCAGGATCCGGATCTAAATTCCTAAACTGAAAATTTCAATAAAAGGAATCATGATCATGAAACTCTAGATCCAATTCTATAATCCTAGATCTATATCTCATCATATACAATTAGAACTATGAAAAAATGGGATATCTTCCTTGAAAAGATCAATTATATATAGATGATGAAATGAAAGAAGAAACAAGATAAAATCCATATACCGGGAAGAGAGTGAATATTCAATCCGGGCATTAGATTTTGAAAAAAGGCATTCTAATGGTCTTAGAATCCCTCTTGAATGCTATAAGATCACATATAATTCATCAAAACTATCTCTGGTTTAACATAGAAGGATTTTGGGGGGTTTGGGTGATTTTTAAACTAATTTTGTGATAATAAAAACCCACACACATGGTTTCCCGAATAGTAGTGCAAAGTAAGGGTAAACTATTTTCCAACTATGCATAATGTCACGGCCTAGGTTAGCATGGTTACCTAGGTATAGATTCATGGATTGATAAGTAGTGCATATCATTATATTAAATAATTTTTAAAAAAATTCACCCAAACACACCCCAAGCCACAAATCCAAGACAAGGGTACATAAAAACAAAAACAAATATCAGAAAACAATCCTAAGACTACTTTGTAAAATGTTAGGATATTAAAATCTTCCAACCTTATAATATCTCATCCTCTAGTTGCACTCATGAACATTACTATGATTCCAAGGAAGAAAGATTTTTCCATTGATCCCTCGTGTCTTCTTCACATTCCCATGTTTCATCTTGAACACGTCCATATTGCCAAGACAAACGAACTATCAGCATAATATTTCGCTGCACCACTTTCTAACTGGGATCCATCACATTTATCAGATGCTCTTCAAAGGAAGGAACTATCTCAATGTAAAAATCATCCACATCAATTATATACTAAGGATCGGGGTGATATCACCATAGTTCTGACAAATGGAAAACATCATGCATGATGATGAATTTCTTTGGAATGGATAATCAGTATGCCACCATCCAAGCTCCCTCCACTACCTCAAACAATCCAATAAACATGGGTTCCAACATTCCCTTCCTCTGTATGCTGCATTGTCCCATCCTAGGAAACACCTGATGGAATACATGATCACCATTTGTAAACTCTAGGGGTCATCAACATCTATCAGCATATGACATCTGTCTACTCTTAGCTGTACGAACACATTTTTGAATAAACTACACCAGCACCAATGAATCCGACATGAGACTTGGTCCCAATAGCTTTGAATATCTTGTCTCTATGCAGCATAGTGTTGATCTAAATATTCCACCATAAAGTGCTTCCTATGGTTCCATCTATATAGTTTTATGATAACTCTTGTTATATGTAAAATCCACTAAACCCATTTTCTTCACCAAATAATCACCAACGCCATGTAGACATTCTCTTGACATATCCTCTAACACGTGTATGGTCCACTTAGATTACCCATATGTCTATGTAAGAGAAGCCATAGTCAAGGAAACCTTGGTGCCATGAACCATTTACAATCATTAGTAGAAATGCGAATAAATAGTGTGTCTTGATTTAAAACATTAGTATGTGGCACCCCATGCAAACGTACTATCCCACGAAGAGACAATTCCCCCAACTGTTCCACTGTTAAGGTTTCTATGATAGGCATGAAATGTACTACCTTTATCAGTCTATCCAGAAATGACCCAAAAATAAACATTATTCCTAATTTTATTTGGAATAGCTACCACAAAATCCATAGTCACACTATCCCACATCCATTCCAGGATAGTCAATAATTGCAATAGATCTCTAGGCTGTTGATGTTATGCCTTCACCAGCTTATAGGTAAAACTTCATCTCACGAAACCTATTATATTCATTTTCATGCATGTCAAAAAAAACTATCATCATAGGTCATGGTTCATTTTTTTCACCACTGGATGTTCCACCCACTTCAAGGAATGAAATTATTTCATGAGTTTCTCTCACATACTCATAGTTAGAACAACTCAATTTTTCATAGAGATGATCTCATCCTCATATATAATCAATTGTGAAGGGGGATCCCCACCTTGAAGAAATTACCTCAAGGGTAATCACTCTGTATCCTCATACTACCTTTACCTGATTCAACTCATTAGTGTAGACTCCAATGGTTCTAAAAATAGATTAAATTTATCTAGACTCTCAAAACCCACTACATACTTTTCATCCATAAAAGTCATCATCATCCACTTTTCACTCAACTCATATACCAATTGAGTTTGAGTTTTGCTTCTCATGGAATCATTCACATTGTTACCCCTTCCAGTTTTATGTTCCGATTCAAAATCCATGGACTGTATATACTCTACCCATCACTGCTACCTAAGATTCATGTATCATTGTGAAAATACATACTTCAACTTCTGTGATCTATAAAAACTATAAATATTTCAACCAAAATATATTGTCACCTACATATATAAGAATAAACCACTACTTCCAACTTGAGGTTGTGTGTGGTGTAATTCTGTTCATGAGGTCTCAACTATTGAGACCCATAAGCAATGACTTGATCCCCTTGCATCAACACAACTCCAAGTCCTATACTATAAGACTCACAATACATTGTCTAATTATCATTTGACTCTTGCATGATCAAAATTGGTGCTGATGTCCAGCACTTACTCAACTCCAAGAAAGCATTATCACATGATTCTATCCATTCAAACATTATACCTTTATTTTTTCAAACCGGGAAGTGGTGGTTCCAATCGAGAAAAATCTCAGATGAATCTCATTTAATATCTTGTTAATCCCAAAAATCTTCATATATCAGAAATATTCTTATGGTACTCCCAGGAAACCACTGCTTTTACCTTTTCTTGGTCTACTACCACACCCTATTGTGATATGATGTTCCCCAAAATGTGTACCTGATCAATCCAAAAGTAACATTTAGATAGATTGGCATATAACCCATGATCCCTTAATGTACACATGATGATGTCATAGTGTTGGGGATGATCTTTATTAGCCCTGCAGTACATCAAGATGTCATCCACAGACACCAAAACAAACTGATCCAGGTATATATGAAAGATCATGTTCATCAAGGCCACAAACACTGTCGAAGCATTTGTCCACCCAAAAATCATCACAAGAAACTCATAATGTCCATACCTACTCATCAAAGCAGTCTACGGTATATCAAAATCCAAAATCTCTCATGATGATACCCTGATCTCAAAACAATATTTGAGTACACAGAAGATCCTTTTAGGTGGATAAACTGATCGATGATACCCAGAAGTGGATATCGATTCTTTATAGACTTTTTATTCATATTTTGGTAATCGACACACTAACATAATAACCTGTCACCCTTCATTTCCAACAACACAGGGGATCCCCAATGCAACATACATGGATTGATAAAACCCTAATCCTCTAGCTCCTCTAACTGAGTCTTGATTTCTTGAATCTTAGTCGTTTCAACTCTGTTAGGAGGAATAGATACTCTCTTAGCCCATGGAATGAGACGAATAGTTAATTCCACATATCTTTCAGGTGGAAACCTTGATATTTCATCGTAAAAGACATCATGGAACTGCTCTACAACTGGTGGAAGGATATATTTCCTACCACTCCCATCATCAAGAAAAAATAAAAGAAATATGGGTTGTGAAATTTCTCAGTCGTTGAGTAATTTCCTTTGATTGGATTTCTTAGATATCCCACTCTCCACTATGAACATACCGGTAAACCTTAAGAGACATAAAGGTCACTATCTTGCAATAATAATCGAAGTGGACTTGGTATGTGACTAACGATTCCATACCCAAAATGACGTTGATGACTATAATATCATTGATATAGAGATCCAATGAAAACAATACTCTCCGATATCTAGTGACTATCCCATGGATAGACAGATATCTCAAAACCATGTTCCCAACTATGTATGGATATTCATTACTCCACTTATAGACTCCACCTCAATTCTCACACCATTTACAATATTAATCAATATAAAGGAATGAGAGGCACATGTATCTAACAATGTAGTAGATAAATTTCACTCTACTGGAATATTACCTTTCACTATCGGTGGTCCAGCCTGACACTCCAAAAGTGTAGGTTTCACATCATGTAATTGTCCATCTACTCACCACTGTGGCGCCATATGACTCCCCTGAGTAGCTCCACTCTACTAACACAAGAACTCATAAATTGAAGCACCACATCCGCTGCCTCTACCGCATTGGTTAGTAGAACACTATTTTCCAGACCAATATGGTGTAAAAGACCCACTTCCCACACAATGAATCTATGAAACTACTCCCTCAGCCCCAGAATATTGATGAAAAAAATATGCAGTAGTGTCCCAAATTACCACACTAGTGACAAAGAACCTATGTAATATCCTGAGCAACTCTTCCTCATAATTTTCCACCATTCATTCTATTGTATAGGCTAAGGTTCTCGTAAAAATGCATTCTTAAATCAAAAAGAATACTTCTTGATCACCCAATGACAACTACTTCTCTAGTACTTGAACCCTATTTTAGGTTCCCCTCTAAAATGAGAGCCCGAATAACCAATTATGAGAACTTCCTCATCCTAAATATATTCAAATAGGACATAATTTCACATCTATGTCTGTCCTAAAATTGTTTTGATGAAGTATACAAATTTTCCGCCAATGATAGAGAAAAATATTATAAATATATGAAATATTTTTCATTATACATTATGTAAATGATTACCTAGGTCAGATGAATAATCTTTTAAGCCATGTCTTGTAATTGTGTATTTATATAGAAGTTGTCCAATAACTTCTCTAGAAATTTGTTTTTTAACATATCATCAGTTTTCCCAGATTATACCAGAATGTCCTACCAGTGCTACACAGACCGTCGTAGCATCTAAAGAGCAAAAATAACCATATTATCTACTAGATACTCTTAATGTTCACGTATAATCTCTATTGATTCAATCCAGAATTCATACTCACTGAGTTCCACCCACTACAGTAAAAGATAAAGGGTGATACAGATGAAACTCCCATGTCAACTAAGACAAGATTTTTAGAAGATGTACTAGGACTCTATACTTGAATTGCATGGAATGGGTAATGTTCCATAAAAACATCTCACCTTCCTCCATATTTAGTAGAAATAATTACTCAATTTTATGGTCTGTAAGTTCTTTCTAAGACATACCCCTCGGTCTTCCCCTAAACAAGTGTCGTGGAGGAAAAATATCTACAATAATAAACACACATCTTTAGTCTCATAATGAAACCTTATAAAAATTATGTAAGAGGGAAAAAGAAACAGAATAAGTTTCAACATTTCATTTTTCCATTTCTCGCCACATGATCAACACTGAGGCACTTTCACTACAATAAACCATCATACTCCTAGGTCTCCGTTAACAAGGGTATGTACATTTTTCATAACAGGGTTCTCATTTAGGCACATAATTATTCTCAATTTTTAACATTTCTCAATATTTTTCAATTCTGTTAGAAACTATTTTCATTTCAATATGACAACAAGGAAAACAATTTACGTTCAACAACTTACCCATAACCAGTTTTCCAATGAGTTTCTAATATGATGCATATCCGAGTAACCCTGAGTGCCTATAATGATACATGCAGACTCAAATCTTGGGCCTCTTTAAGACACATGTCAATATTCAATAAATATCAATAAAAATAACTACATCACACCACAATATTTTCACCCAAGGTGAAATAATATTCAATTGTAACAGGAAATAGTGATCACAAAAATCCCACCCTGAGTACACAGATTCTCCCACATAGATGGGTTTGCAACTCCCATTCATGAACTCATTACCAAGCCTCGAATCTTCCTAGTATCCTATCTAGCTTTACCAATACAGTTGTACAAAAGAAGTTGAAATAAAGAAAAGTCATTAGATACCACTTTTTAATATCCTAAACCAAGTGCCACTAAATGGTTGCCCAAGCCGGTTAGTCACATGACCTCAACTGTGCCTCCCCATACGCTAGAGGGTTCTGACTAGTTCTGAGTGTTTGGAATGTTAGTCATGGGGAAATTATATCCTCTTTTATCAATGTAAAAGACCAACAGAAGAAAAAAACATGTGTACAAAAATATAAATAACCAGAACAATACTAGTTCACATGATAGTCAAAACTGAAAATACAATAGTCAATTTAAAGGGAAAGCATTTTATTATAATGCACGTGTCATGTGTCTACAATGAAACTAAAAATAAAGATGAAAATACTCCCATGCGGGTCCTAAACCATGTCATGTTCCCTCGCACGTGCTTCATTCCAATAAATAAACCTATTCCTAGGACAAACCCCTATCATGTCCTAAAACCACAAGGTTCTCTTGTGTGCCAATCTGGCAGCCCGAATAAGGTGTTAGTACAACTAAGTAGGCCACCACCAATGATGTCTAAAACAAGTCCATCCAAAAGGGAGATTATGAAAATCTGTAATTAAATTAAAGTAATTCATTATTAAACAGCTATCTCATTGTCATTTATTCTTTACTTGTCACATTAAACTCAAGTTTGAACCATTTCTCTAAAATAACCCACAATTAATCATTATCATTAGTTGGATTTGGAATAACATGATTAACACTGAACATATCAATCAGTGTATATATCCATGTCTCACACCCCTATATCTCAATCAGAGTAGATCTCCCTATCTTCCACATGACCTGACAAGTACTTATATTAATTATTGGGGTAAAACACCATGTATCAAGCCCCAAATTCTCAATTGGTCTAAAACTCCATATCATGCATCCAATTTATCAATCATTCACATCATTAATTAATTCATCATAATTTACCACATCATTCCCTTACAAATCCAAAAATTAGTGAAACATATTAATGACCATTTGTTAATCCAACAGATAGAAATATACACCACCCATTAATTAATTCATCATTTAATTTATAAATCAACAAAAATCATATTCCATAAAAAATTACCCACAATTAATTATCAAAACCAAATCTCTACTTGACATAATTAATCTTACAATTAATTATCTTAGTCAATGTCATGGAACAAAATTAATTTTCCATTAATTATCTTACATAGCCATACATCATCTCATAATTATTTCACCAGGAACAATTACCTCAATCCCACCCACATTTTATAACTCAATTACAACATACCAAATCCTAAAAAATTCCACCAAATAAATCATATATTTAGAAATCTGTTTTGTCCCTGATTCAACATTTCATTTAATCACCAAGAAAACCAAAAGTTAATTCCACATTCCTAATAACTCAAATTTAGGAAATAAATAATAAATGGAAGCTAAAAAATCCATAATCTAACATATACATATCAAATAAACGACTATATGGGTTCATTTTAGACCACCATCCTCGGTTTTTTGTTAGATTTGTTCCTAATGGAAACCCCCAAAACCCGAGCAGCACAACAATGTCGATCAAGATCCGGATCTAAATCCATAAACCCAAAATTAAGATCATATGAATTGAGATCTTTTAACTCTAGATCTAGACCTAGATATCAACATATTGGACATGATATATGGAAACAGTAGATATCTTCCATGAAGAGACCGATGATCAATAGAGGAAATAATGGATGATGTATCATTATGAAATCAATGTATCAGAAATTGTAACGACCCAATCTTTTTGAGTAGTATATTAACTTACTCTTATTGATTTAATAAGATGTTAATGGTTAATGCAGAAAGAGGAGTCGATGGCTTCATCCAGTAGACTCAACCCTTATGAAGCCCACTTATCAGAGCTTGGGAAGGAGGAAGCATCCGTGGGCTTCGCTTTGGACCAAGCCCAAGACGAGCTCCAGCGTGTCAAGCTTGAACGAAAACGCTTGCAGGAGAAGTTCAAGTTAGTGGAGATTGCTACTAGGGAAATGTTATCTGAGCCTCCCTCAGATTCTCTCACCATAGCACACCTTACACTTAGGTCTTATGCCAGTGTTATAAGGGGCTATGTGATGAGACCCTAGTTTCCTTGTGTAATCCTTTCGGGTGAATAAATTGAGATTTATTCCTTTAGTGATGTTGTGAAATTTCAAATGCCTAGATAATTTTAGAATGTATTTTATTGATGAATTTTGAAAAAGGGATATTTTGAAATATTTATGTAAACCCTAAATAACTAATGATGTGTCATGATTTTCAAAAAATGGTCTTCTACAAAAGTGTTCATTAAGGAATTTGGAGTCTAATAAGATCATCTTAATTTTTGATGAATAGTAAATTATGAATAGTGATTTTACGCTTAGGATTAGTAATGTGACCAAATGGATTAGTAATTTTCACTTAAAGAAAGTTTTAATATAATTTAGACACCTTGGTTAAGTAATGTGATTCAATAAAATGGGTAAATAACAGTTTCATAAATTATTAATCAAGTATTAGTTTTTTCAGATGAATAGTGTTTTTTAATTAAAAATTTAATTAAAAATAATTAGAAAATTATTTTTATAAAAATGACTTTATTTTTGAACTCAGAGCATCGATATTATGTTAAGGAAATTTTTGGGGATTTTTCTGAAAAAAATGAATTTTCGATGAATAGTGTTTTTATTTAAAAATTAAATTAAAAATATTTAGAAAAATATTTTTATAAAATGGATTTCATTTTTGAAATCAGAGCATTGATATTTGGTTAAGGTGAAATTTTGGGATTATTCTGAGAAAGTTGAATTTTCAGTGAATAGTAAAAATACCGTTTTAGGGTTTTGGTATGTTTAATGACATCATAATGATGTCATGATGATGTCATGAGATCTTTTGAGGGTTGGCCGGCCAAGGGTGATGAATTATTGTTTTGGGGGCCCCATGTGGCCTAACTCCATGATAAATGCCAAGGGAGAGCACATGGGTTTGAGAAAAGCACATGTCAGGTGTCCTTTGGCCATTAATGCTTTGTCCACTCACTTTCCCTATAAATACCCACCCTTTCCTCCCTTGGTTTTCACTCCCAACTCTTCCCAAACGAAGTTCTGGTCTTCTTACCTTCCAAGGCGTCCTCCCAAGGTGCCCTCAAGCCCTCAAGGTCCAATCCATTGAGTTTCAAGAGTCACGTTTTAAGGTAAGGGATCCGACCCCTCTCTTTCTTTTCGTGTAATCTCTTTTATGTCATTCCTTTTATGCTCCATGTTATTATGTGAGAGGATGTTCTTTTATATTCCTCTTACTTCCCTTTCATGTTTATATGATGAGAGATCCCCTCTTACTCTCATCATTTCGTTTTATGAAAGTTTAAGTGACGTCGTTAGGCTGCCGAATGTTTAAGTGATTCTTTCACCCTTCTCATTTTTCAAGCTCGATTTTCATGTCAAATCATTCAAGTTCCTTTTTATTATGTTGGGGTATGATCTATATATCTATCATACTGGTCTCTTATGATCATATGATCAGAGACCCTATTTTATTTGTTCAATTCATTTTGGTTGAAGTTTAAGTGACGCCGTTAGGCTGCCGAATTTTCCTAAGAGAAATCAAATTTTTGTCTTCCTTCCATGTTTTTCATTTCAATTGGTATGTCCTTGAAATTGCATCCCCATGTCCATATATCCTTCTTACTCTTCCCCTCTACCTTTTTATGGGTCAATTATTATTGTTCAACCCATGTCCCCTCTCTTTTCAATGTTTCTAAAACCTTGTAACATAGCTGTTATGCTGCAGAATTTTCGTCTCAAAATGCCTCTCTTTTCTCAAAATTATTTTATGTTATAAAGTGAATACTCAAAGATCATATTTCTAAAGGGGTATTCACATATATATAAAAATGTTCTATTTTAAAATTCTGGGATTTACATACATGATACCCGCTTTCCCTTCCGTGGGTTTAAAGTAACGTAAAGATCATGTCTTTAAAGCAGTTTTTGAAACGTTATGATTATGAAATGAAACCCATTTTTTTATGCTATATGGGTTATTTATGAAATTTTTGATGATGATATATGTGGCTCACATGAAAATAAAGACAAATTTAAGGGTGCGCCCTGATAGCGCTCCAATGCATTGGGTAAAGACTTAATCTCTAGAGATGACCATTTTAACGACGCCTTGGTGAATAACCTTGGTAATTTTTAACGACACCTTGGGGATGGACCATGGTGAAACGAAACGATTGTCAATATTAAATGTTGTAGCCACATCTTCAAGTTATGAAAAATGATTATTTTTATTATGATGTATCTCATGATTTCTTTCTCATGCCTTAAAGTTCTTTTCATGTCCTTATTTAGGTATCTCAAGTTCACTTGTAAAATGTTTCTCTTGTTTCCCTTATTGGGCCTTCTGCTCACCCTTTCTTTTGATGTATGTCCCCAGGTTATGAGATTCATAATGAACATAGGATGAACTAAAGGAGAAGCCTTTCAAGTGTTTAAGAAGAATGTTTTTATGTTTTTTTTATGTATTATGATCCTTGTTTCCAAGACACTAAACCTTAACGATCCTCAGTTCCGTGTAATGAAATGAAAGTTTATGTTATAAAATGGCAGGATGCTATAGTTGGTATCAAAGGATGGTTTAGTTATTTGTGGAAATTAGGATATAAAAACTTTAGGAAGAACCCTATAGAAAAGTTTAAATATAGGAAAACTTCCTGGTATTTTGGTAAGTATTGAGTAAGTGGTTTATCAAACAAATACATCCCTGTCTGGATACGAGCAGGTAGAGGCGGCTCTGGCACAGATGTACATAGGGGTAAAACCCGAAAACACCGCTTTGAGCTAGACTCGAACGGGAACTGGTGCACGATAACGGGCCTTGCTGCACTCTTGGTTACGACACTCCCGGGGGATATGTTTGGTTAATCACAAGCTTTCTATGAATCATTATGAGGGAATTATAGAAATGTGTAATTGTCTAAGAATTAAGTCTTAGTTAAAAGATTCATAAATAAAATAAGTTTCTTACTAAGGTTTTATTCTTTTAGAAATGGCGGGCAATAGGAGGAACCGTGCTGATGGTGACCACAATGCACCATGTGCTGACGGCCCTCCGATGGAAGCCGGAATGGAAACATTCATGAGAATGATGAACCAACTGACTCAAGTTATGAGTAATAACTTGAATCAAGCTGAGAGGCCGACCTCACCACGAAGGTAACAACACTCTGTTGAGTCCTTCATGCGTCAACGACCGCCAACATTCAGTGGATATACTGACCCATTGGTTGCGGAACAATGGATATGCTCCATTGAAAAGATCTTTTCTGTACTTCATTGTTCGGAACAAGAAAAGGTCACCCTTGCTGTTTACCGCCTAGAGGGAGAAGCTGATCAGTGGTGGTCACTGATCAAAAACACGAATCCGCGAGGAGATATAGAAGCTATGGAGTGGGAAGAATTTCGTGGAATTTTCCTTAACAAGTATTTCCCTCGTTCCATGAGAACGAGAATGGAGAAAGAGTTTCTCGAGCTGAAGCAGAAGGAGAACGAATCTGTCGGAAGCTACGAGATGAAATTCACAAGGCTTTCCCGTTATACCTCAAGCTTTGTCATGGACCCTAATGGGAAGGTTGATAGATTCTTTGGTGGACTACGACCTCATCTACGGAAGAATCTAGCCAACATGGACTATGATAGCTATGAAGAAATAGTTCGAAGTGTTATGAAAGTCGAGCTGGAGTTTGTTGAGACACAGTGGTCTCATAAGCCAAATGAAAAGAAGAGATCGTTGGAGCCCAGTTTAGGGAAGTCTTTTGATCAGGGAAGAGGTGGAAAGCAAATTCAACTTACCACATGCAATAAATGTGGGAAGAATCATCTGGTTAACTGCTTGAACGGAAGTGGAAAGTGCTACAAGTGTGGAAGAGGAGGCCATATTGCTCGGAATTGTCATAGTGAGGTGAAGCCTCAGCTTCCCAACACTAACGACAGAGGAAAGATGGTTCTGGCCCTACCCGAAGTCACATGCTTCATGTGTGGACAGCTTGGGCACTTTGCTAACCAATGTCCCAATCCGAGGGCGGTGGAGGGGAATCACCACCAACCTCAGCAGAGGCCAAGAGAGCAAGGTCGTGCTTTCGCTATCACAATAACTGAAGTTGAAGTTCCGAACGATGTGGTAGCAGGTACTCTTGTTGTCCTCTCAAAACTAGCAAGTGCTTTATTTGATTCTGGTTCTACGCATTCCTTTATTTCTTCCAAGTTTGCAAAGAATATAGAATCAATCCCCGAATTTCTTGAGGTAGAGTTGTCAGTCAAGACTCCAAGTGGGATTATCCATGCATCAACAGTGTTTAGAGACTCTAGTGTTTACTTTGGTGAGCACAATATTATCGCAAATCTAGTAGTCATTCCCATGATGGAATTCGACGTTATACTAGGGATGGATTGGCTCTCAAAGTATAATGCTAAGATCAAATGCAGAAGTAAGCAAATCTCAGTAGTCTTGAATGAACGACCTACAGTTATCTTCCGAGGAGAGATATCCCGAACTGATCCCTATCTAGAAGCACCTCCTATAGCTTTCTTTATGGAGTTAATCAGTGATGAGGATGAAGGGAAAGGGAGCATACAAATTGAAGATGTTCCGATTGTTCAGGAATACATGGATGTATTTCCTGAGGAGTTACCTGGACCTCCCCCAGAAAGAGAGGTAGAGTTCTCCATTGAACTCGTACCTGGGTCTCAACCGATATCAAAGACTCCGTATAGAATGGAAAATGTGGAGCTAGAGGAGCTAAAGAAACAACTCCAAGACTTGTTGGAGAAGGGGTTTATCCGACCGAGTGTGTCTCCTTGGGGAGCACCAGTTCTCTTTGTGAAGAATAAGGATGGATCAATGCGGCTATGCATTGATTATAGAGAACTGAACGGGATCACAGTGAAGAACAGATACCCTCTACCAAGAATTGATGATTTATTTGACCAACTTCGTGGGGCTCAATTCTTCTCTAAGATTGACCTTCGATCTGGTTATCATCAACTGAGGGTGAAGAAGGAAGATATTCCAAAGACTGCCTTCCTATCAAGATATGGGCATTATGAGTTTACTGTTATGCCCTTCGGCTTGACTAATTCTCCTGCTATTTTCATTGATTTGATGAATAGAGTCTTTAAGGACTACCTTGATAACTTTGTGGTAGTTTTTATTGATGATATTTTGATATATTCAAAAAGTCGTGAGGAGCATGAAGATCATCTGAGGGTTGTTTTGAAAACTCTACGGAAGGAGAGGCTCTTTGGGAAGTTCAGCAAGTGTGAGTTTTGGTTACAACAAGTGGCTTTCTTGGGGCACATCGTAACCAATGAAGGAATCTCGGTTGACCATGCAAAGACAATGGTTGTGGAGGAGTGGCCTCAACCCACAACAGTAACTGAGATTCGTAGTTTCCTTGGCTTAGCGGGATATTATAGGAGGTTTGTGAAAAACTTTTCACGGCTTTCTAATCCACTAACTAAGTTGACTCGAAAAGGGGTTAAGTTCATCTGGACAAAGGAATGTGAGGAAAGTTTCCTAGAGCTGAAGAAGAGATTGGTTACTGCACTTGTGTTAACACTACCCTCTATCGGAGAAGGATTCGTTATTTTTAGCGATGCATCTCTGAAAGGGCTTGGGTGCGTCCTCATGCAAAATGACAAAGTAATTGCTTATGCATCTCGACAGTTGAAGATTCATGAGCAGAATTATCCTACGCATGATCTAGACCTGGCGGCAGTTGTTTTTGCTCTAAAGATATGGAGGCACTATCTTTATGGGGAGAAATGTGATATATACACTGACCACCAAAGTCTAAAGTATATTTTCACATAGAAAGAATTGAACATGAGACAAAGGAGATGGTTGGAGCTTATTAAAGACTATGATTGTTCAATTCATTATCACCCTGGAAGAGCAAACAAAGTCGCGGATGCGTTAAGCAGGAAAGATCCTGTTGTTCTGGCAACAATGAGAATCCTGGGAGATCCCTTGATTAAAGATCTAGTAAAACTGGACATGGGAATTATAAGGAAAGGGACATCATCAACCCTATCCCAAATGATTTCTCAACCTTCATTACTAGAGAAGATCAAGAAGGCTCAAAAAGAAGATCCTTTGCTGCAGGAGAAGTTTGAGGCTGTAAAGGATGGGAAGTTCCCTGATTTCAATATTGATCAAGAAGGTGTATTGAAATTTCGTACAAGACTATGTGTTCCATCTATTCCGGAGATAAAGAAAGAACTGATGGATGAAGCTCATAGCTCTACTTTCTCTATACATCCGGGAAGCACTAAGATGTATAGAGACCTTCGTGATCATTATTGGTGGGATAACATGAAGAGGGAGATTGCCGATTACACTACAAGGTGCCTGGTGTGTCAGCAAGTAAAGGCAGAAAGACAACTTCCTAAGGGGGTATTACAACCGCTACCCATACCAGTATGGAAGTGGGATAATATCACCATGGACTTTGTAACTGGTCTCCCAAAAACATCCAAAGGAAACAATGCGATATGGGTTATTGTGGACTGTCTCACCAAGACAGCCCATTTTATCTCTATTCGGGAAGATTTCTCTCTGGATCAGCTTGCCAAGATATACGTGAAGGAAGTGGTAAGGCTGCATGGGGTACCACTATCCATCGTATCTGATCGTGACCCAAGATTCACATCAAAATTCTGGAGAAGTCTTCAGTATGCTCTGAATACTGAATTGAATTTTAGTACGGCCTATCATCCTCAAACTGATGGCCAATCTGAAAGGACTATTCAGACACTCGAAGACATGTTGAGATTATGCTCAATGGAATTTAAAGGTGGATGGGATCAACACATCCCATTAGTGGAGTTCTCCTATAACAACAGCTTCCATTCGAGTATTCAGATGGCACCCTATGAAGCTCTATATGGAAAGCGGTGTAGAACTCCTACTTGTTGGGATGAAACTGGTGAGAGGAAGCTTCTTGGTCCTGATCTCGTGCAAGAGATGACAGAACAGGTTCATGCCATCCAACAACACATAAGGGCTGCTCAGAGTCGGCAGAAGAGCTATGCTGACAATCGTCGAAGAGACTTGGAGTTTGGGGTGGGTGACAAAGTCTTCCTTCGAATCTCTCCATGGAAGAGAGTCATGCGGTTTGGGAAGAAAGGGAAGCTCAGCCCTAGGTACATTGGCCCCTATGAAATCCTTGATCGCATAGGAGCAGTGGCCTATCATCTAGCACTTCCACCGAACCTAGCTCAAGTTCATGATGTCTTCCATGTATCTCTCTTGAGGAAGTACATACCCGACCCTTCGCATGTACTGAACCCAGAGGTGGTACAACTTGAACATGACCTCTCTTATGAAGAGCAGCCAGTGGATATCTTAGACCGTAGAGACAAGGTCCTAAGAAACAAGACTACCCACCTTGTGAAAGTGTTGTGGAGGAATCATAAATATGAAGAGGCGACTTGAGAGCCTGAGGAAACAATGAAGCAAAAGTACCCTCACCTTTTCGACTAGGCCTCATGTGTAAATTTCGGGGAAGAAATTTCTTAAGGGGGGAAGAATGTAACGACCCAATCTTTTTGAGTAGTATATTAACTTACTCTTATTGATTTAATAAGATGTTAATGGTTAATGCAGAAAGAGGAGTCGATGGCTTCATCCAGTAGACTCAACCCTTATGAAGCCCACTTATCAGAGCTTGGGAAGGAGGTAGCATCTGTGGGCTTCTCTTTGGACCAAGCCCAAGACGAGTTCCAGCGTGTCAAGCTTGAACGAAAACGCTTGCAGGAGAAGTTCAAGTTAGTGGAGATTTCTACTAGGGCAATGTTATCTGAGCCTCCCTCAGATTCTCTCACCATAGCACACCTTACACTTAGGTCTTCTGCCAGTGTTATAAGGGGCTATGTGATGAGACCCTAGTTTCCTTGTGTAATCCTTTCGGGGGAATAAATTGAGATTTCTTCCTTTAGTGATGTTGTGAAATTTCAAATGCCTAGATAATTTTAGAATGTATTTTATTGATGAATTTTGAAAAAGGGATATTTTGAAATATTTATGTAAACCCTAAATAACTAATGATGTGTCATGATTTTCAAAAAATGGTCTGCTACAAAAGTGTTCATTAAGGAATTTGGAGTCTAATAAGATCAACTTAATTTTTGATGAATAGTAAATTACGAATAGTGATTTTACGCTTAGGATTAGTAATGTGACCAAATGGATTAGTAATTTTCACTTAAATAAAGTTTTAATATAATTTAGACACCTTGGTTAAGTAATGTGATTCAATAAAATGGGTAAATAACGGTTTCATAAATTATTAATCAAGTATTAGTTTTTTCGGATGAATAGTGTTTTTAATTAAAAATTTAATTAAAAATAATTAGAAAATTATTTTTATAAATATGAATTTATTTTTGAACTCAGAGCATCGATATTATGTTAAGGTAATTTTTGGGGATTTTTCTGAAAAAAATGAATTTTCGATGAATAGTGTTTTTATTTAAAAATTAAATTAAAAATATTTAGAAAAATATTTTTATAAAATGGATTTCATTTTTGAAATCAGAGAATTGATATTTGGTTAAGGTGAAATTTTGGGATTATTCTGAGAAAGTTGAATTTTCAGTGAATAGTAAAAATACCGTTTTAGGGTTTCGGTATGTTTAATGACATCATAATGATGTCATGATGATGTCATGAGATATTTTGAGGGTTGGCCGGCCAAGGGTGATGAATTATTGTTTTGGGGGCCCCATGTGGCCTAACTCCATGATAAATTCCAAGGGAGAGCACATGGGTTTGAGAAAAGCACATGTGAGGTGTCCTTTGGCCATTAATGCTTTGTCCCCTCACTTTCCCTATAAATACCCACCCTTTCCTCCCTTGGTTTTCACTCCCAACTCTTCCCCAACGATGTTCTGGTCTTCTTACCTTCCAAGGAGTCCTCCCAAGGTGCCCCCAAGCCCTCAAGGTCCAATCCTTTGAGTTTCAAGAGTCACGTTTTAAGGTAAGGGATCCAACCCCTCTCTTTCTTTTCGTGTAATCTCTTTTATGTCATTCCTTTTATGCTCCATGTTATTATGTGAGAGGATGTTATTTTATATTCCTCTTACTGCCCTTTCATGTTTATATGATGAGAGATCCCCTCTTACTCTCATCATTTCGTTTTATGAATGTTTAAGTGACGCCGTTAGGCTGCCGAATGTTTAAGTGATTCTTTCACCCTTCTCATTTTTCAAGCTCGATTTTCATGTCAAATCTTTCAAGTTCCTTTTTATTATGTTGGGGTATTATCTCTATATCTATCATACTGGTCTCTTATGATCATTTGATGAGAGACCCTATTTTATTTGTTCAATTCATTTTTGTTGAAGTTTAAGTGACGCCGTTAGGCTGCCGAATTTTCATAAGAGAAATCAAATTTTTGTCTTCCTTCCATGTTTTTCATTTCAATTGGTATGTCCTTGAAATTGCATCCCCATGTCCATATATCCTTCTTACTCTTCCCCTCTACCTTTTTATGGGTCAATTATGATTTTTCAACCCATGTCCCCTCTCTTTTCCAAGTTTCTAAAACCTTGTAACATAGCTGTTATGCTGCAGAATTTTCGTCTCAAAATGCCTCTCTTTTCTCAAAATTATTTTATGTTATAAAGTGAATACTCAAAGCTCATATTTCTAAAGGGGTATTCACATATATATAAAAATTTTCTATTTTAAAATTCTGGGATTTACATACATGATACCCGCTTTCCCTTCCGTGGGTTTAAAGTAACGTAAAGATCATGTCTTTAAAGCAGTTTTTGAAACGTTATGATTATGAAATGAAACCCAATTTTTTATGCTATATGGGTTATTTATGAAATGTTTGATGATGATATATGTGGCTCACATGAAAATAAAGACAAATTTAAGGGTGCGCCCTGATAGCGCTCCAATGCATTGGGTAAAGACTTAATCTCTAGAGATGACCATTTTAACGACGCCTTGGTGAATAACCTTGGTAATTTTTAACGACACCTTGGGGATGGACCTTGGTGAAACGAAACGATTGTCAATATTAAATGTTGTAGCCACATCTTCAAGTTATGAAAAATGATTATTTTTATTATGATGTATCTCATGATTTCTTTCTCATGCCTTAAAGTTCTTTTCATGTCCTTATTGAAGTATCTCAAGTTCACTTGTAAAATGTTTCTCTTGTTTCCCTTACTGGGCCTTCTGCTCACCCTTTCTTTTGATGTATGTCCCCAGGTTATGAGATTCATAATGAACATAGGATGAACTAAAGGAGAATCCTTTCAAGTGTTTAAGAAGAATGTTTTTATGTTTTTTTATGTATTATGATCCTTGTTTCCAAGACACTAAACCTTAACGATCCTCAGTTCCGTGTAATGAAATGAAAGTTTATGTTATAAAATGGCAGGATGCTATAGAAATAGAGTGGATCTTCAATATGTTCATTAGATCTCAAAAAAATAGTGTCCGAATGGACTTGGAATCCCTCTCGAAAAAATGGGCTTTCCTTTAATTTGTCTAGAATTATACATTGTCAAAATAATGGAGTTTTAAGGGTTTATGCGATTTAAAAACAAACTTTAAAATAATAAAAACTCATGTGCATGGTTTCCTGGGAAGGGGTGTACGGTTTGGGTAAACCATGAACCAACTGCACAGACCCTCATGGCATAACTTCACATGATTACCTGAGGTAAGGTGCATGGGTTGTCTAACCATGTGAAAATTTTGGAAAACACTTTATCTTATAACTTTTTTTTTAAAAAAAATCACCCAAAATCACCCAAATCCATAACTCCAAAACAAAGGTACTTAAAAACTACAAATTAGATAAAACAAGCACTATATGACTTCATCAAAGTTTGGGATCTTGAATTATTCCATCATAAATATATATAATAAATAATTTTCAATTATTTTAACACTCAAAATAAATTACATTAACATTCATATAAAACATATATCCTAAAGACAATGAATATAAAAAACACAATTCTAATTTGAAAATAATTAATAGAAAACACTCTCCTATCTTATATCAACTATTAAATGACTGAAATTACATATTTATAATAAATTAAAGTTATCATTTTAATTTATATATCTATTAATTATTAATAACATGTAAGTATTATAATAATTTTATTTTTCATTAATTAAATGTAATCATGTATATAGAATTTATTTAAGAGAAAAATATTCAAAAAATCATCATCATACAGAAAAAGTGTATATTTGATAGTGGTTGAAAACAAAAATTATGAAGAATGTATTATTTAAAATGATTGGAAAGGCGTTTTAAAATTATGAAAAATATTTTTATATATTGAAAAATTTAGATTAAATTATATAATTTAATGTTTAATGATATTATTTTTTACATTTTAAATCATACCGGTGTATTTTTATATAAATAATGTAATAATGTTTTTTTTAAATTTCATGTTGAAATTTCTTCCAAAAGTAATAAAAATATTATTTAAATTAAACAACTAAGATATTATATTTTATGGGGAAAAAGTATCTATCATTTCAAGAATGGAGTGGATAATCATATTTTAAACCCTATCACCATTTAAGAAAGAAAATCTATATATAGGTATGGATTGTTCACATATTTTTAGAAAATAATAGATGAATCTATTATGATTTGTTTATCACTACGAAATGATGGTTGTTTCACTTTTACTTTGAATGAATACTTCAAGTCTAGTTTATGTACAATGTTTCTCCATAATTTTCCCAATATCAATTGTAAGAACATATAGTAGTAGTCCCCTCTACAAAATAAATATGATATTTAAGAATGTATAGTGAATTGGACGTGGATTAGGGTATTTAGTATAGAATATATGTTATAAATGCCTATTTATCTAATTAATTTATGGAGGGATTGATTGTATGTCTGGATCTCCTCAATTATATTATCATCCCATTTTCTATATTATGAAGAGTTATTCTTTATAATAATTTTGTTTGTTATTAATTTTATTTTTTATTAATTTTTTTCATATATATTTATATTATATTGGCTGGAAGATAAGATAAAAATATTTATTTTATTTTATTCTCTCTAAATCATTTATTATGTTGGATACATATTTGATGAATACACCACATACCTAAGGGTTTTTATTTTTTTTTCAATTTAATTTCACCCCCTTAACTAATTTAACTCATATACAAGTGAAACTTTCATTCATTAAATTTAAATATATGAATTTGGGTTTTATTTTTTAATAAACTAAAAATATTTTCTATAATCATCTGATTCTTGCTAAGTAGAAACAATTAAATCATGGTCTTAGACATTAAAACTAAACATCATATGATTTAACTATATTGTTCTTGTATAGTCCCTCAAAACCATTAATGATCACTTATAGAATAATTATTATAACCCAATTGGCCATATATGATAATATATATTTTGGATGTCAATAATTGTTGAGCTCTATGGTTTAATATACCAAATATTTACTAATGAATAATAATTTTTATTTTTGTGGACTTAATTGATTTTAGAAGTTAATTTTATTTAAAAATTATTTATTTATAATTATATTTTTTAATAATTTTTAATATTGATAAATAATGAAATTAAAAGATGGTTTAGATAAATTAATTATTGAAAAATAATTTCCAGAAAAGATATCTTCTTTCCTATTTCAATTTCACATATAGTCCTTAAAACAAACCCAACAAAATTTTTAAACATTTTTTCAATTTTATTTTATTATCTAAATCCTATAACATGTTTATTAAAATACATCATACCTCAGAGAACAACATAGGTTATCCATTATTCATATCATATTGTAATTTTCCAACATTTCAATGAGGGACTTTGATATCACTCATCACTGATACTGATATTATATCATAATATTTAATGAAGTTATCTAGGTATTCCTATTTTATTACAAAAATTTCACCAATAATTAATAATTACAAAAAATGCTCCTCACTGTCACTCTCTCTATCCATCAATCACTTTCATGATGACCACATTAAAATATATAAAAAATAATTGATAAGTGTTGATATTTTCTCATGGTTATCCAATTGATGGGAGTGATTGGTTTGTACTGTTTGGTTTTTAATTTCATATTGAACAAGATTTATTCATTTTTACGAAATATTAAGAAGATATTTTATTTGTTTTGATAGATTTTAATATCTATTTCAAATAATAAACATTCTTATTCATATAATACAAAAAAATAGAAATGAATTTTGTAACAAAATAAATAATCCATAATGACGAGAACCTATTTATTTTCAAAAAAACTTTTTTGACAATAATACCTATTAAATGATGAATTATCTTGAAATAATTTTATTTTAAATAATTCATCTACTGAAATCCATTGAAATATAGTAGAAAATTATTTACTTTTTCTCATTATTCATTTTTCTTATATATAAAATATTGGATAAAAAAACATCATATTGTAATTTATATAATTTTGTTTTAAATTTTAATATCCCATTTTTATAGAAGGGTTTTCAGTATAAATTTTATCTATAATTAGTTATCAAAGAATTTAATATCAATTTTAAAGGAAAAAAATATGCATATCATTTCATAAATTTAAATATGAAGTTTTACTAAAGTAATCTGTTTTAATTAATAGATAAAAATACTTGGGAAAGCCTAGTATTTATTCTCATATTTAAAGAATGATAAAATTTCGTCAAAAATAAATGATATTATAATTTGAAATAATAACTTCATAAAATGTTTTCTTTGTAAAATAAATTATTTTTTTCTCTATTAAAATTATAAACATCATGTTATGTATATATAAGTAAAAAAAATTATATTTCTTGTAAATTATATGATAATTAAAAATTCATCAAATAGATTACATATCATTTGTTTCCAATAATCATATAACCATCAGACTCCATATTTGAGGAATCTAGAAGATTCATTAAGAAACACATTCAACATACATTCTTGAGTATTAAATATATTAGTTTTCCACTTTTATATCACGTAAATTAACAAGAATTTTTTTTTAATTTTTTTAACTAATTAGACTCATGATTCAACTATGTTATATATGATTTTATATTGTTGTAACCCATAATATTAACGTGATTCATTTAGAACTAATAAAAAATTATACACGCGGTAAATCAACATGCTCATAAGGGGTTATGTTGAAATATTAATTTAGTAATTTAATAAAAATACTGATAAATTTTATATGTTTTTATATCATAATAAGATATTTTGTGAAAGGAAAAATTTAATGATATATAACCACGAAAGACTAACATCAATTGTATTTTACTATATTGGAACAAATTATAATAGTTAGAGGATTATAAAATCATCGATAAACACACATATATAATCTAAAAAATAGTAAAATGTTATGAGTAAAATGAACATTTTATAATCAATTAATTTCTATAGGTTGTAAAAAAATGGTATTACTAAATCACAAGATAGGAGGTAAATATTAAGCATTGATTTTAATTATTTAATTATTTTATTTCAAAAATTAAATATCCCATTTTCTATAATGGTGTTTTGATGAAATAAGTTTTAACATCGTTTTATAAAAATTATTCTTTATTTATAGCGACATCACCCAAACACAATAATATTATATTGAATAATCAGTAAAATAAATTATTATCAATAAATATAATAACTACACATACACATGTTATAAATAAAAAAGTAGATTAGCTATAGTCTTTTTATATAATTTTATCTCATTTCAAAATAAAAAACATAATCATCTATGAAAAAAATATAGTAAAAATTATACTACATTGAATATAAGAATTAATATATTGGAAATCCTTCTCCAGAAAATCTATGATATATATTCTTCATTTAATTTATTTAGTGTATTTCCCTTGATCTTGGTAGGTGGTCATTCATTCCTCCTTGAGCATGATACTTGATCCAGGATTGATCCTATAACTAGCCTTGTTTTTTTCTCACAATAATTCAAAATTTTGTATCATTCTTATTTTATAGAAACCAAAACTATTTCCCATGTGGTTTTTTCTATGGGTATAACTTTATATTTACCTCACCAAGAGAAGGTTTTTTTGGAACAAACTATTCAACATAGAGTCCATTATTTCCTTTGATTAAAACATTGAATGTGTTAGTTACACATCCCATAATCCTTTTATAATTATGATTGATTAATTATATAATTATACAATCTTATAGACACACAAATTTTTGAATTGTGATATTGATATATTCTTTTATCGTTATTTTAATTATTTGACATTATATTGAGTTACTAAGTTTCATTGAATGCTGAAAGTCTTTTTTTGGTAGTTTATATAATAAATACCCGACCATAAACATTAGATAGTCTATATATTCCAACTATATTTAACTTCATTATATTACTGAAGATTATTTGTTGTTATAGTTTTATAATGTTTCTACATGACTTATACAAATCACCCCATAAGAATACAAAGTTTGAACCATTACAATATTATCCATTTCATTCAAAACAAAAAAAATTTAACGGAAAACTACACCATGATTTCTATGAGAAATCTTAATAACATTTAAAATTAATTAATTATTTAGCTTACACATACTTATAACATGTGAATCAAATTTTAAAACATGGGATGAACATAAAAATATTTTTAAGGGATGTCAAAATATTGAAAGAAACTATTATAAATGAATACTTATAAACATATGAAATCATTTTCAGAAATAGATACATCTCACCCATTAATACTTACTTTGAGAAGAATGATATTTATACTAAATACTAAAGAAAATATATAAAACAATAAGGCCATCATTGGTAATTAATTACTTCTATTGTAACCCTTATAGCTACCTTGTGATTCGTAACCCTCACGACTACCTTACAATGTAACCATCCTTGTTACCTTATAGTGTAACCATCGTTGTTACCATTGGAGTAACCATATGGCCAACCTACAAAAAATACCCTATTCATTAGAGAGAGATATAGGTCTCACCCTTAATCATTGAAAATACCCATGAACGAGAAAATTATCAAAACACATGGATAATTTCATAAAATTACTAAATTTATAAAATAGAATTTTAAAATTGAATTATTAATGAAATACAATGTCATATAGTTGAAGTAAGAAACTAATAGAATGAACGGAATATGTGTATACACTATGAATAAATATAATTAACTTAATATGAATTAAATTCATTACCCATGTGATCCTAGTACCATTTTTAACTAAAATATAAGGTTAATCAAAAGAATAGAAACTCGGCTCAGAATTCTCTTACCTCATGATCTTCTTACTTAAAACATGTTTAAACCTCCATTATAATAGTAAAAATGGTGTTATTAATATTTTAAAGAATCATAATCATATTTTTAAGACCTTATATGATCATTTTATAATATCATTTGATCCATTTATTAATAATATATTTGTTATGTCTATGGTTTCACATGTGTACTTTACATGATTTCCATGGTTGGTTCAAAAAGAATTTTCTTATGAAATTGAAGTGAAACTACAAAGGTGGAATGAAATGGTTTTATAATATTCCCTGATTATTAAATAATTCATTAAATCATTTTGGTTAGGTGGAATGAGGATAAATCACTAGATAAATTATTAGTGATATTTGTCTAGATCATTTTGGAGGATCTTCGATAATCATAAACTTTTTCATCATTTAACTTTAATATTATGAAAATATGTAAATTCTAGAATATAATATAGGCAATATAAACACTATAAAAAATTTATCAACAATTAATATATTTATACATCCAGATTTTAAGGAAGTAAGGGAAATGGAATACACATCGTCCGTGATGTCGGCAAATTGACACGTTAGATACGATGTTTTTATTTTTAGAATAAAAGGAAGAGGTGAAAAAGTATGATGATTAATATTTCCATAAGCATGATAAAAACATACAATATATAAGTTATTTGAGCTTTGATGACTCTTAGATATGTTATGGAGAATATTGTATAATAAATGAAAAAACTGAAAAGAAAACCCAAGAAATTGAAAGAGGATTTTGACATCTTGATCTCTTCTCATTGATATCCTCCTTAAGGCCTTTGGTTTCGAACTTTGGGTTAGAATAATACACCTTCAATGTGGGGAAGAGGCTTGGGAATTGATTGTGCAACAATTTAACAAACTCTAATCTTGAGAGGTGTAACAATAAGTGTGGTGGGGGAGGGTGAGGGTGGTATTTATAGTAGAGGAGATGGGAGGTTTTCTATTATTGTAATCATTAGTTTAATATTTTTTCATATGACTATGGATTTTCTTGATTCATTTGACAAAAAATAGTAAATAGAGCATGTTATTTGTAACCAAGGGTTAATAAATTATCCATGATTCTAGGAATAATTTATTTAACATATAATTTATATATACGTTAAATTACTATATTTCACTATTCATAAAAAATTGAGTATTTCAAGAAAATCCAAAAAAATCACCAAAAGAAATTTTATACATGTTGAAAGAAAAAATGAAGTCCATTTTATTTAAAATAAATTCTAAATATGATTAATTTACTAAAATAATATCATAAATTATTTTTAAAATAACAATTATAAAAATATAAATCATTTTATATCACATTGAAAATTTAATCAAGATATAATTATCTTATAACCATAAAAAAATTAAATAATATTATTATTTAATATCCATAAGGGTCAAATTAATATTTATATTACAATTTATAAAGTGTTTTACTATTCACAAAAAAAATTTGTTCTATCAGACTCTAAATAACTTTCTAATCACAATCGTAGATGTCCATTTTTTGAATTTCAAATCATAGAACTAGAATAATTTTATTTAAATACTAGTTTAAAAATATCTATTTAAAAAAAGTATCATTATTGGGAGGCTCATTTATTGATTAATTTCAATTTATTTTTTAATCTTTGGGGTGTTACATTATCCACACCTTTTCTAAGTTACATCTTTGAAATTTTGTTTACATATCAAACTAGTGATGGAACCATTATCTTATAAAATTTTTATATCCCCATGTTTTTCGTCCACCATGTGTTTTTTACACAAAACCTTTACCTAGTGGATTAAATTATTTTACAATACTTGTTCTTTTTTATCACTAATTTGAATTAGTTTCTCTTTATTATTTTTTTCCATCTGATGTACTCATAGTCTCAATACATGAGATAAATATGGAACTTTCATTCTCAATATCAAAAAATTTAAAATATTGTGTACCTGAGATAAAATTAGAGGTAAAGAAACTTATTACGAAACTAGCCCATATTGCTCCAGGATTTAATAAGGTCCAATGAATCATCAACATATATTTCCTTTATTAACAAAATTCCTAACACCTTTCCATGGTGAGATTCTTAGAAAAACATAATAATTTACCTTGAAATAATAGTCCTTCGTCCTATTACCTACATAACTTTTCTACATACTCTGAGGTGTCCTCATGTGTTTTTATATCATCAAAACTTTTTTATCCACTTCCTCAACTAATTCTGGTCCCATTATTTTTATTTCCCTAACTTCATCCCAAAATGCATTTTTTTGACACCGCATCCCATAAAATTCTTCAAAAGGTTCCATCTGTATAAGAAAATAAAAATTATTATTATTATTAAATTAATATAAATTAATATATTAATCCCAAATGCCTTATTAATCCATTGTAGAAGATCTATGAATATCATAAAAATTCTACATCATCTGTTGTGATTACCCATCCTATTGAGGATGAAAAGTTATTTGATTGTCTAATTCGGTTCCCAAAAACATCCAAAGGAAATTCCAAAAAACATAAGGGAACATGAGACCATAGTCAGATAAAATGGAAATTGTAACTCCATATAACCTGAAAAAATCATTGAGGTTTATTTGAAAATGCTAATCCAAATATAGAGAATCTCAAATAGGAAGAAAAAGAGCATATTTAGTTAGTCGATAAAAAATAACCCAGATAGCATTGTTACCTAAGGTGGTATTTTTTATTCCAACAATGATGTCCATAGATATATTTTCCCATTCAACTTTATTACTTGAAAAGGCTAATGCATCCCCTTCCATAATTATCACTCTTCTTTAACCTATTTACATGTCAAACATTTCATGGTAAAATCTGAAATTGATTTTTTCATTACACCCCATGAGTAATACTGTTGAACGACTCAGTATATCTTAGAATTATGGGGATGAACTGAAAATGGAGAACTATGAGCTTAACACAACAACAGATTCTTAAAATGAGAATCACAAGTCACACATAATCTTTTTTGAAATATAAATACACAATATTTATCAATTTTAAATTCATGGAACTTACACATTTTAACCAATTTTGCCTTCTTTGTAACCTCCCATCTTACTTCAACACTTCCTAATTTATATCTGACAATGTTGACTACTATGAAACCCGAAATAAAATATAGTAATATCATGTAACAATCTCTTATAAGCCCAAATTTATTAAATTATTAATCAAGTGGTCTCGTTCTTTCAATAAAATAGTTAACAATGAAAAATGTTATCAAATCAAGGAATCTACAACATTTTTTTTTCATTTACATAATTGAAATTGATCATGAAATCACAATATTTTATCAATTCAAGCCATATCCTCCACCTAATTTTTAATTCATTTTGAGTGAATATTTTCTTCATACATTTGTGTTCTGTATAAATTTAAAATTTGGATCCATATAAATGAGGAAAAAAAATTAAAAATTAAAACCATAGGAGGTATTTCCAAATCATGTGTGGGATATTTTAACTCATTAGGTTTTAATTGTATTTAATCATATAAAATTAACTGATTATTCTACATAAAAAACCAATTCCCATTAATGAAGCATCATTATTGTTTTTAAACTCGCAATTTCAAGAAGTTGGATGAGAACTAGTGAATTCACCAATATTATTTTTAGTGTTTGAAAACAATCATCACATTCTTCTTTCAATATTATTTTAATTCCTTTTAATGATAAAATAGTTATTAGATGATATAACCATTTAATAATTTCGAAAAACCTTTGGTAATTTCCTATCAAGCCAAAAAACTAAGAATATCAGTTCTATTTGTGGGTCATGTCAATTCTTCAACAAATATTATTTTAGTAAAATAAACATTTATTACATATTTAAAAACAATGTTACCAAGGATTGAAATTTGACGTAAAAACAAATTCACACATTTATAATTTTCAACATAGTTTCTTTTCTTTTATGTTTTTCAAAAAAACACTTAATTGTTTTTCATTATCCTATTTACTTCTAGAATATACCAGAATTTTCTCAATAAACATAAACACATCATTATCCAAAAACTCATGAAATATTTTATTCATAAGATCCATTAATACAGTAGGTGAATTAGTTAACCAAAATGCCATAAAATTCAATTCTTAATAGCCATATCTAGTTAGAAAATATTTTTTTTTTGGAATTTCATCCTTCTTCACATTTAATTGATGGTTCCCGAATCTCAATTCAATTAAGGAGAAATACTGAGCTCCTCAGATTCGATCAAAAAATTAATTAATTTAAGGCAAAGAAGACTCATTATTAACAATAATGTTATTCAAATAATTATAAAAAATGTAATGTATCATGGAATCGTATTATTTTTTTAATGAAAAAATAGGATCTCCCCAAGGTGAAGTGTTAGGATGAAAAAAACCATTATCAATAAACTATTGAAATTGATTTATCAATTAATGATCTTCTATTTTATCCATTTGATAGGGTGGTTTTGATATTGACTTTAGTATCATAAAATATGTCAATAGGAAATTCAAAATCCTAATTAGGTATAAAAATGGGTAAAAAATCAGAAAGTTTCTCTGTATCCTCATATATTATCAAATAAATGGGTTCATTCTTCTATAAAAATAGAAACACTTTATAAAAAACATCATTAGTTATACAATCAATCATAACACGATTTGAAAAACAAAAATCCATACCCAAAATGACATCAAACTATAATAAGGGAAAACAAAAAGTTTTGTTGCTAATGTATTTCCATATATAACAATAATTTGTTCCTTAAAATGAATTTTTGATATAACGTTACCCCTTGGTGATTTAAAAATACCTCATGGACTCATTTTTCGAAGTGGTATTTTCAGTTTACCGGAAAACTTATCAAATATAAAGGAATTTTTACAACCCATATCAAACATTACATTAGAAAAATCTGATTAAATAAAGTACAAAATTCCACATTATTGTACGGCCCAACATCTATTCATGTAGTCCCAATGGTTTTAATAACACCTTAATTCTTATTGTGTGGAATCTTTATTTCATTAATATATTTATTTTCACATGTATTTTCATAACAACCCATCTCACCACATTTTAAATACTTAACTGTTCTCTTATCATAAATTGCCTTATGATCATTTTCATTACAATCTCGGGTCATATGTCCAAAATTACCACATTTAAAATTCTACCATTTTTAGTAAAGAATTTTTTAGGGTTCTTTTTATAACACATTTGAAAAACTAGAAACTAAAATTTCTTAGCGTCATCTTTCATTGATGAATTCTTACCCATCACATGCCATCTAGACCTACTATTCTATTTTTATCAATGTACACATGAACATGATAGAATTACATTTATACCCTCTCAACACATTGTATATGATTTTTATAACTTTTTAATTCTTATGTTCCCAATTCCCTTCAACATCTTGGCTTCAATCTTGAGTAAAATGGTTGATTTTTCTTTCATGATCCAGAACAAGCTTTTTTAGATTTCTTCACAAGTCGGGTGAAGATTTATTCATACACGGTCACTAAAAACTTCTCATTTTGACTCAATTCAAGGAATTTATTCTCCACACTATGTCAAAACACCTTAAGAAAATATTTTTAATGAAAAATACAATTGAATTCATCCTGGTCTATGGCTTAAATATCCCCTCTATACATGATTGTCTTGACAATCAACCCCCAGTGATCAGCTTCAAATTCAGTAAATTAAATGGAACGACTAAACATTTGATTATCTGAATATCACTTAGCAATGAATGTCTCTTCAATGGGTATAATCCATAATTCATTCGCTACTGGGTTAGAATATCCACTGATATAAGGAGGGTGTTTCCCTATAAAATGTTCCACTATCATCATGTTTCTTTATAGTAGCTCCGGTTTTTTACATTGAATGGATTCCAACACCAATTATTTCCTGAATAAAATGATCCATTACAATAAAAAATAATAATTTCCAATTCCCACAATTCCCAATTATCGGTTCGAAAGGATATCAGCCGCACAGTTCTTTACAACATCATCTTCCATGTTTCTTCTATGGGAAACCATTTAGAACAGACATATCATAGAAGAAGTAACATAGTAATATAGAAATTATATATCATTTCAATATAAGAATAAGGTAAAAATTATTTATGGTGTTTTATTACCATCATCGTAAGCCTTAATGTTAAATAAAATGTGCTCTATTACCAACTATAAGGACCTGACCTTAAACATTACATAATCTAGTTATTTCAACTAGATTCAATTCATTACATTACCAATGATATTTTGGGTTTATAGTTTTATAATGTAAGTAAATAACTCATACATATAAACCCACAAGCATACAATGTGGGTACAATTAAAATAGTATCTAGTTCCTCCAAACAATAAAATTGTTAGCACAAAATAACATCATGATTTATTTGATAAATGGTCATAACGTTTAACATGACTTTTTTATTCCTAATATACATCCAATGTACATGTAAAAAATGTTTATAAATGTGTGATGATCATATTAAATATTGCAAGGGATATAAAAATAAGAAAATAAGCCACTAGTCCACGAATACTAATAAATATATGAAATCATTTTCACAAATACATACTTCTCACTCATATATATTTAATTTATGGAACATGAGACATAAATAATTTTTTTTAGGAAATATATAAAACCATAAGGGATTATTCAGAAATTAATTATTAATATCTTAACCATCATGTCTACATTATGATTTGTAACCCTCATGGCTACCTTACAATGTAACTGTCACACCTACCTTATGGTGTGACTGTCGTAGATACACATGGAGTAACCATACAACCGAAATCCAATATACAGATTCCCAATGCATTGGAAGGTGATATAGGTCCCACCATTCATCAGAAGAAATTACCAAGAACAATAATATTATCATTAAAAATGGATAATTTCATAAAAACTGTTCTTTTAAATTTTGTGAAAATGAGTTTTAAAAGAGATTTTGGAAATATATTCCGTTTCAAATATTATATAATTGATGCGAGAAATTAATTGAATGAAAGGAATATGTGTATACACTATAAATACACATAATAAAATATAATATGTATTAAATCCATTACCCAATATTCTTATTACCATATAATTAATGAAATATAAGGTTAACCCAAAGAATGGAAAATGGGTTAATAATTTCCTTATGATTCACAATACATAAAACCTATTTAAACATAATATATGATGGTTAAAGGGATTTTATTAACATTTCAAATAAGCATAATAATGTTTATAATGCCTTATATGATCATTTTATAACACAATTCAACCCATTTATTAATAATATTTTGTTATTTACATTGTTTCAAGTTCATGATTTAAATGATTTCCACGATCGGTTCATAAAGGATTTTCTCATAAAATGGAAGTGAAACTAAAAGAGTGTAATAAAATCGTGTTCATATGTTTCAAGATTATTAAATTTTGCAATAAATCAATTTGTTTATATTTTATTACAATGAATCATTACATAAATTATTAGTGATATCTGTTTAGATCATTTTTTGCATTTCTCTGATAATCACAAACTAGTTTCGTCATATAACATTAATATTATCCATATAAGTTAATTATAGAACATAATAGTGGTCATATAATAAACATTATGATATTACTTGAATATTAAAATGGTTTACTAGTATCTTTCACTGATTTCATTAAAATTGAAGATACATCTTCCACAATGTAAGTAAGTCGACCCATCATAGACTGTGTTTTTATTTTTAGAATAAATGGAAGAGGAGGGAAAAAAATTTTGTGAATTTTTACATAAAAATGATAAAAATAAATCATAAATATTATACTAGATATTTAATTCCACGTGGATAATGGGAGGAGGAAATATTATAAGGAAATAAAATAATTGGAATGATAACACAATAAAATGAATTAGGATTTCTATCTCTTGATGTATTCTCCTTGAGAACCTTCTTAAGGATGATTGTTTTGGTCTTTTTCTGATACAATCAAGTCTAAAACGTGCATAATAGCATTGGGAAGGCGATTGGGTAGACTTTATACAATTCTCGTAGCCTGAATGGTTTGAGAGGAAGAGTGGGGTGATGGTGGTATTTATAGTGGACGAGAGGAGGGGGTTTCTATTATTTTAATCATTAGTTTAATATCATTCCAAAATATATTAGTAATATTGATTCATGTGACAAAAAATATTAATGAGAGAATTTAATTTTGAGTCATAAGTTCTTACACCATCCATGATTCTTGGAATAGATTATTTAACCTATAATATATATATACATTAAATTACTATATTTCATTTCCCATAAAAAAATTGAGTATTTTAGAAAAGTACCAAAAAAATTAACTATCAATTTTTCGTCATATACAGTTCAAAAATGAACTCCATTCTATCAAAATAATTTTATATATATGATTAATTTAATTTTTAAATCAAATCATAATTTATTTGAAAAATAAAAATTTTAAAACTGTAACTCATATTATATCACCTTGAAAAAATGGTCAAGATCACATTATACTACTACCATAAGAAAATAAAATAATAACATGATTTACTATAAATAACGGTCTTATTATTATTCACATTGGTGTTTTAATATTCACTAGTTTCTATCAGAAACCAAATAACATACTTATCGCAATTGTAGTGTTTCATTTTTTCAAATTCATATCATAGAAGCGAAAAAATTATATTTAACATTATTTTTTCAATAATATCCTTAAAACAGAGTTTTATTATGTGGAGAATTAGTGTTTCATGCATTCAAATTTATTTTTAAATCCTTGGGGTGTTAAATATATCATTCAATATGAGCATAAAAATAAGGAATTTGTTAAACGAAAAAAATCATAAATTATGTTTATATCTTCCAACAATAGTCTCTTAATATAGGTCACATTGATCTTATTAACAATCCCACCTATGTTTAGTTTAATTATAGATTATGTACACACATAACCATTGGATGTTGAGTATAATATTATATACTTGTGTAGAATGAGTTAATTATAATTAATTTTTCAAAAAGGATAATTTTAATTCTGTAACATGTTATGTCTAACAACATTACTTAGTGTATTTTCAATTTTTATCAAAAAATAAAAAAACCTGTAAAAATTATTCATATTTTCTATAACGATTGAAAGATGGCCATATGAATTAGATAATTCCCATAATAACAAATAATACTAATATATAACAAAAAATCCTGGAATACATAAACCAATCATTTTAAGAGTATTTTCATATTAAATAAACAAAAAATTAATTGAAATTGATATAAAGTTTTGAACATTAATACCAAAATTAATTACACCCATGATTAAGTAAAATTTGTATTCTGATTTTATACTCATCAGTTATTCATAAAAAATTATTCTATATACCAATATTATTTAAGTTAACCTCAAATAAATTTCTACTACTTTTTATTTTTGATTATTAATGTTAATAAATTTTATTTAAGAAATAAAATAACAAATAAATCTTATAAATCAATTAAAATTGAACTATTTCCAATTAAAAATTATTCTTTTCATTGACATTTTGAATAGTAATTTATCATTTTGGATTTGAAAATCAAGTATTTTATATTCAATTCACCCCTATTTTTTATTTTTCAACATTTTTAACAACATTTTCTTAATGAAATGGATTTAAACATATCAAATAACATGATTAACACTATTAATTATAACCTAATGTTTTTCATTGAAACCATGGTTCAAATGAAACGGTTGTATTTAAAAAATTTCACACTATGATCTATATAAGTAATTGAGAAGGTCTAACTAATCTAGCCACAAGAATCCCCCAATACATTTATATAGCCATATAATGAAATGATCAAGGATAATTAGGTCCCAATCAACCCTAATGTTCTATTCATATATCTATACACAACATGATTTCATATGAAAGCCCCAATTATATTCTAAATCATTAAAATAATTTAACCATACTCAAACTACTATTTTTCATTTTCTACTGAATTTTACACCTAAAATTATAATTTCAATGATTTTAATTAATAATTCTCATCAAGGGAATATAAATAATATCATTATTTCTCAAAATTAATCAATTGATAATTAATTTATATTAATTTCAAATTAATATTTTTTCTTTGTCAATTAATAATGTTAATCCAATGTAAATCATGTCATTCGATGAAGCATTTCATTCAAAATCAGTTTTTTCCACCTGACCATTCCTAGACAAATTTATGAAACAAGTTTTATGTAATTTAATTAATCAATAAGTAGTTAAAAATAGTTTTTAACAGAATATAGATATATTAATTTTGAATTATAAGGGTAAATAAGAAATCATTAAATATGCTGAAACTATTTGGGTTGTATATATTATATTCTTTTTGAATCCATATATATTACCTAGAAAATTATGGAATTTTATCATGTTTTGAGTTATTTAAAACCTAAAATATATTTAAAATTCACTACAACAACATTCAGAAAAAATCACATCTTATGTCAAAAAATTCAAAGGACCAATTTTTTTGAGTAATCATCCCTGAGTGAAAATTATATTTTTTTATTATATATGTTTCAATAAAATCATTTTTAAACCCATTTGGCATATAATTTCATTTCTATAGATGAACATCTTAGTATTTTTCTATGGACCATTTATACCAAAATATTTATATGGTAATGAGAGACCATTTGGGTGAAAAAAACACTTATATAGTATATGATTCTCTTTTATAGGATATCTATTTAGTATAAAATACATGTTTTCTACATATGAATTTCTATATATAAAATAACATTCAAATCTTCTTCTAGATGGGATTTTTTTTGTTCTACATTCATATTTATAATATTCTTCTAGAAAATAGTCAGTTTTGTTACATCATCTTCGTCTATAATAAGTTCATGACATATAATGTTCTTGTATACAAACTATAGTAAATGGTATTTTATATCAGTTTACTCATAATTTTTATAATCATTTTTCATTGTTATGTCAAATTCCACTATTTATATAGATTTTAAGTATCCCCAAACAAATTTTTTTAGTTCATGATATAATTTGGTTTTTTCTATTATAATATTTTAAAACGTTTCCATGATTTCTTCCATCACATCATAATCAAAAAATAATTTCATAGGAAAAAAATTTTAATAAAAAATTTTTGTCTTTTCTTTTTTTTTTTCCATTGAAAATATGTTCAAATTTTTTTTGTTTTGATTTATTTAAAAACATGACTGAATATATTTAATAAATATTTAACCAATATTAACCTGTCTCCCAAAATTATATCAATTAAATTCACCAAACAATATATCATTACATCACAACATTTAAATTTTAATTATAATAATACAGATCGTACTATTATTTAATTGATTCACATGATACAAATTGGGAATTATTTTATTTTATCCTCATTCATAGGTTAATTAAACATGTTAAAGTATTAAACATTTAATATATATTACTAAACACATATAACAGTTTTCAAATCCATTAAATATTACGTTACATTTTTTAAAATATTAAGACCAAAATATTTTTTTCAAGAATAAATTTTTTTATATAAATGATATTATAATTCTAAATTTAGTCATGTATGATAATTAAATGAGAAATTTTATGTTTTAAATAAAAATGGGAATTTCATATAATTTTATATTTAAAAAACTATATATATAAATATAAATAACCTTTATTCCCTTAATTTGGTTTTAAATGTCATCATAGTTGTCCACATTCATTAAAATATAATTTTTTATTAGAGCATAATTTTTGGATCATATATTTAATATAAAAAAATTATTTATCATGTAAAACTGTTACTAGATTTATCATTAAAAATAACTTCTATATTTTGGGTATAACTTATTAATCCTACTGTGGAATGGGGAAAAATTTAGAAATTATCTAAAGGGTAACTATCAAAAAATCATAATTTTAAATTGTTAAAAATTTAACACCATACAAGGTTTCATGAGGATGTGTTATTTGGATTAGATTATTTATTTAAATTTCACTAATCACATGTTCTACAATATATAATAATGTCTTTTTATTCCCACTCAAAATTACAATTTTTACAAATTTACTAGGATTATACAACCATTTAAGATTTTTTTTGGAGAATATATTATTTCTCTAGTTTTATCTATGAATAAAATGTTGTATAGATCATTAAAAAATGGTCTCGTCTAGGATGACTTCTTCTTATTATTCTTCACATTGATGCTTTCTCTTCTAATAATAAAATACTAAATTTCTACTATATTTAATTTTTAATATATTACTAGCTTCTGATTTTGTTTAATTTATTAAACTGTATAGTTATTTAACCAATATAATTTTGTTTGTGACATTACATTATTTTTTTATTCAAATTTTTTGTTTGATTTCCCTTCAACCAATGACTGTGCATCTTTTCATAGAATTTAATATAATTCTAAACTTTTCAATGATTTTTTCAAATAAATTATCATGTCAAATTATATATATATATATATATGTAATCATTAAAATGGATTTCAATTTTAAAATAATTAAAATGATAAATACATTACACATGAGATTGATAAATTATATGTTTCGATATTGGAATTTTAATCGATAAAAACAAATCAAATGTGAATGATTTTATCTTTTCTATTATAATACATATACTCAATTCATTTTTATTTAATTTAAAGAATTTTTTTCTTAATTAACTACTAAATATAATTTATCCTAGAATTTAAAATCATTTTAACGTGCAATGATTTCATGTTCTAAAGATAGAATATGATAAATACCATTCATTTTGTGGTAGTTGTTAAAATATCTATTTGATTTGGAAGTTGATAAATTTGGGAATGAAACCAAATATATTTTAATTAAAAAATTGTTAATAAATATTTTAATATAATTATATATCTCAATTATTCCTCACCATCTAATTTTATAAAATCATCTCATTCCAATGCTATTTTTTCCAATTTCATTACATACTAAACCCAAATCCATTATTATTATTATTATATTTATTTGAAAACATAATCAATATAACTATAATACAATTTTATGGAATAATTAATTAATTAAAATACCTTTTTCATCCACTCTACTACTCCTACATTCCAAAAATTACATATCATTTGAGAGAAAACATGAAAATGGTCATTTAATTAGTGATGCTTCTATTTGGGATTTTATTTCCTTCAACAAAGAAGTGCAATTTGTTAGTATTTTGTATTTTATTTTCCTTTTATTATTCCTTTATTGAAATTTACAAATATATTATATAGAAAACTATTTCAAAAACTATATCATAATGTTATTTTACTTGATTATATTTCTCATATTTTTTTAAAATATGTCTCATTATATAATCTCCTAAACCTTTTTTATCTGGATCATGTGATTGAATATAAATTTTGGTGCTTGAATTTGAATTTATTGGTATATCAGAAGCATCAAAATTCATCCAATATGTGAAATCCTCCATTATAGTATCATGAACAATGAAATAATATCTAATTTTTTTTAATAAAAATGGAATAATAGCCGTAAATAATAATAATGAACATTATAAATCTAATCATTAGTTGGTTTCAAAATACATCAATTATCACACCTACTATATGGAATACCTAAAAATTTGTTGTAATTTGACTTAAAATATGTATACCTAGACATTATTCCATAATTATATAGACCCTCTAGTGAATACACAAAACACCTAATGAATTTGATGTGGTTTGTTAATCCTTGAAGCTATGGAATAAATCTAAGGACCAAATAAGTCTAAGAACATTCTCTATCTTTCATAGTGGTTATCTAATAAAATGATTTTCATACATTAATTCCAAATAAGTAGTATATTTTAATGAATTAATTTTTATTTTCTTATATAGATATTTTTCAGTATTAGGGACAATAAAAAGAAAACATATCTCTTGGTTCATGGAAAATAGGTGAATTCATATGTGTGTAGTAGAAGAGGTTCATGAAATTATATACTATCTTTACCTGTCAGAAAATTAGTAACAATATCCAAACTCAATTATTATATATGGTTCTTACAACTATTTAGTGATGTATGGTCAATTTAAATTTACAAGGTGTATTGATCATCAAAACATAGATTTCTCCTTAGGATTTGATCAATAAGACAACACAAAACACTCATCAATTTAGTAATTATAGTTTAATATCTATAATAAGAGTATATAATATTAATTTACAAAAAAAAATCACCATATTCCACCCCTCCATTGAATTTTTAATTTTTCATGAAACTAGACCACCTAACTAGATTCTATCCCAATCATCAACAGGTATATTTTTTTATTGTCTTTTAAATGATACCACATCCTTAAAAACAATATCAAATTCCTAGAATATGTACTACATCATTTTATTTAAATAACATCCTTATTTTAAATGATATTCTATGTTTTAGTTTTTCAAAAATGAATCAATAAAGGTACCCTTTTTCATTTAATTTCCAACAAACACTTACATTCCAATGGTGGTTCCATTAACCCAAAATGATATTCACTAACTAATAATAAAGTATAAAATAAAAATAAGGGAAGTCTCAGAAAAAAGAATATTCCAATACTAATGATATTTTTAAAAAAATTAATCTTATTGAATAAACCAATATTAAGAGTTTGGTAAGAATGTCGATGCATATTGAAATGAAAATGATCTAGGTTTCACCATTATCAATAAAGTGGTATGTAATAATACTTTTCAAATTCTGAATAACCCACTCTATATACCATGTGAATATTTAGTTGAATCACATTGATTTTTTAATAGTTAGTTCCAAATAAATATTTTCTAATATGTAAATTTATATTCACTCCAACCACTAGGAAAAACTATTAAAATACAATCATGGAGCAGTGAAATCATTAACATAACTGAAAGGATAATACTGATTATGTTCTTTCTAAAACCATTTTATTTCTAAATAGTGTTTTTAATGTATTTAATATATCAATGTGATGATGAAAAATAATGTTCTTGTATGTATTCCATCATGATGATATCAACATCACTTACATTATAAAAATTATAAATATCCTTAGTTTGAAAAACTTTTGGAAGAATATTATATAGATAGAAGAGGGATAATGTGATATTAATAAATCATAGAGGGGAGGAATATATATTCATTCATTATGTAGAATGTTGGGATTCCAATGATGTCAAAAAACCTTATATATTCACCATTCCATAAATCATAGTTGAGTTACAATTATATAATTCATTAAGGGATTGAGTGTTTTTTATTAGATTAATTACTCTTTCTATAGGGAATTCTATATAGACATGTGAGTTAAATCTAGTGAGGGTTTTAGTTTAATTAGAAAATAATTCCATAACATGTCTTACCTGATTTATCATGTTTATACTAATTTTAGTTTGGTTTGAGACAAACGAGACCCGGATGCCACATATTGGGTGCCCCGAGCCCATTGGCCCATATGGCCTCAATTGCATCTTCCCAAATGGTAGAGGCTTGTGACTATCAGCAAAGGGCTAGGGTGTGTCTGTGGGAAGAATATTACCTCATTACTAGAGCGAATCACAACATAAGGAATATAAATTAATAACTAATAGTGGACTCAATATAAAAAAATAGAGGACGAAAACTGATGCAATGGATAAACGAAATTAAAAAATCTATATCAATTAGAAATGTGATGATGTAATTTCATGTAACTAGAAAACTGAAAAAATGGATACAAGAAAATAGGCATAACATGTTTAACAATGTTTATAAAAAACAAAGACTAATCCCAACATGTTGATATCCAACTCGGTCATCTGCCATCAAGATCCATAATAAACAACAAGAAATCATGATTTTTATATTGTACGCTTCCCTTTGTCAACACCTGCAATCATGTAATCTAGTCTAGGTACCAAATGGAGTCTGGAGAGGGTGTGAGATATATCATAGTGGGCCAACACCAACAGTGTTTATAACATTTGGCCTATGAAATGGAATATAATAGTGTGTAAGAATTAATATATAAAGAAAAGAATGTTGTATAGTTCAACTGAATACCCAAGTAACTACTTCAGCTATCATATGGTGGATAAACATGTAAACAATTCAATAATTAATGAAATTACCATTTAATGTTAATAGGTCATGTGAGGGATAACCATCACTTAAATCACATTGTGATAGTATAAGTAGTGAATGTCCCCAAATGTAACCAGTCATCCATTTAATGATATCTAGTGTGGGAGTTCCAGTGTAATAACCAAGGTAACATAGTTATCATGGAACACTAATACAGTAGTATCTATCTCTAGAAAATGGGTAATATTGTAATCCAAGGAGTGTAATTAAATGTATTCCACAATAAGGCACCTACTGATTCCAAGGTGATTGACCACGATAAAATGGGGCTAAGCAATGATAAATCCCTATGGGGTATCACCATGGCACATACTAGACAATGTTAGATGCAAGGACTGTATATAGATAACATGTAATAATGAAAAGGACCCCATGGTAGTATATTAGGTATTCTAGGAATATAAATGAACCAGATTCTAAGTGGGTATCAAATAAATAATTCTGAATCATTGAATTGTAATGGGGATCCCAAGACCAAATGTATTCTCCTATAATAATACGAGTTGAGATCAAGTTAATTCATTATTATTTGGCATTTTAATCATGTAGTAATTAATTTGGTTCATGCCTTGCCTTCCATTAGCGAGGTTTGGTTAGGAAGAGCAGCATCGATTTATTTATTGGTCAAAGCCCTGTCTTCCATTAGTTTTTATAGGCCATATAATGTTTCAACCATATAATAAAATTTCAATTAACCATTTAGGAATATTAAATTAGAGTGGTTCAATCCCTAACATCCATTAACATAGAAAGGGGTGTTACAGACATTTAATGCTTATTCAATCTCCATTAACAAGTCCATGTTATATACACAGTATACTTCCCTTTTGACATTTAAAAATAATTTGGAAGTACATAAATTAATCCGGTAAAGTGGTGGGCATACATGTTACATGAAATTATGAAATTCTCATTAATAATAATCCATTTATTAAGGAAAGGCTCACCTTTCGTATGTTCAAGAAAAGGCACACCAAAACAGTGGCTCAAACATTTCAAATACACTAAAACCCAATCACGGAATAACCATTAACATGAGGCAGATTGAGTTGTGGGTCTAACCACTAACAACTATTAAAATGTTTGGAAAGAGCATGGACATACAATTATATTAATTATAACCATGGCATGTAAATTTCTGAAATGTTTCTAATGAAACCAGTGGGCCCTACACAGACATTCCAAAAAACAATTTAGGAATAAGTTATATAATTTAATCCTTATGGTTGTACAATCCTTCTCCTCTAGTATCGGCCCATGATTTCTATCAGATCAGAGTAGATCTTGGAAAAGGATAAAAGTTCTCACATGATGATATCTAGGCCAAGAGTGAGAGAGAAGACGAATAGCTAAACATAACTTGATTAATTACTATTGTGTGTCCAACATGACGTAGTAAATATAGATCATATGTTGGATGAAATAGATATCTTTATCCCATTTTTATATCTTCAAGGAGCCCTTAATTTATAGAGAAATGCGTAAATCCCACATGAAATCAATTTATAGAGGAAGGGGTGGCCAAATTAGATCATTAAGGAAATAATTGGAAATTTGCCTAGAAAATTAGCATGTATATGGGTTTTTCGAATGGTTTGTCAAACCATTAGAAAATAGTGTGGGACAGATATGCCTAAACGGTTTGATCCACACGACATGTCAAACTGTGCACAAGCCACACACAGATATATGGGAAAAGGGGCGCCTTCACGGTTATTCCTTACAGCCGTGCGCCAACAACGCATAGTGGATATTTCTGAAAAAAACCATCTAAACAATTTTCCAAACCATGCAGAATTCCACATTGTTTACTCTAAATCACATGTAAAGTCTATTTTTTCGAGGAAAATGGGTTCTATGCTCCAAAAAGGCCCCAGAAACCCAAGAAATTTTTATTAAGTCCTTAAGAATCCATATTATGTCCAAAGTAAATAATTAGATTGAAATTTAAGGATCTATATCTAAGTGAAAAACTCCGTTCTTAATGTCATCCCCCTGAAATTAACTCACACCCGAGTTCTCCAACCAAAGGTAAAAAAACAATATATGAGAACAAATCCGGCCTTTGAGAACGTACGTCGGCTTCCCTCTCCCATGTCTCGTCTTGTCTATGTCTGTGCCTTTATATATCCCATATGAGAGACACATACATGTCTTAAAGAGACTTCAAGCTTCAATAAATGATGCATACTGGATATTCCTCAAAGGTAGAATCGTCATCTTACTTAGCTTCCTTAGGATCAACAATATGAGATGAGTTAGCATGATATATAGAGAAGTGGTGAGACATGAAAGATATCATGCATGGAATAGTACATCTGACGTAGTAGCAACCGATTAGATACATGATCGAATCACTTTTGAATTACCAACGGCCTGATGTAACAATGTGACAACTTTCCATGCATTCATTACTATATATTCCCTCAATTGGGCGATACCAGAATAAAGACACAATCCTCGAACATGAACTCAAGAGGTTTTCGATGGAAATTGGCATAACATTTCTTTCTAGATTGAGCAGTAGTCATATGCACCCTAATCAGCTAAACCTGTTCTACTGTCTCCTAAACAAGATAAGGAACTAGTAGGGCTTGTTCACCTACCTCTAGCCATTAAAATGGTGATTGACATGGCCTTCCATATAAGTCTATAAAAGGTGCTATCTGAATCGTCGCCTAAAAAATTTTATTATAAGAAAACACGATGAGGGGGATATGTTTCTCCCAAGAACCACTGAAATAAAAGAAACAAGCCCGAAGAATATCGTCTAGAACATATATAATCCATTCCGGTTGTCCATCGATCGAAGGGTTAAAAATGTTATTAGAAGCACCTGAGTCCGTATAGCTTTTGGTAAATCCTGCCAGAACTGTGAAGTGAAATGAGAGTCCTGAACTAAAAATATAGTACATGTAATCCCATATACTCGTATGATCTCACCGAAATTCAATATTCCGAGATCAAATCATAAATACTCCCATATAGGAATAAAGTGGGGTTATTTCATTAGTCGGTCAATGACTACCTAGATAGAATCACTACCCCTTGATGGCCTAGGTAAGATTACTATGAAATCCATAGAAACACCCTCCAATTTCAATTTCTGGTAATTGAAGCTACTGTAACAATCATGTAGGTCTCCGTTGCTCCGCCTTCTCTTATTGATAGGTGGAAAAATGGTTATGAAGCCTGCAATCTGACATTTCATTCCAGACCACCAGTACTTGAAACACATATCTCAATACATCTTTGAGATTCCTAATTAAAATGCCTACTGATAAGTGTGTGACCCTTTTATCAACTCCTCTCTCATATTTATAGGAACCTAAATACTTCCACATAGATGAAAGAGGCCATATTTGTCAAAAGAATAATACATAGGTGGGTTATCTTCAATTATTCTTTCACAGAGAAGCAAACCATCAGAGTTTAAAAACTGCATACTCTTCACCTTCTCAAGGAGGAAAGAGATAACTATTAAGGTTGATCGGTAAGACTTATCATGACTATCCTAAAAATATAGATGATGTTTAGAAACAAGTTCCTTTAGCTTCCATTCGTTACTGTCTTCCTAAACGGACTGCATTTGAGTTATCTGAATCAGTGCATCAGCAACCAAAGTTCCCTTGCCATACGTATTGGGAAGCTCAAAATCAAAGGATTGTAGATATTTTACCAATCTACACTATCTGAGGTTCAAGTGACATTGAGAATAGATATTGTTTACAATTTTGTGATTTGTATACATGACAATGTGATTACCCAAAATATTATTCTTCCAGCAATGTAAATTATGTACAACTGATACTAGATCAAGGCCATGCACCGAGTAATTTTTATCATCTTTCCTCAACTACTGAGATCCATACTTGATAAAATTTTCTTCCAACATCAAAAATTCTCATATGACAGTTCCTAATGCATTTCTGAAGATCTTATAACCATTACTTTGTTCTGGAAGAATCCGAATAGGTGCCGAGAAAATCCTCTATTTCAGTTCCTGAATGGATTTTTCACAGGATTATAACCATGTGGACTTGACACTGTTCTTTATAAGACTAGTAAGAGGTGAAAAAAAGAATAGAAAAGACTTTTACAAAACACATGTAATCTCCAACGATCCCTAAGAAACTCCTAATATCAAACATGTTCATGGGATTATCCCAACAAACTACATCACTAGCATTTTGAGGATCAACAGATACTCCTGATTCTGAAATAATATGACCCAAAAAGTGGACCTTGTGGATCTAGAATTTGAGTTAAGAAATATTGGCATAAAGCCGATTCTCTCTTACTATAATTAGAATTGTCTCAAGTTGTTTGTCATGGTAATTAATATATACTGAATACACCATGATTTCATCCATAAAGACCATGACAATAGAGTCAAAAAATTGATGGAAACCCCTATTCATGCCAACCATGAAATAGTAAGAACATTCATAATATTGAACGACATAAAAAGAATCTCAAATAGACCATACATGATATGAAAATATGTACAAGGTCTGTCTGATGTTCTGACTCGCTTCTGATGAAAAACCATTCTAAAGTCAATCTTAGAGAACAAATTTTCTCATCAATGTTGGTAAAAAAGATCATATATTCCAGGAAGTTCATATTGATTCATGACCGTATGCTGGTTAAACCAACTATAACCCACACACAGATGAAGATTTATATCCTCCTTCTTAGCTAAAATCGCTAGTGAACCCTAAGAAGATGTACTAGTCCATATAAATCCCCTTTCATTAAGGTCCTCTATCTGCTACTTGAGCTCCTAAAGCTTAGTAGGTTCCATCATACATGGAGGAATGAACACTATAATTCTCCTAGAATAAGATCAATTTTAGATTATATCTCTATATTAAGAGGTAAGATAGTAAATTCATCAGGAAAGGCTTACCTAAAATGATCAACTACTAGAGGGAAATCCGTTTAAAGAAAACTTTGATCCTCCATGAAAAGATTATCAATGTGGGCAGTCACTCCACCTAGCCCATGATGCTTCGATCAAACACTCCCTTCCTAGACATCCCACTCTCATTTAAAAATATAAATAATAACTTTGGGTGATATAAAAGAAATATTGTCACAAAAATAGTCTACAAAGGCATGATAGTGGACTAAAATGTATATTTTGAGAGTGACATCGAAGCCCATCATCTCCAGAACAAAGTGAATCCACAATAAAGGTTAGTTTCCAACTTCAAGGGGACAATTACTGTACTGGTGTATGCCCTCCATCCACATTTCCAGTGGTGTATCGAGGGTTATTACACCATACTAATACTATTTCTCTAGTCCGAGGATTTCCATAATAGATATTGAAAAATGAGCATAAATCTCCTATATCAAACAAAGAAGATACAATAGTAGAGGCTACAAGAATAGTACCTAGTACAGTGGATGGTCCCACAGCATGATCCTCTGGGATCAGCTATAAAGTAAGAAACTGCCCTAATCTATAGACACGTGCAACAGATGGACTACAATGATCACAACTACTCTTGTTGTGTTACTGGTGATCCGGGGTCAGACTACCACAACCATGAACTCCTCCTCAATCATACCCGCTGATGTTATTCCAACTCACTACCTGATGGAGTGAAAATAAACTCCCTCATATAAGTGGAGTGGATGATGATCCATTTTCACTATATGTTTGTTGAATGGTCCTACAGAAATGATGAAGATGACCCATACGGCCGCATGCTTGACACTTTATCAGTTCTCTATCACATTGGGGATTCTAATACCCCGGACTTCCACACTAATGAATCACCATATAGATATTGAATTGGATACACCAGATGCTACTACCCTGAGAAGAAACCTCAAAGAACCATTTATATACTCCAAAATAACTATAGGCCTAACATGACACTTATAATTTAAATATTGTACATGTTCCATCCCTCGGTTTATGCTAAGTGATATGGTCTTGATCATCTATTTCAGAAATGGTAGGAAGGAAAAAAGAAATTCCCCTATGTTCAGATGGTGTATTTGATACCATTTTAAAAACTTCTGGAATGAAAAATTTCATCACCAGATAGAAGCGGTGAAAAGAATTGTAAATCAGTGAAATATGACGATCATTTCATAACTAACATAGAACACTGATCAAGATACATGAACTATCTGGCTCAATCAGCTCTCAGTGCATGGGGAAAGAACTTATCATAGAAGGTAGTCTGGTAATCATCTCATAATGCGGACTACATTAGACATAAGAAAATATCATAGACTTGGAATCACTGCCTAGATCAAGTAAAACAGGGAGTTCCTCAAGTGGCATTCCATGAAGTAAGACTGGAGGCTCAGGGCCCACCATGTCTCGATCATGGTCATCACCACCCACATTGTGAACTACATGAGAACCTCCCAATTAAGTTGCTCTAAAAATAAAAATCACACCTTTTAAAAAGTTCATGAGCATAATATAGCATCACTAGTGGATACTAAAAATTAGAAAACTCACTACCCAAGGTGTACTACAAAAACTACACACATAGATAGAAAAGTATCAGTCATTGATCAATTATAAGTTTGCTGTAATTTTTTTGATAATTTCTATCTTCACATTACCTTTCATATATGTAACACCCCGAGCTTCCACGATACGCTTCTCATTCAATAATGCAATAGCGTGTGTTGTACGCAACCTTGAGCTCTAGCACACACCACAACTAATTAAACTAGCCGTTGTGAATAGTAATACCTACTTTTTGGAATTTTATAAATTTTATATTTCAAAATGGACTTCATTTTTGTATTCCTAATATTGAAATTAGCCTATGTTGAATTTTTTGTAATTTTCTGAGAACTTCAAAATTTTTATGAATAGTGAAAAATACTTAAAACAACTTTTTTAATCAAAATAAATTATAGTGATAAGTTATACTATTGAGTGGATTTAATGTATAATTAGAATATATTTTTACCATTTTATCCAATGGTGGTCATTAGAATTAATTTAACATTGAATTTGGACATAAACAATTGCCAATCTTTTGATATAAATTGTTTCTTGAAAACACGCTATTTGTCGTAACAGCGGGAATTAATTATAAAATTAATTAATGCAACTTATATGTTTGGAATTTTGTAAAATAGACATCATTTTTGAATTCGGAATATCAATTATAGCTTAGGGTGAAATTTTGGCATTGTTCTGAAAAACTTCAATTTTTGATGAATAGTGAAACCACTAAGTGGTAGTTAAATAACTGATTTTTCGTTTAAATGAAATATTACCACTTCTGTGATTTGATTTTCAAAAATCCGACATACATGGTTGTCATTAAGAAGTAAAATGTGGTTCAATGGGATAAAAATAATTTTTTGGTGAATAGTAACTTATTAAGTTTTAATCGCGATTAGTGGTAATTAGGGTAGTTTAAGGTATAAATAATACTTTAATAATATTAAATGACCTAGACACATGTCCCAACCTCATTGGTTGTGTCATGGCCGACCAAGACAAGCCATGGCCTAACTTGGGGACCCCATGGATCCATTTTTGTAGGGAAATAACATAAATTACTTTTTATTTAATGTTAAAGTGAAAATGACACTAACATAAAGTGTTTTACTAAAACAATTTTTAAGTAGGGTTACACAAGTCCAAATTTTGATTATAAATAGTCATTGGAAAGATAAAAAGATTTCCTATATCATAGTATCTTTTTTATAATTTTTAGACATTAAATAAATTTAATTATTTATGACATAATAATGATGCAGCGATGACATCATTATTTGACGATTTAAATAAAATGGAAAGATAATATAAAATCTATGAACTACACATGGCCAAAACCAATTGGATGAGTGGATTTCGATGCCTTATCACCTTATCCACGAATTCTATCAATGTGGGACCTTTTAAAACCGAAACACATTTTCAAATAATGTAATGTTCCTTTACTTTCCAAAAGTGCCCCTCCTCTCCTCTTATAAAAGGCCCCCACCTCTACCTCATTTCACACACTCTTCAAGCCATTGGCTCGGCCAACCCCTGCCCATTTGCTCTCTCCACATCCCTCTCCTCATCCTAGAGGATTCCCTTTGGGCAGAATCCTTTCAAAGGAAGCCTTTAGGCTCAACTCAAAAGGAGTTACACTTTTTAAGGTAATTCATTCTCTCATGTTCTTTGGTTTTATTTTGCTTCTCCAACCCCCTAAACTCTTTTTATTTACTTCTTTTGTAACAACAACAGTATCTTAAATATACTAGGATGTTGTTATAAGATTTATTTGAGCTACACTTCCACACAACTACATCAAATGGTTAAAGAACATAAGGTTTCCGTGGATGGCGAAATTCTGCCTCCCGAAACGATGATTGTTCAACACTCATTTAACACCTTCAAAGGTGGCCATTATGATGTCACTATTTTTATATATGATATATAATATGTTTATGTTTTCCTTAAGCTTCTGTTTTTTTCATTTTGGGCATACCTTTATGGTTTCCATTATGGGTAAAACACGATATCTTCATTTTAGGAAGCGCGGACTACCGCCCCCTGAAAGTGATTTGATTCGTTAATACCATATGTGGGATGTGTGAAGGATAAAGTTAATGATATTATATATGTTATTATACTGGAATTATAATATACTCTCATATCATTATGATTCCATTCCAGAAAATATGAAATAGAAATGGAAGTAGCGTTCATGCGTACGTACGGCTTACCGTCTCCATGAACGGTGCATTTCATTTCTTACCTCTAAATGTGATGTAATATTATAAATGAATGTATGTACTGGATATATATGACATATATGATATCTACATCATGAATAACATTCTGGATATAATGAACCTTTGACCAAATTAACAACATGTAAGTGTAAGAAGCCTATTTTTGACTTAAGAACCAAATACCGACAAAATGAACATTATTAACTTAAATAATTACATAATGTTCATATCATTGTAATAAGTGATATAATAAGGATAATGAAATTAAAAATGGTTCTTAATAAGGTATATATTAACTCTAGTTTATTATTCAGGAGGTTAAAGAACGGTTGAGTCAAGTCAGACACGAGGTAAGGGAACTTCTTAACCCAATTTCTATTCTTTGGGTTAATCTCCTAGTTTCAAATTATGTCATGATATTATTATGTCATATCCTGTATTTGTACATTATTTATGTGTACTTGTAGTGAATACACATAATAGATCTATTTTATTTTAAAAATGCTCTTTGTAAGGGAAATTCTTAACCCAATTTCTGTTCTTTGGGTTAATCTCCTACTTTCAAATTCTGTCATGATATTGTTATGTATTATCTTGTATTTGTACTTTCTTTATGTGTACTTATAGTTAATACACATAATAGATCTATTTTATTTATAAATGATCTTGTAAGGGAATTTCTTAACCCAACTTCCATTCTTTGGGTTAATCTCCTACTTTCAAATTATGTCATGATGTTATTATGTCTTATATTGTATTTGTACATTATTTATGTGTACTTATAGTGAATACACATTATAGATGTACTTTATTTTAAAAAATGATCTATTTAAGGACTTCATCTCAATCCCCTTTTATTGAGTCCTATTTGGTTTTATACACAACTTTCTTTTATATGGTGTATAAACCCCTTTGACTTTTACGTTTATTCAAAAGGAATCTTTTTTATACGAAACGTTTTACTAAATGACAAAAAGGGAATGTTTTTCTTTCCGTACTTATGCGGCGACAATGACTTCTCCGCCGCCGTGACCATTATTTGAGTTTCGGCTTCCTCTACAAGCCATCACTTTTTTTAATGAAAAATAAATACAAAGTTTTAACTTACTTTTATTTTGGTATTGAAAATGGTTTTGAAAGCGTTTTTAATATATCAATGTGTTGTATTGATATCTTGTGATTGGAATGTGGAAATGTTATGTTTCCTTTATGCATGTTTTATGTGATATGATTATGTTATGGTTTATGATATGTTTAAACCTATTCATATGAGGAATGTATTGGACTTAATAAGTGACGGGTGGAGCCCGCCATAGCTCCTCGATGCATCGGTAGGTCTCATGAGACAACTAGACGTGGAATTGGCCGAGGCCCTTTCCCAGTTTGATTTATGGTTTTGGCCGAGGCCTTAATCATTTTAGATGTCTTGGCCGAGGCCTTGACAAAATGTTTCAGAATGTCCGGCATTATACATTCCCTCATTATGAAAGTGGTTATTGTTATTGCATGTGATTATTCGACCAGTAGAATATCCATGTGAAGAAGTGAATGGCATTATTTCATTTTACTTTTTCCATATTATGTTGAAGTTCATGTTTAAAAGGCTTTTGTTTTACTTATACATTGCCTTAATTGTTAACGATTATTTATGAAAGCTTCCGCATTATTGTTATCCTTACTGAGCATCTGAGCTCACCCCTTTCAATGTTTTAATGTTTTCCAGGATGTGAAGAAGTATTTTATGAATGACCTGCAGGGATAGTCAGAAGAGGATATGAGTGTGGACTATGGAGACTTTGTTATTGTAGTTTTTCACTTTATGATGTAATGTAACGTTTACGAATGTATCTAGTGTTTCCAAGGCTACTAAACTAATCGGTCTTTCGAGACTTGATCTTTTGTGATCATGCCAATGTTACGAAGTAATGCACCGACTCTGGGTAGCTGGGGTCGGGGCGTTACAGTTGGTATCAGAGGCAGTTTAGTACTAACCTTGGAAGCTAGATTTAGATAAACTCTGATTAGAGCACATAGCCCAAAGATAGACTTTGAGGATTAGTATAGAAGAACTTCCTAGAATTTTGGTATTATAGAGATGTTATGAGTTTTCCAAGCAATACATCCCTGTCTGGATACGAGCAGGTAGAGGCGGCTCTGGCACAGATGTACCTAGGGGTAAAACCCAAAAACACCGCTTTGAGCTAGACTCGAACGGGAACTGGTGCACGACAACGGGCCTTGCTGCACTCTTGGTTACGACACTCCCGGGGGATATGCTTAAGATAATTCTCATTTTCTTTACAAACCACTATGAACGGTTATGAGTATATACTTTCTCAAATAAAACCTTTTTATGATTATGGATTATATCCATAAATAGTTCAATTTATGTTAAGTATTATACAAGTATGGAATTATGTATTTTGATTCATAAACTAATCTGGTTTATGCCATTGTTTAGAAATGGCGCCTAGTAGAAGGAATGGAAACTGTATCAATGCACGAACTCCGTGTAGGGATTTCCCTCCTGCTCAAGATAATTATTGTGGACCTGGAGAGACAACTGGTGCTGATCAACTTATTACCATACTGGGACAACTCACGCAGGTTATGAATAACAACCTTACTCGTATGGAGCACCCTGATCCGCAACGTGGAGGATCAATGCTAGATCGTTTCATGAGGCAACAACCACCAACCTTTAATGGGAGTACAAATCCTATAGTAGCTGAGCAATGGATAAATTCCTTAGAGAAAATATTCCATGCCTTGGGGAGTAGTGAAAGGGAGAAGGTTGTCATGGCAGTTTACCACCTCACTGGAGATGCCGATCAGTGGTGGTCGCTGATTCAAAACACAAAGGAAGATGATGACGTATCGAATATGGAATGGAGGGAGTTCAAAGATCTTTTCTTAGAAAAATACTTTCCTCGTGACCATCGAGCAGATATGGAAAGGCAATTTCTGAGTCTGAGGCAGAAGGAGGATGAGAATGTCGCAAAGTATGAGGCTAACTTTACAAGGTTAGCAAGGTATGCTGCAGATTACATACGTAACCCAAGGAGTAAGATTGATCGTTTCTTTGATGGGTTAAAATCATTTCTCCGTCGAGCTTTGGTATCACAATCCTTCTCATCATTCGAAGATATTGTCTCGTGTGCTATCAAGACAGAAAAGGAATTCTCTAAGTCTTATGACAACAAAGTAAAGCAAGAGAAGAAGAGAACGGTGGAACAAGAGACAGATAATGGGAAAAAGGGAAAGAAGGATTTTCCATTATGTGATAATTGTGGGAAGAATCACCCTGGTACTTGCCTAAAAGGAATGGGAGTCTGTTATAAATGTGGAGAAAAAGGTCACCAGGCACGTGATTGCAAGGGAAAGAAAGAGGCTGTCAAAGTTGAATGCTACAATTGTAGAGAAATGGGTCATTATGCAAATGAATGTCCTAAGCGTCAAGGAAACTTACCTCAGAAAAGGCCAAGGGATCAAGGACAATCTTATGCTATTACTACAGTTGAAACAGAATAACTAATGTATTGGAGCTTTTGGACTCATGGATTATATTCTGGTTATTAAAATAATGTGATCTATATAAGGATTGTACTGCAGTACTTGTTGGTTTCAGTAAGGTTTTAATATGATGAAGGTAATTATATTTTTAGTATGTGACAATAAGAGAAACTTTACCTTGTTTGGGGAATCTGATAAATAGATTTTGGAATTAAGAGACCTTTTAGAGAAAGTCTGGATAGAGGTATTTTGGATAACTATAAATGTTGGGATGGATTAAGTTGAACTTTGAATAGTATTGTTTAAGGTTAAAACTTTTCTGAAGATTATTTCTGGAATACTATAATACTATATTTTTAGAAAAAGGACAACCTGCAGGGTGGGGAATAACCCGTCGCGTCGGACACAGCTGCAGGAATCGAACCCACAACCATAGTGCGACAAGCCTTTATTTCCTACCACTAGCCTACAGGAAGTCCCTGGTTATTACAAAATAATTTTAATAATCTAAATGGTATGTGTTAACCTTTGGTACCTTATACAATTAGGATAAGTATAATATTTTTGAGTTCTATTATCTTTTGAGTGAAAGATGAGTTGAAGGTTGAAACTCTAATGTCAAACACATATATATATATATACCTATCTCTTATTCAATGAATAAATTAATTCTTAAACTTTAGTAAAGGGATATTAAAACAAAAAAAAATGTGTTATCCTAATAACTTATGTTTTGTTGAACTGATGATATTTTAAATCAACATAGATTGAAGGCTTTGAGGCCCTCAATTTGACAGTTGATTGTGATTGATGACCTCAATCAATCCCTACAAATATTTACGTTTTTCCTCAAATTATATGTCTCTAATTGCCACCAATGTTCTCCTTATCGAGATCATGATTTGGTGGTGACTTTCTTATTTCCATTTCCCTCTTATTAAGACTAAATTCTATTAACCTTATTTCCGATGTGGGTTTTCCACAAAGGTATTTTCTATTTTCAACCTTTTATTTTCCAAGAAAAATTTCAAATTGCGAGGACGCAATTTATTGAAGGAGGGGAGAATGTAACACCCCGAGCTTCCACGATACGCTTCTCATTCAATAATGCAATAGCGTGTGTTGTACGCAACCTTGAGCTCTAGCACACACCACAACTAATTAAACTAGCCGTTGTGAATAGTAATACCTACTTTTTGAAATTTTATAAATTTTATATTTCAAAATGGACTTCATTTTTGTATTCCTAATATTGAAATTAGCCTATGTTGAATTTTTTTGTAATTTTCTGAGAACTTCAAAATTTTTATGAATAGTGAAAAATACTTAAAACAACTTTTTTAATCAAAATAAATTATAGTGATAAGTTATACTATTGAGTGGATTTAATGTATAATTAGAATATATTTTTACCATTTTATCCAATGGTGGTCATTAGAATTAATTTAACATTGAATTTGGACATAAACAATTGCCAATCTTTTGATATAAATTGTTTCTTGAAAACACGCTATTTGTCGTAACAGCGGGAATTAATTATAAAATTAATTAATGCAACTTATATGTTTGGAATTTTGTAAAATAGACATCATTTTTGAATTCGGAATATCAATTATAGCTTAGGGTGAAATTTTGGCATTGTTCTGAAAAACTTCAATTTTTGATGAATAGTGAAACCACTAAGTGGTAGTTAAATAACTGATTTTTCGTTTAAATGAAATATTACCACTTCTGTGATTTGATTTTCAAAAATCCGACATACATGGTTGTCATTAAGAAGTAAAATGTGGTTCAATGGGATAAAAATAATTTTTTGGTGAATAGTAACTTATTAAGTTTTAATCGCGATTAGTGGTAATTAGGGTAGTTTAAGGTATAAATAATACTTTAATAATATTAAATGACCTAGACACATGTCCCAACCTCATTGGTTGTGTCATGGCCGACCAAGACAAGCCATGGCCTAACTTGGGGACCCCATGGATCCATTTTTGTAGGGAAATAACATAAATTACTTTTTATTTAATGTTAAAGTGAAAATGACACTAACATAAAGTGTTTTACTAAAACAATTTTTAAGTAGGGTTACACAAGTCCAAATTTTGATTATAAATAGTCATTGGAAAGATAAAAAGATTTCCTATATCATAGTATCTTTTTTATAATTTTTAGACATTAAATAAATTTAATTATTTATGACATAATAATGATGCAGCGATGACATCATTATTTGACGATTTAAATAAAATGGAAAGATAATATAAAATCTATGAACTACACATGGCCAAAACCAATTGGATGAGTGGATTTCGATGCCTTATCACCTTATCCACGAATTCTATCAATGTGGGACCTTTTAAAACCGAAACACATTTTCAAATAATGTAATGTTCCTTTACTTTCCAAAAGTGCCCCTCCTCTCCTCTTATAAAAGGCCCCCACCTCTACCTCATTTCACACACTCTTCAAGCCATTGGCTCGGCCAACCCCTGCCCATTTGCTCTCTCCACATCCCTCTCCTAATCCTAGAGGATTCCCTTTGGGCAGAATCCTTTCAAAGGAAGCCTTTAGGCTCAACTCAAAAGGAGTTACACTTTTTAAGGTAATTCATTCTCTCATGTTCTTTGGTTTTATTTTGCTTCTCCAACCCCCTAAACTCTTTTTATTTACTTCTTTTGTAACAACACCAGTATATTAAATATACTAGGATGTTGTTATAAGATTTATTTGAGCTACACTTCCACACAACTACATCAAATGGTTAAAGAACATAAGGTTTCCGTGGATGGCGAAATTCTGCCTCCCGAAACGATGATTGTTCAACACTCATTTAACACCTTCAAAGGTGGCCATTATGATGTCACTATTTTTATATATGATATATAATATGTTTATGTTTTCCTTAAGCTTCTGTTTTTTTCATTTTGGGCATACCTTTATGGTTTCCATTATGGGTAAAACACGATATCTTCATTTTAGGAAGCGCGGACTACCGCCCCCTGAAAGTGATTTGATTCGTTAATACCATATGTGGGATGTGTGAAGGATAAAGTTAATGATATTATATATGTTATTATACTGGAATTATAATATACTCTCATATCATTATGATTCCATTCCAGAAAATATGAAATAGAAATGGAAGTAGCGTTCATGCGTACGTACGGCTTACCGTCTCCATGAACGGTGCATTTCATTTCTTACCTCTAAATGTGATGTAATATTATAAATGAATGTATGTACTGGATATATATGACATATATGATATCTACATCATGAATACCATTCTGGATATAATGAACCTTTGACCAAATTAACAACATGTAAGTGTAAGAAGCCTATTTTTGACTTAAGAACCAAATACCGACAAAATGAACATTATTAACTTAAATAATTACATAATGTTCATATCATTGTAATAAGTGATATAATAAGGATAATGAAATTAAAAATGGTTCTTAATAAGGTATATATTAACTCTAGTTTATTATTCAGGAGGTTAAAGAACGGTTGAGTCAAGTCAGACACGAGGTAAGGGAACTTCTTAACCCAATTTCTATTCTTTGGGTTAATCTCCTAGTTTCAAATTATGTCATGATATTATTATGTCATATCCTGTATTTGTACATTATTTATGTGTACTTGTAGTGAATACACATAATAGATCTATTTTATTTTAAAAATGCTCTTTGTAAGGGAAATTCTTAACCCAATTTCTGTTCTTTGGGTTAATCTCCTACTTTCAAATTCTGTCATGATATTGTTATGTATTATCTTGTATTTGTACTTTCTTTATGTGTACTTATAGTTAATACACATAATAGATCTATTTTATTTATAAATGATCTTGTAAGGGAATTTCTTAACCCAACTTCCATTCTTTGGGTTAATCTCCTACTTTCAAATTATGTCATGATGTTATTATGTCTTATATTGTATTTGTACATTATTTATGTGTACTTATAGTGAATACACATTATAGATGTACTTTATTTTAAAAAATGATCTATTTAAGGACTTCATCTCAATCCCCTTTTATTGAGTCCTATTTGGTTTTATACACAACTTTCTTTTATATGGTGTATAAACCCCTTTGACTTTTACGTTTATTCAAAAGGAATCTTTTTTATACGAAACGTTTTACTAAATGACAAAAAGGGAATGTTTTTCTTTCCGTACTTATGCGGCGACAATGACTTCTCCGCCGCCGTGACCATTATTTGAGTTTCAGCTTCCTCTACAAGCCATCACTTTTTTTAATGAAAAATAAATACAAAGTTTTAACTTACTTTTATTTTGGTATTGAAAATGGTTTTGAAAGCGTTTTTAATATATCAATGTGTTGTATTGATATCTTGTGATTGGAATGTGGAAATGTTATGTTTCCTTTATGCATGTTTTATGTGATATGATTATGTTATGGTTTATGATATGTTTAAACCTATTCATATGAGGAATGTATTGGACTTAATAAGTGACGGGTGGAGCCCGCCATAGCTCCTCGATGCATCGGTAGGTCTCATGAGACAACTAGACGTGGAATTGGCCGAGGCCCTTTCCCAGTTTGATTTATGGTTTTGGCCGAGGCCTTAATCATTTTAGATGTCTTGGCCGAGGCCTTGACAAAATGTTTCAGAATGTCCGGCATTATACATTCCCTCATTATGAAAGTGGTTATTGTTATTGCATGTGATTATTCGACCAGTAGAATATCCATGTGAAGAAGTGAATGGCATTATTTCATTTTACTTTTTCCATATTATGTTGAAGTTCATGTTTAAAAGGCTTTTGTTTTACTTATACATTGCCTTAATTGTTAACGATTATTTATGAAAGCTTCCGCATTATTGTTATCCTTACTGAGCATCTGAGCTCACCCCTTTCAATGTTTTAATGTTTTCCAGGATGTGAAGAAGTATTTTATGAATGACCTGCAGGGATAGTCAGAAGAGGATATGAGTGTGGACTATGGAGACTTTGTTATTGTAGTTTTTCACTTTATGATGTAATGTAACGTTTACGAATGTATCTAGTGTTTCCAAGGCTACTAAACTAATCGGTCTTTCGAGACTTGATCTTTTGTGATCATGCCAATGTTACGAAGTAATGCACCGACTCTGGGTAGCTGGGGTCGGGGCGTTACCATATACATGATAAAGTAGGATAAGGATGTGAGAAAAATTCTAGATTTTAATATTTACTTTATAATGGATATCCATTTCCGATGAATCAGCGCACATACAACTTTCACCAGAAACAACACCAATTTATTTATAGCATGATGGATCGACTCGGTAAATTACTCATCCAAACCCATGAGGGATCATACACCTCATGAATTGAGATTGCAAATCACTCAACAGTATCCAAATTAATAATTGTCAATGAATGATATCATAATATTACCCAACAATCACAAGCATATCAAGCAATTAAAATAAGTGACATTCACCTATACGGAATTGTAGTATTCATGGAATGTCAACTATAGGTGCCTATAATGATCCATGTAATAGTGCACCTTTCCCTCCCTTCATTAGGCTAATGATGAGATAAATTATCAAAAGAGTAATAATCAACATTACCATATATCATGTGTGTCACCCAATGGTGAAATAATATCAATTGTAATAGGTAAAACAGAATTACAATTGAATTTTGGGTAACTTGGTTTTTACCCCAAACAAGGGTTCAAGAAACCCATGAATGACTTATAAACAAGTACCAGAAATTTTTATTATAAAATATACTATCTCCAAATAGTATGGAAAGAAATGAAACCACCATTGATAAATCATTGTGATGAACCAGATCCAAATGCCCCTTAACGGGAGCCCTGAGCCCAGTGGGACACATGGCTTCAAGCACATCGTCCCAAATTCCAGTGGGTGCCGACTAGCAGCGAGGGCCTACTGTGTGTCCTTGGGAAGATGGTTCCCTCATTAGCAGAGTGTACCATAGTAGAAATAATATAAATTAATAATTAATATTACAAGAAATATAAATAAATATCAGAAGAAAACTAATGAAATATATAAATGAGAAAAAAAACTATATCAACACCAAATATGATGATGTAATGTCATGTCACTAGATAACATGGATATAAGACCATAGTCATAACATGTTACACACGGTAAATGAAAAAAAGGTTACTCCAAGCATCATGAGATCCAACTCAATCATCTGGCATCAAGATCCATCCTAAACAGCAAGAAATAAAGTGTTTGAAGGCATATGAATCCTTATATCAACACCTGCAATCATATAATCTACTCTAGGTACCAAACAACACCTAGAGAGTGTGCGGGACAAATCTCATTGTGCCACCACCAATGGTGTCTATAACATTTGGCCTGTGAAATGGAATATAGTAGTGTTTAGGCATGCATATAAAAAGCCAAGCAAGAAGTACAATATAACTAAATACCGAAGTACCTTCTTCAACCCTCTAATTGTGTCTAAACATATAACTAGTTCATTAATTAATATAATTAACATTTAATGTTAATAGGTCACCTGATTCATAGCCAGCACTGACATCACCTTGTGATAATATAACTAGTGAATGTCCCATGACGTTACAAGGAAACATGAAAATGATATCCACTGAGGGAGTTCTAGGGTTATAACTAAGGTATCATAGATCTCACGGTACACTAACTATTTAGTATCTATGTCTAGATAAGGGGTAAGAATGTAATTCATTGAGCATAATCCATGTAATTCCACAATTAGGTTCCTATAGAGTCCAAGATGATCAACCAAGGTTAAATGAGGCTAAGAAAAGATAGGTCCATATGGGCTCTCAACATGGAACCTACTTGTTAATGATCGATCCAAGGAGTGTATCCGAGGAATCATGTAATAATGAAAAGGACAATAGTGTAATATAACAGGAATCCAAGGAATACACAAGAACCAGAGTCTAGGTGGGTATCAACCTAAGAAAATAACATCCTTGAGTTGGAGTGGGGTTCTCGATACCCAAGGTATTTTCCTCTCAGAATCTGAGGTGATATTGAGTCAGTCCATTCCTATTTAGTAATTTAATCATGTAGTAATTCATTTGGTTCATTTATTTCCTACCATTAGTGTTGATGTTTCAAGTAGAGTTGCGAAAATTTATTTATTAGTCGAATACTTGTCTTCGATTAGTGTGGATAGGCCATGTAGCGTTGAAAACATATAATCAAGTCATAATTAACTATTACGGTATATTTAGTTAGAGAGGTTCACTCTGATACCTTCCATTTTCATAGAAAGGGGTGATATAGACATGTACACCTTATTCAATATCATTTAATATGGGAAATTTATATACTTCTTATAATTTCTAGGTCACATTTTATAATCAGTTGGAAGAAATTACATTAAGAAGTTCATGTGGTGAGTATATATGGTACATGCCAATTTTCAATTGTCATTAATAAAAAAAATTATTATAGGTAGGATCATCCTTAGGAAGGTCAAGAAAAAGAACACCTGAATGGTGGCTCAAACTTCTAGAAAAAATGAAACCCAATTATGGCACAACCTTTGTCATGAAGTGGATTGAGTTATGGGTGTAACCACTAACAAATAATCACATATAAGGAAATAGCCTGAAAATAAGATTCAATGAAGTAAAATCACGGTAGGTATATTTAAGAAATGGATTCCAAGAAAATGGGAGGGCCCCATATGAAAATTCCAAATACAAAAACATTTGTGGATAAGTTATAGTCCACCCACCATAGGTTTGTACGATCCTTATCCTCCGATATTGGACAATGATTTTACTTGGATTAGAGTAGATCAATGAAAATGTGAAAAATAATCAGAAGATGATATCTAATTTGAGAGATAAAGAAAAGATGAATGAATAAATAGAACTCGAGTACTTACCATTGTGCATCCGACGTGATGAACGAAAGCTCAATCAGATGTTGGATGATGGATATCTCTTGATTCCATGTTTAGATCTTCAAAATACCAAAATTTAGTGGGATGTAGGTCAATACAGCATAAAATCTAATTATGAAGTAATGGATGGCTTAATTGGATTATTAAGGGAAAACTAGAAATTTAACCAAAAAATTAACATGTTCACAGTTTGTCCGCATGGTTTGTCATACCATGTGAAAACCATGTGGGATAAATCTTCCCAAATGGATTGATATATAGAGTTTTTTAATCTTTGTTCCAGCCATGCATAGATACCTAGGAATAAGGGGCACTCACATGGTAAGGCCACATGGCTATTCACCAACCCTGCGAGGTGGCTCTTTTCGAAAAAAACCTTCCACACGATTTTCCAAACCATGCCGATTTGCACATTATTTACTCTAAACCATATGAAAAGTATATATTCTCCAAAGAGATGGGTTTTGAGCTATAAAAATTCTCTAAACACCCTCTGAACCTAAAATACTTCATTAGGCATCTATATTAGGTCCAAAGTAAATATTTGACTAATTTTTAAATCTTGAACATCAAATAATATCAAGTATTCTTTCATGATTAAAATTTGTTTGAAACGCCCATCCAAAAATCTACTTATAAAATTATAAATCTATAAATGTGAAAATATTTTATGGATTTTTTAGATTTTATTGTATTTAATATCAAAAAAATACGGATTTACCCCTCTGATGACCATTTTAATATAATTATACAATATTATATACTATCTTGTAATGATTACCAAAATATTAATTTTATTTTATTTTTTAAGTGGATCATTCCATCCTTAGATATATTTTTATTATTATTGTTGGTATGATATATTATAGTATCACTACTCACATTCATCATGATGAAACCAGTCTTAGTTAATATTTTGAATGGTTTTCTTATTATATTTATGAGCATGTTATTTCAAGTTTTGATATATTTTTTTACATTTTTATATTAAATTATTTGGATTGTCAATGATTTTCGTACAATATGTCTTAATTAGAATATTAATTATGCACATATATTCATTAAACAGATATTCCAATTACTAAAAACTGACTAAAACATGAATTTAACTAATTTCACAAAAAAATTAGAAATATTCTTACGTATTTAATGATAAATACTGACAACTAATTATCCCCAATAATCTTCTTACTGAACATGAATGATTAATTTTAAATATTTTTTTGGGATAAAAATAAGAACATAATTGGTAATTATCTTTATATATTGATCAATATCCTCTATATTTTCATATATAATATTGTTTTAAAAGATTGAGTAAAACTGGTTGGGAATTCATAAAGGAGACATAAGACAACTCTATAAGATGTTGTAATGAGAGTAATAGATAAATTGTTTGAATATTGTTTCATTTATTCCTTCTAAAATATTTGTTAGTTATCCATTTCTAGGATATGTTAAATAAAGCTTGTTTCACTATTTTATAAATTATAATTATTTTCTTAGTTATCATAATATTGAAAACCAATTGGTGATTTTTTAGTATTTAAAAAATATATATCAATTCACATGAATAGAATATTTTCCCTTTCTCCTCATTTTCTAGAATCTGGCGAAAATTTGGGGCAGTATAAAATTATATTTCATTAAAGATATTTTGAACTATTTTCTAGTTTTTATATATGTAAATTAAATAAAGAAAATAAAATTATAGGTTTCATATTAATTATAGTTTCATTCGAAAGGATTAAAATTTTAATTTTAATTTCCTAAGGTATCTTACAAATATTTTGTGTAAGTATCACTTATGAATTATATAATTCTTTCATAGAGGAATTTATGGTTGAATTTATAGTGTATATATTCTTATTTTATTAGTAAATCTCTTAATTAGTAAATTTTTTTTTTCATTATATTAAGAAATATATGGTTTTATGTTTAGAAAAATAACATCTCACAGTAGAAAATTGAATTTCCATAGGATATATTGTGAAAAAACCAAAAATTGAGGTTGATATATCGAATTATTGAATTAGATTATAATTTAAAATCCTACAAGTGTTTTTGATATTATATCATTTCATAGAAATTTTTATTTTTACCATTAATTGAAGAAATATTTTGGAAATATTTATATTTTGGTCATACATCCATGTGGTGGGTTCCCCTCATTGAGATTATCTATGATTGTTATAGAATTAGTTTGGGGGAATCCTATTTAATAGTGTTTAATAGAGTCTACATATAATTTCTTATGTTTTTATGAAATTTTATTAATCCCAAATGATTAATTTGATAATGGGAATGAAATTTAATTCAATTAATTTTTCATTAGTTGTATTCGGTTATTATATTTTATCATCTAATGTTTTTTTATACCATGAATCTTTAAGGTACCATATACAAATTTTTTATTAAAATAAAAGACTATTCCATTTAAATATACTTCTATAAGAATTTGAAATTGAGATAAAGTACAAGAGTTTTTTTATAATGTGGAGGTGGACCACATTATTAATATCACCCTCACATCAAAGGATGTTGCATTAGACATGGAATGACTTCAGGTAATATCTCCTAATGTCCATTATTACACACTATAGAGAATATATAAATGATTAATTAATTTAGTTATCTATCTTTTCATTTAAAAATACATAAATATTTTAATAATTTCAAATTGAAAAAGCATAAGAGTGAGTCTTGGTACTATTTGTGGGTTGACATATACAGATAAATTATTTATAGGGACCAATTAAATTTGATATGTGTCACAAACTAGGAGTTTATTTCAAATTTACATTTCTTTTAATGAATTTCTATTGATTCTCATGGGTAATTTCTTTTAAACCATTATTTCAATGTTTATTTTTCAGTACATACATTCATCTTTTATTTATTATTTAAGATCATATGTAGATCCGAATCCTATGTAGATGAGTGATTATCATATTTTAATGATTTTATCTTGTATTTTTTTTATTATGATTGGAGGTCATTAGTGATAATGGTTCTCACATAAGTATAAGGAATTTAGGCTCCCTCTGTTTTACGTATTGGTTGAAACAAATAGATGTTGACTCATTATTACAGTTGAATTAATTTACAAAGTATATTTTCAACATAGTAGTTAAATCTGATATTGGATAAAAATATGTCTTCGAATAAAAAATATTTTATAATGATCCTTAATAATCTAAATTTAATGTATAAGATCACGTACATGAATCACATTTTCATATACTAATAAACATATATTTTTTTGGGAAAACAAGTCACATTTTGGTGGAGGGTGAGAATAAATAATACTAGTTAACAATGAAATGTATCGTAGATTTATATTAGTAAGGAGGAAATAAGAATATGAGAATTTATGGGGGTAATGTGATTTTATTATTATCATATGTTAAATAAATTATTTATAAATAACAATAAATTTTTTAATTATTTATCAATGGGAGCTTCATGGGGGGAGAATGTTATTCACCATATTTTATATCTAAAGATGAGTTTTCATAATGTTTAGTCTATATATTTAGGACATTATATTTTTTCTAATTTGTTCTTATGGTCTATATAAAAATATATTAGATCTCATACGAAGGATATATATAGTGAATTGGTAGTTGTTAGGGAATTAAATTTAATAAATCAACAGACACACACACACAAATATATATTTTTCCAAATTCATATAAACAGTTTTCTATGTTGATTATGAAACATCAAAAAATCACCAACCCTAAAAAATATTGTATAACTCGACATAAAAACTAAATCCCATGGGACAAAATATGTCAACTTTCAATATTCAAATTCCAAAATCTAAGATCCTTTCCAATTGATTCTGAATAATAAAAGGTAAACATTGAAACACATAATTAGATGAATTTCAAATAGCCTAATACTAACAACAATGACATAGATTTCTAGACACATGTATTATATCTCTTGAAAATGCTTGTATTTTTCCTCAGATGAGAAAATATGGTTATCCCATAACCTATGAATTTTATTTTAATTTCCATAATTTATGTTTTTAATTTCGTATGTATATTTCAATTCATGTGTAAACATGGAGTTTACTATCACATTTAAATTTTGGGGATGAAAAATATATATATTTTATGTTTAATATTTTTTTCCAATATTTTAGTTTATTGTAATATAAGTGAGTTATAATTTTTTTCAAAAAAAATAATTTATATTCATAACTAAATACAATATTAATTTCATCACATACTTATTTCTGATATTTTTTCTTATAATTAACCTCAATATTTTATTTTAATCTAGATAAATTACTAATTTATCATAAATTATATGAAACCATTTAAATATGGATAATATGTTTTCTGAAATTAAATCCCTCGATCGAATTTCCATAATTGATTTAAATTTTATAATAGGTATTATGAACCACATTTTTATATTCCTTCCTAATACCCATATTTTTTTGTGGAGAAAATAAAATAGTATTTTTATATTTTGACATTATGTAGTTATATTAAAAACATTTACTATCGAATAATTAATGTTAACATGATGAAGGAAAATTTTAAAATCCCCCCAATACTTATGATAAAATCTTTTTCATTTTTTACCCTTAATATACCGTATAAAATATGAGGAAATTTAAAGCATAAAAATGATTTAGGATAATATTCCCACTCAAATATACTCATTTTACATTGAATTGTTATAATTCATGATTAGTGTGGAGGAGAAGTGGCAGTTTTATTTAGTTTCATTGAGAACTATTACTTATGTTTGGGAGACTGTCTGTGTTCTCTTCATATGGTTGTGTACATGTAAAAATTCACATGTAATTTATCATTTTTATATTTTTAATATATTTTCTTAAAATATATATACATAATGAAAAAATTGTTAAACCCCACATAGAGAATAATTATGATGGTTTCATCATTATATCGATTTTATTGACTTGAGACTAATAATTAATTAGTAAGGAAAATGTGATTGGAGATATATTTGAAAGTTAATTTAGTGATTCATATTTAGTGTTCTTGATAATAATAATGTGTTGTAATTAAGAGAAGCCCCCATAATTAAGAAATAAGTGTTAACATAATTACCTACCTTCCATTTGGAAGAAAAATGAAACTCAATAAATTCATCAAATTTGGAATTAAAAATAACATTTTTTATGATAAATAAGACTTTTTACAAGAATATTGTTACCTTAAAAGATTAATGGATGATTATAACAATTTAGAAATTTTCCCTTGAGTGAATAATGACTCATATTCTTGTGGGTATATATTTATATAATATAATAAATGTGGTGTATAAAGGAGATAAAAGTGGTTTAGAAATATGGTTACATATATGTATCATGATGAAACTATTAGGATTAAATTTTTGAAAATCTTTTCATTTATGAGTATATTGTTTGTGTTTTGTTAAGTTATATAAATTTCCTTAGGTTAATTTTTCAATGTAGTTCAAAAGTGTAAGGATAAGTGTTTTGATAAAATAAATTATTAAATATTATATTGGAAATATATTATAAATTTACCCCTATTGATTAAAATCTGATAGTAAAATAAAAATTTTGAATTGGAGAATAAATTGGAAAATTTGAAAAAATTACAAGGATTAATCCTTCTAACTGAATTCTAGTAATTTTAATCTAAAATGAAACATACCATTATCTGATATGCTCCCATGTGGCTGGAATGGGTTAGTTATGGGACCTCAAGAGTGCCTCCCCATTCGTTGAAGGTTACTTACTAGAATTGTGGTGTGATTAGTTTATTGGGGAGACTATACCCCTAGTTTTGTGTAACAAAACAACAGAATAATTAAATAATAAGAAATATTGAAGTAATAGATAACAATGTAAACCATATATTAAACAAATGGGAAGGAAAAGTGAATCAAATAAAATAATAATAATGAATCATGTAATTACTAGATGAGATTTATATAAATTTTGAACTAAAAATAATAAAAATCAAAGTATCAAGAAAAACAATATAATCTAAAATGGGTCTAGTATCGAACAACATGCTGGTCCCACAACCAAACTCAATTTAATAAAAAATCATCAATAAACAACAAGGTCTCATTCCATTCTCAAACCTACACCCATGAAATCTACTCAGGTACCAAATGGTGGTCTTATTACTATGTGAGTAAAACTATATAGGTTAACACCACCGTGTCTAAACAAAACAAGTATACTAATAAGTTTTTGCAGTAAGTGATTTGAAGGTATATTAACTAATCAATTAATAAAATATAAAAATAGACATAATTCAGTACCATTTTCGAATATCTATTATTATATATCACAATAATTCAAAACTATAACAATAAATCAATGTAAAAAACACACAAATTTTTGCAAAAGGCATCCATATAAGAATTTTAGAAATTAAATGCGATGAGAGTTAACAATATAATCATTTTAACATGGAACTAGAAATATCTCGCTCAATATAAGAATTAAAACATGGGAATGGGTCGATCCCACAAAATATATTAATTATAGTATGGGGATAAGAATAGACTACTAAATGTTATCATTACTACTTTGACATAGGTAGATCCTTCTCAGAAGAAGAATTACATAATGGGACTAGGATGGTTCTGATCAAAATAAGAATTATAGTATGTGATTAATAATATCATTCCCAATATATTCATTAAAACATTTTTACAAATGATGTCATAACATAAATTGTATTACATCATATGTCATAATGATCAATTATAAAAATTACCATTAACCTTTTAAATACCATATAATTTTAATATGATTGACTTAGACATTTAATGTTTTAGAAATTTCATTAAAAAAATCATTGTTTATGATATTCTATATCAAGAAATATATTAATATCCTGTTATTATAAACACATATTATTCCAATATCTAATATATATATATATATATATATATATATTCAAGGGTTCACTCACCCAACTGGTATCTATATGATAGGTATCTATCATTTTTATCCAAAGGGAACTCATAAATAATCCAGTTCATCAATCAACTAACTAAAACAAACATTATAATAGTCAAATCACAATACTACACATAATTGAAAATTATGTAGACCATAGGGTTAAGTTATATATCCCCGACCATTATTTGTAGGTAAACTAAATGCTTCCAACAGAAAATAATGACATGTAAAAAGGTGAAAAAAATCATATCGTGAACCTATATCAACCCATATCAATATCCAAAATCCCAAAACAAACTTTTCGTAATGATATTTTAACCACAATGATAAGGAATAATTTGAGAGAAGGGAAGCCATCTAAGAAGCACTCAACATGGATCAGATGTGAAATATGAACATCTAGAATGGAAGTTGATACTCCAAAATATCCTATATTTCATTAAATGGTAGAGAGGAATAAAGGATACATTGAAATATTGAAATAATCATATATACGACAGACATAAAACCACATGGGCCAAGAATTACATGGTGTATAACCTTTTCACATCGTGTGTTTGACAAATAATGTAATATATCAAAAAAATATCATCGATTCATGTTAATATTTATCTTAATCAATATTCTCATGATGTAAATTTGGTTAACGAAATGTAACCACTTAACTTCATGAACTAGTTCACAACATGTGTGTTTCAGCAATTACACATTGTTTAATATATACATAGCATGTAATTTTCTAGAAAATTGTTTTCATCTAGGTTTTGGAAAGTCACCAAACAACCTAAAATGGTTTCCAAACACACAATAAAAACTCATAATACCATTTAACATTTTTATACCTAGACTCTTTTAATTTATAAAGCCTTATATCCTCAAACATTAGATCATTATCCCAAAAAATGCTCTCCATATATGATTAATACCCAGATAGAAAGGTCTAATGTAAAAATCATAGAGGTTCATACATGGAAAAAGAATGGATATAAAAATATTTTAAAGTGAAATATTTTGTTCAAATGTTTTATGTTAATATTAATACATTATTAGGATTCAATTTTCATTTGGATCGTATTTGTTAAATCCTAGATTTTATGTAAACAAATTCTCTGTGAAAACAATGTTGGACAAGACTTGTTATTATGGACACCAATTCACCATTTCAACCATAAAATATTTATATGAAAATGGATTGCTATAGAATTATATTAAAATAAAGTGGAGTTAATTTAAAACAAATCATCCATCAAGATGGATAGTTAGTTCATGTATAAATATGTTCAAACTTTTATGAATTTTGAGTAAATATTTAAATAAATGTTCACATTTACACTTGTAACTACTGGTAACCCTTGATTCCAATACACTCTAATTTTTTAATCATATTGAAAATATTTTCCTGGCATTAGTGTGTTGGATGAATAGGTAAATTAGTTGATATTTATTTCTACAATCACTTTTAGAGTTATTACACTTCAACAACCCACCACATTTATGATGCCTTATTCTATAAATGACATTGTTTCTAAACATTATTATAACAAAATTATTTAATTTATTTTAATTAATTAAATATATATTCTCTTTTTTTCATTTACATATTTATTGTTTTTATTAATTTAATAAATTTAGTTCGGTGACTTCATATTAATTTGTTGATAATTAAAACTTCTTCTATGATGACACCTCTTTCCATGGAAGTGTATTTTTCATTGGGATAAATCCATTTAAAACAACCATAAAAGATTTTAATTTCAATTCACAACCCAATTTTTAGTCATATAAATATAAAATAGAAATTGGGTTTCAATTTTATATGAATTAAAATAGAAAATACATTAAATACAAGATTCGAAAGGGGTTTTTTATGAATGTGAAGTCATAATATTTAAAACTAGATAAAAAAAGATTGATTTTTAGTGTAAATGTAATGTCTTATACCTCTTCGGTCCATTAATTTTCAGAAATATGGTGTCTAAGGTGTTCTAGGAGGTCAAGGTGACTTATTCTCAACACTTTGCCAAATTTATATTTCATGAACAATGTTTTGATATCAGTGAGGTTCCAACAATAACCTCTATTTACTTTTCCAAATTTCGAGTTTATGAATAATCTATCTCGATTTGTGAGGTTCCAACAACATCCTTTATTTCCTTAAAAAAATTTCGAGTTCATGACTAGTGTTTCTAGATCAGTGACGTTCCAATAACATCATCTATTTCATTTTCCAAATTTCTAGTTCATGAATAGTATTTCCAAATCAGTGAGGTTTCAACAGTAACCTCTATTTCTTTTTCCAAAATTCAATATCATGAACATTGTTTGCAGATCAGTGAGGTTCCAACAACAACCTCTATTTCCTTTTCCAATTTTCGAGTTGGTGAATAGTGTTTCTCGATCGGTTAGTTTCTAATGGAATACCTTATTTCCTTTTCCAAATTTCATGTTAATGAATAGTGTTTCTAGATCAGTGAGGTTCCAACAATAGCCTATATTTTCTTTTCCAAATTTTTATTCCATGAAAATTGTTTCTAGATCAGTGGGGTTCTAAAAACAACCTCTATTTCCTTTTACAAATTTCATGTTCATGAAAATTTTTATAGATCAGTGAGGTTCCAATAGTATCCTATATTTACTTTTCCAAGTTTCTATTTCATTAATAGTGTTTCCAGACAAGTGTGGTTCTTAATGAAGCCTCTATTTCTATTGCCAAATTTTGAGTTCATGAATAGTGTTTGAAGACCATTTTGGTTCTAACAGTAGCTGTTTTTTCTTTTCTAAATATATAGTTTGGTGTACTGTGTTTACATCTTCCTACAGTTTCTCCCCTTTGACAATTCCTTCGATGTAAAATGCATTTAAAGACTCATTTTAAGGACTCTAAGGCCGATTCAAAGGCCATAACTCCTATATTTATTTTCCTAAGGTTTGGGATGATTTTACTTGGTCAAACCATGTGGTTTAATACGATCTGCTTTTAATGGAAAATCTAGAGTATCTTAAACCACTACTCCGTTAAATCCTCTAAATGGATGATATATCTTCTTCACTAGTTATTCCTCCTTGTTCTCTAGTGTGAGACACTATAACATTTCATTCATTTCCATAAGAGTTTTGTGATCAAACTTTCCTCCTTGGATTGCTTCCCCTTGAATTTATTCTTGCTATATTTGCACCATCTGTTTTTGGTGCAACAAAGTAGTATCGATCAGTCTTCGATATAAGGTAAAATATATCATTATTCTTTTTAGTTCGTCCCTTTCCCATTTTATTTTCCTTTTTATGGAATGCTATCTCTATGTTCTTAATAGACTTTTCTTGGATTCTGGATGATTTTGTGGTGTCTCTACATCCTCGGGTGGATGTATTCCTCCAAGAGAGGAGATTGAAATCTGTTTTTATCTATTTAAAGAGCATAAAAATATTTTTAAGATAGATGATTTATTTCTTCTCAATTATTTTACATTAAAATGAATAGTTATCATGTTGTATCATCATGGAAAATAATTTATTTGAAATATTAAATCTCTTAACCGGATAAATAAATTGATATCGACTGTACATTATTGCCTCATGTATTTCGTGATAGTTTTATATATATACATTCTTTGTTTAGACTTTCGTTCTTGTTTGAAATTGGTAATGAACATAAAGATGGAATTAATTGATAATTGTTTGGATACATAAAAATAAGAATCTAAATGAATCTGGTTGTTGTTGTAGTAATTTGATGTTAATCGAATTGATGCAGTAATAATGATTAAGAAATTTTTGAAATCTTACATTTTAGGTTTCCCATAATTGGAACCTACAAATAATAATTCTTTTATTTATAGATGGATTAAAAATTTCTTATTTTGATAATAGATAATGCCTCGTAGGGTTTTGAGTTACCCTCTTTCTTGCTTAAGGGTTAATATCCCAGTTGATATGATGTTTTTTCTACTGCTTGTGTTTTTATTTGACCCTAAAAGGCTGTTGTGATCTATGGGGGTTGGGAGGCCTATTTTTTGTTGTAGCAGTTGACACCTAGAGTGGCTATATGAATTTTTTTATCCATTTGTGTGTCTGGGAGGACACCAGGGATGATGAAACGGTTTGGATATAAATATATGAATGGTTGCTGATTCTTGTTTGTTGTTTATCTCATTTGCTTTCCCCACTTGTAAAGGAAAATGGGTTTCTTAACCTCCTTCCAAAAAATTTACCGAATTGTGGGGTATGCCATGTTATTTCTGTTTTTATATTCCCGAGGGAGGATAGGTCTATGTTTATGTTATAGGAGGCACAGACTCGACAGGTAGTTTGTCTACTCACCGTGTTGAGCCCCCTTATGTTTAGTAGCATAGAATGTTTTTCTATAATACCTAGGAATATGGGAACATAATAATGTTTTTAATAAATGATTGAATGAATGATGTTTACCCATTGGGTTAGATCCTGTTGGGAGGCAATGTTGAGGTTTCAATTTAATGGAACAGTGGACATTAGGTGTGATTCTAATGAAATATAATCTTGGAATTGTAAATCATTAATTAATTTTTAAAGAATTAATGATTGTAAAGTGAAATTGATAAAAAAGTAATGGAGGAATGTAATCAATATATTTAAATGGCTGTGGGATTATAGGATACTTAGTATTAGAAATGGAATTTGGGAGTCCAAGAGATGTTAGCTGTAGTTCAGACTAAGACTAGGTTATGCTAATAGTGAGGCTATGAGCTATAGAATATTCTGTATTTTTCTTGTTTCTATATGCTACTATACCCCATCAGTTAGGGAAATGGACACCTTAGGGATTCTAAGCCCTGGGGAGGGGTGGTTTCCCAAACATTTTAGTGGGAGGATGGATGGTTGACTACCACCGTTGACCCCACTCTCTTATCTTTCTTGTTACATGTACTGGTTGAAAAAATGGTTAGTTTTCCCCATATATGTGTGTAGAGGGCTGTAATGGCTTGTGGTTATTCACACACATCTATTCGGGATATAGTTTCCAATGGACTAATATAGGTAGAACGTTTATAGGTTCTGATGTTAGGAGGATCCTTACTCGGCGTATGGGCTGTAATGGCCTGAGGTATAATGAATGACATATGATTCATGTTATGTGAGCTATGGTGGCTCCAAAAATCATACTTGTTAATTTTATTGAGATTACATGGTGGTTTTGTTGCATGAGGTGCATGTTATGGTATTTTCCACATGTTTCTCTAAGAAATCATTTTTGGAGAGATATGGCTTAGGACATGTGATGTTGGGACAAAGTGGAAAACCAGTAGGGAAGTAGTAGTGGGGATCCCTTGATAATATTTATTATATTATATATACTTGTATGCAATACTTGGTGAGATTTTCACTTGTTGTTCACTATGATTTAGAATGTTTTGTTTACCTTTTCACGTGAGGCTCTAGGAGGATCCTACTGAGTATATTATTACACTCACCATATGTATATATAAACTAATTTTTTCAGGTATCTTGGATAATTTTATATATCAAGCTGGTTATTACTATCTTGGGGTTGCAAGAGGTGTACATGATTTTTGGTCACTGTTTTTTTTACTTTCTTTTGGGTATTTCTAGTTTTTCTCCTTTTAGTTATAGTAGTTTTACATGACATTACAGATGTGTAATTGTGATTTATTTTTTATTGTTGTATAAGATGGAGTAGGGTTGTGTCTATCTTATATCTCTATTTCACATGTGTTTTCTTAGAGGGTAATTCCTCTCATTTGTGTGTTTAATATACCCTCAGTTCTAGTCACCCACCAGAGGGCTACTAGAGGATGGAATCGGGAGTCAATATCCCCCTTATCACATTGCCGGCCTATGAGGGGTACACCTTGTGGGGAGGGGTCATGATCAGAGTGGTATTAGATCTCTAGTTGAGGGATAGGAAGGCATTTAGTGGTAGGCATGTGAGAGGTTTCATGGGTTGGAAGGGAAATAATGTCAGTTAAGTTTAGAAAGAGATGTAAACACTAGAGACTAGCAGAGACATGGGTGTTTACGGACTCCTATGATCTGATTCACATACCTTTATGTTTTAAATGGCTACAAAACTAGGTGATACTATTTTTAGGGTAGAGACCTAGGAACGGATAATGAATAATTCTTCTTTATACTTATGTTTGAATTGGTATACCTTGGTATATGTTAACCTAAAAAATTAATAAATTTAAAAAATTAAATAATTAATGTTGAGTCTTCCATATTCCATGTTTTAGAGACCTAACTATTTGTTATTTTTTAGGTATGGATGTGAGTCAACGTCCTCATCTGGTCAGCGTAGAAGATGTCTAGCAGTCTGTGTGAGAAGAACACCGCAACATAGAGGTTGATGATGACGACACTTAGAGGAGGACACTTTGAGAGTTTCAGCACTAGAGTCTGTATATGTAAAAGGGATCCATTTTATATACAGGTAAAAGAGACTTGTTGGAGGAAGTCGAGATAGGGTTCAGTCTAATCTGTGCTCGGAAGAAGCACTCAGTGTCCTTGGTTGTGACGATTCTGCGTCAAGTAGTGAGGAAATGATGGTTCTTGTTCATAGGGGATCCCGAGGATTTAGATATCTCATGTTAGGAGTTCTAATCCATGTTTAGAGTCGAGTTTCGTTATTTGACAACGAAGGCTTCTAGTCACCAGGAGCTTCTTATCATTAAATAGGGTAGCCCCAGTGTGGGAAAGTTTGGAATTCATTTTAGGAACATTTTACGATATGCTTCGGACCTGTTTCTAGATGAGGTGGCCAGTGCGAGGCCTTTTCTTGTCGGCTTTGTGTTTAGAGGTCCAACGCCATGTCAACCCATTTATGGTAATTATATATATTGAGGTAATGGAATGGGTACATGTCATCAAGAAGACATTTCCCAGAACTAGATCATCAAGAGAGGGGATTCTTCATGATTCCTCATGAAGGAGAGCTCTCGTAAGGGGTTACCGGTTTTCTTGGCAGAAGAGTTTTTATTTGGCCAGGTCTAGGTACCATCCCTCAGCATCTCTTCTCTCAAGGGGCAGCGTCTCTCAAGCCTATTCCCTGGGATCATGCAATTTTTTTCTGGTGGTCGAGGTCATCAGCATCGAGAGTTCTCGAACATTCCGAGAAGTCATTGTACAACAACTATTCTACTCCAGGTTCTTCTATTGAGGAATTTCCAGCCAAGGAAGCAGTATAAGGTTGCACCACCTTTGAATCAGCAGAGGGTAGATTGGGTAAGTGGAGGATATCCCTATGACACTGCCCATCCTCAGAGATAATAGTGCATCTATGGTGGTGGTTGTCATTAGGTTCAGAGAGGTCGTAGAGGAGGTCATGGCGATATTCATGCTTTAGGGTTTCCAGCACCAGGTGATCCATATATAGTTTGAAATACACTTTTCATGTTTTCACTTTGGTGTATGACTTTTCTGATTAAGGTGTGACATAATCCGTTAAATCGCCCACCCTTTTCCATGCTTTGGGATTTCAGGTAGAGTGGATTCTAGAGCCCTTGGTGCTAACTATGCTAGTTGGAGGTCGAGCTGACTTGTTTGAAGTATGTAGAGATTCTGAGATACTTCTGGTAAATCACCACTCTTGGGGAGATTTTCTATGATTACATATACAAAAATATGATGTAATCCTCAGAATTTATTGGTTGTATTCAGTGCAGACTATGGTGAATTGCTTTAGGATCCATGTTGTGTTTTTCGATGCGGATGGAGATCCATTGGTGTTTGTTTGGGAGCAAGACACTCAGATGGGTCAGAGGCGTGTTCTGTCCATATCATCCATTATGGATGAGCTGATTCTGAGGACATTAGAGGTTAAGCATTTGACGTTTCCTAGGGTCATAGAAAAGTACCCTGATTTCATTCCAGAAGAGGTTGTAGCTTTACACCCTCGACGAGAGATCTTGTTTGGGATCTAGCTACTACTAGGAGTGTCTCCTAAATCTATGTCTCTATATATTATGGACCATTCTGAGTTATGAGATATACTTATAAATATTTATGTTCTATTATAGTGAGGTTTTGTTCATCCAAGTGTGTCACTATGGGGTGCACCAGTTTTGTTCATGAAGAAGGTTGACAGTATATTGCAGTTCTGTATCGATTATCATCTCTTAAACAAAGTGAATGTGAATAATCACTATCATTTTCGGTGTATTGATGATTTATTCGATCAACTAAAGGGTTCAAGTTGGTTCTAAAAGATCGAAATGTAGCCATGATATCATCAGATGTATGTGAAATATGAGGATATCTCAAATTCTACATTTTTTTGTAATGATGTGCATTAATAGTTCATTGTAATGACATTCAGTGTGACATATGCTCTAGCTGTTATCATGGGATTGACGAACGTGGTGTTCCATGATATTTGGGATAAGTTCTTGGTGGTTTTCACTGAAAACATCCTTGTGTAATCTATGTATAAGGAGGATCATGAAGAAAATATTTACGCCATTTTGGGAGTTCTTTGTCAACATCATATGATTGGGATGTTGTCAACGTGTGAGTTTTCGGATCGAGAAGTTATTTTCTTGGAGAATTTTGTGTCCCAACAAGGAGTCTCTTGGGATACATTGATGATATAAGAAGTTGTGTATTTGGAATCTCTAATACATTGGAATAGGTTTGAATTTTCCTTTGTCATGGAGGCTACTATAGGAGGTTTTTAGCGAATTTATATTGTTTTGTGACTCCTATAACAACACTAAAAAGGTTGAATCAGTCATTCATGTAGACTGATCAGTGTTAGGCATCATTCAATTAACTTATAGTAAAGTTAAAAACCACTCCATTTATTTATCTTCCTGGAGAGGGAGTTCATCATGATGTTTTCTGCGATGCTTCGCATTTGGGGTTAGGTTGTGTTATAATGCTGCAGAAATCAGTTTGTTCTTACGGGTCTCGGTAATTTCATCCCCATGAATGTAACTATTCCACCCATGATCTTGAGATTGAATCTGTGGGTTTTGATCTGATGTTGTGGAGACATTACTTCATTAAAAAGAACATTGGGGTTTTCACCGATCATAAGACTCTGAGGTATGTTTTCTCCCAAAATGACTTAAACTTACAGTAGTGTTAGTGAATGGAGTTATTATAAGAATATTACTTTTAAAAATCATATACTTGTGTAAAGTGGAATGTTATAGCTGATGCGCTGAGTAAGAAGCCACGTAGTGATGCAGTGCATGAATCTGGTGATTCCAAAAGAGTTATGGAATAACATTTGGCATTACATCTCAATATGGGATAAGTTGGTGGTAGAGTTTGACTTTTTCAGATGATGGTGATGTCATATTTGGTGCATCGGGTTGAAGAGTCCTTGTTGGGGGATCTTGAGGAATAGGTCTGGAGAGACAGATTTGTTTGTGGTGAGGTCTCTGATGATTGGTCTGAGGATGAAGAACACCGAGTGTTATATAACTGAAAGATATTTTTTCCTTTGTCAACACACATGATAGCTCTCATATAGTTACATAGATCTTGTTTATCATTTCATCCTGGAATAAAAAAGATGTACCATGTAATGAGGAGTGATTTTTGGTGGCCTGGGATGATGAGTGTAGTTGTCGAGACTGTGTCTCGATGTTTTGTCTTCAAGAAGGTTGAGGATAAGAACCATGTCCCCAATGTTTTGATCCATCAATTATATATTTCTCAATGGAAGTGGGAGGAAATCCCCATGGACTTTATTACTGGTTTACATTGAGCTCAGAGAGGATATGATGCAATTTGGGTGGTAGTGGATCGTTTAACAAAATCATCCCACTTAATAGTAATCATGGATTCAAGAGCGGTGGAATCTTTGTTGATGATGTATCTGGAGGAGGTGGTGAGACTTCATGGACTCCCAAGGACATAATTTAAGACCGAGATCCTCATTTCACCTCTAGGGTGTGGAGAGGTCTCCAGCATGCTTTCGCTTCTCAGTTATGTCTTCAAACAACTTTTCATACTCAGATAGGTGTTCAGACAAAGAAAACCATCCAGACTCTTGAAGACATGATGCAATCTTATGTCCTAGATTTTAGAGGTTTGTGGATGAGGTAATTACCCTTGCTGGATTTTTCTTACAAAATTAGTTTTCACTCCACCATCGGTATGGCACCATTTGAAGACCTATATGGCCGACCTTTCCATTCTCCGATGTACTAGACTGGGGATGGAGAGTCATTAATTCTCAGACCAGAACAAGTGTAGAATACAACAGAGATTGTTTAGTTGATTCATGAGGGGATGAATGTAGAATAGGATCGTCAAAAATCATATGCCAAACAATGTTGGACACCCTTAGAGTTTTACTTTGGGGATCACATGTTTCTGAAGGATACATCCCATAATGGGAAGTGAAGGTTCAGCCGTGAGAGTAAGATTTATGCCCAGTTGGTTGTTTCTTTCATGGTCTTAGCTTGTGTTGGAGTTGTGGCATATCATATTGTACTTCCTCTGTAGATGATCTACATACATGCTGTTTTCTATGTATCACTACTCCATCATTATCTTCATGAAGACTCACACATCATCTATTCGAGCAAGATCAATGTTTATTATGACGCCACAATCAAGTAGAGGTCGGTAGATATCCAAGACCATAAGGATAAGGTGCTTTATGGGCAATCAATTCCCTTGGTTTGTGTCTTGTGGCAACATGGTGGTGTCTTGAAGAGTAATTGGGAGTGGTAGTCCTATATGTGTGTCCATTACATAGTGATTTTTATGTTGTTGTGATGAATATTTTTCATTGATGCTTTTATTTTTGTATATTTTATGTGATATTATGCTGGATGTTTTTGGATAAGGAATGTTGGTTCCCTTGTTCTCGGATTTCGAGGTTTTATTCTAGCTTTTGAACAACTCATGATGGTTTTCCCCCAAGAGGTATCTTATGGGGTGGGTTTTCAGACCCTTCTTCTCTTCTATGATGGTTTTTAATTCTCAGGGAAGATAATGTTTTTAAGAGTTATATAATGTAATGGCCCATACCTCTTCGGTCCAATACATTGCTGAAATATGGTGTTTGAGGTGTTTTGGGAGGTCAAGGAGACTTATACACAACACTTTGTGTTTCCAAAACAACCACCTTCCAATAGAAGCCTCTATTTCTATTGCCAAATTTAGAGTTCATGAATAGTGTTTCCAAATTAGTTAGGATCCAAAAGAAGTCTCTATTTTCATTTCCAAATTTCAAGTTCAAGAATTTTGTTTCCAGATCAGTGAGGTTCTAATAACAACCTCTATTTCACTTGGAATATTTTGAGTTCATCAACAGTGTTTACAGATCAATGAGCTTCCAACAACAACCTCTATTTCATTTTCCAAATTTCGAGTTCATGAACAGTATTTCTAGATTAGTGAGGATCCAACATCAGCCTATATTTTCTTTTCCAAATTTCAAGTTCCTGAAGAGTGTTTCCAAGTTCGCGAGGTTCCAAAAACATCCTCTATTTCCATTGAAAAATTTCATGTTCATGAATAGTGTTTTCAGATCAGTGAGGTTCCAATAGCACCTTTTATATTATTTTCTAAATTTCAAGTTCATGAATAGTGTTTCTAGACCAGCGAGTTTCCAACAACAGCCTCTATTTTATATTCCAAATTTTGAGTTCATGAAAAGTGTCTCCAGACAAGTGAGGTTCTAACAACAACCTCTATTTATTTTTCCAAATTTTGAGTTCAGGAAGAGTGTTTCTAGACAAGTGAGGTTCTAACAGTAATCTTTGGTTCCATTACCAAATATATAGTTTGGTGTGTAGTGTTTCCAGCTTCTTACAATTTCTCCCCTTTGATGTTTCCTTTGAAATAATATCCATTTAAAGCCTCGTTTTAAAGACTGTAAGGCCGATTCAAAGGAAAAAACTCTTATATTAATTTTCCTAAGGATCATGATGCTTTTACATGACCAAACAGCGTGGTTTTATGTGATCCTATTTTAATGTATAATCTAGTGTATCTTAAAATGCTACTCTGTTAAATATTCTAAAGGGATGAGTTATCTTCCTACCTAGTTCTTGCTCCCTGTTCTCTAGTATGAGATTCTAAAACCATTCATTAATTTTAGTAGTTGTATGATCATACTTTCCTCCTTGGATTGGTTCCCCTTGAATTTTTTCTTCTAGTAAGTGCTCCCTTAGTTTTTTGGTGCAACCAAGTAGTATCGATCACTCTTCGATATAAGGTATGATATATAATAATTATTTTGAATTTATCTCCTTATGTTTCTCCTTGAACTTTTATGGAATGATGTATCCATATTCTTAATGGACTTTTCTTGGGTGTTGGATAGTGTGGTGGTGTGTTTTCATCCTCAGGTGGATGAAGTCCTCCAAGAGTGGGGATCATTATCTGTATTTTTAGTCTGTTGAAAGAGCATCAGAATCCTTTTGAGTTAGGGGATTTATTTCTTCCCTATTATTTTACTTGAAAATGAAGAGTTATCATGTTTTATCCCACTGTATCACAATGGAATTGACATATTAAAAATTCAAACATGATAAATAAATTTATATCAATGGTATGTTATTGCCTATTTTTTTCTAGATAGTTTGATATCTATGCTTTCATTGTTTAGATTTATATTCTTGATGGAAATTGGTAATGAACATAAACCTGAAATTAATTGATTATTGTTTGGATAAAGACAAAGATGCATGTAAATGAATGTGGTTGTTGTTGTTGTAATTTGATGTTAACCGAATTAATGTATTAATCATGTTTAAGAAATTTTTGATAGCTTAATGTTTAGGTTTCCCATAGTTGGAACATGAAAATAATAAATAGGTTATTTCCAAATGGATTAAATGAGTAGTTGTTTGATAATAGATAATACCTAGTAGGGTTCTGAGATACTATCTTGCTTACTTAAGGGATAAGAGAAATGTTGATATTATGTTTTATTCCTAATGATTGTGTTGTGATGTGACCCTGGAAGGCTGTTGTGATATGTGGGGGCAGGGAGGCCTATTTTTTATTGTATCAGTTGATAGATAGAGTGAAGATATACATTTTTTTTCATGTGGGTGTTGGGGAGGACACTGAAGATAATGAAATAGGATGGATGAGAATGTTTGGATTCTTGTTGAAATGTGTTTTTTAATCTTCATTTCTTTCACCACTGCTCATGGCAGGTGGTTTTCTTACACTCCTTCCAAAAGGGGTGAAGATTCATGGGGTACGACCCAAGATTTCCATGTTTACATTCCTGAGGGAGGGTGGGTCTACGCTCTTTCTATAGGCAGTAATGAATCGATGGGTAGTTTTTCTACTCCCTACGTTGAGACCCCTTTTGTTTACTAGATACAAATTGTTTTCTTAAATGCCTGTGAATATGGGAAATTAATAATGTTGTTTATAAATGATTGAATAAATGATGATAAACCATGGGGTTGGTGCTTGCTGGGATGCTATAATGAGGTTTCAATTTAAAATAATTGTTGAATTTGGGTGTGATGCTAATGAAATATAATGTGGAAATTGTAAATAGTTAATTAATGTTTAATTAATTAATGAACTAAAATTGAAACAGACCAAAAGTTAATTAAGGAATGTAATTAAGAACTTTAAATGGTTGTGTGCTTATATGATACTTAGTCTTTGAAGTGGAAGCTGGTATTCCGAGATGCGTTAGCTGTAGTTGAGTCTATGAATCAATTATTCCCATAGTGTGGTTGTGAACTATAATATATTATTTACTTTTTGTGTTTCTATTCGCTACTCCACCATATGAGTTAGTAAAACTGACACCCTAGGGATCCTTCGCTTGGGGGGGGGGGTGTTTTCCTCAGCAGTCCAGTGGGAGGATGGATGGCTGACCACCCCCTTTAGCCCATATTTCTTCTCTTTATAGTTACATATGATTGTGGGAACAATAGTTAGTTTCCCCATATTTGTGTGTAGATGGATGTAACGGATTATGGTTATTCACACACATATATTTTGGATATAAATTCCTATGGACTACTATAGGTATAACATGTATAGGATGTGATGATTTGAGGATCCATAATCAGTTCATGGGACATAAGGAATTGAAGTATAATGCCTGACGTATGATACATGTTATTCGAGCTGTGATGGCTCCCAAAAACCGCATGGTTACTTTTTTATGAGGATATGATGGTTTTGTTGCTGGAGGTCCATGTTGGGGTGTTTTTCCCAGGTGTTTGTAGGAAAGCCTTTTGGGAGAGTGATGGATTAGGATGTACGACATTGGGGAAAAGCAAAAAACCAATGGGAATTAGTAGCGGGGTACCTGTGAGATTCTTTATTAACTTATATAATTTTTTATGCGATACTTGGTGAGAGTATCCATGGTGATGTTGGGAACCCAATATACCTGTTTAGGTTAAGAGTTAGTTTTACTTGTTTTTCACTATGATTTAGCATGATTTCTTTACTTTTGAATGAGAAGATCTGGGGAGGATCTTATTGAGTATACAATTATACTCAACCTATGTATATATATACTATTTTTCAGGACATTTGGAACAAGTTAGAGATCAAGCTGGTTACTACTATCTCGGGGTTGCAGGAGCTATGCGGGCTTCGTGGTCGCTTCTGTTTATACTTTTTTTGGGTAGTTTCATTTTTTCCCCATTATGCTATATTAGTTTTGAATGAAATTACATATGAGTACTTGGGATTTATTTTATATTTCTGACTGAGTTAGATTTGTTTGGTGCCTGTATTATCTTTCTCTTTCTCATGTGTTATCTTAAAGGGTAATCCCTCCCATTTGTGTGTTTACTATACCCTCGGTGCTAGTCCCCAACCCGGGGCCTACTGGAGGCATGACTCGGGGGGTCTCTATCTCCCTTATAACATCTCCAGCCTAGAAGGGGTACAAATTATGGGGAGGGGGTTGTGATTATAAATGTTTAGTCCCTAAAATCAATTCATTCCCATTCCAAATGTGATTTTTTACCTAATTACCAATTGTACATAACATAGTGGGTGAACAACAGTCATGGAAGAGTTTTCTGATTTCACCTCCTAGTATTGTCCTAAAGTATAATTCCATTCATCCTAGTGATTTTTTTAATTTCTTTAGATTTCAATAGTTTATAAACTAGTAGATTTAAATTTAATAAATATTTATCTAAATGGAAATGAATAACTAATAAATAATGTAGTAGTGATACATTGATTACCCTCAATTTTTCTTATTTTATAAAAAACCACTTCCTCCCACATACCTCGTTTTTTTTTAAAATTACCCAAAAATAAAATTTGTTATATTCATTTCTATATTGAATTTAATTAATATATATAATTATTTAATTTAATTGTTAACTCTTTGAGGTAATGAACTCGGTCATCCACTCTAGTGAACATATATTGCAATGATTACACATAGTTTTAAATCACCCATGACAACGTTCATTAAATCTCTGGGATATATTTCATATTCCTTGAGATTGAGAAATATCATATATGTGTTGGTTGTATTTTTGGAATATATTTAAATCCATCCCTGATTATTTGTTATTCATTGATGTTAATCAATATTTAATATATAGAAAACAGATTCAGGATCTATTTGAGATGTTTTTAGAAAATCTATCTCTGATAAATGTATTTTTTTTTGATGTGTTATAAATTAATTCGAAATAATGGCCTTACACATGTTTATTTGGGACTGATATAAAATTCATTTGAAAAAATTACTATTTTATACAATTATATTATATATATTATACACACACACAAAAAAGAGTAATAAATATTCCATTTTTATAAATTATATTGAATATTTTCTATATTCATCCATCAAAAGATATTATTTTGTGTAACATAAAATTATATATATATTTATTTATTTATTTCAACTACAATATAATAAAAAATATCATTTTCAATATATTTTTTTATAATTATATTTATTTAATTAAATATTTTTTTTATGTTTATTTATTAATTTATATATATATCAAAATTTAAACAATTTATTTCTATTATATATGTATAAATTATTTTATAAATAAAAATATATCGCTTAAAAATAAATATAGATTTCTTTGTTAATATATATATAATACATATATATATATATATATATCATACATACATAATTTTGTGCTTAAGTATCTCTATGGATATGAATATATATATATATATATTTATACATTTTAAAATTTTCATTGGCATAGGGTATTTTTAAGTAGTTGTCTGGGGGGAGATATCTACTGGGAACATTTTCATATATGGAAGGAGATATGTTTCTTTATGAAATTAATGTTTATATTGTTGAATAAAATAGAGGGGAGTGGTTTAATTTCTATGGTGAGGAATCCACTTAGATTCAACTGTATTCCATGGTGTGTGGATTATCTATTGTACAACAAAACACTACTAAATCTATGAAAAGTAATGATACCCTTTAGAAGCGTTATATAAAAATTCCTGGAAAAGGTATATTTATAAAAAAATTATATATAATTGAAAAAGTATATTAATAAAAAAACATATGTATATTTATTAATATATAATTAATATTTTTAAATATGATTTATATACCACTAAATATTAATATACACTTGATAGATAAGAAATTAAATATATATATATATATCATAAAAAATATTTATATAATTTTATTTTTGTATAAATCAAATTTATATACAATATATTTCTTAGAATATTATTTATAATTTAATAAAAATTTAATATAATTTTTTTACGACCCATCCCAAAAAAGACACCACAATAAGGGGTGATGGATAGTGACTACCTGAGTTCTGAAACTAGTAGGTCCTAGATTGGAAACTAGAAGTAAGATATAGTAATCAGGAAAATAAGAGTAATTACCCTCTAAGAGAAACATAGATAAGAGATCAATAGGAGGGATTCAACAACCAAAACCGACACTAAAATATATATAGATGAAAACCCAAGAAAAAACATGAAATTTCATACAATACTAAAACTACTGAATGAGATACTATAACAACCAATAGGTGATGGCGGAAACAACAATGAAGCACAATTTTTTTCTGAACCTTCAGTTAGTGATATCCGTCCTGATCACCAACATGCTCTGGGTAAATTAAAAAATAGTTTACATATAAATTTGGTGAGTATAACAATATAATCAATAGGAACTTCCCTGGTAATATAATGTAAATGATAAATAAATAATTAAAATTATTAGTGAACAACAGTGAAACTATGTAATCATATAAACATGTTTTACAAGGGAAAAATATCACCATGTATTGCATACAAGAGAGAATAATATTTTAATCAAACATTTAAGATGAAAAATTTTCTCTTCCTATATGGTTTTCTAGTCGGACTCAGCGTCACACATCATGATTGTATCTCCCCTAAATTAATCCATTATGAAAGGATTTGGGAGGTGAATCACAACATGAATGTCTGGAAGCACATATTCACGTCATCGCATCTATATAAACACATATTGTATCCAAGTAGCTTATGAAATCAACCACATAGAATATGAATTATATAACACATTGGTTGTTATAACTCAAGACATTGAAGTCTATACAAAAAGCAAGTACCTCAAGACATAAAATCTTTTAAATGTCATAACATTAATAATATTTTAGAAACTATATCTAGTAGTACAGGTATGTTAAATAACCACATTAATGTTTGTGTAAACAACCTCCTAGATTCTTCTGAGTGTCACTCATGCTAAACGACAAGGGTGGGGAAGCATATGAAATAAAAGAATATATAGTATGTAATATAGACCACCCCAAAATATGGAAAAAACCTATTCACAGACTCAACTACTCCTATGGTCAATTGATCTCATAGCTTCTTCTGCTAAGACCAGATCTCCTATAAGTAGCTATGAAAATAAAAGGACTATATTAATATCATTAATTAATTATTATCAATTACGTCTACTAATTATCTAATTTTTCATAATTAACCATTCTAATTAATACAAATTATGTTACATCTCATAACATTAATCATCAAAGTAAATTCCTTGCCCTCGAAGAATAATCCAAACATGGTCCATGGTTTACAATGATTAACATCATTATGAATTTTAATTCATTATTCAATGAAGAAACTGGGTAAAAAAATATAATTCATTATTATTATAATAACATATCAATATAATATGGGAAAACTGTTATATTTGACCCCTGAGAGAAAACATGCAACTAAGCACCTCCTGATATGTCAAGAAGTGGTCAAAGAATGTAGATAAAACATGTAACATTCCCATCATCCATTAAAACAAATTACTGAAATTATACCATCTATCAACATATCATCAACAGGTAAAAACATATTAAACCAATTCCAATAGATCTGATTCAATCACTGATATCCACATGCATATACTGATGCATCAATCTATAAAAATAATACTCTATTGACATATAATTTAGGACTCCCTTCCCACATATCAAAAAAAATATCCAAGGCTCATCCATACTAGGAAGACATCACATCTACGACTACATACTCTATAACATGCATCATCCCTCTAGGATCAACCGTATTGGGATCATATAACAAGGCTCGTATCTAGAACACATCAAAAATAATATTGAATAAACAAGAAATCTATATAGAAACTGGGCCATAAAAACAAGGAATTCATCCATCTCATGTAAATGGGAATCTAAGGCCCCAAAAATAATCTTTATCATACAACCAGTTTTTATTCCATCGTTAATTAATATATTAATTTATTAAAAGATCCAAGTATGGTCACCATAAATCATCAAGCTATATCAACGTTATTGTCTTGTAAAACTCCATCTAAATCCACTAACATAGATTTATATCATGGAAGTAAAAAATATTCTATAATATCTTAAGAACAGTGAAGACCACAAAAAAATCCCCAATAAGGTAATTCCACCACAATATCTATGAAAATAAAATCACCCCAAGGTGATGTTCGTGGGTGAAATGGTTTTTCTCAGGTGAGTTTAGCTACCTATTCACATACGTGATCACCACAATTTTTTGAACCAGGAAACATCTCATTCCTATATGTAAATTGTCACAAATACCTCAAACATCACTCTTTATACAGAAAATTGAAACACCAAATCACTAATTAGGCCCCCTTTCATGTATCATAATCTTCTAGACACTTATTTGTATTGATGAAATTCCAATAAATATTATAAAAAACTAAAAATGGGACATAATTCCGTATATATTTTGATAAAAACCTATTATAATAATCTGCCCCAATAAAGAACCTATAAACACCCACAAAATTATTGTGTTCTTACCAAGAAACAACTTCCTCAATAATCAATGGGTCTACAACCTTAGCCTGTTGAGATACCACATTCTAAATAAACTATATAAATCAGATTTAAATTATAAACATGTGTAACATCCCATAGAGTTTATTTCATCCATTAACCTTGAAATCGTCTCTGATATGATGGTTATGATTCTTTTCCAATATCAATTATATCAATGCTTCATCAATAAACATGACTAAGAATTGTTACTTTAATATAAGTAAAATTATTTCTATGATCCCTAAGAACACATAGCATGTATTTGTGTCACCAAATGACCTGACCATGAACACTATGTGCAGGAAGAAATTTATTTACATGGTACCTGACCATTTAATGAGATATGGATGTTCCTAGATAGCACCAGGTGATACAGATATAACATTTATTATGGATTATCCCATATATAATTGGGTAATGCAAATATATATTATATAATGGGTGTGCCCAGATATCTCTTCAATTAATTATGTAGGGTTATTTTTCTTAATATTCAAGAAAATGGGTTGTACTAGAGGGTTTCTCCTACTGATATAACTGAGACTCATTTATTTATGACATTCTGTTAAAACATGTTATAGATGTTATCCTCTAAGATTCGAAACGGGGGTTTGATTTGTTTTCGATGTGTTTTAATGATTTTACGTCAGAGAAAAGTTTATGTTTTCTTCATTTGTAAATGATTTATTTCATATAATCCATGAATTATAAAAATAATTGAAAAAATTAACATTTTATAGTTTTCATGAGAATAACGTTTTTTATATTTTTTTATTTCCCTCAATGAGTATTTGGTGCACTTCCAACATTTAAAAAAAAGAACATGGATTAATGATAATTAAGAATAAGGTATAATTCAATAATATATTCATGAATATATTTAGGAAAAGAAATGATATTTTAGATTCAAAATATTATATTCTAGAGAAAATAGCAATTTTTTAGAAGGGTCAATTTATATATATATAGGGTTTGTAATGATATTGTTATGAAATGTATCTCTAAAAATCATTTCCCAAAAAGATAATTGAGAATGTAAGAATGTGAATTATTGTTCATGTTCACTATAATATGTGATTTTTAAGGCCTAGTCTATATTGATTCTTTCAAATCATAGTTTAGATAACTTTAGATGTTAGGATATTTTTAATAGAAATACCTTGAATGTTTTTACCATATAGATGTTCTTAAATGTAACCAAATTTTTATATTAATTTTTAGATTCATCTAAATTATGTTTACTATGAATGTATTTTTAAAGAGGAAAAATAGAATCCATAGCTGGATGGCAGTGGGTGGGAATATCCTTCCAAATCCACATCTTATGGTTGATATAATTGGAAAATAAAAATTGATTATAGATATGGATCAATTGAAAAAATATATAAATGGCTTGGGTTTCCACGCTAGGGGGAAGTTAGATCTATAACAGAAAAAATACTAAATAGTGGAGAGTTTAATTAGAAAAAACCCCCCATCAATTGGTAGATCAGATGACCCTATGATAAAAAGGATTTATAAATGTTTTGGATAATATATTTTTAGTCATGGGATTTTTTCATAGTTACTATAACCCTATTAGTTTATCATTATGATGGTGAATATAATAGATATATTTTTTTAGTTATAAATAACTCAGATAATGATGATATTATATCCATATAATATGAATCATTTAAGAAACATATTCATGAGAGATATTTCCATGTGGTTTTTCTATAGATAAGGAATCAATTTTAGTAATTGTGAAAAAATAATTATTTTGATGCTAAATATAATGAATCCATCATAATATAGGATAGGTATGTTGAGAATATTGATTTGGAAAATAATTTAAAAATAAATATTTATGAGTAACCACTGAATCCATGTATACAAATTGTATTAGATGAACATGAATATAAAATTTATGAGAAAGTGTTTTGTTGTGATGAGAATGTGGAGATGGTTTTATATAAAACATATGTTTTTCAAGATGGAAAGAATACAAAAATTTCATGTGGAATGAAATTGAGTAGAAAAATTATAATAAGTATAGTGGTAAACCCCTAATACATTCCATGTGCATAAAATAGAATATCAGGTAGTTTTCGACCTGATTGGTAATGTTTTTCTAGTGTGGTCAGTTGGGGTGTAAGGCTCATGGATATAAATAAATTTTTCTTAAACAAATAAGAAGCCGGGTAACTGATATACATCCAATGATGATTTTTTTATTCTTAATGCATTTGTTAAATATTCTAACATCTCAATGAGGTTAGTTTCAGATGATGTAAATCATCATGATTGAAATCTGAAATGTGTAGAAATTCCATTTTCTTTTAGTATAAATAATGATGGACTATCAAATGAAGTGGAGATATGTATGATAATTCTTTATTCAAATTATTCTAATTCCCATTTTAATCTGCAGATTTACATTCTTCCATTTATGAGAAACTATAAATTAACATGGGAATATCACCAAATAAATAATGGATATCTCTCTTAGTTAAAAATATATTTGAAAATAAAAATGCTTCAATGATTTGTAGGAATATCCCTATTTTTATTAGTTGTATGGTCATCCATTCAAATCATTCAGAACATAACATTGTGGTGTTTTATATTGTTTTGTATTGATTAAATACAATTATATCATTATACGATAGATTTCATACCATATAATGTTATATTACATGATGTTTAACCTGTGATATATAACCATGAATCCAAAAAAATGATTAGGGTTTGTATAGAAACATATGTAGATAATATTATTTTAAAAAATAAATCGTTAAAATAAGTGTTCTCAAAGTATTGAAAAAATTCATGGATGTATGTCGGAATAATTTTTATAATGTTATTCCTTATCTAGAGGATTTTTTAAATGATTGACAGAGTTCTGGATGCTAATCCTATTTCTAAATCCCATAATCAAATGGATCTTGTAAAAAATGTAGAATTTAAAAATTTATTCCAATAATTTCTTTCTAAAGGATTGATTTGAACTAGAATATCAATATGGGGTTACCTAATAATTTTTTTTAAAATAAGATGGTTCAGTGATACTTTTCATTTATTATCAAGCCTTGAATGACATCACTATTAATGATCAAAATCACTAACCTCATATTGAGGATTTGTTTGATTAGCTCTAGGGAGGTAAAGATTTTAAATTATTGATTTCTATTCATGGTACCATTAGGAGAAGGTTAAAGATGATGACATTCATAAGATAATATTTTAGACTATATACGAAAATTATGATTTTTTTTTATTTTTCCATCTAGGTTGCCAAATCCAATGAATTTATTTATAGACCTTAAGAATGGAATTTTCATTTTTTTAAATTCTTTTCTTCTGTTATTAGAGGTAATTTTTTATTAAATTTTAAAATTTAGGAGGAACATGAAAGAAACATATGGATTATTTAATAATACATACAAAGAAACAAACTATATAAAATTTTTAGTATTTTTGAATTTTTGTGGAAAAAATATTATTCCTAGAAAATATTTTCTCTAATAATGGTATAATGATTGACCCTACTATGGCAAAAAAAAATTAATGATTGTAAAATAATAATAATGTTACATACATTCATAGTTTTATATATTTATTTGGTTACTAATTGTGGTTTGAAGAAACTTTTCATCAGTTATTTATCCTATTGACCACGATTACTCAAAAATGATGTAAATTTAACTAATCAAATGAATGTTATGGGTATTTCCAAGAACTAAATATAATATTGTAAATGTAGTGTAGTTTTAACAATGCCTTATAGAAATGGATAATTTTTCATCTATAATGATTCTTCATTGATAGGCTTGGTTGTGTTTTAATAGGGAATGATCAGGTTATTGCTTATACTTCACATCAGTTGAATCCCCAAGATCTAAATTAACCAACATGTGATGTGGAATTATGATCTACGTACATTCCTTTATGAATTTAGAGGATTCAATTCTATGGAGTAAATTGTGATATATATTTTGATAATTTTTTTTAAATATATTCTATATGAAATAATTGAACATGAAATAGATATGATGGATATAATTGATCACAAATTATGAATACATGATTCATTACCTTCCTGATACATAATAAAATGTTTTCGGTGCTATATATAAGAAAAATAATGATATATTAACTCATTACATTGGGAAAATTACTATTTGGTTATCATTTTATTATTTTTTATAGATTTGTTCGATGAAAAGGAATCCAATGTTTTCATTTAGGTTTCACTACTATCAAATCAATAATAATAAATTTAGAAATAATTGAATGATTATTTTCTTAGTTAGAATGTTTATAATATATTTAGAAATACATGTTTTCTATGACAGATAATGAAACTATCATAAAATTTGAAAAACAATTATGTGTTCTATGTGATACCCATGTGATGTGAGTATTTTTGAGTGAAGGTCATAGTTCAAAATTTTCTACTCATCCTGAAAGTACATAGATGTTAAAAATCATCAGTCGTATTATTTATGAGATGGAATTAGAAAATACATTATATCAATTACCCTAAAAGTTTTGATATATTAATTGGGTAAATATATGTGAATATTTTTATTGGGTGTGCCTCATCCTATAGCAGTGACGATGTGGCAGTGGAAAAAATGTATTAATGGATTTCATTGAGTGATATTGAAATATATCTCGTGGAAACAATATGATTTTAGTTATTATTTATTAGATAACTAAATATGAATTTTTGACATTCCATTCAAGATACTATATATTTGGATCACAATTCGAGAACATATATCAAGAATATTATCAGGTTCCAAGTAGTTCCTCTCTCGATTGTGTCATACTGTGATCCTAGGTTCACACCTAATTTTTAAAATGTAATTCAGAAGTCGTTGGTTCTGAGTTAAATCTCAGTAAAAATTATAATTCTCAATACGATATATAGTAGAAAACAATGATTCATACCTTAGAGGATATTCATAGTTCATGATCAAATTATTTCTACGGAATTTCATGTAATCAAATTTATTTTGTGACAACTGGTTCTGGGTAACAGCACATACAGCCCACTATAACATGGACGTCGGTTCCTGGCCTGCTAGGTAACACCAGTTGCCCCACAGACACGTTTTCCCCACCCTAGGTCCCACCCATGTGCTCAAACGGGTCATTTGACTAATGAAATTCCCCACAGGCCAACACAAGTATTCTATATTGTTCTTTTTCCTCACTCACACACACCCTCAAAACAAATCCCAGAATCCTAATCACTAATCTAGGATAAGAATGCTTAACTGTGGATCTTTAATAAAGTAGGCTTCTAAAAAGGAAGGTGCACCATATTGACATTAGCCATATCCTTTAGTCATTTAACGGTTTGTCATTCTGGGGTGTTACATTAACCCCCCCCCCCCCCTTGAGTACAATGTCGTTGGTATGGGCCATGCATCTCAACCCAGGTAGTGTACTACACATAAGGGTTGGTACCACCTCTGATACCGAATGTGACAATTGGGTTCTGGTGATAGCACACACACCCCGCAAAAACAATGACATTGTGTCCGAGCCTGCCAGGTACGACCAGTTTCCGCACAGACACATGGTCCCCACTCTTAGGCCCACCCACATGTTCGAATGGGTCATTGGACTAATAAAACTCCCCACAGGACAACACATGTTTTTTTCTAGTGTTTTTTGTCCTCACTCACACACACCATGAGAAACATCCCAGAAGATCACCCAGCCTGATCACTACTCCAGGATGGGTACCACCTCTGATACCAAATGTGACAACTGGGTCTTGGTGATAGTACACACACCCCGCCTTAACATGTCCCTTAGGTCCTGGAATGCCAGGTACCACCAGTTTCCCCACAGACACGTGGTCCCCACCCATGTGCCCGAATAGGTCATTTTAATAATGACACTCCCCATAGGCCAACACATGCCTTTTTTATTGTGCGTTGTCCACACTCACACACTCCCTAATAAACTTCTTGGAAGGTCACCCATCCAGATCACTACTCTAGGGCAAGCACACTTAACTATTGAGTTCTAATAAATTAGGATCTACATAAAAAGTTCCACGTGATTTAAATGAGTCATATCAATTTGTAATTTAACCCTTTATCATTCTAGGGTGTTACATATTTTATTGAGAGTTCATAGAAAAATTATTTTCATATAAATATATATATTGTAAAATTTGATGCATTATATAGAAATTCATGTTGGATTTAATCTTTTTTAGAATTATGTAGGATAAATGATGTTAATTGAAAAATATATTATGGAGTAAATGTATGATTATTTTAAGCTCATTTAGTTTCATATGAGGAATGTTGAGAGAAGAGAAAAATATTATCCCAATAACTAGTGGAATGATATTTCTTTTGAGGTTTGTAATAACTTCATTATCAAAGTATATCCATGGTATAGTGTTATGAGTTTGGTTAGAAAGGGGGATTTATTCTCATGATTCATTTATACATTTAATAACTAATAGAATGTTGCATCTGTTCCACATTGATTGAACATACCTCAATATTTACCCTAGGTACAAAATGTGCTATATTTTTCAATTATAAGGATGTATGTACCTTATTCATCTCATGATTTGATCCCCATAGTATTTTCATTAAAATAAATGCATTGTTATGTGGAATATAATATAAATATTTTTTAAAATGAGAGAATATGTTTCAGAATAAGTTAATTCAATATGTTTATGTTTTATGGAGAACCCATTTTATTGATTAATCAATATCAAAATATTAGAATGCATTATGGGAATGATATCCTCACTAGATTATTGTGTGAATAAAAATTAAATGAAATAATATTCAATAGGTAAATAAGTTATAAACTAATGTAATGAAATAATAAATAAATTTCTTTCTTGTAAAAATTAATTTTCATTTATATTTATTATAAAAATATTTTGTTGTTTGTAAAAAAAAAATGAAATAGTTATCATTGAAATATATTCTTATAATGTTTTATTTCAATAATAAATTTAATATTTTGTAATTATAATTTTATAATATTAATTTTATTTTTTTGAATCATCGAATCAAAATTAATATATGATTAAATGTTTAGATTTTTTAGAATGTTTTTATTTTTCAATGAATTGTGAAAACACAGATTTTGGAAAAATTGTAATTTATTTTAAATATATTATGTAATTTAAAAAGACATATATATTATAAACGTAATTTAGTGTGACATAAGAACTTAGTATTAATACTTATATCACTTAATTTATTTTTAATCAACATCATATAGGATTTTATTATAAGATTATTGTTTGTTTTAAGAATGTGATTTTAAAAAAAATATTTCAAAATGGATAATTATTCTCCATTTTAATTAATTAAATATCACATAATGATAAATTATTTCATTATATTTATATTTTTTATATTAGTAAAAATTTATTAAAATTCATAAAATGATGATTAATAGTCATATCCTAAAATTTTAATCACCTTTTTTGGGGAAATACTGTTCATGAAAATCCAATTTTCATCACGCCTGCGGGTTTAATTTTTAACTATATATTTCCCCATAATTGAATATATCTTGTTAAAACGGATTAATGATTTTTAATAATAATAGATTATACTATTGATAAATTTTAACTCAATTGTTGACATCAGTAAATATTGAAAACAGAAAAAATTAAATATTGTTTTAATTTTAAAAATGGTTTTACTAGTGTTAAAATAAGAATATAGTATCTAGATAACCAAAAACATGTCTAGAATCTAGTGTATGGTCATATATATTACTTATAATGTTTTATTTTATATATAGATCTATTATGGTGCCTTTTGAAATGTGAAGAACTTTGTAACACGTTTTATTTTTAGAATTTACAATTGTGTCATTCACCTTACTTAAAAAAAGGACACTTAATCTCCTCTCCACTTGACACCTTTAAATATATTTTTTATCATTATAGACAAACCAAAATATCTTTCAAAAATTTCTATAGTATGGGTTATAAATGTGAATCTCTATGTCCTCATATTTAGGATTTGATTTACATGTCATGGTTTTAATGATATTTATAGTGAAAAAATGTGTATTTTATCATGTGTAAATTTTATATTTCATAGGATCAAAGAAAAATAAAAAATAGTTAAAAATTAAATTTTTTTCAAACCTTGTTATGGAATAATGTTATTTTATTATTTTTTATGTCCCATTCTCAGCTTTTTGTCCTCATCAAATGATTTATAATTTTTTGACAGGGTTTAAGGATAGTTAAGAACAAGTAATATTTCAAGTAGAAGTCATGATAGGTTTTCATGAAAAATAAATCATTCTTTATTTCTAAAAATTCATATTGTATAAAATATGGAAGAAATTAGTAATGTACACAATGTTTATATATATATATATTTATGTAAATTTTTTGGCTAAACTATCTAAATCTAAAAAACAATTTATTTGGAAATGCATGAATCTGAATTCTAGTTCCAAGTCTCTAAAATATGTAATGTTAAAGTTTATTATTTATATTTAATGTCAAAGGAGTGTTATTACAATGATGAATATATTGGGAGATGATTTAGATCACTTATTAATTATTGGACTCTATATCAATATATCCATTGTTAAAATACCTATATTATTATGGTGTTTATTGTTATGTTAGGTAATAAATATCCATATAATAATTTGTAATACTGATATATGAAGAGTATGGGTAACAATTTTTAACGTAAAATATTTTTATTAAAAATTCATGACTACAATCCATTGAACTATTATATGTATGATTCCATTATTTCTTAGGGAATTTATTAGAGTGATTCCTCAGGGCCTTGTAGTGGAATCATTGTAAATTGGTTTCTTCCATTTTTCCTTTTGACTATCATGCAAAATAAATTTTCTCTAAATTTGAGACAAAAACAAAGTCCCATTAAATAAGTTAATGGGTGTTTTACGAACAATTATTATATGTATGTAACTATAATATTCCTTGCTTTACCATATTATCAATTTTTTCTACACGATGATAAACTATCTCCTTATTATAATGTTTTATTTAGTATGAAAATTATATTTATAACTCATTTTTAGTATTGATATCATTTTTTTCATGATATATATTTTTTGAGACATTTTTAGGTAATATGGATCCTCAAGTACTACACATTATATGATCAATTAAGTTATCATTATTCATTTCATTGTTTCAATTATAATAAAGAACATACCACTATAAAATTGTAAAATTAGCCTCTTTTTCTATTAGCAAATATGCATTGATGTCCTTAGGTTCAATAATTCTCATTCAATCTCCACAGATTTCTCATAAGGAAGATAAATTTTTAGAAAATTTTCATTGAATGTATTCTATTCAACTATATAAATCTCCTCATCATTTTTATTATTTTTAAATATGGATCACCTTCTCTAACATCACCTCTAAAGTGATACACTATCATAATGGATTTATCCATCTCAAAGGATCATAATACCAAAAATAATCTATATAAGAAAATAATTCATTATTATATTTCAATAGTATTAGTTGGTACACTGAAATGTTAGGGTAATTATCTCATAAAATAATAAAATATTCTTGATCCCTATGGAGGGGAAACCAGAACTTCAAATGAAAAGTTATTTGTCACAACCTGAGGTAATTTTCCTTGAATAATCAAAATTATCACTTTAAAAATATTAACATGGTTTTCAGGATTCATGATATAGTTATCATATTATATGTGGTTTTTGTACTAGTTTTTGGTTTTCTAAGGAGGTTCCATGGTCTAAAAACATTATTATTGTTTAAAAATTAAACTTATAAAATTAAATTTAAAAACTATTCATGATTAATTTATATAATTTTTTCTATTAGGGAAAATATATTATCTCTACATCAAATTTTTAAAATGTAGTTCCTATTTTTTTATAATAATCTTTCTTGTGATACCAACTATAGTTCTCCAACCTCAGTTTTTTTATAGTTGGTGGGTTGTTTATTACATGAGAAATCATGTACGAGATATTTAATTCTATGTATCATGGTTTTTTATTCCTCTAAAAACTAGATACATAACATTAAAACACTAAATTAAATATATATGTATTTATTCCATAATATTATACATCTTGAATAATAGTATTCCACTTCATTACTAGGGTAAATGGGAAAACAACGTAAAAGTTGTGAGACTGAATACTAATTGAAGATAAAATATACAAAAAAAAATATAATAAAGCATAAAAATGGAATATGAAACAACATGAGAATAATTGAATCCATAATAATGAATACACAAGTGTTATCCATTTAATAATTATAAATGTGTAATCACATGGATAATAAAAACAATTTGAATGATGGAATTACATTATTTATAAAATCATAATCATTGTATTAAGGCTCTGTTACAAGACAATATACATGAAGGATAATGATTCTTATATTTCACTATCACAGTTGTTTCATAAGACCTACCAATGATCTCAATGGACATATAATTTTATACACCACCAGTAACTTAAAATCACACTAAATTCCATCACATTCTAAATGATTATAGGCTATACATGGCATAATGTTTTATTATAAACAACTTATAAATATATGGAACATTTTCTAAATTGAATTTACCATACATGATCCCCCCGAATGGAACAATATATTGTTCATGTCATTATTATATATTTGTAGTCAACTTATTCAAAATATTTTTTAAGTGAAATCCCTTATCAAATATAATGAATATTTATGGTTTCATGGCTATCAAAAATGTTCCCACAAATAGTGATGTAGATAATGTTGGACACAAAAAGTACCTATCATTATTGTGTATTTTAAATGTGGTTAGGGAATTTTATTTTAAATGGTACGAGACCGAATAAATACATACTTTATATAGAACATTATAAATTATATAATTTTTATAATGTGTATATTAATAATCCACAATCTATCATGTGGGAGTTTCAAATTGGGTGCACCGTAAGGTCTTATTTAATAGACACTAGGATGATGCCAAGGATATACCCAACCAACTATTTTCCTGGTTTATTACTAATAAATTCATATTAATTAAAAATAAATTCACTTATAGTATTTAGATGGGTATTTATTTTCATGAAAAATTACATATATTTTACTTAACCAATGTATATTATTTATATAGCTATGAGGAGGTGTATTCATAATAAAGACTTAGAAATTTTGAATAATGTGATTGAAAAAATGTATATGTGGTATATAGTTCTTAATAATGTAATATATTTTTAAACAAACATAATAATGGGATAATATTATGATTATTATAAATGTTATGAAAATGGTAATGTAAATGAGCATCGTAAAGAGAGACAATATCAACCTTTAATACAAAATAGTAAATTTTTTACAAAAGGTTATAAAGTAAGGGGTTTTGTGTAATGAATTCTTGATATAGTTAAATTGGGGTATAATAACATGGGTATATTGAAAGGAAGAAATTTAAATGGAAATTTATATGGTATTGTAAATAAGTGAACTCAAATTGGAAATAAATAAAGAGAATATGAGTCATTACATCTCTTGGAATTCTTCAATTTAAACCCATCATTATGACAAACCAAAAACATTAATAATGAATATATAGATAATGGATAAACTCCTTGAGATATTAATAGTAGGGGACATTCAAATTTAGTTTTTAATAATTAAAGGAAGTTTTATGTATTTGTAGTCATTGTGAGTTGAATTTCATGTATTGATTTATTAATTATTTTATTATTCCAATTTCTATTAGATCCCCACTATAAATATTGTTGTATAATATTCTATTTAATTCCAAAATTAGGTGGCTAGTTCCAAATATAGTGAAATTATACATCAATGGATTAAATGATTTATTATTACAGAAATATTATTTTCTATATATCGTATTGAACCATTTTAATGTTATATTTTGACTTTATTAAAAATTACAAAAATGTCACTTCATGGAAAATTTTGACATTCTAATTCCAAATATATTTTCTATTTAAAAAATTTAATTCCATAACTACTTTGATGTGACGAGGAAGTGCAAAAAATAATAGAAGATAACATACCTATTTAAAGACTATAGCGACACCATAATCCCTATGTATATGAGAATACAAATGTGGAATTCATATTGTGTACTATAAAATTTATAAAATAAAATGAAGATTTGTTTAGGATTTCTTGATTGAATGATGAGTCAATATGGAAATTAAATGGAGTTTTAGTAGGTTCTGATTTATATTAATTTCATTTTGAAAATATTCTTTAATTAATCTTCAATAATAGTAGTAAATATATATTTTGAGATTTAGAAGGAGGAAAATGAGTGAAATATGACATTGATATTATTATTACTCATTTTATATGAAAATATAAAAAATATAGAAACAAGACTATGTTAATAGTTATTCATATTAAAACTTATTCATAAAAATGCTTATAGATAACTTTAATTTTAGGCATAATATAATTCATATACGAAAAAAACATTTAAGAAGATGATAAAAAACATATCATTTTCTATGTTTTTTGTTTTCCAGGATAGATTAAATTAAGCAGATAAAATTAGAAATTTTAATATCATATATTATGATGATATTCCACAACTATATGAACTCTATAAATAAGATGAAACTTCCTTCATTGGTATTATAGAAGATGAATTTTGGATCTATGTAGTCTTTTTTAGACTCTAGAAAACTCTATAATATTTCTTGAATTATGTGAAATTATAAAATATTTTAATGAAATAATATATCATTAGTAAATTCACTCTACATTGTTTGTGAAAAGAAAATTGGTCGAATAATTTTCCCTTATTTATGCTTATTTTGATAAATATAAGGAAGTTGTGTTCATGAGATAATAACAATGAAAAATCAGTGGCTTAATAATTCATATACTATGAACAAATTATTTTAAAAACATAGTGTTTTTATTATTTTAGTTTATATACATCATATTGGATGAAAGAGAGATTTAGAGAATAAAATAATAGGGAAAAATATACTAAAAAGTGAGGATGGGATATGGTATAATTATTTATCTTGGATTAAGAATTATCAAAATTGATTTACCTCCTCCCCCACTTTTTTAGTAATGTTCTATATTTATCCTTTCATATAAAAATTATTATTAGAATCTAGTTATCTTATGAAGGTTTAGTTATAGGATAGTTTCCCTCAAATAATATATGTTATACAAAAAACATGGATATGAAAATTTCCATAAACACGCTGATGATAAAGGGGGATGGTTATATTTATTAAAATAAATTCAAGAATGAATAATGGGAAAAATGTATGTAAAAATATCATATAGGAAGTAAAATATACATATGAAAAGATTTTTTTAAATATTGAATTTATGGGAAATGGATTACTTATGGTGACACATTCTATGGTTTTAATTATAATATACTCTATTCTTTTAATAGTTTTTAATCCAATGATTCAATATGAGAATTAATAGTACCATTGTAAAATTGTGTGAAGTCTTATGAGAAAATGTGGGTGAGTTATTTTACAATACTTTCTATTTTCGATATTATAATTTCATGGTATATATTATTACATCTTTACATAAATTAAAAATAAAATGAATAATTCATCGATATCATTTAATTTTAGAAATATTTATGAAAATGTAATTTTTTTTTGTGATTAATCTTATTATTAAGTTTTTAGACCATTTGGATAATAATCATGTATTTATTATTGTGTGTTTTGTTTTTTGAAGTTTAAAACACTGTCCAATGTATGTTTTCACTAATAATGGGATTCTTTATATGACTAAAATAGTTTTTGAGTAGAAGAATTGGTTTAATTAAGGAGGTTGATGAAAATAATGTGATCAAATCATACCCATGTGAGAATAAATGAAAAACATTATCAATACATATAAATCAAATAACTCAAATTCCATCTGATCATGGGAGGAGAACATAGACTCATGAAAATGTAAACCCATTACATCATAATAATATATCTTAATATCTTATTACCCTAAATGTAAATATTTATATGATATTGTAATATCATGTGTGAGTGCTAAATAAAAATCATTCCAATGGGAGAGGTATAAAAGTTTAATAACTCGGACCATACCTACAATATGTGAGATTAAATTATAGAATATATACGTCTCAGAAGATTTATTCTCACTACATCATAATTGTATTGATATATCCCTAAAATATATCATTGATTAATTCCTATATATAATATGGGATCAAAGATCATGGATATTTTATAAGAATGAATAATTTTCTAATATTTTTGTGTATTAATAACCCCAAATATAAGTTTACAAACATAGATATATATATTTATTAAAATATTATATAAGAATGATTTTACTCTATGGGATATTAAAGTAAAAAATTTCAATCCCAACATAATATTACTATGAAACCTATGTTAGAGTATTCTTTTACTAGTTTAGACTAATAATTTTATATGGGGTCAATGATGCACTATTTTATAGTTACAAGCTTGAAATACCCGCATCTTGTTGACCCATTGAGCATGAACTCTTGATCATTATAGATACAAAAATATATTTTTTCATAAAAACATTTTATGCATCAAATGTGTTCATGGTACTCATGTTTTATATGTAGGGAAAAAACATGAAAATTATTACACCTATTCATGGTTTATTCTAATCAGGTAATGAGGTAGTGAGAATACCATACGATGATTATAATAAAAATCTGAGGATTGTGGGTTGATATAAGTGGTATTTATCACAAGGAATATATGGGAACATATCCTTAAATATTTTCATGTGTGATTACCTCCAAAATTCCCTCTTACATGGAAAATATCAATGAATTAAGAATTATTAAAGTACATCTTATTAGTCCACGTATATGTAAATTTAAATTTCTATCTATGGTGTCAGGTATTTTATGTCTTTTTAAAACAATGTTATAAATATATATAAATATATATAACATTATAATACCATTTATGAAAATATGTATAGGATTACCCCACCCGTCATCACTAAAATAAAATAGATACTTTCCTCGTTTCCCTATTGTTTAATATCACAGTTGTTTTTGTTCTAATTAATGAATAAGTTGATGGTTGTTATTGTTCCAATGTGTCTTTTCATTTCTTATCTCATTTGAGGTTTTTATATAATCCATATATCATTATCATTTCTCATTCATTAAAGTGTGGTTTGTTTTATTAATGGGTGATCAAGGGTTTATGATAACATATAAATTGTGAATATAGGTTGTTCTATTGTTATTGAATTCTTCATTATGATATATGGAACACTATGTATAGTAAGTGATTATTGTTTTACCGATTTGGAAATAAAACAGGAGAGAAATTTTTATATAGGTATTATAACTTTCTGATTGTTATGGGGAATAAGATAGGTGAGGATATTATTTACCTATAAATTATGAGTCAATTTTTATAATATTTTGAAAATAATTAGTGAATAAGATCATTTTAACACTAGATTTGAAACAAAATTCATCAATACATAAACTACTAGACACATAATAAACAATAAATATGAATAACTCCTCATAAAACATCACAATTTTGTCTACTAAATCAGATTTATTATTAGGATTTATCCTATTTTCATATCCAAGTAGTTTTAGATGTATTAGGAATAAACATAATTTGAAGGTTTCAAATTCGATCATTTATTGTATAAGGGATCCAATTTAAATAAGACCATGGCAAGAGTCATTGAATTTTTTTTGAAGAATTATTTTAGTTAAATTTCAAAAAATAATTAGGTTATTATTATGTAATTAATGATAGGGATAAATTTTAATTGGATTTCCTTATATGTAGCACAAAGGCTTCAATTTGAAAATAATCAATTTTTTGTAGAGATTTACCAAGAGTATATTAATTCAAAATATATTATAAATAATTCATTTATATTATATATTAATATATAGATTATAATATATAGTTTATGAAGCTATAATTATTTTTCTTTATTGTGGGGTATGTCTATAGTGGGAGGTAATCAAAAAAAGTAGGAAGCCTCTTCATGGATAATTTGTGAAAGGAGGGATAATAATTTATTTTAAATGAAATCAGTATATTTTCTAAATAAGTAGATTTTTTGGGTTGGATCTATATCCTTATTTGATAAAAATATTTATTTATTCTAATTATATATATTTCTCTATAGATAAAATTTTTATTTATAGAAACACAAATATACTCATACATACCTAGACACACACACACACACACACACACACACTGATGTGTGTCATTCGGTGTGTGCGCTTTCCAATACATGCATGTATTAATTAATGTATGCACTTATATTATAAAGACATATATTTTTATATATTTAATATAAATAAATTATATAATCTTATTCATATCAATTCATGTTTATTTAAATAAAATATTCAATTGTATATTTTTTTCTCAAAATAAATTAATATATATTATTATACTCTATAGTTGTATAAAAAACATATTTTTTAAAAAAATTAACGCTTATTTCATATTTCATTACAAAATATTAAGAGGCACTTAAGTATGTATTTTTGACTGTGTGTGTATGTTCTTGTAAACGTATAATTATTTATTAATGTAAATTTAGATAATTATTTTAGTAAATATTACTATATAATTGTATATATTAATTATAAATATTCTAATCACATCATTATGCACACACAAAAATGATTTTTTAATAGATTAGATAGGTTTTTAGTTCAACTCGATGTTTGTGATTATAAGGAAACTATAACATCAAATTCCTATATTCTATATTATTTCATTAATTAAAAATTACATTACATAATAAAATAAAAAATATTAATAATCGATAGGTTTAGGTTCATTGCAACTTTACTATATAAGAAACTTATTCTACAATAATATGAAATGTTTCGCCATTATTTATCTATACTATATCATCATTTAATCATTTCCCTAGTTAGACTCATCATTATATCATGTAAAATAGAATCATATGATATATACGAGCACAAAATACTAGTAAGGGAAAAATAAACATATCAACATGTTTCATATGGTGAAAAGAAATGGATATGATAAAACATTACCCTAACTTAAATATTTTATTAAAAGATTATGGAATCATGAAGGGTTTTCATATGTCATGATATGGAAATATGTAATCTCATATGATCAATCATTTTACTTGGTGCAATGATTCAGAAAACAAGATAAAAAAATTATAAGCTATGGATCATATCATAATACCATATCAATGGGGTGTGCCCCAAAAATAATAATAAAAATTAATTTGAGGAATAGAAATAACCATGTATTTTCCATAGAGAACCAGGAATCACAAATTGTTTCCCATATCAGATCTGTCATCAAAAACTATTTCCTATATTAGACCTGGTATCAAAAATTGTTGTCCATAGAAGTTCATGAACCATAACATGCTTATAATATAATATAAAGAATAACTACTAATCTCACCATTATCACATGAGATGTAATTTTTTACCTATTGAGTTGTAATGCTATATAAGTCATACCCATCACATAATGTTCAATCGTACACATGAGCACCATAAAGAAAAAAATAATCCCGATAACATTAAATCCAAGGAATAGGAATGTGTATCACATTATATTTAAAAGTATACCATGTAAATAACCATATTCACATGATTTTTTAATATAATATTCAGTAAAATAAAATTGTATCTTCATAAATTCATTTGGATGTTGATTTATAGAAAATAACATCATGGAAAATTGATCCATTTTCAGATAATGAGTGAAAAAAAGAAATATCATAAAAGGGATCAGAATATTATTATTAAATAAAATTGATGAATATTAAATGAATTGATACATATATGGGTTTAGATATTTTAATCAATAAAATTGATGATACATAAATACATTATTATGAAAGAATGATATGTTTATGAGGAGTAAACATTTAAGAGGAAGTGAATTATTCAATACATATTATAGTATTATGGAAAATAATTTATATCAAGTCAAGGTTTTCTAAAAAATAATTAATATTCCAAATAAATAAAATTAGACCTCTTATGTAATAATATATAATAGAATATAGGTAATATAATAATATATGGTTCAATAAAAACTGCATACCTCAATGAAAAATATTTATGTTTTCAAAGTCCCTTACCATTACGATTTATTCTCAGGGATGTGCATCCAAAAACTATATCATAAATGTAAAAATTATAATTTAATATTTAATAACATTATTAAAATACATCTCCGTTTATACCATTAATTTTTTATAACGATCTTCATGTATTAGATTCTTATAAATAGTTATTTATTCTTTGAAATAATTTTTTAATTTTGGTGTCATGATTTCTTATTTACATAAATTCCATCACTAACGAAATTAAAATATCATTAATTTTTGTTATAAAGATTATTTCAAATTTATAATTATCTTGAATTCTATTTTTTTATAATTGAAAATTAAAATCAATACTAGTTTTGGGTTATTTACCAATGTCAATGGATTTCCTTAAAATTATAATTAATTAATTTTTTCAATAAATGGTGATAATAATGATATATAATTATAATTTATATAATTTATATTCATAAATTGAAAACTAAATCCATCCAAGAATTGAATTTATAAAATTTAAAGCATCATTTCATGGATGTGCCAGTCTTCATGTATGCATTAATGGTGGTTTATTTTTTTTTTGAGGAATCAGAGAAATGATCTATCTTATTCATTATTTTTTAATTTATAAAATTGAAAATTTTATAATAAATATTTATTAAAATACTCATTTATACCTCCCAAGTTAGGAAGTTATGGAATATTAAATATGTTTATTCTTAGAGGTGGTAGCTCACACACCTAAAATACCGAAGTTTTTTGTTTTTCTTAATAGAAAAGGGATGGGTGATTAATGATTTTACCATAATTGAAATAAAATATTAGTATACTATAGATATTTATGATATCATTTTAAAATGGTGTACTTTTATTTTAGTTTGAATAATTGTAAATAATAACTAGACAGTAGGATGGAGTTGTAGGACATCTGTACCTCACCAGATGGAGAGTCTCCTTTTTGAAGGGTGAAAATATTTAAGGGATATAATTTTTAAAACAAAAGACCATATTTATGGTTTCTAATAGAATTATTGAATGGGTTTGGAAATTTTTTTTAACATAGGGGTGTTTGTGTAAGGGTAATTTAGTATAGGTGAGCCCCTTTTATAAGTGAAAATGGGATGGAATTCTCAAAAATACACATCACATTATAATAATGTGATGTCACTCTCAAGGAATGTTGATCCAATATTCTAAAATATTGATGATTAGTGATAAGGTCTATAAATGTACCATCCACACATTACCACAATTTTTTAAAAAATGAGGTTATTTAAACCCAAATTTTATGTTTTACAATTTTCATCATTAATGTCGAAACTAATTTTTATCTAAGTAACATATCCTTTTCAAAAAATAATTAATATGTTTATCATAATATAATTTTCAATAAGTAATTATAATTTTGAAATATTTTTAATTTTATATAAATTATAAATTGAATATGAATAAATTTTAGAATAATTATTATATAATGTATTAAAATCCAATTTATAGAGATATATTTTACTTAACATAGAAAACATAAATATTTGTTTGAACAATATAATCAATATTTAAAAATATAAAATATTTCATATAAAATATTTTATATAAAATTAATATATAGTTTTTCTACAAAATGGTTTTTAAATTTAAAAATCATTATTATAAACTAATAATTATATTAATGGAATCGAATTTGGGAAAATAGTATAGATCACTGTTCTATTATAAATTATTTTTTATAAATATTTAAAAAATTACCCTATAAGATTATATTTCTATGATATATTTAAATTAATAAAAACAATCAAATATAGATCAAAATAATTACGTTTTTTATTTTTATTGAAAACTTAATATATTGTAAAAAAAAATTCAGGAAATTTACTTTAGTGTAATATATATATTTTCAAATTTCATATAAATTACTAATTGAACTAGTTTTAATCCATTAATCATATAAAAATATAATATACAAACAAATATTTAAATAATTGGAAAAATATTTTAGTATTCGCCTCACTGCACTAGTAATGTAGATATTTATAGTGACATTTATTTTAGTTTGGGTAATATATATATCATATAATTTTCTTACCATTTTTATACCATCCAATTATATGGATACATAAATCATTCTAAATTTATTTTGATTCAATGTTCAATTTTGAGGATGATATCGAATAAAGAATTTATTTAAGGATGAATATTTTACTAAAACACGAGTACAAAAAATCCACCTTGTACTCAATGAATTTGAACATCAATATTTTATTATAATAAAGAAAAAAGTGAGGGTTATTTTATCTAATAATATACTTTGGTTCCCATGTAGACTCAACATGCTTATGATTTCACTACATAGAGTAAAATATATGGGAAATGTTTTTTATCAAAACTTTTCTACGTGATCTTTGTTTTAAATTGGCAATTTCTCTTATTAAGTATCATTTTCCACTTGTTTTACTACTATTCTCAATAAAATAAATGTATCTAGTAAAAAAATCATAAAAAAATGATACATGGAACACATATGTAACATGATAGTGGAGTCTAGGGATTTCTAAAATATACTCTCCCCCAAATGATTATGGATCATTAAGTTACTGATGTATCTTGGGAACAACATACCTTTTTCGAAAATATCATAAGCCACTTCCACATTGATATGTGAAGCAGAACTTCATAACAAACATCAAACTAATAAATTGAAAAATTATTATCTTCATAAATAATCAAATAAATTTATATTTCTAACTAGTTTAAACCAACAAAAAATTTCTTGTACATGGATTGGAACTATCTTCTTTATCTTTCAAACTTCATTTCAGATTAATGGAGTCCAACATATGATCCCATAATGTTTTGCATATGATCTATTTGAATGAAATAATAGAAAATATTATTATATGATAACTCTTCCAGGGTAACGTGATGACTATAAATTTATGGGAAGTTCATAGAAATACATACTGGTATATCCTATAATGTTTTAATGGTTCATTCATATTGAATAGTAATCAATGGATGATAATAGTTAATGAATCTAATATATGTCACCAACAAATAATGAATAATTATTCAGAATATTTAAGTAATTATTATGTCCATACCAAATAAGAAAATAGTTTTACTCCATGAAAGCTTACAACTTCACATAAATATATATTTTTGAGATGGTCAATGTAGAAATCTTATTTTGGGGAAACCTCACTAACTTTGTAAGGATAATGAATATATCCCAAATTGATGTATAGAATTTAGTCATCTAATGAATTCCTACTGTGAAATACATGGGGATTTTTACCATTTTCAAAATATTCTTATTAATGGATTCCATATAAAAATTAATTTTAATCATACATTCTTACCTTTATGGAATACATTGAATCATGGTATATATTCTACTTTATATCTTCATGTTATCTGAAGAAAAGTTTTTTTGTCTTTATTCATCTTTGTACATATAATATTTATAGAGAATGATTATTTATATTAATAATCCAGTGCGTCCTCAATTAATTTTAGTTTTTATGGGACACATATTTGGGATCTAAACTTTATAACTCTGTCTTTATCAATGTTCAAATCTAGATTATTTAAATTATTTAATATTTCACAAAATATAATTTTTATTATTTATTGATCATTAAATGATAGGAAGTTAGAGTATCTATTATTCAATGATATATTTTTCACATTACATTATGAATTAAATTCTTCCTTTGAAAATCTAAGAGTACATGCTCTTTTTTAATCCTCATTACAGATTGAGTTTCATGATCTTTTATACCGAGATAATTATCCACCATTTTTTTCTTCATGTGGTGGAAATGTATTCAATATTCCTAATCTATTATCAATTACATCAATATAATTTAGTAAAAATTAAATTATTTTTGTATGAATATATATTTCATTATATTTTGTTCAGTATATATATATCATTGTTTTTATATAGAGATAATGTTCCTAATTATATACGAATCTGTCGCCTACTCATGCTCTAAATAATTAATATTTTAATTACAATCATTAGTATTTTAGTTTCATGATGAATTATTGAATACCTTATCATTCTGCATGAGGAACCAATGAAAATCCTTTTTTAGGAATCATCATACTTTACAAACCCTTCTGCATTATAGTGTAATTTATGTGAAGTAATTGGGACCAACCACCTTTTCAGTTCTGTGAAACATTCTTCACATTCCAATATATAAAAGATATTTTCATCCTTATTTGTTAAATATGGTTACTGTATTTCATTTTAATGTGAACGTTATTATAAATAATCAATATTACTTACTATCTTCTAAAAAATCATGACCATGGTTCAAGTGATTAGTTTGGTCCATCCCTAAATTAGTTCCATATTTTATGAATTTACTAATATTAAATTTATTTTTATTATATTACTTGAGAAATATACTTTCTTCAGTAAAATTTTTTACTTTATAAATTTTTTACACATTTTCTCCTTTATCATGTTCTTTAAAAAAATATTGAAAATACCATAATTAAATTACTTCCTCTATCAATATATAACCCTATTCACTATAGAGAAAAAAATATAGATAATGGTTATATCTAAAGAAGAAAGTATTTGGAACTATGAATATGGAAGATGAATTATTCAGTAAGAATTAAATTTATCTAAATTCCTAGTGTCCTTATTTAATTTATTTTTTTCAAAATATATGGGATGTTAATAGTTTTTTTTGTTATCAATATATATGATAAATCATTGAACTGTATTGATCTCTATTGAGTTGATAGAACAAGCATTTAATATGTTTAAAATTATATTTATTATTTATTGTGATCATATTAAGCTCACTATAGTCAATAATAATTCACATTGACCAATATCTATTCTTAATAAAGATGTTTAGTTATCCCAATGGTGATTTAAAGGGTAACATTAAAACATTATCTAATTACTCAATTAGTTTCATAATTAATTCTTCTAATTCAATAGAAGCCAGCCTTTTCATCCTCATTAAGATAGGAAAATATATATATATAATTTCAAATGAGAAATCAACGAAATACCCTATGGGAAGACTAGGATGTTAATTTGGGAATTATGTTGTATATTACTATACAATGGGATTGTTATTAATGTATACTTCATATCCTATCAATTGATATTGAAATATCTTATTTCATGTTGTAATACCCCAATTTATAATTCTTAATTTTATGTTGAGATCATTCATATGTTTCTACCTGAGAATAGGATGATCAACAAAATTAAATTAGATATCCTTCCCTAATAAATTATTATTTTCTATATGTAGAGATATATAATACAAACTCATTATTATATCAACATCATAAAATGTGATAATAATTATATCTCTGAGAAGTATATTCCTAAAAATATTTCTTTGAGAGGATTTATATATCTTATATTTTATCATCATTCCACTAGTTAGTTTCTTATATAGTTTAATATAAAATTATTTATGGTGTGATTAAAAAATATTATAAAACATGGGTGACAAAAAAATTTGATTAAATATAATCAAATAAATTATTTACAAATATACAATGCAGAATAAGTTTACTGTGCATCCCATAATTTTCCGGATTCTCCATAGTCTTAGTGATTAAATATAATATTACTTATTCCTTGGGGTATTTATGTTATTGGGGAATATTATATTTATTATATCTAGGATATGATATTGACTCACATATTTCAAATAATCCGTACAACTAACACATTGATGAGTGTAAAGAGAATTAGTGGTGACCTATATCTCTTATATTGGATTTTTTGATCCATTTTTAACTCATGAGTTTTATGGTCAATAATAAAACATTTAAAATATCATTATGGCCCTCTTAGAATATTTATTTTGTGCTTCTTCCCATATTACTTTCATAAATAATGTTGAACAATCTCTCCATCATGATCTTTTTTTTCATTTTAATTCCCTGATAACTCCAGCGTATTATTTTTTTCTATGGTGTAATGAGAGTATCTAGTATCCATATCGACCAAAAGAATACATAAAAAATTATTTCACTCATATGATGGATTTTTAAAGAAAAAACTCACAAAATAATTGTTTAAGGACACAATAGAAACAGTTGACCTTACACTAAAAAATTTAGAGGAATACATCACCAGTTTGTGATGTTTCTTATACGTTCCAATGGATTCTTCCTCTATTGTTTAAAACTTTATAATTTACATTTTATATTCTTTTAAAATGAATTAGGATAATGTTTATTGGATAACACTATCGAGAACATTTAAATAATCATAGAGTCGAATTCCCCACTAGTTATTGTATTGTTAATAAGACTACATGATTTCATGAAATTGAATTAACATTGATATAATTCTAGAACAAAATTATAATCATATGTGAACTACTGAAAATAATTATTTTTATATCAAATCAATAGATTTTTTAAAAAGTTGTAGAAGATCCAAGTGAGGGGGGTTGATGTTTCTGCATGAAAGGATCAATGTAATGTTTCTTCCTTAATAGTGTGTTTTTTATCTAAAAATTATTTTCATTATTACTCATCAACTATGAGGGTTTGGAGAGAATTATGATGAGGTTTTTTAATCCTCCCACATTCCATTGTTTTTTTAATTTGTGGTAACCATCATGTCATCACCCACACACAATATCATTTTGGATTCTTTATTTCCAACTATATTAAATACAAAAATGCATAAACATAAGCGAAGAATATTCAAAATTATAAGGAGATTTCCATATTAATAAAAATACTAGGATTCAACCATAAATTCATTTACCCTTTTACATTATTTAATTATCATGAAATTTTATTTTATCAATCTATATTTTTATTAGTTTATCCTAGGGTTCATTATGTTGGATTTTCATATCATTATCAACCATGTTCCTTAATGTTACATGGAAATAAATCCTTAATAGTAGTTCATAATGTTCACATGAATAAAAAAATAATATCCATAAGGAGTGTTTGCCCATATTTATTGTCTAAGGTCCCCTCATCATGTATTATACTGGTGGTTGCATAATTTCTCAACCAACTATTTTAAGGGATATTATCCCTAGGTTAATCTATTCAACAACTAGATCCACTTTTTAAAATCTAGATAGTGAATTACTTATAAAAAACCCATATACTCAAGATTTTTACACTATTTCATTTTATCAACCTAAACTTAGATTCACCGCTAGTGTTTTCACTATGTTTCTATAACCCTAATACCCAATAAAAAAATATTAAAAAAAATAACTAAACCATCCCAATTACATAAGAGGATCCCAAATCTAATCCTTCCATGACACTACATCATCTTCATAAATAAAATATTAAAAAAAAAAATTCAACATACCAATTATATATTGGTTTGGTGATTCTAGAGACTATACATATAAGAAACAATTTTTTACAATGAATGTAAAAATTTCCCAAAAATCTAATAACACTAGATATTCTTCAAAAGAACCTCCATGTTAAACAAAACCGCATTCCAAAGTAAATGAAACATAATAAATTTATATGATAAAATAATTTTTAATTTATATACAATAATATCATCGTTTTACTTTGAGAGGCATTAAAATAATTTGTGAAAACATCTGGAAAATAGAAATATCTTATTAAATGAAAATAGAATCATTAAACTGGTAAATATGGACTGTAATGAGGATATGCAATCTTACGTGATCAATCATATTGCAATACATACTGAATGAAAAAACATGAGACTAAAATCATGACCCATGAACTATAACATTACGACATATCATATGATTTTTTCAATTATATGAATATAAACAAAACATTATGGATCAAGAAACGCCACCAATTACCGATATCATTTCAGGTACTCAGCCTAACTATCATATAACATCCAGCATTTCAACCAATTTCCCATATTATATTAGGAATAAAAAACGATTAAACATACCAAAAAAACGTCTAAATATAATTCCCATTTTGGATTAATCATTAGGACTCACCTAACCATTCTCTTAGTTTATATAAACAATTTTCCATTTTATTGGTGGTATATATAAGACTCATCTATCACATGTATATTAACTATACATAGAGGTTCTATAACAAAATATATAATCACCTCATCAATAAACTACATCAATAAAAATTGGTTTCAAACTATATTTCAAAAGGTATCACATAAATATCCATATAAACTAGATTAATTGATTGAAAATTTGATCAACGGAAAAGGAACTTCATAAAATCGTATAGTGGGTAATAAAAAAATCATGTAAAACAGATCCATTTTTAAATATTGTTGAAAAAAGAATAAAAATAAAAAAATTGAGAAAGAATGATTATATTTAAAAGGAAAGTATGAATATAAAATCAATTAATACATATTTGGACTTCCAAACATAAATGGATAACATTATCAAGAATTGAAACCATTTATTTAAATGAAATGTACATTTAAGTGAAATAAATATTTAGGATGATAACTATTATTTAGAAGATATTATGATTTTAGTCAAGAGTAAATCACTCATTGAAAGTGATTTAAATTAATTACACATTCTAGAAAGAGAGATAAATTTGGAAAACATATTTAATAAGATATTATTTAATTAATATAAAAATCATAATTACCAAAGTCCCATACCATTACTCTTTATTAACATGAAATTTGTTCAACCTCAAATATCATAGAGATAAAAAATATTATTTTATCATTTAATAACCTTATTTATATACATTTCCATGTTTGATATTAATTATTAATAAATCTCTTTATGTAATAGAATTTTAGAAATGGGTGATGATCATTTATATTGATTTTGTAATACAGGTGTCAAACGTTTTTAATTGATTGAATAGAAAACTAAAAACCATGAAGTTTAATGAGTTTTTTATCATGAATAATTATATTATAATTACATCACATGTGATTTTTGTTGTGTTTCATGTTTGAAAATTTGACGATGAACTACTATCATGGTATTCATTGATATCATCGAATTACACAATAATTACCATTAATTAATATTGTAAACACAACTAGTTACATGAATGGTATATAATTCTCTTTTTTATCCCATACATAATAAATTATAAATGAAATTTTTTTATGAAGGTGGTGGAGAAAAATGTAATTCCTCGGTCCATGGAGGTGGTAATCCATAAGTATGCATTCATAATGATTTCATTTTTTGTGGAATTGGATATACTAGATTTATAGTTATACATTTCGGAATCATAATATTGTAATATATATAATATTTATTTATTATATTAACATTTTATACCTATATAGTTTGGCACTAAAATAAAATGATACACATTTCTTCAGAGGGGAAGCTATCCACAAATATGAAAAATCCAAGTTTTTGTTTTTCTTAATAGAATTGGGACGGTATGTCAATCATTTTTTCATTGTTATAATCATATCTCATTATACTAATTATGTTTATATAATAATTTTAATATTGGGTAATTGAATTTGAAAATGAATAATTTTAGACAATGAAATAAAAAAAGGGAAGTTGTGGTTAATTTTTTTAACTAACTACATGAATTATCTCTTTTATAAAGTGGTTTGAATCATTTTTGAATTGTATTATGATAATTACATTACCTCATTAATATTTACATGACATATTAAGAATGTTTGGGGTGGTTTTTGGTAAAACAAATATGGGGGTTTGGTGTGAGGGGATGTGGGGAGAAAAGATACCATTTTTTAAGTGATGTGGGATGACAGTTTTTGTAGATGCCCACATATTTTTAATAATGGGAGGTCAATATCAAGGGAATGTCTCTAAAACTAAAATATAATGGAATAATGAATTAATATTGTTCATCAAGTCCCCAAACACACATTTCAACACCATATTTAATCAGGTTTGACACCATTAAGTTAAGTATTTATAATTTTACCAATTTAGATTTTACCCTAATAAATAGTAGTACAAGTGTAACTTATCCATTACACATATAAGAATAAAGTAGTCCATATTTTATAATTTTGAACAATTAATTTGAAATTTTAAATCATTTTAATTTCATTCAATTACTAAAGTGTTAACATTAAATTTTTAAAATTGTATATTTTTAATGTATAAATTAAAAAATTTCATGAAAAATATGAGATTCATTAAAAAAATTAAATAAAATATTGTAAAAAATATATCTATTTTTAAATTTAAAATATAACTTATAAAATAAATAAATTTGATATAAATTTTATTCATAAATTTCTCAATACTTTGAATATGTTAATAATTTCATAAAAGGAAACATACTTTTTAAAATGCAATATATCACTATTCACCTAAAACAATTTGTTTTATAAAATATCTAAAAAAATCTTTAAAAGGGAAGATTTCATTGATAAAAACAAATAAATGTGTTAATTAACCGAAAATTATCATTCAATAATTTATAATTTTTATTTTTAATGAAAACAATGATATATAAAAAAACTATTTTTATATGGAATTATAAAGTATATCTTTATTAATTCATTATGATAAATTAACATTTTTCGGATAAAAAGTTTTTTTCTAAAAACAATATTTTTTACATTCAGGTGTTTTCATTTAATTTATACCCAATAGGAAAACAATTAATTTATTTTATAACTGTGTAAAAAAATTATAATTTAATAGTTATATTCAAACTCTATAACACTATAAATCCCTATGTTTTAATGAATTAAAATTTTTAAATAAATTAAATTCCATTGATATCTTTTTTTACTCAAGAAATCAAGTAAAACTTTCATTACATGAAACCACTTGTTAATATTTTTATAAACTAAAAAATGAGTAAGTATTTATGTACATACCAAAATGAGTTCAACCCATTCCAAGATATGTAATTAATATATTTTTTAAAATTCATCTATTACAACCTAGATATTAAGATTTGTGATGTGAATAGTAATAACAACTTGTCAAATATTAACTATATTTTTTAGAACCAAATTGTTTAAATGATCACCATTAATGTTTATTATAATTTTAATAGGATTATTTTTTAATGATAGAACTTCATTTTGCAGATAAATTTGGATAAATATAGAAATATTGGTTACTCAAACAATCTACTGTTAGAAATAAAGACATTCCTTTTGTAAAAATAGATCCTCTGGTGGACTACATCTACAATTGGTTAATATACCATTGAGGAAATGTACCCTCAGTATAATAGATCTTTCATTGATGAAAATAACAACAAATTCTATCAATCAAACCTTGATGAGATCTACAACTTGTTTAGATGATCTACAATTGATAGATTATGCACTAATCAGATCGAACACTAGTTCAGATGAACTAATATTGATATAAAGAAAATTCATTAGATATACTACTATTTCATACGTGAACTACCTCTAGAAAAGATCTACCACTACACTATGGTAACATCATACTAGATCTGTCACCACATGTGATCAACCACCAATTTGTGCTACCAATGGGGTTATCTGCCATTAGAATGGATTTTAATCCAATTTGTTTCCATTTTAATTTATTTTATCATTATTATAATTGAATTCCTTCAATATATAATTTATAGAATTAAATACTGATATCCTAATGTTCATTTATGAATAATTATTCCTAGACCACTTTATTGACACATTGAAGAAAAATTGAAACTTCCCTGATTTAGTGCTCTATATTTGGATTCAATATATTTTTAATATTATTCATCAATGGATAATTTTATCTAAGGAGTAATATATTCCCTATAAATATATCTATCAGTTAATGAACAGTTGTATGTGGAATAAATACTTTACCATATTCATTCATACACTGAATCTAATATAAATACGAATACCCCATTCTAGTATTGCTACCTAGACATTATTACATAAAAAATAAATGCTATTTAAAAAACTCTATTAATATCTATTTTTCCTCACCTTTTGAATAAAATATTATTACCACTCAAAAACAAAAAATCATGGAATTTTGTGCATCTAAATCTATTCATATCATAAACAATTTTATTTTCTTATCTCCACTCATTTATCTCTCAGTTATTTTATTTATTTTGAGTATTTTGTTTTGTGAATTTGTTTATATTTATGTTATATCAACTAAGTGCGTTACTAAAATAATCTTAAAATTTTCATTTTTTGTATACCCACGAAAAATTTGAAAGACTTATTTTGTGACTCATTTATTTTTTCATACCACATTGAACTTTGAAATTGGGTTTTTTTCATGAACATCCATGTTTTTGTGGATTTTAAAACACAATACAGGATTTAGATGAATTTTATATTTATAATAAAATTATTTGAAGAAGGTGAATTTCCTAGTGGAGGGGATTAAGTCTCTTCATTAGAACAAGAAACCGTTTCATATTTCGATGTTTTTTTACTAGATTTTCTTCATTAATTTAATGATAAAATAAGATATCCTTTGAATCCTCTAAAGACATTATATTAAAAATTAGTTTTAATATGTGTATATATTATTTTTCTGATTATGTAAAATGATTTCAAAATTTAAATTGATTTCAATTATTTCTTTAACTAATCTGTAATCCCACATTGGGAAATTAATTGAATGATCAAATATAAATGTGTCTATTTTTTTTAAATGTGTAATTTTTTTTAATTAGGGCTATTTATTTCCATGTCTTTTCTAAAAAAAAATATTTTTAAGATTAAAATTGACTCCCAATTGATTTACTCACTCAGAAAAACACTTTTTATCAAATAAATGTTCATATAAATTTTTAAAAATAATTTATTTTTCCTCAAAAGATCCTCATTTTCTTTTAATTTTAAATTTAGATCAATATGGACAATGAAATACTATAAGGAACTATCAGAAATAATAGTCAATAATTTAATGGAACTCATAAAGATCATTTTTTCTTAAAATAATAATTTATTTTCAAATAACTGGTTTTGAAATTTAGATTTTATTTGTAGAAAAATATGAATTACACAAAAATACTTGTACTATATGGAGTGATAAAAATAAAAATTTTCATAAGAATGACTATAATTCTATGAATTATTAATATTTTGATTTAAGAGGTGATGTATCTAATATAATTTTAACTTTTATTACATCATTTGAAATTTGGTATACATTAACTATTTCCCCTAAAAGAACATATAATGTGATGAAATGAATATACTATTAAATATGTAGCATATATGATGAAACATGATGAACCTATTTATAATATTTATCCTAGATTTAAAGAGATTATGAACATGATGAATTCAATTGGAAAACCTATTTATGATAATGTTAAAATGATGGACTGGTTGAGGTATTTACCAAATACAATGAGATGAACTATAGTGTTAATTCAATAGTCATAAATTTAATTAAGTATAGTTTTAATGATATAATTTGAATTCTATTTTTTCTATGAAAAATAACTAAAATTAAAAATTCAATAAAAGGATGATGGAAATATGAATTGTATTTCCTTCAAAACATCCACTTCCCTGAAAAAAAGATAACAATAATGAAGATTACCCACGTTATTAAGATACACGTGCTGATAGTGAGGAATAAGTATCCCACTTAGCCAAAATATTGAATAAAATTTAGCAATAGAAAAAATTCTTCTATAAACCTTGTAATAATGGAAAATATGTCTATATATGTATTCCGAGAAATATCGTAAGATTGATGGTTCAAAAAAAGATATAGTTTGTTAATAATATAAGAAAAAATATCATGTCCTATATAACCGTCATAAGTTAAAATATAAAAAAATGTCTAAGGATAAAAATAATACATATAATAAAACTCTAAAATATACAATAACTTCTTTATAACATGTATAATGTGAATCATAGTCATTCAAAGAAGACAACCTTGAAAGATCCAATATGTGTTTTAAGAAAAAAATCATCCGAGGTAAATAATATTTTACATGAATCTTCATTTCATAATTATAATATGTATATAAATGAAAATTGTTAATATAACATTTATAACATTGAAATGTTATTAATACTATAATACATTGGAGGATATTTTAAATGAATGTAATGATAAATATAAAATTCTAAAGAACCAGCATTCTCTGAGTTCTAGTTAAAAAATGATTGTATAGAAGAGGACTAAAAACATTAATTGATAAAAGAGAACAATAAGATAAATTATACAATGTTAAATAAAAAATTGGTTTTTATGTTTTTACCAAATGATGAAATACCTTCACCCAGATTCTTGGTAAGGAAACGACACCTAAATGTACTATTGTGATACACTATCATCCTAGATAGAAATGGTTCATAAAAAATTTATTTTGTCTTAGTTTCATTTCTTCTAACTATGTTAATAGTTTTTATCGTTCCTAGACTATAATTAAATATGTTTACAAAATTTTAAAATAATATTATAAGAAGCCTATTAATAAATTATGGATTTATAAAATATTGGTTATTAATAATTTTGTACCTAATAATATTTGGGTTCCAAAGTAATTTTGTGCTAAATTTATTTATTAGAAAACTACATAATGTTTTATTTTAAATAAAATACGGTATCTGGATAGTGGATACTCTAGAAACAAGACTTTGGAATATTCCTCATCATGAAACTAATCATGTTTGATTCTAGACTTGTCAATTTTTCTGATAATGCTAAAGGAAAACATTATTTGACTTGATCAAATTATTAATTCTAACAATGTTATAATTTATAATGTTTACATAAGGATAAATGAATAATATTTTTATCATCTCAAAACTACGTGGTGACGGTTATCAGGTTAAATATGAAATTAATTTTTATAATATTATTGATCCAACAAATAAGTTTGTTTTTATTACTTAATCAAGTTATAATGTATAAGCTATTAATTAAAATTTCTTGTTTCCTAACAGTATTTACTATTTATATTCCTTTCTCAATGAATATTGGTATTGTCATATGATACTATGCCATAAAAATATTCATTCAAAAAGAATGGTATCTTAAAGAGGGATATTAAATGATCTACCTAAACTAGAATTAAAAATGATAATTTCTATAACAGATGTCAAAAAGGGAAACAATACAAAATATCGATCAGATCAATGAAATAGGTTTCATCTTATCTGCCCCTTTTGTTGATTCACATGAAATTGTTTAGACCTCATAGATTTTAGAAATTTAAGGCAAAGAACTTTTTTATGTTCTAGTATATGACTTTTCATGATATACATTGGCTTTCATTATATCCCCAAAAATTAATGGTTGTTCATATATTTCCACCTTTCATAAATAAATAGAAAATATTTTTAAAAAAAGACATCATATAATAAGAGGAGATCATGTATGTGAGTTTAAGAATAATGATTAAGAATCATTTTTCTAACAAAATGGTTATAATCGTCACTTTTTCATCCTAAGACCCCACAAAAAAAGATGTAGTAGAAAGGAAAAATAGAACCCTTCAAGAATTTTTCCTGACGATGCTAAATGAGTTTGACCTAGCATTATAATTTTTTAAATGATGTGAATAAATATTTTTACATACTTATAAGATTATTAGTTACGGGTCTCTTATAAAGTGACATTTATGAATTATGGAATGCATGAAATCCTAATTTAAATAATATAGTGTTTTTTTGTTCAAAGACTTTTTTATTAATACGATTTGTAATATTGGTATATATTTATCCAAGTACAATAAGGGAAATTTACATGGTTATTAATATTTTAGTAATTAATATACATTATTTAAAAAAAGTAAAGTGATTTTAGAAGAATATGTACATGTGAAATATTATGAGATAGATCCACATGATCTTAAAACCCATTAGACATCCATGAGTATGATCATCCAAATATGAATAAAAATTCAAAATGATTTGATAGTTCTATGAAATAATAAGGATTATCTTCCATTTTTTGAGGAACAACATAAATCTAATACAATATAATATAATTAAATTCTTATCTGTTTACTTCATAGAAATGGTAAATCATATTGATACTATCCCCTAGTTGATTTAGTTTGAAAACTAGATAGAGTAAAAATGAGAGATTCTATTCAAAATTGGGTTGAACATAATCTGTTGTTATCACAAAATGAAACTAATGACATTGATGAAGAAATTATTTATGAATTATGGGTGACATCAATGATCAAATAACATAAAACATATGAATGAGATAGAGTTTTTGAACTACTAGATAGAGCTAAATACACAATGTGCATTAGAACTAAATGAGTGTTTAGAAATAATTTTAATGATTTAGTCATTATTGTTAGAAATTGATATTGGTTTGTTGCAAAATGATATAGTCAAAAAGCTTTTATTGACTATGAGTAAATGGTTTCAGAGGTTTATAGACATGATACAATTAGAATTTTTTTCACATATATAACATTTGAACATCGACATATATGAAATGGATGTTATGAGTGAATTAAAAAATGGGTATATAGTTGAGGATTGTTCATGTTGAAATACCACTATATTAAATAATATTTATTCTCAAAAAAACATATATCAAATAATATATATCCTCATATTCTTGGAAACAATCTACTAGATCCCAGTATGATCATCTCATCTTTGTTATAAATTATAATTTTTTCACAGAACGAATAAATGGTCGAACTTTATTTATAAAAAATTTCAAAATAGGTTTTAGTTTCAAAAAATTGAATTGATGATATAAATTTTGGATTCTCTAAAAATTCCTCATTGAACAAAACTTTTATAAATGGTGAATGAGGAATTTTAATTGAGTCTAATGGGAGAGTTAAAATTATTTCATACTTTTCAAATGTTCAATAATAAATATGGAATTATTTTAAATAAAGGTATATACATCAGTAAACATCTAAAATGATTATCTTTGTATAGTAGAAAAAGTATTCATATTCCCATGAGTACATCCAATATGTTGGATCTTGAAGAAACTGTGAAATCAGTGGATCAAACCAATTACCGAGTTATAATTATAAAAATAACAGAATTAATGTCTATCCAACTGAATATAATAACCAGTGTGTATATGTGTTCCCATATTCAATAAAATATTAAAGGATATCATTTACATGTTATCAAAATAATTTCCAAATTCCTTAATTATAAAACCAATTTATGATTGTTCTGTCCTAGAGGGAAAGGAATTGATTTAGTGAGTAATTTATTAACAGATTTTTTGGTTGTTTGTTAGATAGTGGAAGAACCGCTAAAACATGCCACATTTTAGGAAATCACCATCATCATGTTGTATTAAAATTGAAAAAAATATTATACTATCTACTCATAATATTGACTATATATTTTGAGGAAAATGTTGAGCACAAATTTTCTAGATGAAAGAAATTTTACAAGATTATGAATATGAATTCAGAAATTTTCCATTAAATTATGATAATACAAGTGAAATAAATATCTCTAATAATTTGGTATGTCATTCTAGGATAAGTAAAAATGATATAAGACATCCCATTTGGAGATAAAACTTACAAAAAGTTAATATTACTATTGATTTCCAAGTAACTAAATATTAATTTACTAAATTATGTTTAATGAGTTATAATTCTATTCTATAAAGAAATATCAGGCATGATATAGGAATAATAAACATTTTTTAATAATTTATCTTCCACATTCCATGATTAGAATATACACCATTGGAAGACCCACCATTTTAGGATTCATAGATAGAATAATATTCTTTGGTAATCCATAGTTCGTGATTCACTACTATTGATCCACAATATGGTGACACTCCATTGAATGATCTACTACTAGATGATCCATGTGTGGTGTGCCTTTATTTAATTTTCTATAATCCTATATTATATGTTTAAATATTAATTATATTGATTATTGAATATTTAATATATTTTACTATATTTTTTATTCTATGTACCTAAATGAAAAAACTAGATCCTTAAATATGATTATTGGAATAGTTATACTAATGCATAATTTTTAAAATTTTGACTTCGCTTATCACTCATCCAAAATCCATAATACTTCACCATTATTCATTCGAATTAGTGAAATGGTTAGATAGAAAAGATCCTCAGTGTCATCTCTAGAAGGATTTCATCCCGCAAATAAGCCATGAGTTAATCCAAGCCAATCTATAGATGTGAAAACAAAAACCCCCATCTGGAAACATGAGTTTCATTTCATGGAAAGTGATATATGATAAATGTAATATTTCAAAAAAAATTAGTTCCCAATGTGATTTGGGAGAAGGTATAGATTGATTGGGATTCAAGGAATTATTGGTCATTCTTTCCTAGGATAGTTAAATAAATATACTAGTATCCATTGCATAGGTTTAGGGATATTAATGACATGACTACGACAATAATAAATGAAAACATGGTAATATATTATTTAATTAAATAGGGAATATTCACCAATTTACCACAATGAGGTATTTTATATGATATTCCATGATCTATTCACTATAATAAAGAATTCATTGTAAATGATATTTACCTTTTGGAGTTGACTAGAGAGGTTTTGTAACACTACATGATAATAGAGAACATTATGGGAAGATTATATTAATAATTAAAATCATATACACAATTTTCTTCCTGGGAAGAGAGACTTTAAAATGATGGGGTATTAAGATAAATTTCTTTTATTTGTTTTGGAAATAGGGGATAAAGTAAATTGTTTTAGATAATTATTATTACGTATGATAGAGAATAAAAATACATCATCTAGATTGAATTTATTAAACTTTCCTAAGAAAATTCAGTCTATGATAGAATACAAGGTCATAATAGATGATGAAGAATAATCTATGTTCATGTGTGATGTTTTTTGGTAGATAAAATTTAACTATAATATGATGTTGGTAAATTATAATATGTGGATAAGGAAATGGTTGATGGATAATGATATGATATACGAGGACTTAAATCCAATGTATCAATATAAAATTACTAAAGAAAAATATGCTATGTTATTAGATCCAAATGATGTTGTAGTTTACTATGATGGGGAATTAAAAGAAGATGAATATGAAATAAGATTATATGTAGATGTTTTAATTGATATACGGAGTTAGACTAATGTGGTCAAGATCCCTTTTTTTCTACCAATATTCTATTACCTCTATTTGTATTGTTTCCAGATAAATTATATTATGTGATTGAAGAAGAAGGAGAGACTAAAGTACTATATGACTAAAATGTTGATAGATATTCTAAAAGATAAATATATGATTTTATGTTATCAGATGTTTCTCATGGATTTGAAAAATGGGAATGATGGTAGACCTCCAATCTCTGATGTTCATGATACTGATGATGATATTGTAGAGGGAGAATAGTTTAATTCATCTCCATTTCTTTCTATTTGAGTTTGGTATATTGATAATGATAGACCTAATTTACTAATCCTTATATTCATAAATATTCTCTTACATATGAATCTATAACACCTATTGGGTGGGGGGATTACCCATATATTTCTACTTACATGTTGGTCAACATGGATGAATAAGATATTTCAATCACTACTATGGTTCCTATAAAATCCAAGGAGGATCCTTCTCTTAGTTCTAAACTATATGGAATCACTAACAAAGATTATAATATCAGTTGTGACGATTATGAACATGGTATCCCACTATATCATAGTGTAAAATACATCCATGTTTATTAAAATGATCTTAATGGATATATGGTTGAACATATTTGTGAGGCTAGTTAGATGGAATACGTTCATTCATATGCTCCATTAATTTAATGTATAAATGAAGAGGATATAATTCCTAGTTCTGGGATTATTCCTTCACTTCTACATAATACTTCTATAGCATATTATTTTGCCCATATAGATGATTTTGATACATTTATATTGTTTTTTATTTCAGATATATGTTTGATTAAAAAATCCAATCCCCATAAGGATACCTAATTGAGTGAAGGTTATACAAGGTGGATTTTTGAATTGGTTTTCTATCACATTAAACTTAAAAAAGGTTCAAAAAATTCAAGAAAATTTATATTTATAATATAATAATGGTTAATCATTTGGATGTAGAGAATTTAATCATATAGGAAATGAAATCCATATTTGTTGTAGTGTAGACGTATGTGGAGAGGTTGTAAATCATACATATAGTTCGTTTTTCCACTACTAATTCTCCCACAAATGTATCTTCTGTTGGTGTAAAGAAGATCATATCTATTTTGAGGGAGGAGACTCATTTTATCTTGGTGACCTCACTACATCGCATCCAGGGAATATTTTGAAAATAAATTCCCACGGTGAGTACATATAAAAATTTGTTATGGGGTGTGTGAGTAAATATCGAATTGAAAGAGATAGAGTATCTAAAGCCATAAAATTCTACCTTTCTATAATTTATACAAAGGATTATGTTTATGGAAATTTTAGATTTCTTGTTGAAAATTTTAAGATATGTTTTCTTACCTGATCCTTCAAAGAGAAAGTGAACCTGTGTAAATTTTTTAATCCTCTTCTTATGGTTTTTATAGAGGGGAAAAATTACTTCTTTACAAGAATTTCACATGATGGAAAAATCATTATAGACTTTTTCAACATGATGATACTATTTCTTAAGTATATATGGAATAATTTTCAGCACCCAAGGTATATATTTGATCATATTCACTTATGAACATCATTATTGTCTCTTCCTCAACAATTTGAGCTGTTTTTAGGGTCTGTAGTTCAAACATACTTCATATAATGCTAGTTTTCATATGTGAGCTTTCTCAGAGCACTACATAACCCATAACCTTTTCCTATATGTCTACTATCCCTAGAAAATTAATTTAAATAATAATTTTATCTTCACATTGAGTTAAGAGTGATTCTAATTCTCAATAGTTTTTCAAATGGGTTTCATTTTTCATTGATTTAATTTTTGGACATTAATCATTGTCATTAATTAAAAATGGTAACTCTCAAGGATTTATATTTATAACATAGGTTTTATTTTATTTACTATTCATTATTGTTTTTATAATCACATATGAGGGGGGGGGGGGGCTAGGGTAATCATTAATATAATTTTAAAAATATATTAAATATAATTATTCAATATTTTAAAATTATTGACTATGATGTCTAGGAGAATATTCATTATTTTCATCTATATTTTCCTGTTTTTTGTTTTCATTTTTCAGGTTATAAAATTAAATGATTTCTCATAATAAAAAAATACGGACATTTTTTAACCTCTTTATTGTAATTGTCGCAACTAATGTTTTTCTATTTCTTATATGATTCTGGTCTAATGATAACACATCATTTATTTGGAGAAATAAGGATAAGTATAGATCTAATTATAGTTAAACAAATATTTCATTAAATATGATGATCTATTATTTTAATGAAAATATGTAATGGTGGAATACGTTGATCAGTTGATCATCAATTTTATTGGAAATATACAATCAATATAAGAGATATACCTTTGAAAAAATCTACCCCTACTTTAACAAATCTATGACAGATGAGATCTACCACTACATTAAATTATCTTACATTGAAAATATTGGTCGTTTAGATCTACAAGTGATAAAATCTTCTACTATATACAACTATATCTATTTCTAGAAAAGAACTATCAATGGATGATTCTAGTATAATAATAGATATACCTCTTGAGTTGATATACCACTAATATGTTCTACTTTTAATGTGATCTACAATTATTAAGTATCTATGACAAAGTAAATACGAGTGATGTCCATATTCTATTTATTAAAATTTAATTTATTAAATGGATCGTTTAAGGATATAAATTATGTCATCCCATCGTATATTTAATAATCATTATTCCCAAACCACTCTATGGATTCATTCAAGACAAAATCATAATTTCTTGATTTAGTACTCAGAATAAGGGTACATGATATTTTAATTTGTATTATTTAGTGTAAAATTTGACTATAATAGATATATATTTGTATAACACTCTTATGTGGGTAAATACCATTGATGTGTGGAAGATATAATTAACACAAAAATCAATATACTAAATCAGATACATATCCTACTATACCTTTTTTAAGTACTCTATACATATTCATATTGAAAATAAATGGATTTTTCTAGAAACTAGGATACTCAATTTTTCAAAATAATTTCATGAACCTATTCAAGATTCATAAAATATAAAATTTAAGGACCTTTGAACATCATAATAAATTCACCTTGACCATGATCGTATTTTCTAATCTCTAATAATTAAATTTATTTGTTTATTAATTGTTTTTGAGTTTTGTGTTGAATTGGTCTATTTATATATAGAGACTCTCTATGTCACGACCCGTCCTCGGGACCTATGCCGTGACTACGCTAAGCCAACCTCCCATAGGTCAGGGGCTGGAGACTAGAACCAAAGGCGTAAATCTCTAAGCTGGGAAGGAATTTCCTTTATAAACTATAAGCACACACAAATAGAGTACAAGATGAAAGAAAAACAATAAGTAAAACATTATACAAGGAGTGTAGAAATGTAAAATGGTATAGAAATACAAGCCAAAAAAAAGTACAAGAACAATAGAAAAACAAGTACAACTGAAGAAAATAAGGTAGAGAAGCTACGGGTTCGTCCTCTGGGAATTCCTACCTGAAGGGTAGGTACATATCGCCTCCTCAGCACTCCACGTCTGTCAGTATCCTCCATGTACATACTCATCGAATGGTCCACCTCTGGGTACTGTCCAATCCTGCCACTCTGATCCTCAATAAGCGTTGTTCATCATCTGCAACCAACACAATGAGGTGCGGGCATATCCCATGCAGGGGTGATTATAACGATACTCAGTAGGGACCTCGAGACCCTTAAGGTCTCACAAAATTCAACAAGGATAAACCACAAAGTATGAATTCAACATATAACCTTACATAGGTATATTCAAATACAAATGATTAATTTATCAATTAATCCATCTCAATCATGAGGTAAACCAAAAAGTTACTCACCCAGCTCCACCCGGATTTTATTCTCTGGATAGTATCAATCTGAACCCTTGGCTACTGGAGAACTCCTCCTATATCGAGAATAGTGGGTCTGTCGCATCACACAGAGGCACTTCCAACTAACCTTGAACTGATGAGGTACTCCTCGTGTCACGTACTGTGTGTCTGCCGCACTCACACGGAGGTGCTCCCTACCATAGGTCTTCTGCCACAATCAGGAACTCCCGCTCATATCCTGCAGAGGTACTCCACCTATAGAGTACAGCGGGTCTACCACCACAACCAGGCGCTCCTCCATCATGGGTCTTCCGCCACAAGTAGGTTCTCCTCACTAGGCCATATGAGTCACTCAGAGTCACTTGATCAGAAGTCTTGATGTCTCTGCAAACTACTTGGTTCTCGCATGACTACCTTCTCGTCTCTAGAATATCTGCTCCACAAGCTATTGGTAGATATGCCAACTATCACGAACTCCCATGTATAAGTATCTCAAAGGTCCTATTTGTCATAGGGGTCTCAATGCAATAGACGATGTGTCAATCAGATGCTCAGTTCGTGAGTTATTAGCTTTTTAGTCCCGGGGGCCCAGATGGATTCGTGTATGACCCAACACGAAGGTATCATAATATTACTATGAACTCAAATGTGGTATACTCAAATGGACCGCTATGTTCCATGATTACTAGCGTTGCTGACTGTTCTTCAAACGGTCGACCAGTTCCAAAGATATAGTCAAAAAAGTAAAGGCTGGTAGTGGGCCTGGGTCCGATCTGAACCGGTCAGACCGACTTGGCCCATCTTAGTCTGGGGAGACACAGTTTGGGTCGACCCTGTCAGACCTGTTGGGTTTGGCCCGACCCATTGGGCAGGCCAAACTCTTATGTTCGTCCCGGCCCGCTGGGCCCCACCCAGCGGGCCGCATGGGAAGTTCGACCTATAAGTCACCGCGAGGGGCATGACTCGGCCAAGAGGGGTGTGGATCGTCCCAGCGGGCATGGCCGGTTCAGTTCAACCAACACAGTGACGGTCATTGTTTTGCCTGATTGGAATGTGAGGTCGAGCCGCTTCGGCCAGCGGTGTCGTGAGGGAGTCCACATGCCAACTTGGGAGGTCGGCGCAGCTCGGTTGTTTCAGCCAAAAATCGGGGTGCAGCCTAGGTAGGTCGGTAGGGTGGATGGGCAGGCCGAGGGGCTAGATTGGACAGGCTGGCGGGGCGACCGGGCAGGCCGGGTGGTGGCCTGGGCAGGCTGGCGGGGCAGCCGGGCAAGTCGGGCAAGCCGAGCGGCAGCTTGAGCAGGCCATGCGGCGGCATGGGTAGGCCAGAGGGGAAGCCAAGAAGGTCGAGTGATGGCATGGTGAGGCCGATAGGGTTTCCGGGAGGGTGCTGAGCAGGCCGACAAGCCGTCTAGCAGGGTGCGGCCATGAGGCCCGGCGGCCAGGATGTGGTGAGGAAGTGTGTGTGGGAGGTGCAGAGGCCAGCTAGGTCGGGACTGGTTCAACCAGAGCATCGTGAGGGCGGTGCGGGTTACGAAGGTCACAAGAAGCATGACCTTTTCATAGCCGCCTTTGTCATCTCGTTGATTCGTCTGCATGCCGAGGATCATCTCAAACAAAATTATGGAGGGGTTGGTCCATGTTGGTTTTTCCCCCGCCCTCCGTGTTTAGGGTTGTATCAATTGACTCATCAAGAAAATAATATAAACAACAACACACCCACAAACAATTCCTTACCAACCGTTGAAGAAGATAGAAAATGAGAAACATCAACATGTAATAAACCCCCTACCTTTAATCGACGATCGTTGATGGTGAAGCCGTGGAAAAAAGACAGAGTTTTCACTCATCGCATCTGACGCACACTTCCACTTTTGAATTCACACGATGGTTGTGGAAGTGGTTCCACATCGGTAGGTTTCTGGGGAAGAAGATCAATGAATGATCATTGGCGTTCTTTGTTCTTTATTGGTGAGGGTTCTTCATTGGGGCCTTCTCCCAATAATCCTCTCCTCAAACACACATGGTTTCCCATGCAATGAACAATGCCCACCCAAAAATAATAATAGATCTATTATTTTAGGTGTTGGCAAAAAATTCAAAAATGGAGAATTAATTACATGGATCCCCTTAATTAATTCACATTCATTGGAAATGAATTAATAAAAATGGATTTGGCTCAATTTAATTAAGGGAAAGGTGGAAAGGCTCTCCGTCATTAATGAGGGAGAGTTGATAGGTTTTACTCTCCTCCATCTATAGGGGGTTTAGCCCAGTGTGTTCAACAAGACGTCACCTATCGCGGGAGGTTATGTTCGAGTAGTCCCCATGTTTTAACCTATAGTTGGAGGTTATGTTCAGGTGGTCCCCACCACCATAACCACTTATGGGAGGATAATGTCTTGGGGTCCCACCTCCAACTTCTAAGAGGAGTTTTCAACTACTAGTCACCCACATGGAAGCATAAATAAAAAAAGTGTAGCTCATATTATTTTATTATATTTCCTAGAAAACCCAATAATTAACTTTTATTCTCGACCAAATTCCATCGAGGCGAAAGTCTCCTAAAGATAATATAGGCACTGCGAGTTCAACGATTCCCTGGGATTTCAATTCCGAGAACCAGTTCAAAAGTTTTAAAATCCCATCGTATGTTTTCTGAACGTACCCAAAAAAACATCAGAAATTGATTCCGGGAACACCATGCCTCGATATTACGCGCCGTCAGTTTTCGCGGACTCGTAATATTACCATGTATTAAAAAAAATTAACACGATTTCTGGGTCATAACATTCTCACCACCTCAGGGATTTGCGTCCCTGTAAGCTAAGACTCAAACTATGGGAACTAGTGGGGGTATTGAGCATACATCTGAGCCACTCGCTCCCATGTTCTCTCCTATAGGTTCCCATGCTACCAGCATATGTGCACCAGAGGTATCGACCATCCACATAGGACCTAATCTTTTCGATCCTCAATCTTCACTGGAACCACTACGAATGTCTCCCTATCATCGATGTCTATCTCTCTATGGTCGATGATCTGAGAAGGTTTTTGCACGTATCTCCTCAGCTGAGATACATGGAAGGCGTCGTGCACCCGGTGCAACTGAGGTGGATGAGATAGGCGGTAATCCACCTATTCTACTCTGCTAAGGACCTTGAATTGTTTGATAAACCTCAGAGATAACATTCTTTCTCGGTCAAATCTCTGTAGACCTCGTCCTGGTGAGACCTGTTGAAAGACATCGTCACCATCCCCAAACTCCAGAGGTATCCGTCTCCTATCAGAATATGACTTCATTTTTATCTGTGCAGTCTTCATCCACTCTTGGTTGATTTTCACCTTTTCCGTGGTAGCTCGTACCATCTATGTTCTCATTAGTGCAGACTCATTGGGGTCAGTCCAACACAATGGAGATCTGCAAGGTCAACCGTACAACGCCCCGAAAGGTGACACCTCAATGGTGGAGTGGTAGATTATGTTGTAGGAAAAGCCCACCCAAGGTATGTGATCCTCCCATAAATGGACAAAGTCTAGGACACAAGCATGAAACAAGTCCTCAAGTGTCTGAATGGTCCGCTCAGTCTGACCATCCATTTGAGGGTGGAAGGTGGTGCTCAGACGAAGTTGAATCCGGAAAACCTCCTGCGACCCCTTCCATAGCCGTGAAGTAAAACACACATCATAACCAAAGATGATAGAATAAGGTAGTACATGTAACCAAAAAATATCCTACACATAGAGGCATCACACGATCTCTACTAAACCCTTCTCTCTAATCGGTTGAAGGTGGGCTGACCTGGTGTGTTGGTCAATGATCACCCAAATCAAGTCGTGACCCTGAGATGTATGTAAAGACCCATCACAAAGTCCATGGATATTCCATCCCACATCCACTTTGGGACCTCTAAATGTTGTACCAAGCCTACTGGTACATAGTGCTCTACCTTCACTTGCAGAAAATTGAGGCACCGAGAGACAAACTCTATAACTGCCTTCTTCATTCCCGACCACCAGTGTTGTCTCCGGAGGTCCTAGTACATCTTATCCACTCCTGGATGAACCGCTAGAGGGGATGTGTGGAAATCCCTCAAAACTTCTTCCTGAAGTGAAACTGGTACCACAGTACGTCTTCTGAAGAGGATGACGTGCTCCCCACTTTTAAAAAATCAATCATGTGCCTGTCCAGTGGACATCTGAGCACGTCGTGTCTCGCAGTCTGTGTTCCCATGCTATGCGTCTCTAACTCGCTGACGAAGTGGGGGAGTGACTGTAAGAGACTAAAGGAAGACTACTCCATCTCTATCAACAAAGGATCTATATAAAGTAGCCATTTTCTCTGTCTCCTCACCTATCAGCTATAAACCAGACCTCCTACATAGTGAATATGCAACAACGTTCCCCTTCATAGGAGTATAGACTATCTCAATGTCATAGTCCTTGAGGAACTCAAATAGTCATCGTTGCCTCAGGTTCAGGTCCTTCTGAGAGAAGATATAACTAAGACTCTTGTGATCATACTACATAGTAAAACATTATCACATAAGACAGTGCAACCACATCTTCAAGGCGAAGACCACCGCTTCTAAATCCAGGTCATGGGTAGTGTAGTTCTGCTCGTTCTATCTTAGCTACCGAGAACCATATGTGATAATTGCTTGATCCTGAATTAGGACACACCCGTGTCCGGTCCCTGAGGCGTTTTAGTAGACTATATACCCTAAGCCTCTGTATAGAAGCCTCAAGATGGGGGGTCCTAATCAGCCTCTGCCTCATCTCCTGAAAGCTCTGCTGGAATCTCTCTAACCTCATGAAGGGTTGCCCGTTCTTTGTTAAGGCTGATAGTGGTTCTGCAACTCTATAGAAGTCTGGAACAAACCTCTGGTAATATCCATCCAAATAAAACATCCCTCCCACTTTGGGGGGGGGGTAATCCTGGAAACATCTTTTTAAAAGATGTCCCCATGTTCTGTCACTCCTATTAGGAAATGAAAACTCAAAACTTCTGCTGCCACAAGGTTATGGTTTTCCGACTGAAGAGTGATCGCCTGCACCATCCTATGCATGAGTTTAATCTATGCTTCTTGGGTTTCCTTTTTCGAAGACTAAGGAAAACCTCATCCCAACATTATAGATAAACCACAACCTTTTTTCCTAATACACTAAATATGTGTATGAATTGTGGTTGCCCAGTCCATACCCAAACTAACGTCGTAAGGCATAGATGCTGCCACCAAGAGGATCCAACCGATACTCTTGCCTCAAGTGTGAAATTGCACCATCGGAGTAAGTGTGATTATCGAGTCTCCTCCCAACGATATATCCAGACGTGAGGGTCAATTCAACGTTTCAACTGGAAACTCTAGGTCTAGGACAAGATTCGTGGAAAGAAGGAATGATTGGTAAAATTGTCTATTGATACGACAACTAGTAGTAGAAATATAATGTACTTAAAATCATTTATAGAGCCCTTAGGTCACACTACTTGACTACATTCATCTACTCTCTTCCCCTTCCCTCCAGCTCCCCGAGCCTGGAGGGGACAACAAAGGTGGGTGGTTGTAACATGTCGACATGTAATCCACTCATGATACACTACTAACTCTGCATCCACGTCTGCTGCCTAGAATATTTTTTTGTCCTTAAAACTTACTCTTCTTGAAACATTTTATACGCTCAAGTGTCTGGGACTGACGCCAGTTTCATGTTATCCCACTTCTAATATTCACTGGCTATAACCGCTAAGCCAAAGAACATTCAACTGCAAATGTTCTCTCTAGAATATAGAGAAAAGGTGTTTTCTCGGATGTCCTGAAACACGCCTCGCTCGGTAGTTCGAGCACCAAAGCACTGATCGTATCGTATTCATCGAGTACTGGGAACAATCGGTACACATCAATGAATACTCAGATATCAACATGTCATCCTGATGAAGCTGTACAAGCTCTAAAGAACTCTCAGCCACCTCCAAAGGCCAGTCCTTAGCCACCTGTGAGTCGGGTTCATCTCAGAACCTTACGGGTATCTGATGCTGAAACACGTGTAAGGCACTAAGCCAACATGTGTCATCTACCGGTACCGCCGATTGTAACTACTGACCAACAGGCAGGGATATAGCTGACACACTACAAGAAGGTAGAATCTCGGGTAAAGGTCCACGTACCGAAGCCTTATCACTATACGGACAAACCTCATGGTCACACACTGTAAAACACTAGTAGATAAGATCACTATCTACTCTACGAGTGTCTCAACTGGGCGGAGAACTATAGAAATTGCCTAAAGCCAGTCCTCTACTTCCTGGGAATCTGTCTCTCCTCATAACCTCTAAAGCCTCTACCACTGGAACTCGTGCAATCCGCTTTGTCTGCGTGCACCGTTCGCCACTGCGGCTGGTGGCATCTACTGCCCAACAGGTGGGGGTGATGCTGGAACACCACACGAATGTTCCAACATAGTAAGAGGGCCCTGCACTGGAGCCTCATTGCTTGGTGGGCCATCATCGTGTACTCTCTTCGAACTCTAACAGACTGTCTGTGTGGAGGAATCCTGAACAGATGCGACAAGACCAAAATATTTACCTGGTAAGGTGAGCTGGTTGAGCTAACATAAAGAAAAACTATTGGAAACACACATGCAATCAGTTTTTTCGTGCATTGAGTTGAAAATCAGTAGTCAGGGTCCTGGTGTATGGATATATCTTCCACTACACCAACAATGGACTGCCTGAACTGAAAACCAAACTCAGTACCCTTAACACTATTTCTTCACAGAAAAGAAAGATCGCAGTCCTATGTTCTATGGTGGAACTAACTCCTATGATCCCAATTTTTCACGACCCATCCTCGGGACCCATTCTATGACTACCCCATGCCCGCCTTCCATAGGTTAGGGGATGGTTACTAGCACCAAAGGTGTAAATCTCTAAGCTAAGAAGTAATTGACTTTATAAACTGTAAGTACACACAAACCGAGTACAAGTTTAAAGAAAAAGACTATGTATAACATTATACAAGGAGTGATGAAATGTAAAAGGGGATGGAAATACAAGACCAACAAAAATGTATATGAAAAATAGAAAAACATGTACAACTGATGAAAAAAGGTAGAGAAGCTATTGGGTCATCCTCTAGGGATTCCAACCGGAAGGGTAGGTACAGATCGCCTCCTCAGCACTCTATGTCTGTCAGTCTCCTCCATGTACCGACTCATCGAAAGGTCCACCTCCGGGTACCGTCCAGTCCTGCTACTCTGATCCTCAGTCGGTGATGTCTGTCGTCTACAATTAGAACAACAAGGTGTAGGCATAGCCCATGTAGGGGTGAGTATAATGATACTCAGTAGGGACCCCAAGACCCTCAAGGTCTCACAAAATCCAACAAAGATAAACCACAATGTATGAATTCAACAGATAACCTTATATAGGTATATTCCCATATATATACCTAAGTTATCAAGTAATCCATCTGAATCATGAGGTAAACACAAAAGTTACTCACTGAGCTCAAACAAGATTTTATTCTAGGGATAGTTTGAATCTGAACCCTCAACAGCTGGAGAAATCCTCCTCTATCGAGTACTGTGGGCCTGTCGCGTGACGTATAGGCGCTTCCCACTAACCTTGGACTACTGAGGTACTCTTCTTGTTGAGTATCGTGGGTCTGTCGTGCTCACATAGAGGCACTCCCCACCATAGGTGTGCCACCACAACCAGGAGCTCCCCCTCACAGCCTGCAGAGGTACTCCTCTGGTCGTGTACCGCGGGTCTGCCACCACAACCAGGTGCTCTTCCACCATGGATCAACCACCACATCTAGGCTCTCCCCACTGGGCCATATGAGACACTCCAAGTCGCTTGATCAACAGTCATCAAGTCTCATCCAACAACTAGGATCCTACACAAATGCCAGCTCATCTCTGGAAGATCTGCTCCACAAGCTACTGATCAATAATCCAACTATCACGAAGTCCAACATAGAAGTATTTTAATGGTCATCCTCATCATAGGGGTATCAACTCAAAAGACAGTGTGTCAATCAGATGCCCGGTCTGTGAGTTTGTATCTTTTTAGTCCCAGGGGCCTATTTGGATTTGTGTACAATCCAACCTGATCGTATCTCAATATTACCTCGAACTCCAATGTGGTATACTCAAAGGAACCTCTACATTCCCAGATTACCAGCGGTGTTGACATTTCATCATACGGTGGACTGGTTCAAACGATATGGTGAAAAAAAGTAAAGAACAGTAGTGGTCCCGGGTCCGATCTGAACCTGTCGGACTGACTCGACCCGTCTTAGTCTAGGCCGACCCAGTCTGGGTCAACCTGGTCAGACCTATTAGGTCTGGCTGGAACCATTGGGTGGGCCTGCCTATTAGGTTCGGCCCAGACCACTGGGCCAACCCTGTAGGCCGCGTGGGTAGTTCGGCCAGGTGGTCGCCGCGAGGGGCGCGGCTCGGCCTAGAGGGCCCGACAGGTTCAGTTCGGCCAGCGTCGTGAGGGGAGTGGGTTTGGAAGCTTCGCCCATGAGGTTGAAACGGTCCGGCCAGCGGCGTCATGTGGGATGCCGTAGGCTGTCTCGGGAGGCCGACGCGGCTAGGCCGGAAACCGGGGTGCGGCCAGGGCAGGCCAGCAGGGCGGTCGGGCCTGCCGGGCATACGGAACTAGCAGGATGGTGGCGGCCTGGGGAGGTCGGGTGGTGGCTTGGGTAGGCCAGGTGGCAGACTAGGTAGTTCGGGCAGGCCGAGCGGCGGCATGGTCAGGCCGGCGGGACGGCCGGGAAGGTTGCGGCTAGGACGTCATGCAACTGGGAGGCGGTGCGGACGGGTGTGCGGGATGCACAGAGTCTGGCTCGGTCAGGGCCAGTTTGGCTGGATTGTCGTGAGGTTGTAGCGAGTTGCAGAGGCCGCGGGAAGCAGAACCTTTTTCGTCACCGCCTTCGTCGTCTCGTTTCTTCGTCTCCATGCCGAGGATCATCTCAAACAATAATGGAGGAGGGGTCAGTCCATATTGGTTTGGCATGAACCCTCCACATTTAGGGTGGTATCAATTGACTCATCAAGAAAAGAAGATAAACAAAAACTCACCCACAAGAAATTAATTTCTAACTGTTGAACAATATAGAAAAGGAAAAACAACAACATGTAATAAACCCCATACCTTTAATCGTCGGTCGTCGATAGTGATGTCGCGGGAAGAAGACGGAGTTGTCGCTCGTCACATCCGCTGCAATCTTCTACTCTCGAATTCACATGATGGTTGTGGAAGTGGTTTCTCGTCGATATGTGTTCGGGGAAGTAGATCGAAGAAGGATCGTTGGCATTCTTCGTTCTGCGTTGATGAGATTTCTTCGTTGGGGCCTTCTCCCAATAATCCTCTCCTCAAAGACCCATGGTTTCCAACGTATTGAACAATGCCAACCCAAAAATAATAATAGTTCTATTATTTTAGTTATTGGAACAAAATTCAAAAATATAGAACTAATTACATGGCTCCCTTTAATTAATTCATGTGAATTGGCGCGAATTAATAAAAAGTGAGTTGGCTCCATTTAATTAAGGGAATGGTATAGAGGCTATCCCTTATTAATGACGGAGAGTTGAGAGGTTTTACTGTCCTCCATAAATATGGGGTTTAGCCCGGTGTCATCCCCACAACATAACCTCTCATGGGAGGTTATGTTCGGGTGGTCCCCATGTTGTAACCTCTCTCTGGAGTTTATGTTCGAGTGTTCCCCACCACCATAACCTCTCATGGTAGGTTAAGGTGTGGTGGTCCAACCTCCAACATCCAAGAGGAGGTTTCAACTACTAGTCAACCATATGGTAGCTTAAATAAAATAAATTTTAGCTCACATTATTTTATTATTTTTCCAAGAAAACCCAAAAACTAATTTTTATTCTCGACCCACTATTGTTGAGGTGAAAGTCCCCTTAAGTGAATGATGGCGCTGCAAGTTCAACGATACATTCTGATTTCAATTCTGAGAAACGGTCTAAAAGATATAAAATCCCACTCATACATTTACTGAATGTACCCGAACAAAAATTCATGAATTGATTCTGGGCACACTGGGTCTCGGAATTATGCGCCGTCAGTTTTCAAGGACTCGTAAAATACCAATGTATTAAATACAATTTCCATCGGATTTTCGGGTATTTCCACTCTCCTAAATAAAACTAGTGTTTTCTTAACATACAGTACCACATTTAATAAATTATATTTCCACAAAAACCTGTCGAATAGGTTGTGAGTGAAATATTTTTTCTCATAAAATGTAGAGCTATATATGAATATCTCTACATGAAAATCATTATTTGTTGTTGAATGTAAACCATAATCCTAGTACTTGATGAAAGTTATTATTATTATAAAATTCCGGGAAATATGTGATTTCCAACTAGGAGGTATTATTTCTCACCGTGATTCTAAAAACCTTTTTTTATTCTTTTTTACTAATTTTTGTTTGTTTATATAAATATTATAGTTATATATTATTTGAAACATCCATAAAATAATTGCATTTATTGTTCGTCATATTTTTTGTTTATATAAAGTTTTTTATTAAGTAATATTATTTCCAAATATAATGTTATTTCAATTATTATTTTAGCTAAGCCCTAACATTCCATTTATAAATTACTTGAAGATTAAAATTCTATAATTTCACTCATTTGATAAATATTGTGTATCTAGTAATTTGTGTGATTTAATTTTAAAATATATTTAATATAAATTTTATTGGTAACATAATATACCCCCATCTTGTGTAACATACTCCATATGAAAATACCCATTTTATATAAATATATCTACTGATAACAAAATTCCATATTTTCAACAAAGACTTCAGATGATTCAAGAAGACTAATTTTTTCAAAAATAATATTTATATATTTTTATGGGAAAAAATATTAACTTCTTAAAAACAAATATTTATATATATTTTATGTAAATATAATTTTGGAATAATGGATTTCATATTTTGTGCGAATATAATTTATATTTTAAAAGTAATTTTTTAACATTTTTTTTAAATAAATAAATATATATATCACGGTTAATCAAAATATGGGTTTGTCAGGGGCTCACCTAAAATGATCAGGGTAAAAAATAACAAAAACCATGACAAATAACCCTTTCAATGTAATTAAATAAATCATATATTAAATTATTGATAATATTCCATTTTTTATACTTGTTACATGAAGGAAAACAAGGTTGGTATTATTTATTAGAAAAAATTCCATGTGTACCGCTATGATCCCTAATAAAAGTAATCAAATTATACACTCAAAATATCACCATAAATCCCATTATGTTTTTCTAGTACCTGAAAAAATAACATTACAACATCCCTACTCCCATCTAGAAAGCATTATTTTGGGGGAAAAGAAAACTGAAGAAGGATTTTGATGAAACCATTAGGAGGATACAAGAAGAAGATCTAACATTCATCAAAAATATTTTTTTAATTCTTTATTATCCTAAATAAGTTATCATTTTACCATGATATTATGATAAAATAATTATATTACATATTATATGATTTTAGGTTAATTAAATTACATAAAATATTATCACTTCCAACATATGTGTTATGAAATCATTATTCCTGTGTGTGGGAGTCTATCACCTGACGAACAGATGTTAGTCAATTTTCCATTAACACCTATCAAATATTAAAATAATGATGGATTTGTTATATATATATATATGATATTTATTATTTTATTATATTTATTGAATCATTATATGACACATATTTTTATACTTACTATTTTGGGTGAATATTATAATGTTTCTCTGGGGTGTTATAGACTACATCCTCACAAAGAGATGTGATTGATTCACTCTTTTCATAGAAGGAAAAAAAATTACTTTAATTAAAATAGGTGATATAAATTACATAACTATGATTATTAAATGTTAACATATCTAATAAAGATATTTTATTGCATTCACAAATAAAATGGAAACATCTTCCATTCTTATATACGACCCACCGTCTATATGAACAGTGTATTTAATTTTCTACCACTAAATTATATGGATTTTTATAAATTATTAAATGTTGAATATATATGATTTTAATATCATATTTTATATTATATATATTATTAAAAAAAATATTTACTTGATAGGGCTGATAATAAGAAGATATAACATATAAAAAAACAAAGTATTTATTCCTCAAAACGTGAAACTAACAAAGAAATATTAATAAACATGTAATAAAATATAATACAAAAAAACATATGGTATTATATATATCAATTTAAATCTATAATTTATTTATAATAAACATATATTTATTATAAATGGTTTATTAACATGTAAAATTCAATTCATGAGTTAAGGTAATATATTTCTAGCCTCTCATTTATTTTTGAAAGGCCTATACAAATTCAACACTAGTTTCTTATGTGTTTTGTATATGCATTCAATTTTAAATGATATATCATGATTCCCATTTTTTAATTATATTTAATTTTATGTTATTCTTTACTAGGGATTATTATCTAAGAGATTGCTAATGTGTTAGGTTATTTTTTTCTCTACTTTCCATCTTAGTGACATATTTTGTGTTATAAGACAATATTCTTTTAAAAGGTGTATATAAAGCCCCATTGTCATGTAATAACATGAATTTTTTAGTCGTAGTTATATTATAAGTTCAATTTTATTTTATTCCTTTGTGGTTATAATGATTCAACGTTACTCAATTGACAATGATATTATGTTACAATCATGCAATTTATCAAGAATTTTATTATTCTATTTCTGATTATAAATTATTATAATGAATCTCCAATGAAACTAATGAATTTTTATATATATGGGGTATTCATGATATTTTCATGTAATTTTACCACTTTACAAGAATTTTATATTATAACACATTATAATTTTTTTAACAATAATAATTTATTTCCCTCATTGGAAAAACAATGATTTTCATCGAAAACCATGTTCTCTAAAAATATATTCATTATTATTTTATTATTATCATATTATTTAAAAAAATCAGCATTTATTTCTTTTATTTTTAATTTTTTTAAATTAACATTAATGACATATTCATTAAAAGTTATTGTATGTATTTAATCAAAAATGTAAATGGAATCCCTATTTTAATGTCTATGATAGGTATAGAATTTCAAACCATCATGAAAATTATTTTCATTGAATCGTCATTTAAAACAAATCAAGTTTCTTTGTAATCAATTTTATTTTCTATTTAGGGTTTTAAATTTATTTAAAATGAAAATTATACTTTCCTAAAAAAATGATTTCAATTATTTTTGATTCAAATTTTATATGTTTTCAACTGTATTTTCAAATAAAAATATTTTGAATATTTTTTATATTTTAATTCTTTTTCAAATAGGAATGTTAATTTTACTCATGAAATGTTTTAAATGATTTTTAAATTCTCATTTATATGGTTTATAAATTACATTCAATGAAAATGATTGTTAATTATTTTATAAATTGATAATCTTAAAAATGAATTTTTAATGTAAGGATATCTTCCTTGTTAGATGTTACATTCAAGATATCAAAATTATTTTCCGCAAAATATTACACTCAATTATGTACCATATGATTTAATAGGGACATGTACCAAGGATTCCATTCACATTCATTCTAGAAATGTTTTATGATAACAATATGTTTATGAAATCCATTTCCCTTCAACATTATATACCATTACCAATGATTTTGAAACTCGTTTATTTTTCCACTAGGTAGGATTTTATTATATGGTGAGATAATTCGGAAACATGTATATTTTCTATTTTTTAGGATATGAAGAATTTTTTTGAAACACATGTATTATCATGGTTTATGATAAAATTATTGTTTTATTATCTAATGGAACACATAATAATGGTTTTTATTATGATATGGGAGGGACCTATTTCAACATCAAAATAATTAGGTGAATATTTATATCTAATGATTTAGACAAGACTGTAATAAAGAGTGGACCCTATTTAGTGTGTTACTATATCTTCTATGATGATATTTGGAGTGAACCCTTACTACTATTATGGTTTGGGGTCTTAACCCTTTCCACTATGATATCCTTGATAATGATCCTTCACTACAAAAGAGATTAATATCAATTGTTCTATGTTTTAAAAAAATATTTCTTATGCCGATGTTATACTCTCATGTATCGTGAAATTTTACTTCCTTATGATTAATGTATTATAAAAAAGAAATACGAATTCCATTACTCGTTTTAATAATCATTGTTATGCATGTAATGGTTTTCAATTTTCCAAAAATTGTTCTCATACTCTTATTTTTCAATTAGTCATACTTATCTCCCTATTTTTCAATTTATAATCATATGAGTTCACTATTTATTATCATTCATTTCCTCAGGTTATGTAGAATGAGGTAATTATGATATATTTTTTAAGAGTACTAATGGTAATGATATTTTTATGGTACACAGAATAAGCTCAATGAATTAATAATATTATTTTCCATGTTTCCCGAGGCACTCCATTATTGTGGTACATAGGCATGTGTTTTTGTAATGTTTTAATATTAATATAAAACATTTAATATTCATGTACGCAGATCCTCAGTTGATATAGTTTGTATCAGAATATAGGTTTAGTTGCCTTATAATCAAGGATGATAAAATCATAGTTATATACATAAAAAAATGAATAACGATTATTTTCATTATGAGATAATTAATAAGAAAATGTAATATAATTTTGGTAAAGGATATGACAAGTGTTTTCCAAGTAATTACATCCCTTTATAGATAGTAATAGTGGATGTGGCTCACACATAGACATACCTAGGTGTAACAAATACTAAAATAATACTTTGATTTAGACTCATTCAGTAAATAGTGAATGGTAATGGTCTTTGTTACACACATGGTTTGAAACTCTCAGGTATTCAATTTGGGAATTAAAAAATAAGTTATAAACAGTTATGAAGATTTTAAATAGATGATGACTATAAATGAACTAGGGTAAACCAATGCAAAACAATATTAACGAACAATGTTATTTTATTTAGATATCTTTTACGCAATTTTTCTTGATTATGTCGTTATCCATCTTGAATATTGTCTCACACACTATGATTTTTTTTGTTTTAGTCAATATCTAGAATATGAACTACCCATGTTAATACTTAGTACGATGTAAAAGGAAATTATATTCCACTTAATAATCAAAAAATTATGGATGAGGTATTTAAATATATCATTGAAATTATCAAACAGAATTCTTAGGCTATTAATCATGTTGTACATCAAAATGAATAACATAGGAAACAACATTATATGGAGTTCATTGTTAGGAAAAATAAACCTTCCTTTGGGGGAAAATATGGAATAAAAGTCTCAAAGAAATTTATTATTAACACAAAAAATATTTTTTCCATCGATTAGTGTAAGGAAAATTAAAATTATTTTTATACATTCATCCATTTCAATGGAAAATCAGATCAATGGTAGACTATTTTCAATAATATGAAGAAACATGTTGAAATTGAATACATGTATTAGGTAGACTTCAGTAAAAAATATTACAAAATTATGTTTATCATAATCTTTATACTAAAATGAAGAAGGAGTTCCATGGGTTAATTTAAATTGATGATGAATTTGTTGGAACCAATGTTGAAAATATTAATAGAAATTTTAGGTACCCTAATGGAATTATAATGAAATCTAAAATTAAGGTTATTTGATTTATCAGTAGATTAAAATCATATTTTCAAAGGGTTTTATCCATAATTGAATTTACTAGAAATGAAGAGATTATTTGATTTGTTATCATTATGTATATTGTTTTTGGAGTTGAGTATCAATATCATGGTTTTGAAAGAATGTAATATTGAGTTCAAATGATAATCTTAAAACCAAGGAGAGAAGAAGATGAGATATCATTTATACACAATTTATGGGATGAAACATCAAAGATAATTGTATTTAGTGGAAGAGTTATTTTTTGATGTTTAAATGGGATGGTCAATGGGAAATTGATTGCAAATGTGATGGTAATATGTTACCTAACGATTAGAATAGAGATAATGTTACACCAAATACAACATCGACACTATAGGGATTATAATGAATGGATTATGGGAACTATTCTAACCAATGACCAAATTTTAAGGTAAATTATTATGATCGATCTTAGTAACCTCTTAAGACAACGGACAAGGGAAAATATCATGTGACAAGTATTTCAGACTAGGGGTGTGATAATGACATGTTGAAAGGAAAACATACCATCCACTATAAAACTGTTAATATGTTATATGAATCTATATCTACACATTTATTCATATATAGATAATTTTTAATGGGTATAAATACTCGACAAAAATGGTTTGAAATATAATTAGATGTAAAAACTATTATGATTTCATCTCATGTATATTATTCCTCTCTAATTGAAGTTTGTGGGAATTTTCAACCTAAAAATCATAAAATTCCTCACCTTGTTGAAGTGGATGGACTCTATTAGAATGGATTGGTTTTATCTACATAAATCCCTCACAAATTTTAGAGGTAATGGCGTCACATTTGATATTTAAAAATAACCTATAGTCTTTTATAAATTTAATGAAAAAATTCATTGCATATTATATCTATTTAATACAAGATAACTTCAATTTATGAGATATTTTTATATCAATTTGTTTTTTATAAAACTCATTTAGATGTTATTCCAATTGTGTGGGAATATATTTTCTCTTTATAGAATATTATCTTAGTCATCCACTTAAACATGATGGTGAGTTCTTGTTATAAACTATTCTCTGTGAAATAGTAATTTCAAACAATCCTAATATAATGACCCTAATTAAGTTATTTGAATTAAGGAAACATATATTCAATAACATTAATTAGGGATTCATTCGGACTTGTGTGGAACCGTAGAGTGAAACGATTATTTTTTCATAATATAATTATGGATTGATGTGAGTCCATAATAATTATCAATATTTGAACAAGGTCTTGATAAAAAAAATGTATTGTCTACCCTATATTGATGACAAATTCAATCAACAGTGTAGAGATCACATCTTTTCCAATATTAACCATTATTTTGGATATCATTAATTAAGGTTCAAGATGGAGGATATACCCAAGAAGTCATTTTGTACAATGTATGAACACTATTAATATAAATTAATTTCCTTTGGACATTCTAATTCCCCCACTATACTTATAGTGTTCATATATGAAATTATAATCTATTAAAAGATGTTTTAAGAGAATAAAGGCCACATGGTAATTATAATAAATGCCTTAATGAAAGAGAAATTATATTCCAAATTTAAAAATTTAGAATTTTTGTAGAAATATGTTTCATTTGTGGTATTTGTAATCTCAATAGAGGGTATATCAATATATTCATAAATGATAGATTCTTTTGAATTTTTTCCAAGACCAACTATAGTGATTTAAACTAATAGATTGCCAATTTTATCTCTATTTTATTGAATATTTGTGGATATATTCCCATGAAAATTAATCCACTCACCATGTTAACTCAAAGGAGAGTGAATTTTCTCTCTACTGACGAGTGTGAGGAGATTTTCATTGAATTGAAGAGAATATTACTTAGGTCACATATTCATATATTATCTCATAGTGGATAATAGTATATAATGTACAATGATCCATAAAATAAATGATTTATATGTGTCATTATTATGAAATAATTGGTTTAATCTTACACACCCATTAAAATTGAAGAGTCGTGGGAGAAATAACCACAATAATTATTTTTAAATGTCTATATAACTGTTTTTATTAATTATATGGAGGTATTATCATTAAAATTAATACTATGATATATATATATATATATAATGATGATAAAGGATCAAAGTATATATTCAAAAATAATTATTTTAATATGAAATAATGAATATAGTTAGAGATGATTAAATATTATTACTTCTTAATAAATTAACAACATAGAAATCAATATAGAATTTATGATACTATGAGTTGAATGGATAATTATAGCCTATCTATGATGAAGATCACAAAATAACCCATATTTATGGATTTTCAATGGATGGATCTAGAAATAAAAATGTCGGGGAAACTTTTATATTTCTCAATTTAATGTTTATGAATCTATTCATGTTACGATTAATGTGTCATATATAGAATATTTAGATCAATAAAATAATGATATAAATGTTTCTGTGTATAACATTGATCATTACGGAATGATAAGGATTATAAACCATGTATGAATTTAATCCACACCAAATTTTAAGAAGGGGTTGTTAGAGTAATATCAAAGTTATTTATTATCTATTTATCCTAAAAGAATAAATTATTATACATTTTGAAAGAATACTGCTAGTGGTATGGAATGAGGGGAGATATCACAAGGTTTTTTTATGTTTATAGGTATCTCACAATGTTAATAAATAAAGGAATAATTTAAAGGGGATGGTTCATACATTACCCATACTATAAAAGAAATGTGAATTCATTATCATTTATTTTTTAATTAGACTCACCAAAATGTCTAAAGGGAATATTTTTTAATGGTTCGTAGTCAATCACCCTACTATAACAACAAAAATAATCAATATAAGGGAATAATTCTCTTATAGAGCCACTTATTAGAATAAACTTTATAATTGGGTTAAGTATTCATGGATTACCACATTACATTGTGCCTAATTGGGATCCATGATTTACATCAATGTTCTAGTGATTTCATCCATAGGACATTGATATAGAGTTGTGTTTCAACATAGTCTAGCATCCTCTGATAGATGGATAGTTTATGATTACAATTCAAACTCTTGAGTATATGCTAAGATCTTGTTCAATTGATTTTAATGTGGTTAGGATCGAAAAATTCCACCAATTATGTTTTTATACATAAATAAATTTCACTAAATAATTTACATGGATTTATATGAATATCTATAAGAAATGAAATCTAGATCTATTATTTTCTTAAATGAAGTTGGAGAAAAAAGTTTTTTGGGACCCATGATAGATAATGAAATTTCAGATATGGATAGATCCATGTAAAAAATCATCAACCAATATCATCAAAGGAAGAAAAAATTTCTCATAATTTACAGATTGATCATGAATTTGATGGTTTTTAAAATGTGATTCTATGAATTTATACATGGATTAAGATTATGTGCTTTAGGAGAGAACTAAATTTGATCTTAGGATATATCATTCCCTTTGAGATTTTAATCTTATCATTATTATATCTTATCACTAATAATATTCATGAATCCTCACTCAATTACATGATTTTCTCCATATATCTCTTTTAAAAAGTATATACATGACCATTAACATGTAATGAACATATAGGTCATCTAGTTACAAAAATATTTTCTTATGAGGAAAAATTGATAGGGATTCCAGATATATAATTTTTTAAGGAAAAATACAACTAACATCGTATTTATTTTGTGGATACACAATAAAAATTTGGATCTTATGAGGGAACTTGAGGATATGATGAGGAATAATTATCCTCATTTTTTTATCTGGTTGAATGAATTTTAGTGTGAAATTATTTTTACGGGGCCGGAATATAACATTGTTATTTTTTATGAATTTTTATGAATAAATAAAATTTCATTGATATATTTTGTTACGTTAAAATCATTGTTATTCATGTGTTAATTTTAAAACCATGTTATTCTTTACTCATAAGAAATAATTAATTTTTATTGTGTTACATGCAACAAAATATTTTAAAAACTCCACAATATTTTATTAATATAGTTATTTAAACATGACCATTATAACCTTTCTTTTTAACAAGGTTTTACAAATATTGTGAATAATTATCAATTATGAATTATATTGATTTTAAATAAAGAGAATATTACTATAAAAAATTAATTTTTTTGGTAGAGTATTTATAAGTTTTAAAAATACTATTTTCTCAAAAACTATATTTAGGTATTATTTGGATGAATAATATAATTAAATTCTGAATCCTTTATAAATTAAAATTTATTCAATGAAAATAATTTTAAAATTAATAATTTCAATACTTTATTAGTAATAGTTTTTGGGATTTATCTAAAAAGTTTTCTTTTTTATGAATAGTGAGAAATAATGAATTTAATTGAAAAATATCTTCTTATATAAAATTAATTGAAGATAAATTATAGTTTAAATTGGTTTAAAAAATTGTAAAATTATGAATCCATTATTCAAATTTACGTCATTGGAATCATTTTCATATTTAATTTCAGTATAAAATCTCGGTAAAATACTGACCATTTTCTGTCTGAAACCCACTTTCTCATTGTGTTTGTGGAATTAATTTTACATTATATTTTTCTACTTCTATAAATTGAATTTTTTATAATGGTTTCCATATTTAGAAAATTAATAATTTATATTATCGAATAATTTTAATTTTTTTAATGAGATGTATAATAAAAAATATTAAATAATATTTAACACTATAAACATAAAAATTTGTTTACCTAGGGTTCAATTAAAAAATAATGGTTTGAAAATAAAAAAAACGTCTATTACACCCAGTTTATTTAAATATTACAACATTATCCCTTCTATGTCTTCAATAATTCATTTTTTATTATTTTTATAGAAATAAAAATGTGGTGGGAATTCTTTCCTTTCAAAAAACTACATCGGTGCAAGTCAGCTCATTTATGGAAGGCCACCCATTATCATATATTCCACGAACCATAACACCAATTTTGACCATAAAATTAACTCATTGATTTTTTTCCCAAAATCTATCCTCTCATACAAGAATTCATATTTTTTAAAAGACATACAATATACAAATTCTATTGGTGAAAACCAGAGGATGATTCCTGAAGAATAAGTAATATTCGTTACCAAGAATTTTCTTATTTTATACACAAACATGATAAATTATTTTAATATCATGATGATATAATAATTATATTTCACTACATATAATTATATAAATTTATGTTTAGTTAATTATGCATATGAATCTCCACTTCCGTCAAATGTGTTACAAAATCGTTGTTCGTTTTTATGTTGGACCATTGCCTCCTGAACCGATGTCATCAATTTTCCATTGACACCTATCGATGATGGACATAGTGATTAATTTTTTATTTATAAATTATATGTATTATATTATTATATATATAAAATCAATTTTTCACACCTAATTTTATACTCTTTATTTTTCGAGATTGTGATAACATCGCTTGTGGGTATAAAAAACTATCGCCTCAAGAAGCAATGTGATTCTTTCACACTTTACATAGAAGGTAAAAAGGATAGTATTAATGAAATTTTTATATAAATATGATATAATAATAGTTATTTAATTAATATTTATGATTTAACTTTATTTTCTCTAATCTTTATTCCAAATAGAAATAGCGTTCATGTGTATGTAAAACACACCATCTCCACGAATAGTACATTTCATTATATATTACTGTAATTTATTTATTATTCTAAATACATGTATAATGAATATATTTTAAATTCATATCATTTTTTAAATAATATAAATTATGAAACAATTATTTATTTATGAATAAAAATACAAAAAGATAAACATTCATGAAAAACAATGTAGTTATTAACAGAAACATAAATTTATCAGGGAATTTTTAATAAACCTATAATAAAAGGTCATAATCAGACCATATCATATATTATTTATATTAATATGGTTTTATATTATATTTATAAAAAATATTTATTATATAAGAATTTTGAATGTGTACAATGGATTTTAAGACATAATGTATTTGATATATTTTCTCGCTTTAATTTTTTGAACAAATATAAAAATTAAACAGTCATTTATTTTTTGTGGTGAATAAAATAACCCTTTTAAAATCTATATCATGATACAGATTATGATAAATATTTTAAGGATTCATTTTGTGTTATTATATATTCGGTATTACGTTTCAAATGATTACAAAATTGATAATGGATTTTTGTATCAATTTTCCTTCTTTAAGACATGTTTTTTCAGGCACCAAAATAATTTTAAGAGGTGTATATAAAGACCATATTAAATTTATTATCATGAATTTAGTAACACTTGTGGTATTTTATGGCCAGTTTGTTTTATTTTCTGGGACATTCAATACAATGTTACCTATGTGGTAGTGATTTTATATTACAATATTATCACCTATTTAGATTGATTATGATTATCTTTCATGTGATAAAATATTATGAACCATATATTGAAAAACTTATTAGGTTCATTATCCTATGGTTATTATTGATATTTTCAAGTAATATTACAATTTTTATGTAATTTAATTTAAAATAAATGCTAATATGTTTTTAATAAAATCAGTCATTATATATCCATTCAGCCAAAAATCATTTTTGGTGAAAAAATATGTTCTATAAAAAAATTCAACATATTATTATTATTATACAATGGTTTTCTAAAAAAATACCCATGTTTGAACATTTTAAAAATGTTTTAAAAATGAATGTTCAAGTATTTTTCAAAAACAGTTCTTATTTGAATTTTTATGAATGTTTGAAATGAATATTTATATTAAATTTTACACAAGGAAGGTGATTTCCCATAGTCATGACAATTATTTTCTTATATTCATCTATCAAAAAAATTAGTGGTCACTTTCAATTAAAATTATCTTATTTTATTTCAATTTTTGAATGTGTTTATCAATGTAAAATTGATTTTTATCAAGTAATATTTTAAATTACTTTTTATCATTTCTCTATATTATTATGGTATTTTCGATGAAAATAATTTGAAAATGTTTTTTGTTCGAAAATATTTTTTATTCAAATAGTAATGGTTATTTTAACCAAGATAAGTATTATATGATTATATATTCTTTTATTAAATGGTACCATGTTTATAATCAAATAAAATTATTTACAAAAAGTATTATGATTTTTTTGTATAATTGGATTTTGTAGAGTATGGTTGTCATGATCAATAATTGTACCATGTATTATATCAAAATAATATTTCATGTAATATGATGTCCTTTAGTGTAAATTATATTTTGATGAGGATATTGACTAAGGATACCATTAATATTGTTTATCAAAATGGTTTATAATGATTTTTTTATGAAAACTTTTTCTCTTCCATGGGATATACGATGATAAAATACGTTTCAAACATAATGAATTTTCCATTGGTCATGGTTTTATGAAAGGAATAAATAATTATGAGTGTTTTATTTGTTTCATATGATATGATATGATGAAATGTTTATGAAACCCATTTCTATTTACATAATTTGATATGATGAATGTTTTTTGATCTTGTAGAACACATAATTTTATCTTTCATTATGCGATTGGTGAGAACTATATAACCACCCAATACATTGGGAACAAATTTATATATTTTGAGATAGATTAGATAGGAATAAAGAGTGAATTCTATTCAATAATAGAATTTTCCCACTATGATGTCCTTAGGAGTGAACCATTACTACTATGATATATTGGGGAGTTAAATTGTTACACTATTATGGACTAAATGGTGAGCATGGATTACTATGAAAATAATTTAATATTGTTTTGTGTATTCATCAAATCCATGTATTTTTCAAAATTAATGCTCACATGGAACATGTTATTTGATTATATTCTGATTCATGTCTTATAAAATGATATTATATTTTTTCGTTGACTCATGATTATGATATTTGATTTGTATGGTATGGTTTTAAATTGTTTTCTCATTTCTTAAACACTAATATTCATTTTATGCTTATGTATCTCCCTTTTTTCCGATACTAAGAATATAATCTCAGACTATCTTAGGTTTAATTTCCAAAAGCTATTATATATGGTTTTATGGAAGATATGTCTGTGAACATTAATAAGAGGGAATTATCTTTATAAGAGACAATGAAGGTCTTACATGAATTAATAATATTATGTTTCCTGATTCCAATTGGACAAAACTATTTTGGTATATAGTCATGTGTCATTGTAATGTATTTAATATTCATCTCGAATGTTTTAATATTGATATTTGAAAATATATTGTCACTATAAATCCAACTTCTACATGATGGCCACAAAATAAAACAATAATATTTTAATATTTTATCATAGATCATTAGGTATGATTTTGGCCTCTTTTTTATGCAACATGAAACAATTGTGTTAACTGATAATGCACCCCTTTCAGAGATCTTACCACATGGTATGCCTATGTCAAATCCTAGATTCACCTCTTCGTATATATATTTGGTTTTCATTTATATGAAACAACACAATATCTATTTTAGAAAAACATACAGATGTTAATCGGTATTTTCCATATCCCAAGGGTTTTCAATAATTTATTGTCATCCCAATTACCAAAAATATATACAAAACTAGCAAAAAATAACTACATATTTATTTAATACTATCATATGTTACCCAATATAAACATATATTAATTTGACATAATTCCATTATATTAATCATTATATTGATCAAATAATATGAAAATCACAAAAATAATGTTTTTAGTTTCATTACTGACTAACAACATAGGAAACCTATTTTACAAAATATTTAAACATTTCATTATAATTTAGACAAAATATATTATCTTTTATAATTTTTACAAGTTATTCTCAGATTCAATAGTATGGGAATGGAAAAACAAGAAAGGGTTAAGTTGAATTTTTTAACAAGGGGAGACATATCAAAATTTCATCAATTATAAGATGATTAGCGTATGAAAAAAACATGTGATGTAGAAAAATATATATTTAAAAATAATATTTAACTATATTATTTCTCCATAAGTCAATATATAATGACACAAATTTACACATGGAAAAAAAACTCCTTGAAAAAATAGTGTAGAATCATGAGATCATGAACATTAAAAAATTACAATATTCATATGAATGTGTCATGAAAATGCAATATTAACTTATATAATAGAATAATAATGAACATTAAAAAATTATATGTAATAATTCTATTGTGGTATAGGAATTAAAATCCTATTACCTATTGGTTACATTCTATTTTTTAAACCTACTCCCCATTAGTGTCTCAATCATAAAAAAACTGTGTCCCATTAATGATAATAATTTTGGAAAACAACCACAAATAATTACATCATGAGATATAGAACCTTATCCAACATATTGAATGGTGATATATGACACCTCCCATCCTCATCCATATATATGTGTTCCCTGATATTCAAATCATTCGTTATATCATAAAAAACAATGTAAAGAAAATTATTTAATATAAATTAAAAATTATATCATATGAAATAATATGAAAAGTAAATCAATAGATAATATTATTTTAGTCACCTAAAATGAGTATTATATGAAAAAATTTATAAGGATATTTTTTTAAAAAAATTATCTTGATTTTAAATATTTTAAAGAGGAAAATTAATCTAAATCCATGAAAAATATATTTTATAAAAAAATATTAATATCTCCACAACTTGAAAATAAACCATTAGAATCACACTAAATATCCCAAAACAATATGGTAACCAGAATACAATTTTATTAAACATAACATTAAATTAAATAAAAATATTAGAGTACTAAAATAATATAATGTCTTTCAATTGGAATTGTTGAGTGGAAAAAAAAAAATAAGAACATTTGTGGTAATTTTTTTTCATGTTTTCAAAATACCTTTACTGAAACCCATATATTAAATATGAAGAAATTTTTTTTTTAATAGTGGTTGTCATGACCCTTTCCCCGAGGCCCAGGCCGTGAGTACATCAAGCCCGCCTTCTATAGGCTAGGGGCTAGCGGCTAGTGCCGAAATGTGTATTCCCTAAAATCAGGAAGGCATTGCCTTTAATACATGAAAACTCACGCAACCAAGAACACAACATGATAGAAAAACAAGTAAACTGTATAGTCAAAAAAGTGTGTACAGTAAGAAAAGGAGGCCAGTATACAAGACCAACTGGAAAGTACAAGAAAATTGGAAAGTAAAAGTAAACTGGAACAAATCCAGTGAACTCCGGCCAAGGATCCTACCTGAAGGGTAGGTACAACTCTAGAACGGTCATCTCTATGGTAGGCCTTGTCTAATGTCCACTACCGAGCTATCTCTTGTCCTGGTACCCTCATCCTCAGTCAGTGCTTCCCATCATCTACACCAAACACAACATGGTGAGGGAATAAACCGTGCAGGGGTAAGTATAAGGATACTCAGTAGGGTCCTCGAGACCCTCAAAGGTCTCTCTAAATCCACAAAGGATAAACAACAAATCCTGAAATCAACTGAAAACCCTACAATGGTATATTCCCATACATACACCGAAGTTTTCAAGTATACCCATCTCATTCATGAGGAAACACGAGGCCCAACATATTAGTCCAAAGCTCAATAGTTTCACATAAGAAAGAATGCTTCAAAGGTAAAACCACAAAGGTTAGTACCACAAATGTAATGCCATATAGAAGAATACCACAAAGGTATCACCACAAAAGTAATTATCACAATGGTCCGCCACACAGAAGATTACCACAAAGGTATCAACGCCAAGGTAAGTACCACAAAGGTAATCCGCACAGAAGATTACCACAAAGGTAAAGACTAAGCTCAAACAAGGTATATCATACGTACAGTAGTAAATATGATTAGATGTATCTACTGAATCATCTTAATTTTGTAAGAGTTTGACCCACGAAGGATCCTAAATCATCAGATACACATAGGATCCTAAATCATTATACCCACATTGGATCCCAGAACAACAGACCCACATAGGATCCTAGAGTAGTCCCACATGGATTCCTAGAGCAGATCCCAGTGAGAATCTTGAACGCATACCCACATAGGATCATGAAGCATAGACCCATATAGGATCCTAAAGAAGAGACCCACAATGGATCATTTTCTCATGTTATAGCCAGCTACAGGGTTCCTACACTATGCTCGCATGATTTCGAGAGGGTTCCCTTCTCAAGAAACTAGTAGACACTCTAACATTTCCGACATCCCACTAAGAAGTATCCCAGATGTCCTCCACATAAAGGGGGTCTCAAAGCAACAGATGGTGCGTTAATTAGATGCACGGTCTGTAAGTTATTGTCCTTCTAGTCCCAAGGGCCTGGTTAGATATTTGCTCGATCCAACCCAACCGTACCCCAACATTATCTAAAACTAAAGTGATGTATACCAAAAGGACCCTCTCAATCCAAGATTTCCATCACCACAGACGGTTCATCAAACGAACACCCATAGCCTAATATATGGCCAAAAGAGTGAAGAGGGTCACAGTTGGTATGGGACCGGTCTGACCCGGTCAGACCAATCTGGCCTGACCCGAGTCCAGCCCTTGGTTTGACTCGGCCCGCTAGGTCTGCGGTGTGGTGTCCCATAGTGTGGCGGCCATGATGGCGGCCAACGGTGCGCCCTGAGGGTTCACGTGGCACGCGGTTGGCTGTTCGATCAGCCGTCCTCCTCCACATAGTGCAGTCTCACGCCGCACCCTCTCCGGTAGCCATTAGAGAGTTGGTTTCCCTCTCTATGCCGCCGCAACCTTGCGCTGTAGTGCTTCTTCTCCAGGAAGCATGGACACGCGCCGCCGCCCCTCTACGCGGCCTTCCAGAGTGCGGGCCGCCGTTCCCGATCCCCACCGTTGTGATTTATCGACACTGGTCACTATCTTCCTCCATCGCGAAGAATGAAAAAAAACACAATGATTTGCGGAGTGGTTCAGCCCTATTCATTTGACCCACACCCTCCACATTAGAGCGGTAGCAAGCGGCATAAGCGTTCTTAATTCACGAAGGATTTGAGGAATGAGGTAAAGGTATTCAAAATAACATTCCCTACCTTGTCACTTGTTTGAGGAGATGCGATTAAGAAGAAGAAGTCATTGACGAGTCATCGTTCAATGCTTCCACGCAACAAGCCTCCAATGACACCAATCGATCATCGTTAATCGGTTCATGGTTCTGGGTCGTTTGACACCACCCACTAGAACCAGCACCATCTTCCATGTTTTGGGCATTGTGGAACTTTACCAAAGCTTCGTCGCTTGGTGAAGCCATGCCAGTTCCTCCCCCAAGCTCCATATAAATATAAGAGGGGGAGTATAAGCAACGATCGTGGAATTTGTGGATGTTCATTTAATAATAACATTCCTAAATTCCAACGATGCTATTACATAGAGTTTTAAAGGACATGCCATTTAATTTACATTAGGACAATTACATGATAGTATTCCAATGGGCTTCCCCACATTAAAGAGGGGTTCGGTTGGTCCCCACCCCCATGAATCCACAAATGGGGGTTTTCTAGCCCAGGAAGTCACCACCTCTAAGCATTCAATTGGGTGGTTAAAAGTAAAATAAAAAATTGATCCATATTTTTTTTATTTCCACAAAAAACACAAAAACTAACTTTCACCCCCGACTAATTACGGTCCAGGTGAATGTCTCCATAATAGAATACCGGCACTACGAGTTCAACGACATAATTGGATTTCAATTCCGAGCACCGGTTCAAATGTTTCAAAAAACCACTCATCAGTTTACTGAATGTACCCAAAAAAATGTTCTGAAATTCATTCTGTGTATTTTAATTCTCCCCACCTCATGTATTTGTGTCCCTGAAAGCCACATTACAAATACTAGGAAAATATGTGGGGGGTACTGAGCACAAATTTGAGCCTCCCTCTCCCACATGCTCTCATTGAGATTCCCGTGATGCTAATGCATGTGTACCCAAGGTGTCGACCGCCCATGAAGGACCAACTCCTATCTATCCTCAATCTCCATTGGAACCTCCGTAAACATTGCCCCATTGTCAATGTCTAGCTAGTTATGGTTGATGACATGAGATGGGTCGTGCACATGTCTTCTCTGCTGGGATTTGTGGAAGACGTCGTGCACCCAGAGAAGCTGAGGTGGAAGAGCTAAGTGGTAGTCCACCTGTCCAACTCTACTGAGGACCTAAAAGGGTCAGATGAACTTTGAATATATCATGACACCATAGCCAAATCTATGCAAATGTTGTCGTGGTGAGACTCATCAAAAGTATAGGTCACCATCCTCAAACTCTAGTGGTCTTCGTCTCATATCTACATAAGACTTATGCCAGATTTTTTCCTTCTTCATCCTCTCCTGGACGACCTGCACCTTCTCCGTGGTAGCCCATACAATCTCTAGTCCCTTGAGTGATGACTCCCATGGGTCATTCCAGCACAAAGGTGATCTGCATGGTCGGATGTATAGAACATCTAAAGGTGCCATCCCAATGGTGGATTGATAGCTGTTTTTGTATGAAAAATCCACTAAGGGAAAGTGTACATCCCAGCTGCGACTGAAGTCAAGGACGCAAGCACACAAAATTTCCTTGAGGTTCTGAATGATCCGCTCAGTCTAGCCATCCATATGAGGATGGAAGGTAGTTCTCAAATAAAGTGGTGTCCAAAAACCCTCCTGCAACCCCTTCCATAGCCGTTAATTGAAACATGTGTCAAGGTCGGAGATAATCGTTGTGGGTACTCCATGTAGCCTCACAATCTCTTACACATAGAGGCATGCAATGCTCTCTACTATACCCTACTCTCTGATCAGTAAGAAGTCGGGCGACTTAGTGAGTCGGTCGACGATCACTTGGATAGAATCATGACACATGGATGTATGTGGTAGTCCTCTCATGAATTCCATGGATATATCTTACCACTTCCACTTTAGGACCTCTAAAGGGTTAAATAATCCTACTGGTACTTGATGCTCTGCCTTCATTTTCTGACAAGTGGGGCACTGTGAGACAAACTCTGCTACTACATTATTCATTCCCAACCACCAGTTCGGTCGTTGAAGGTCCTATTACACCTTTTCCACTCCAGGATGTACCGCTAGAGGGGATTTGTGGAACTCCCTAAATACTTCTTCTTGAAGAGACACTGGTACCACGGTAAATCCTCTATAGAGAATGACATTCTACTAACCTTCAGAAAATTCATCAAGAGCATGTCTTGTGGATCTCTAAGAACATCGACCATCGTAGTCAATGTCCCCATGTTGTGCCTCCCTGACTCACTGAAGAAGTGGTGGAGTGACTCTAAGAGACTGAAGAAAAACTGCTCCATCTCGATCCACAAATGATATATGAAAATCGGCCAGCCGCTCCGTCACCTCAACTAGTAGAAGTATTCAAGATCTCTTGCTGAGTGAATCTGCTATAACTTATCCCTTCCCAAGAGTATAGAATATCTCAAAGTCATCGTCCTGGAAGAACTCAAGCAAACATCACTATCTCTTGTTTAGGTCTTTTTGAGAGAAGATATACCTAATTCTCTTGTGATCAATGTATATTTTAAAACGTTCGCCCATCAAGTAATGTCCCCACATCTTCAAGGTGAAGGCCACTACTACTAACTGTTGGTCCTGGGTAGCATAGTTCTAATCATACTGTCTTGGCTGTTGAAAACCATATGTGATCACTTCTCACTCCTGCATCAGGAGACATCTAAGCCTTGTCCCTGATGCATCGTAGTTGAATTTGTACCCAATGCCCTCCTTCAGAAGCCTCAAGATGGGGCACTATTCATCTTCTACCTTAGATCCTGAAAGCTACGCTGGAATCTCTCTGACCATATGAATGGTTGCCTCTTCTTTGTAAATGCTGATAAAGGTGTTGCAACTCTTGGGAAGTAGTATCAAGCCAAACCTAGGAAACTCCATACCTCCTTCAAACTCCTAGGTGGATCCCAAGCAGGTACCGCCTCGATCTTCGCTGGATCCACTGCATATCCGGCCTCTGAGATGAAATTTCCCAGAAAGTGATCTTCTCAAATCAAGAACTGGTACTTAGAGAGCTTACCACAAAGCTGGTGCTCTCACAGTGTGTCCAGAACTACCTGGAAATGATAGGAATGCTTCTCCTTAGTATCCGAGTAGATCAGAATGTCATCGATGAATAATACTACAAATCAATCAAGGTATGGATGTAATATCATGTTCATGAGTCCCATTAACACTGTTGGAGTGTTTTTCATGCCAAACGACATGACAAAAAACTCATAATGGTCATACCAGAATTTGAAAGTCGTCTTCTACACATCCTCGTCTCTTACTCTAAGCTGGTGATAGCTTAATTTGAGGTCTATCATCAAGAACTACCGTGCTCCCTTCAGCTGATCAAAGAGGCCATCAATCATCGGTAGTGGGTACATGTTCTTCACGATCACCTGGTTCAGGCACCGATAGTAAACACAAAGTCTCAAGCTTCCATATGCCTTCTTGGGGAACAAAATTGGGGCCGCCCAACGAGAAACACTAGGCTGAACGATCCCCTTCCCATGCAAGTCCTCCATCTGTACCTGTAGCTCAGAAAGCTCTATAGGAGACATCCGATATGATGGTGTAGATATTGGTGTCGTACAGGGGTAAAAATCAATGTAAAAGTCCACCTCTCTATGAGAAGGTAGACCCGGAACATCATCATGGAAGACATCTGCATTCTGGTCCACCACTATAGGATAACATGGACTCTCCACATCAACCACTATGAGGGTAAGGCTAGCCAGCATTTGAGTGATCGGCTGAAATCTCCCCCGGGTAAGTCCACCCTGTGCTGCAGATGCTCCCTTCTTTCTGGTGAAGGTAAAACTAGTCCCATTCGTGCGGACACACCACACAATGTGCCTAATACAGTCAATTTGAGCATTTACTGTAGATAACCATTCTATACCCAAGATTACATCGTAAGGCCTCGACACCACTACTAGGAGATCCCAACCGAATATCACACCTCCTAGAATAAGCTTACACTACCGACACCAGTGTGTAATCGTCAAATCCACTCCCGTAGGAGTCTCTATCCATACAGATTGAGCCAATGGATCCTTCAGAATCTCCGATCTCTGAACGGGGGTCATGGAAATAAAATAATGGCTGGAAACTCTGTCTATAAATACTACAGCTAAGGTGGAGTAGACACAGATCGTACCACATATCATCTCTGGAGCACCGTGATCGTAGGCCTCAGTTACCTGGAGCTGAGCTCACCCCTTTCCACATGCTCCCTGTGTTCGGGGTGGACCACCTGGTGGTGGTGCTGGTAAAATCTCGAATCATCAACCACTGGCAGCTACACGACCAGCTCCTCTGCCATGTGCACCTGCTCCCTGTAGACCTCCTCAGTCGAACCTCTGTCTTTGCATAGGCGGTCCCTCGACTTCGTGATGATCATCTGTACGGAGGGTCAGATAGTCACGAGCTATGTGACCCTGCCCGCCACATGTGTGACTCTTCCTGGTCCTCACATGACTGGATCTGTCTCCGGTTCCCCGAACAAGCGACCATGAATTCTGCGGTCGTCCACCTATAGGTTTGATCCTCTAAGACTTCTGTGACATCTCTCTACTGCAAGTTGTAGAAGACTTCACTATGTGATTCCCGGTGGTGTGTTTCAATGCTGGAGACTGCTCTGCAAGAAAAATCTCCACTAAGAGGTCTCTCTCTTATACCCCCGCCTACATCGATATGCTGAGAGAAATCGTCGAAGCCCTAATCTCCCTCTTGATTCCCTACTCGAAGGTTTGGGCCCTGAAGAATGGGTCCCACACCATATCAGAGGAGTACCATGAGAGGTCAGTGAAACTCATTGAGTAATGAGCCACAATCATGTTTCCCTTATTCAGATGAAGAAGCTCCTGAATGCGCATTGTGTGAAGGGTCACTGGGACAAACTCTACCAGAAAAAGTCTCTCAAAGTCTGTATAGAGATGTGTCACCTCATCGTGAGCATGGATCATCAAGCTCCACCATATTCCTACTGCTGCCTATAGAATACAAGTGGCGATGATCACCATGAGATCTTTTGGTGTCCATACATGTCGAGAGACTCTCACCACGGCCTCCAGCCACTCCTCAAATGCCTGTGGGTCCATCTCTCCCCCGAACCTGGGTGGCCTCTAGCGCTGGAACTCGTGCAACGCGCTCAAGTTTCATGCAACCTCTGCTACATGGGATGATTTTATTAGTGGGCCAATGGGTAATGGTACCGATGGTTCCTCTACTGGTGCCCCTACTGAAATAGGGCCTTTCACCGAGGCCTCATCGCTCAGCGGGCTACCATCATGTACTATACCCAGAACACTAGCTCACTGTCTGTGTGGAGGCATCCTGAAAAGAAACAGGTGCACCGTGGTCAATATGTCATACCTGGTGAGCGAACTCAAATAGTTTAGAATGAAAACTTTTCAAAACACACACGCAATCAATTTTTTTATACACTGAGTCAGAAAACAGAAGTCAGGTTCCTAGTGTATGGATGCGTCTGTCGTCGCACTAACACTGGATTCCCTAAACTGATAATATCACTCACTGCACAGAACACTATTTCCTGATAAAATATTAGATTCCAATGTTCTATGGTAGAACCGACTCCTCCAAAACCAATATTTCATGATCGGTCCTCCAGGGCCCATGCCATGACTACCCCAAGGCAACCTTCCATAGGACAGGGTCTAGTGACTAGCACTGAATGGCGTATTCACTAAAATAGGGAAGGCATTGTCTTTAAAACCAGTAAACTAATGAAACCTAGCACATAGTAAGATATGAAAAAAATTACACTATATAGTAAAAAAAGTGTGTACAGTAAGAAAAATGGGCCAGTATACAAGCCAAACTAGAAATTACAAGAAAACTGGAAAGTAAAAGTAACTGGAACAGCTCCTATGAACTCTGGCCAAGGATCCTACCTGAAGGGTAGGTAAAACTCTCAAACAGTCGTCTCTCTGGTATGCCTCAACTAATTTCCACCACCGAGCTATCTCTAGTCCTGATAACCTTGTCCTCAGTCAGCACTGTCTATCGTCTACACCAAACACAACAAGGTGTGAGTGTAACCCGTGCAGGGGTGAGTAAAAGGATACTCAGTAAGAACCACGAGACCCTAAAAGGACTCTCAAAATCCACACAGGATAAGCCAAAAATAATGAAATAAACTGAAAACCTTACTTAGGTATATTCAGAGACATACACCAAAGTTATCATGTATACCCATCTCATTCATGAGAAAACAGAAGGCCCGACATATTATCCCAGAGATAAACTATTCCATGAAGGAAGGAATACCAAAAAGGTAACACCAAAAAAGATAAGTACCAAAAATGTAACACAACACTGAGGAATACCACAATGGAATCACCATGAAGGTAAGCACCACAAAGGTATCACCACGAAGGTAAGTACAACAAAGTTACGCCACTTAGAAGATTACCACAAAGGTAAATACTAATCTCACACTGGGTATGACATAATTACGGTAGTAAAGTTGATTATATGTATCTAATGAATCATCTTACTTTTCTAAGAGGCAGACCCACGAAGGATCCTAAATCCTAAGACTCACGTAGGATCCTAAATAATCAGACCCACAAATGATCCTAGTACTGGAGACCCACATACGATCCTAGTGTTGTCCCCTGTGGATTCCTAGAGCGGATCCAAGTGAGACTATAGAACACATACCAACATAGTATCCTTAACCATAAAAACACATAGTATCCCAAAGCACAGAATCACATAGGATTATTTTCTCATGTTACATCCAGCTACAGGGTTCCCACACTAAGCTCGATTGATTCCGGGAGGGTTTTCTCCTCAAGACACTGGTCAATACTCCAACTATCACAAATACCCACAAAGAGTTATCACAAAGGACCTCCATGTAAAAGGGGTATCTACAAAATAGACAGTGCATCAATCGGACGCCTGGTCCGTATGTTATTGGCCTTTTAGTCCCGAGGGCCCAGTTGGTTTCAGGCTCGATCCAACCCGGATCTACCCGAACATTATCCAAAACTCATGTGGGGTATATAAAAATGACCTTCTCGATATATGGCTTCTAAACCATAGATGATTTGTCAAACGGATGCCTATAGCCCAAGATATGGCCGAAAGAGTGAAGAGGGTCGATGTTGGTCTGGGTCTGGTCCGACCCGATCAGACTGACCCGAGCCAGTTCGGTTCGACCCGGCCCTACCCGGATCCGGCCCTGGTTCTGATCCAGCCCTCCGACACTGCCCACTAGGTCGGTAGTGTGGCGGCCTGTGGTGGGGGCCCATGGTGGCAGCCCGTGGGTCCGCTCGGCACGCGGTGGGTTGGTTGGCCTGTCGTCCTCCTCCTCACGGTGCGGTCATGCGCCCTCTCTGGCGGCTGACAGTGAGCCTACCTCCCTCTCCACACCACTGCATCCTTTCACCATAGGTCTTCTCCACCATGTATCATGGACGTGTGGAACCGCCCCTTCATGTGGTCGACCGCCACCGGCCGCCTCCCTTGCTCCGCCATGGACTACGAGCCACGATCCTTCTGCGGCGGCGCAGTCGTGCTGCTTATGTCGTCACGAACGACCGGAGTGTCGGCCGCCATTCCTGAGCCCCACCGGTGTCGGTCACTGACATTGGTCACCATCTTCCTCCATCGCGAATTACACATCAAAAACCACAACAATATGTGGAGTGGTTGGGCCATGTTTGTTTGGCATGCACCCCCCGCGTTAGAGCGGTAGAAAATGGAATAGACGTTCTTAATTCATGAAGGATGTCATGAACAAGGTAAAGGTATTCAAAATAACATTCCCTACATTTTTGTTCATTGGAGGAGATGCAAGGAAGAAGACTAAGTCATTGAAGAGTCAGCGTTCGTTGCTTCCACACAACAAGCCTTTAATGACGCCGCTCGATCATTGTTCTTTGCTTCATGGTTCGGGGTCTTTCGACACCGCCCGTCGGAACCGGCGCTGTCCTCCAATTTTTGGGTGTCACAAAACTTTACCAGAGCTTCGTTGCTTGGTGAATCTGTGCCAATTCCTCCCCCCAAGCTATATATAAATTGTAGAGGGGGATGGTAAGTAACGATCGTGGAATTTATGAAGGTTAATTTAATAGGAACCTTCCTATATTCCAACGATGTTGTTACATAGTTTTTTAAAGTTCAACCCATTTAATTTTCATTGTCACAATAAAATGGGAGGATTCGAAGGGAATTCCCTAAATTAAAGAGGGTTTCGGGTGGTCCCCACCACAATGAATTTACAAATGGTGTATTTTTATCTCGGGCGTACCCCACCTCTAAGCATTCAATTGGGGTGTTAAAAATAAAATAAAAAGTTGATGTTTATATTATTTTTATTTCCACGAAAAATATGAAAACTAACTTTCACCCCCAACCAACTATGTTTTTGGTAAAAGTATCCTTAAGAGAATATCGGTGCTACGAGTTCAACGATGTCCTAAGATTTCATTTTCGGGCACTAGATCAAATGTTACAAAAACCAGCTCACATGTTTACTGAACGTACCTGAAAAGAGTTTAGAAATTCATTTCGGGCACACCGAGCCTCAGAATCACACACCTCAAATTTTTTCAGACTCATAAAATTACTATATAATTAAAAAATAATACATGGAAATTCAGGGTCTTTATAGTGGTAATAAGAAATTTTAATATAACCAAAAATAAATCATTTTTTTATCTCAACATGATAATGGATAAAATTGGTGGGATATGTAAAACTTCATAAGGATAAAAAATACATAATTTAGATGAATGGTTTTTATTTATAACATCATCAACATTTTTTAAATTAAATACATCAATGGAATTATCCATTAAAATTATAGTAATGGATTATTTATATTGTTATTGAATCTAATATATCAATCTTGTAAAAACATAGTCAAAGATGACCTATTCTGACTCAATAAAAGATGTTGAATCAGGAAAACCCCATTTAGTTTACTGTAGACATCTACAGGGGTTCATTAAAATAATGTATAATTCAAATAACAATAAAAATAACCTATTTCAGAAACTTATTCATATCTATTACCATTCACACATTTTAATTATTATCCCCACTAATTAATTTATTAGTATCTTATTATTTATTTTTATCATCACATATTTAATTCTTTTGATTACATTTTGAATGTCATAAAATTTCATTACTGATTATTTATTGACTACAGGTTAATGATTATAATATTATATAATGTTTTAAAATATATTATTCAAAATAATTTATAATTCTATAACTCTAAATAATCGTAATTTTAATTATGTATCCTGAATATGGAAATTATAATGAGATTATTTCTATAATTTGTTTATATGAATATAAATTTGAATAATAACAATGAGTTGAATATAAATATAAAACTCAAAAATCATAATCAAATCATAAAAATAATTTTCATTGAATATATAATTTCATAGAATCATCATACTTGGGTGGTGATGAAAAATGAAATTTGTTGTTCCCTTGAGGTGGTATTCCACATGTATGCACAAAAAATGTTTCAATTTTATGTATAATTCACGAAAGAAAAAAACATTATTACATTGTAATATTCATAAAAAAGTTATAAATATATTTTCTCTTCCTTTAATTATATTCTAAAACCCCCGTGTATGTATGTTATGAAAAATAAAATATGTTGCCTTTTTTATGCTATATTTGAAACATATGCACAAATGATAGTTTCATTTTTCTAAGGGAAATTGAAAATTTTGATAATAATTATTACCTAAACATACCATAATTTAATATAAAATTAATAATAATTTCATCATAAATGACTAAAAAATTCAAAGTTGATGGTACATGTAACACCTTGAGATTTTGGGAATTACTATTTTCGTAATTAGTATAATTTTTTTGATATTTAGAATTTCAAGAAAAACTGAAAATAGTATTTTAAAAATCACTATGCTAGAGAATCATTATACACTACACCAATTTATGATTTTTCTACATGAAACATCAACATTTTTTACAATACATGCTTTAATAAGTTTTATTGAAAAATATTACATTATTAAAATAATAATATTTAACATAATAAGATATAACGAAGAAGTGAAATTAGCAGTTATGAATATTAATAACTAACTTATGAATATTTATTTCACTAAAAATATCAATTTTTTTAATTTTTATAATTTAATTAGAATGGGATATAAGAACCAAATGAATTTAATGGAAATATTCTTAGAAAAAAAGATTCTTATACTAAAAAAGATATTTTATCCTAATATATTAAATTAATCATAGTTAGATAATGAGATTAATTAAATATATATGTTATATATTCAATAAAATATATTTTTTATAGTCATCCAATATATTTGATAATCTTAAGATAAGGTAAAACCCCCAATATTTCTCATAAAAATCATTATTTTAATAAATACACTTTTACAACTTTCTATTATAGAAACTATATTACTTCAATTTTTTTTTGGAAATTTTAAAATTAATTTATATAAATATAAATTTCATATTTTTATGGTAACCAAAAAATTATATTTGGGATATTTAATTTATTTTTTTCTGAATTTTTATTTTCTTAATGAATAGTAAAAAATACCAAATTTTAATTCAAAACTGCTTTTCAGTCTAGTTTATTAATAGCTATAAACGATATTTTACTATTTTTATAGTAAAATGATATCTATTATCTATCAATTAATTTTAATTTTTTAATTTGAATCACATTCAAAATTAAATTTTATATAAAAATGAAAGTAATCTATTTTATGTTTTACATTAAAATCATGTATTGTTGTCCTAGGTGTGGGATTAAATTTAAATTAATTTTAGACACATATTTTATTCTAATTTGACGAAATTGTTCCCAAATATTTAAATAACAAATTTTATGATTTATAATAAGGTTAACCTATTTTTTTTACCAAAATTACTAGTGGATGTAATTTAAATTATTTAAAATGATTAAAGAAACATTTATCACAATAAATGAATAATCATTAAAAATGAGAGAAAATTGACATATAAACATTTAAAACACATATTAGATGTCCATAATTCGTCCATAAAACTTCCATTATTATGTTTGGGTGGTATTTTATGAGTATTTATAGATAAAAATGCACGTACACCTATCATGTTTCAAAAATACCACGTCAGTCCTTTCCCTCCCATATAAAAGGACACCAACTCTTCCACTTCCTCACCGATCTAAAACCACATAGGTTTGAAAAATCTCTTCCCAATTCACTCCCAAATATTCCTACATTACTACTTGATCCATTTATTCTTTATTAAATAAATACAATTAATCCCTTTGGTGAATACCAAATGGATTTACCCAAATAAAAGGTGACAACCTTCCTCATGCTCCTTTATTTTATTTTAGTTATCCAGCCCATAAACTATCCTTACTATAATATTTTTTAAAATATATTATTATCATTAATATTTGTTTTTAATATTATGTTTTTACCTACATTTACACACACATCTACATAATGGGTAATGAATATACTGTTTATGTGTAAATCGAACTACCGCCAAATGAAATAAGGATTGTTCGTTCTTCCTTAACCAACATTCATGGTTTAGAAATATGATGTAGATCTAGTTTATATATGATATATATATTATTTATTATTTATTTAATCTTATTTAAATATTTTATAACACATATATTTATACTTTTTTTGTTTAGATAATATAATGATTTTTTGAGGAGGTGTGGACGACCACCCCCTCAAGGTGATTTGATTTGTTCATACACATCATGGAATGCATTAAAGATGTGTTCAGTAAAATTATATTTTATATATTATTTAAAAATTATAATCTAAATAATATATATATATATATATATATCATTTAAAATTTCTACTTTCAATATTATAAATTAAAATAAAAACCGCATTCATGCATACGTATGACCTACCATCTATATGAACGGTGTATTCCATTTCAATCTTATATATTATATATAATGGGATAATAAAAAAATAAATAATAAAAATTATCTCTATATCATGTTTTACAGTCTTGAAATTGTGATATATATATAAGGACCAACGATAGAAAAAATTAAGACATATAAAAAAAATAAAAATAAATATTACATGAACTGAAACATTAACATAAAATTGTTAATAAGTTGGTAATAAGAAGTATTTAACAAATAATATATGTTATTATAAATAATAATATGGTTCTGTAATAGTTTAATAATATACTTATATTTATTATATTAGAGAATAGAATGAGTACACTGAGAGTAAGGAGACAAAGAAGGCAATTTCATCTCACTTTTTATTTTTGTGAGATATATTTCTTATTACCTAGTCATTAATTTTGTGTGGTGTGTATAGGGACCATTAATATATTATATTATTATAATAAATAAATTTATGTGAATTTACAAGTCTATTTAATTATAATTATTTCATGGGATTCATTATTCAAAAGTTGCCAAATTAGAAAATTATTCTTTCCCAAATTTTCCTTCTCTGAGACAAATTCCATGTTATGCACAAATTTTTTATAAGAAGAATATAATTTCATTTTAAATTAAAATCATGAATATTATTATTACATTTTATTTAGATATTCATTTAATTTTAGTTCCTTACAATAGGATTATGATTCGACGTTACCATGTGGTAAGAGTCTATTGAAACAATCCCATCAATTAGCATGATTGTTTTTTATTATGCCTCAATTGATTAAATTTTATGATATACCTCTTAATAAATATCATTATATTTAATGTCATATTATTATTCATGACATAATCATGCATTGGTAAAAATTTTCCACTCCATGGTAAAAAATAATTTTTTGATTGTGTTTTAAAAAAAATCTCAACTTTACCACCTGGTTAGTTTAGAAATGTATCTTCTTTCAAAAATATGATTTTTAAAAAATGTTTTTTAATGATTTTTTAATATTATATTATGATGTCAAAAATTAATTTTATCCTTTTTTACCTTTTTATGTATGTTTTTTTATAAAATGTCTATTCTTTTTGTTTTCCTGTCAAGGAACACTGTTCATATTTTTTTGATGCAATATTAATGTTCTGTATGTACAGATTTACATGTAGTCATTACCTTGAATCCCCATATAAAATATTAGATAAAATATTTCTATTATTTAAAAAGAATCATAATATCTTAAGAAATCATTGTTTTAAAATCGTTTTCCAGAAAAGATGGTTTTCAAAAAAAATCACACATATTTTTTTATGTTTTAAAGGAAAATGATTTTCAAATGTTTTCAATATTATATTTTATGTTATCAAGATAAAAGTTGATCAAATATTTTTCAAGGATCTATTATATGATTTCATGGAAAAAAAATTTGAAAATATTTTCAATATTCATTTATAATTTTTAATTGAAAATGGTTTCCAAGATGTTTTTAAGCTTCATTATAAGTTGTCATGGAAAAAGGGGTTTTAAAAATTTCATTAAGGTTCCAGTATTATTTTTATTGTATATATTTTAAAAAAATGGATTAATGGAGGTTCTATATTTTAAAATTAATGTTTCCATATAGTAATGGATATATTCCATGATAAATGTTTCTAAAATTTAATTCAAAACTATTTTCTATCTATTAAAATTAATGTAGTTTTTAATCATGAATTTATAGGGATATCATTCGAAGGATCCATTCTTATTATTTATCTAGACGATTTATGATTTGATAGAATAATGATGATTAACTATTTTCTATTTTAGGTTATATATTTTTACGAATTACATTTATTTTTCTCAAGTTATATTATTTTTAAACCTATTTCTTTTCATGGGTTATACTTTTGATTAAATGATTATGAAACATGAATCATTTTCCATATTCTATGATATATTTGTATTCTAATTATAGAAATTTAATTTTATGGATAATGTTTATGATTTACAATTTTTGGTTAATATGTTGGTATGATTTCATTATGAGATTGGTGGGACCAGTATCTCCCTCCAATACATTGGGTAGAAATTTATATTTCATGAGATAGAATAAATTGTTCATGGGAGTGAACCATGACTACTAATATGGCCATGATAGTGAACTATGAATAACAAAATGGTATGGGGAGTGGAATGTTACTATAAAGATGGAAATGTAGTAGACCCTTACTACCAAGATGCTATGGAAGATGAACACATGTTTCTAAGAGGGACGTGGGAGTGATACATTGATTATTATGGAAATCATTTTATATGTTCATGTGTCTAACACAATTTCAAGTCCCATTCCTATATAATGAATTCATGTTTTATTTTATATATTTCCTTATTATTTAGGAAATCTGATCTATCAGTATTTAATCCATGATTCCTATTTATAATATTTTATATTCATTTAATTTTCTTCAAAGGTTATACTCACATTATCGTACCCCTATATGAATGTTAATTCTTACATGTATCCCACGTTCACCTTGACTGAGCATCTCATCACACCGATTTTATATTTCCTTTCCCAGGATTTGAGATATATATTATGTATTATGTTTCTAATAAGTGTTCTGTCCATGAACAACCTTATTGGAAATAATGTAGATCACTTCTGTAAGAGTGTATATGTTTCCATGATTCTAATTAAACTAAACGAACATGACCATTGGCCATCTATTTATGTATTTTATTTAGTATATCTAAAAATAAATGTAATATATATATACTTTATCAGGTGGTCGATATAATAAATATAGAAAAAATAGGTTGTGTAATGATTTACAACCACCTTGGGAATAAGTGATTTCCCATGGAGGACCTCATCGTAATTGATGGCATGGATATTTACATGGATCAATGGGATACCAAAATTGGTATAGGGATTTTCTATACGTAATAAGGTTTGAGTATCGATTTAAATTTAATTATTATATTTATCATAATAGGCTGGTGGATGACCCCTTTTTTATGTTATGAGAGTGGAATTTTTGTAATAATAATAGAGGATATGCCACTATTAAATTGTCAAATGGATCCAATAATGGGAAAAATCAGATAGAGGTCGAATTAATGTCCTGAAACCTAGAAAAATGTTATTTTAATATATGTTTCTTATTATTTTCTTATCCATGTTTAATTATATTTTATCTTTCATTAATATTTCCCTATTAAAAGTTGTTTACCTATGTATTTTATTTTTAGTACAAAAATATATTGTAAATTAATACAAAATTCAGACCCACAAATTGAAATTATGATATCAATTTTATTGGGTTTTTTAATAAAAATTGATGACTTTTATGTCTATACTGAAAAATGTATAAGAATATAAAAATATATAAAAAATATAACTTACATCTAGATATTTCAAACGTTTATTTAAAAATTCAATATAGTTTTTGTATATTTATTATTATAATAATTTTATAATTATTAGAAAAAAATGTTTTTCAAAAATATTGTGTTTTTATTATATCCCAATGATGTCATATATTTAATGTTAATTAAAGAAACAATATTTTTTACTATTCAAATAAAAAATATCTAAAAAATATGATTAATAAACATTTAATACTGTTATAATAAAGAAAATAAATTTCAATTTATAACTTTTGATTTCAATTGTTTAATAATTTTATATTTAAAAGGTTATATAAAATATTTTTGAAGTATTTTATTATAATTAATTGATTTAAAAAAATTAGTATTCTTATTCTTATTTTCTATATATTACTAATTAAATTTGTTTTAGTAAATATCAAAATCATATTTTATCACCATATAACTGTAATATATTTAGTTCAATGAAATAAAAAATTTAAGATCATGAAATAAATCTTCATACTAATAAATAAATTTTTATACACTGAATTATCTTAATACTAGTAAGATACATTAATTGATTTCAATTAGATTATTCATATTAAAAGTGATCTTGAACCCATTTTTAAAAAAATTCAAAATGTTGTATCATTTATTTATGTATTCAAATTTAATTACATTTGTACAAATTTATATTTGTCTTACTAAAATGTGTTCTCATTCATTTTGGATCAATTTTTCTTGTTCAAGAAGCTATTTAACACATAATTATTTAATGCATGGAATTAATAATATTTTTTGGATGTTATAATAATACACTCAGGTCCCATCCTTAATAATATACTCAAATTATCATACAATATTGGAAAAATGAATATGAAATCCATGGATGATTTATAAATAAGAATAAAGGATTTAGAAAAGAAATTTCCATTATCAATATGAATCTATTCAATATTATATTTATATTCAACATGATTTTTTTTCTATAGAACTAAAATACTGAGATTGTTATCAAATATATAATATCCATTTCAAATAATGACTCTAACCATTCAATAATAACCCTTTTAATATATTACATAATTTATTTTTCTTTTCCTAATAAAATCAAATCTAGATATAAATTAATGCAACATTATTCGGTAAAAATAATTCCCCATATCAATTTTCAGAACTATTGGTGGATAATAAATAAATTAAATGGGTTAATACACTAATGACCAATTAGTTTTTGGAATGATATTAAAAACGAATATTTTTTCTAATGGTCTTGTATAGAGGAATAGATCCAAAAAATTAGTATCAATGTTATGGTATATCCTAGGTGTGATGTAGGTGGCCCCAAACAAATTTGACGATGATAATGGTGACTCATTTTATTCATATTGTTACAAAAATTGGTCAAAATATTTTTTCACTTCACTTAGACAGACTTCTTATTAAAATCATTGATGGAGAATTTTTACATAAGTAACCATGGATTCACATGATTTAAATAAGCTATTATTATCATTATCAAATAATTTTGGGGGTAACCCATGTCAAAACAATGATAATGGGTGTCTCTGATAACACATGTTAGAATAAATTTTATATTACAAACATTCCTCATTGTGTGGTCTTTAGATTGGGGGAGGGATTTCTAGGTAATAACCACATCCAACATATGATGGATGTAATATAATTTGATCAAATTAAATATTTGAATCTATAATTCACTACAATAATCATCTTAGTCATTGGTGGGGTTAGGCAGAGAGTCTCAAAGATGAGAAACAACAATGATGCAATATGTTTGAATCACATTAATTATCATTGAAAAGGATATCCAGTTGTGTGGTATTTGGTTTAATGGTGTGATTTTTGAGGTTATGGATCCAATACCAACACCCTTTTTGTAAGGATTAGGGGCTAACATATAATCATGGATTTAACACTCATATATATTGAACTAATAACTATATATTATTCCACCTATCCCATTCAACTCATAGTCATGGTCTTTTTGATTCTTAATTATAGTCCTATAATCCCTCATTCCAAATTAGACATCAAACCGTCAACCTCAAACATCATGTGTCCATGACCGACCATTACTTATCAAGGTGAAACCATAGTCACCCATCTTCAACAACAAAAAATTATCTTTAGTCTTTAAATTGATTAAATCATAATCAGAACAAATTAACTTTGATATAGATATGATTCTCAGATTTATTACACTAAATCATTTAAAAATCACATAAAATGAATAACGAAACCAATGAAAATATTTTTGTTATTTAAAATGAACATTTATAATCTCTAAGATCAGTAAAAAATGAATTTAATATTATAAAATGAAATATATAAATAGAATCACCATATTTTAACCAATGGTATAATGAAATTAATTTTTTTAATATAAATAATTAGATTCATTATAAAAAGTGACATTAAAATTAACAAACTCGATTCTTTAACATCATCAAAAAATAATACATCAATTGTTAACATAAGTGTTAATGATGATGTCTACATGACACAATGATACTTAATGATTTCTAAAATGAGATTAAAAATATTTTACTCTATATTTGTTCAATTATAATTTAAATTAACTACTAATTATCTTCATGAAATATATTCCTTTGTTTTATTATATCCTCCATATTCTACCCTAACAACCCCTCAGAGTAATGTAATATTTTTCAAATACACATTAATTTAATCATATATGGGTATCAATATTCTCTTTTGTAATTTATTCATCATTTGTAATTATTATCATATATCTTCAAAATAATGCAGTTTAATCATCCATGATTTTGACTTCCTTCTTATTACATGTATCATCAAAATAATTTAATTTGATTTGATAAATGAGTTTACAACATGTATCTGAAATGTTAATACGACATCAGTTTCATAATATCCTACAATGATGGAACTTTTAATATGTATGTAAGGCCAAAATTAACCAGACAAAGATCAATGGAAAAAATGAATATTATATATATCATGAAAAGAACAATGATTTCCCAACATTATCTCCATATATGATACAAATACATATGATAAGAAGTAGATAAACACTGCCAAAAATAATGAATGACTCAAACATAATTGATAAAAATCATGTTATATAAAAATGGAAAATATTATGCAACATTTATATCAAAAAACCAAATTGATAAATTTTCTAAATAAGAACATAATTAAAATTTTAATATCATAAAAAACAAATTATAACATTTAAAATAATATCTAGAGTGTTCCCAAAATATATTTGTGATATATTCTTTAAAAAGTAGACATTTTAAATCAAATGAAAATATTATTCGACCATTAATAGTATTCATGATTATTTAAATAATAAAATGACATTTCCACAATAATTTTAATGTAAATTATTTCTTTCTATGAATGATAACCAATAAAATTTTAAAAACTAATGAACATGTTTCCACAAAAACCATCAAATATTTGAAAAAATCAATGTAAAAATAAATTTGACAATTCTGAAATCCAAAACTCTCCACATATTTCCTATTTTTATCATGTAATCAATTTATCATACTTATAGAATGATAATTATTGAAAATAGTGAATTATCAATGTTGACATAATGGATTGATTTTCAAACAGAAATTTCAATAGAATCTATCCATATGAAACTAATGATTTCATAATGAAAAAAAGATATGGTAAATATAGGGGTTATTGTTATTTAAATAGATATTAAACTTTTTAATAATTTAATAATATTATACAAACATTATATATACAGAAAATTATTATAACGACCCATGTATTTATAAAATAATACCTTTTAATAACAATTAATATTTATGAATGTGATATTAATTTTAGGTTAAATTGGACACTTTTTTTGATAGCGTACTCCACACGCAACAACGTGTTTCATTGCAATCTTACGTTGCACACATATTTGTGTTATATTGAAAAATAATAATATATTAATATAATTTTTAAAAGGTAGTTAACACATTGTCATTTTATTAGCATGAATTAATATAAGAAACTATATTATGATGAAACATTATTTTAAAATGTATTTACATTTATCCAATAAATTTAAGAGTCTTGAAATAAAAATGAATCAGATTTGAAGAATGAAATAATCTAAAGTTCATTAAAAGGTTGATTTACCACCTTTTGATGGAAACCCATTTTTAAATATAGTTTTTTAACTTTTATATATTATATTTGAAAAATTAAATTTTTCCATTCAAATTAAGACATTGAAATTTACTTTGGATGCAATTTTGGTAATTTTCTTGATAAGGTTCATTTTTATTGAATAGTTAAAATACTACATTTTAATTCAAAAATACCATTTAATATAATTTATTTATATAGTTAGATTTTAATTTTAATTGCTTTTAAATTGTAAATGGATTTTTCTTTTTCTATTTAATATAATTTTGGTCACTGGATGTAATTTCTATTTTAAATTGGACATAAGAACATGTCAATCTTTTGGTAGTTTTTACTTCTTTAAAACATGCTTTTCAGTTTTGAAAACGTCATTTAATATTAAATTAATTTCTAGTTAGTCTTTGTTTTGAAATCAGAAATGGGTTCCATATTTTGAATCAACAGGGACAAATTGTGTAAATTTATACATTTTATTTTTAGACATTATGGATAGTAACATCAGTAATTATATTATTTATCATGGTTAAAGGGTTAATCTAGTAAATAAAGGCAATAAATAATATTATTATAATATTAAATCACCATAACACATGTCCTAATACTATTTAATGAGATATTTTCTACCATTGGAATCCTTGGGTCGATTTTCCGACCCCATAGTGCCACCTGGGTGTGAAAATGACACTTTATAATAATAAATTTAATGCAAAGAAAAGTATATAATAACCAAATATCTTTTACTAAAAAAATTATATGGGGTTATATATGTGATATATTCAATAATAAATAATCCACATAAAGATAAAATGATTACCTAAATCATGGTATTTTATTTTTAATTTTTAAACATCATATTAATAAATATATTTATGACAGAATGATGATGTAGTGATTACCTTATTAATGAACGATTTAAATAAATAAGTTTATAAATATTGAAATGAATTTATATTAAACTTTTTATGCCATAAAAAAATTGTTATGGAATATTAGAAATTGTTATATTTGAATTAATGAAGTTTTTTATAAAGAATAACGTGGTTACAAATTTTTATAAAATTCATGATATAAATAGTATAAAAATTGACAAAAATGAGTTTTTAAAGAAAATACTATTCTATTAAATGATATAATAGTCCATAAAATATAATATTCAGACAAAATATGTTGATAATGTTTAAAATGTCATTAATGAACCACTTTATTTTTTATATGCTTTTTATAGTAAATATATTTACAATATAGTATTAATATACAAGAAGACAAGGTAAGAGTTGAATTAGTTAACTAAGGGTTAAATCTAAATGATATGGTAAAATTTGTGTCCAATACATATATAAAACCTATTTTTTGAGAGGTTTTGACACAAAAAAATCATATATTTAAAATAAATTTCATTGGGACCATTTCAATCTAAATTCCATTTTATAATAAAATAATTTTTTACTACCTTCCTAATGTGCCCCTCATCCCTCTTATAAAAGGGAATCACGTATACCCATTTAATCAAACATATCTAGCCCCTTGGATTATCCCAAATCTAACTAAATAATCTCCCAACATCGATGTATTCCTCTTAAAACACTTAACATGTGCATAAGGTAATGAAGAAGTTGCTTTAGCTTAAACCAAAAAGAGTTACAAGATTTAGAGGCAACATCCTCTCTCAAGTTTCTTTTTTTATTTTAATTCTTCACTCTATATTTTATACTTATTATTTTATTAAATAATAATACCATAATAATCAATATAATATTATTTTTAATTATATTTATTTTAACTACTGTTACACACACCTCCATATAAATGATATGAACATATTGTTTCTGTGTACGACGAACTACTACGTCATGAAACGATGATTGTTCTATTTTTCCCTACCACCTCTAATGGTGGACATTATAATGAAACTGTATATTTATGATATTCATATTTTCTATATGATAAAATATTTTTTTTTAAAAAACAGAACTTTATGCCTTTCATGATGTCTAAATTTGATAATTTAATTTGGGGAAGTGCAAAGTACCGACCCATCAAAATGATATGACTCATTCATGGAATAAATGGAACGTCAAAATGATGGTGTTAACTAAGTTATGTAACATATATATCATATTATATTATACATGAATTATAATATACCTATGTATCTTATAGTTTTTATTTCATTAATATGAAAAATAAATGAAAGTATCATTCATGCGTATGTACAGATTTCTGTCTCCATGAACAACACATTTTATATATTTTCTAAAAATTTTATTGGAATATTATAGATACATATATACTCTAAATAAATTATATTTAATTCATGAATAATATTCTTGAGATAATTTACTTCTAATCACAAGGATAATTTGTAATTACAACAAGATCATCTTTTACTCAAGTACCCAATATCGACAAAACAACTGATATTAACTTAAATAATTATGTAATTTTTATAATGTGTTAACTAGTGATATAAAATGAATAATAAAATTTAAAAATGTTCCTATTAATGTATAAATTAACTTATGTTTGTTATTTAGGAAGAACAATGAACATACATGACAAATTAGTCTCAAGGTAAGGGAATCGTTCACCCTCCTCTTTTTGTGAAAGACTTTCTTATGTTATGTATTTTAATTTCCATTTTATTATATTTGGATATGTTATTATATATCATTATTAATAAATATTTAATTATACGGTGATGGGAGACCCTTTTCTATATCATCTACTCATTTTCTGAATTTTTATGTGACACCGTTAGGCTGGCGAGTTTTTGTTAGGGACTTCTTAACCCAATTTCTATTCTATGGGTTGATCTTCTAATTCATGAATATGTCATGAATTGATTATGTCATAAAATAATTGTGATATATTGCCTTGTATTTTTACTTGAATTATGTAGATTTATATTTAATAAAAATAATCAATCCATTTGATTAACAAAATGATCTTTCTAAGGGAATTTCTAAACTCAATTTCTAATAATTTGGTTTTATGCATACGTAGTTGATTATGTTATTCCAATATTATGTGTGGAGTAACTATTTATTTATTATGTAATTTGGACTTCCCTTTGTGTGTATATAGTATTTCTACACAAAATAACCACATTTATAAATTCTTATGTCAATTAAATGATATTTGTAAGGGACTTCATCTCAATCTTCATTAATTTAGGACTAGTTTGATAATATACACCTCCTTATTTTATAGAGTGTATAATAAACCCCTTTGACTATAAATTTACTTCAAAGTGAATATTGTTCCAATGAATAATTTTTCTAAATGAAAACATGAATTCTTTTTAATGTATGTGGTGAAAATGACCTCACTGCCACCATAATCAGTATTTGATATTTGGAGTCCTCTATAAGTATTACTGTTTTCAAAAGGAAAAGAAATACCTTATTTCTTTTTTGATTATTTTGGTACTAAAAATGTATTTTGAAATGAATTATGTATTTACATTACCTTACATTATTTCTTGTCATTTAATGTGAAATTTTATTAATGAAAATTTTATATTTTCAATTTTATATTTTTTATGATTATATAATAGCGCATATACATTGGACGGGTGGTTATGTATCAAACGAATGATAGGTGGTTACCTGATAAACAGTAGGATGGGTGGTTATTTGATAAACCAAGGATGGTTGGTTATGTTATTTCTTCACATGAATTGGGTATATATGCCGAGTTTATGATTATTTCATTTGTTGATATGTGTGAAAGTCAACCATATGGTTATTACATTTAGGTATGTCTATGTACCAATTTACCTTTATATAATTTATGTTCATTTTTTTGGCCATTATAGGTAATATTCAGGTGAAAAATTGGGTATATAATGAGATGATATTAATTTATGTATATTTACTACTTTTTTACTATGAAAAGAATTACTTTATGATATAGTATTGATCGTTTTCAATTTATCCCAAGACTAACGGTTTTCATTCTTTATGTATCCATTACTGAGATTTTTAAGCTCATAACATGTTTTGAAATGTTTTTCATAAGACCCAATGAAGAATATGGTGAAGGATGGGATCAAGGAAATGTTGTTCTATTAAAAATGAAAAGATGACATGTTTCATTTAAAGAGTTTTTTAATGAAAAAATTGGATATTAAGTAGAAGTGTCTACATGTAATATTCGTGTTGTTATATAAAAGTTATGACCTAATTCTCTAATGCTCTAATCCTAAAAATATCATCAATGTAAACTAAAGTAAAATTAATGTTCTATCTATACATTTAATAATTTTTATGGAGGGTGCCTTATAGTTGAAATAATAGGTCAATTTAGATAAATTTAATGGTTAGGGTGATATTTAAGCATAAGTGACATGTTTTATATAACCACAGTGGTTATCATGTTGTAAGGAGTCATAATTATTTTAAATAAATTAAATGAGTTTAACATAACATAAATATGTATATATTAGTGTTTAAACTCTTTATAAGATTGTATATTATGATTTTACTGATATACTGACACTGAAAATTATGGATATGTAAATGGTTTGATATACCAGGAACCAAAGTAACAGTGGATGTGAAAGAAAATGTGACAATTTTCGGAATGAGAAAGATAATGAAATAGGAGCTATAATGAGAACTATTTTGGTTTTTCATAACCAACTATTTGGAGTCATGATTGACCACTTCAAACATGGTGAATTTTCTAAGGCATATTATAAGCGAGAAATGAATCCCTATGGATGTTTATGTAATAATAAAAAAGATAAGTATACTAAAAAACCTATGAGTCTATGATTTAGAAGGAAACACATAGGAAAATTATTCAAAGGAATGAAAATATTTAAATGAAGAGTAAATGAATGAAAAAAATAAATAATATTCCATGAAAAAAGGAAGCATCCAATTGAATCTAGGATAGGGAAAGAAGTTCATTCTGGGAGATCAATTGAATTTTTTAAATGTTTTGTACATGGTTATTATGTAAATATATTTCCTACAAAGAAAGTTATGGAATGGAATCAGTATGACCATAAAAATATATGTTTAACAATATATAATTCCATTCCAAATGAGGATTAGGAAATAGATAATGACCTATGATGGGTACGGAATATTATTTATTGCTAATATTTTAGAATTATTTAAATATAAAAAACAATATGCACGATTTTGTTCATAGGAAATAAATATTACAGAATTATTTTGAAAAAATTGTTAAGGGATCCTGAATAATTCAAGCCGATTAATATGTATACAATTTAGAAATTCGAGAGTTATGGTAGATATTTGTTTGATGAAATGTTTAAATGTATTATGGCTATTTCATTAATGGGATTACTTTGGAATACTTTCCTCTTGTATGTGTAACCATAATGTTTGTTATGTGAAAAATATATTTCAGGAAGAATTATATTTTATTTGCTGGATATAGTTATAAATAACCATGTGGTTTTATATTATCCATGAATTTGAGTTAATTAAATGTTATTAGTTTAATTTTGGGTTAAAAATTCGAGGTATGAGATAACATTTGATGTTAAAATATGTTATGGTTATTTTTGAGCAATTTATCCCATTTTGGGAATACTATAAAATTATATAGTTTTTTAGAAAGGACAACATGATGACCATGTTACATCCCGTCACGTTAGACAAAGATGTGGGAATTGAACCCAGAACTAATGTGTGAAAGAGATTTATCGCTTACCATTGGACTACATGACGTCCCTAGTTAGTATGAATTTTTATTTTTAGTAAAATTATTTTAGGGACAAAGTATAATTTTATTTTTTGTACTTATTCTTAATCAGATGGTATCCTTTGTATATTAAAATTATTTGGTGATTAGATGATAAAGTTTATTTTAGAAGACAATTTCTCTTTTGGGAACACTATATGTGTAAGGAAAATAGAATACTATTGGATTGCATTTGAGGAGTACTTGATGAATTTTATTTTGTAAGAATCTATATTATTATTGTGGATATATAAATATATTAGTTTTATTTATGGAAATGATTAACATATCAAAGAGAATATCAAATTTGTTTAATTACATCTCAATGAGAGACTTTAAGAGTAGTCGATGTTATTTGGAGATAAATATAAAGATTTATCATGGGAGACTATGTGATCAAATTCATCTAATTTTTGGGTTTCAATATTAGTTTGGATTATTTTGAATAATTCTAAGAGAAATTGTGTATTTAATGGCCTTTGTTGAACTTTTGGTATTGTTTTTCGAATCACGGAGATTAATATTAGTCTCTCTCCTTATAAAGGATTTTTCTATTTGAGGGATTACGTATTATTTTACTAACCATTTTCGATTTGATTAATTTATAAAGATAGGGGAAATATATAGTTCATATTTTGAGGATTATTTGATTCTATAGTTGTTTCTTATAGATCTTCATGTGTGACTAAGTCATCAAGAATACTCATAGTTTGGATAAAATATGAATTTGTGGTAGAAATTTATTAAAGGATGAAGCATTAATTGAAAAGTAAGTATTTTTCCTTATGATTATAGTCAATATCATTAATAAATTCTGCAACCTTATAAAAAGGACCATAATAGAAAACATCATTTTTTACTTACGTTTCCTACTAGGAAATCAAATATCGATTAACCTCTCATAAGTTTATGATTTTCTAGTGGTTGACTTTCTCCAAATCATGGTTTCTATCACCCTCCATTAGAACATGATGGTTACTTTATCTTCCATATCAATGTTTTACTACAAGTAATACTAGTATGGGTTATCTTGGGTCACCTTTGTACTTATATTTCTATATTTTAAAGTGATTTTTTTGTTGAATGTTTTTCTAATTTTGGAGTTTCGATAATTTTCCAAGCATAATTTTAAAATTGTGAGGGCACATTTCCAAAAGGGGAAAAGATATAATGAACTAGGTATTTATAAAATAATACCTATTCATATATATTAATATTTATGAATAAGATGTTAATTTTACGTTAAGGAGGACAATTTTTCTGATAGAGTAATCAAATCACAACAACAGGTTTTAATGGCATCTTACGTTTCACGCAACATTGAGTTATACCGAAAAATAATAATTTATTATTATTATTATTTTTCAATGGTAGTTAATGCCTAGCCATTTTATTGGTAGTAATGAATAGAACTAACCATATTATGATTAAACATGTTTTATAAATGTCGGTACATTTATCTAACAAATATTTGAGGCTTAAAATAAGAAATATTTTGATTTTAAGCATGAAATACTCAAATATTCGTTAAAAGGCCAATTTACAACCTTCTTATGGAGAACCCTTCTTAAATCTAGTTATTGTAACTTTTATATGTTCTATGTGAAAAAATAAAACAATTCATTATATGTGGGACATAAAAGTTTACATTGGATAAAATTTTGATATTTTTTCGATATGGTTCATTTGTTAATGAATACTAAAAAATACAGCATTTTTGTTCAAAACTGCATTTTAATCTAATTTATTTATATAGTTATATTGTAATTTTAATTTGTTTTAAAGTTTAATTAGATTATATTTTTACAATTTAATCTAATTTTGGTCATTTTATGAAATTTCACTTTTAAATTGGATATAAGGACATGTCAATCTTTTTGTAGTTTTTAATCATAAACAAGTTATTTAGTTTTCACATTGGGAATAAATTTTAAATAAATTTATGCCACTTATTTATTTTGAATTTGGAGAAATAGATTCTATATTTTGAATAAGGAGGTCCAACTTGTTCGATATAAAAAATTACATTGAAAAAAATTACATTGAAAAATCAGAGTCTTTACATATAAATAGTGGATCTTTTGTGAAACTAATCATATATAAGATACCTATATCCTTTCAACACATAGAATCATCCAACTTGTTTTCACCCTATGGTGGTAATGAATTGATCATTTAGAATCACTAATTAGTTCAAACCTTATACATTGGTTTCATTGTAGCTATTGTTTTTTGAAAATATACATTATATTCATTATTTTTATATATGTCACACCATTCTACATAGAGATAATTCATTCATATAATTAATGAAATAATAATGATAACTTAATTGAAATAATGGTTTGGGAAATATTACTCAACGACATTCAATATTTGCGAGGCATAATATATAACCAAATCATTCAACAAGAGGATGAATCCCAATCCCTTCCCTGATGCATCACTATACATTCCAAAACACTTCACCATTATAGTGTTGTATACGTATAGGGGAACAGACTAGGATTCTGTTAAATTACATAATATAATTATCATATTCAAAAATATAATGGAACATGGGGCCCTTTCAGGTCCACATGCAGAGTTAATTTTATATTCATGAATAATTCTACAAAAATATCCCACCAAAATATGTAAACTACGAATCTCGGTCATAGTGGTTCATCAATACCATAGTTAAACAACTATGTCCTTTGAAGCTTATACTAATATACCCTCAAATTAGATTCTATGTCCCAATAATGTAATTTTTTAATATAACATTTACACATGGTAAATTTTTCAGAAATATTATTCTTCTATAGGGTCTTCAACAAAATTCATCAAAAATATTTCGGTTCTCCATTTTCATGTGAATTAATTATAATATAATCTATGACGACTACACAAAAGTAAGAAATATAATATATAAATTAATTATTCAGAAAATCCATGAAGATATATATGTGATTTTTAAGTAAAAACAAAATCACATTAATTCCATAGTGTTAATAAATTTGCTGAATTTTTTCCTTTTATATATCCTCTTTCATAAGCCATAATTGATGTTATCTAAAATTAATATAAGATTGGGAAAAGTATTGAGATCAGCAATGATGATCAAACAAGTCATAAATAGGGGGTTCAGCATATTTTTTAATGATAGTGATCTTTATAGATTCCCATTAATGAATTTAGAGTCGAATTTATCTATCTTTATTTTGAACATATAGAATAGGTGAAGCTCATGGGGATGAACATGGTCGAATGAATCCCTAGATAGTATTATCTGGGATTCACATCTTTAATTCATGAAAGTAGATTAGGTTTATTATATATAGATTATTTGAAATCTATGTTAAATGATGGATGATTTTTACTGAATAAACACATTCATTATTAGGTAAAATATCATGAATCTCTCTTAGAAAAAACATTAATAAACTCCCTCAAAATATGAATATCTTTTAAATTTTGTTTCTCCTCAACTACCTATATTTAACAACACATTTTTTCAGATTTAATTACTTATTTGTTTTATGTAACTTCCTTTGTATTATTATTTCTTCCACCGCACTAATAGGTGATCATAGGTTTTATTATAATATCAAACATAACTTCTATTCGTCAGAATTTTATGTGGGATTTCTGTGATGAAAATTCTTTCATTCCCCAAAGATCATAAAATTTGTTTAAATTAATAATAAGAAATATTTTTTAGGAAACACATTCCACACTTCACAATTAGATAAAAATTGAAAACATATGACGATGTCATCGTACCATTATCAGTTCTTACAGCTAAATAAAAATCAGATTTTTTAGTTGGTACTATGATTTCATTATAAAATTTTTTATATATAATAAATAAAGAAGATACAAAATTAAATAAGACATTATATGTTTAAGGGTTTATGTTATGTGTACCATTCCCCATGTATTTATAGAGCCCCAGATTATAAATAGATATCTCATGAGATTTCCATTTTTATTGGGAATTAAGTGGTTATTGACATCGATCACCATCATTAACCATCGAATATGGTAACTAGTTAGTAAATTTTTCTTAATACTTCTATTTAATACCCTGGAGTATGGGTGTTGAATTTGGTTAATATTTCCCTATATTCACATCATTGGCTCATGTCTTCACATCCCTCATACATTTTATTTCCCAATTTTCTTACATTCCATACAGATAACATTTACTTATTCCATTAAGAAAATGTAACTCATGTTTTTGTCCACACTTCATGCATTACTGAAGGATCAACTTCTTTAATATATGGTTTTTAAAATTTTCATTAATTTTTTTTATTATTATAACCAACATTGTATTGATGGGTAACCCCAATATCAATCTGAACCTTGATAGTAGAAAAAAAATTTATCTTACCTATTGAATTCATTTATGTATAACACTCTTAGAAGAATTTTTTCAACCCTCAGATGAATTCATCAACTTTACATTCATGTTGTATTATAACAATATATGGTTACCTTTCCAGTCTTGTAATGTTTTTCTCCAAGGTACCAACTATATAATCATCCTTAATATTTAACTATAGGATCCCATTATCTATTTTTATATGATGTGATCGAGGAATGATCCTGTTGTAAAATAATATTTTTATTTTTTACACACTAGAGATTAAATTTTTTCTTATTCACTTGCATTACTAAATAGTTTCCACCATTCATCTACATCACCCAATAGATTTTAATATAATAGAATAACTATAATGGTCCATACATCAGATGTATATATTACTTCAACATTGAATAATTTGTATTTCAAAACATAATAGAATCTATGCTACGACAGTGTAGGCTTAGTTTCTTTAAAAACTGTGAAACATAAACAACTAGTTTATAAAACATCTACATTATATCCTGCTTATTTTTTCAAAACTATACTCCTTTTTAACATATCATACTTAATAAACTTCTTCATGACCTGGGAAAAATAATCATACGAAAGTGTTTTCTAAACTACTCCTTAAGGTTAAATTTTAAATATCAATCATGTTTTTATCATAAGACCATAATACTATAAAATCAAATACTGAATATAATGGATTTAAATATAATGTCACATGAGAAATTATAAAAAATAAATTTCATCTCTATATTAAAAATATTATACATACAATTTAGTATAATGCAGTCATAATAATAGAAAATAATTTCACATAATTCAAGTCTCGTTGTCAAGACCATCATATCAGACAAATTCCTTTATATGACTGGGTTCACACCTCTTTGAAGCATGGTATGACTGAACCAAATATACATTCGATTTCAGCAATGTATACCTAATGAGATATAATTATTTACACAATTAATTGGAGGAATATATAGGTACCACTCATCTCGTAATGAATCCATTCTTAGGTGTTCCACAAAAACAAAAATCATTTATCATAGCATAACCCATAAAAAATGTGTTCTATAAACATCATTCCATAATATTTATTTTAAAATAAATGGATTTCATAAATATAATTCCTTCATAAAAAAATTAAAATAAATTTAATAATAGGTAGATAATGATACCCCTATGTCATCTTATATTGTAAATAATTTTGATAAAACACTTGAACTTCATTCATCAGAAAAATATCCTTCGTTTTTAATAACATTTTATTTTCTCTAAATGTGATGTAATTTTAAATGAAAAGAATTTATTTGAAAGAATTCATGAAATATTGTATATTAATATTCTTGTAAATAAGATTTCATGAAATAATAAAGATCCATTGATTGCGTAGAATTTAAAAAAGAATCTCCACGTACATTTGACACAAAAGTCATAAAGTACCTCAAATCAAATAACAAAAAAAGATTCCATTAATACCATTTAACAAAAAACCATAAAAGAGTAAAATTAACATTGATAAATTATATAAAAATATACGTAATATTACATAATTAGGAAACATGGATTATGATGATTAGTATACACCATTAAATATTTTCGTATAATCAATCTCGGTTAAAAACTCATATTGTAAAATTATACATTAACTTAGGTCTCATATCCTTTATATGCATTCGATCTTCTGGTATAATAATTTAAAAAATCTTATTGACTAATTCTAGAATCATAATCATTTTTATGATATCATATATCAATGTATTATCATCTGTTTGTATGTAACATTTCATTATCACTCATTATTCGGATATTAACTACTTTATTTTCTTATGCACGATTTGTTGGATAAGTTCATGTGACACATTTTTTCATTATTACATAATTTAAATAATGATATTAGTATAATATATAACATATTTATTCATTAAATTTATTTTTATTATAATTATTTAATATATATCATGTAAAATAAATCACATCGCATTGTGAAAACCTTTGGTCGTATGTACACACGAGCGATGATATCAATCCCAAATTTTTTTGAATGGTATCAAAGTGGATGGTGTATAATATTTAATAATTTGTTACACATTATAATAATCTTATATAGTTATTTTTCCCATCATTATACCCATCTATGTAAGGTGGCGGTGAAAACCGATTACACCATGGCATGGAGATGGTAAGCTGTATGTAGCCCCACGTGGTGATTTCAATTTTCCTCAGATGGATAAAAGGTCAAATAGGGTTTTTTATATTTATAATGACATATAAGTATATTATTTATACTAATGTTATTAATTTATAACGAATAAACTAATTAATAGGAATTATAAGAAGAAATAATTTTGAAAGAATCAGTAGAAGAGATTACCTCTTCCATGATGTGCTTCCTCCAAATCTCTACTTAGAGAAAGAGAGTTGGTCTTTGACGTTGATCGCAACCTCTAGAATAAAATTAGTGAATTTGATAAGGTAAATTGTCATGATATGGTAGAGTGTGAAGGACCATAATTAAGTTAATAAATGAGGGTGGAGGTTCTCATTTATAATTAAGGTGAGGGGGTCTTTTGGAAACAACATTAATAATAATTTATTATAAAATAAAAACCAACATAAAAACATCCAAAATTTCCCAACATAAAAGATGATATGATATTGGGTTGAAATTTCATTAACCAATCAATTTTGGGAAAGTTATTTATTCAATATAAACAATTTTTTTTCAATTGACAGTTTTTTAAGCCATTAGATTTTAACTATACTAATAACATTCTAAATATTTAATGTTTATAAATATATACTTATAGGGTGTTAATTGACAATAAATGGATATTTAATGATATTTTAGACCTTATAATTATCAATTTTTAATTTTTTAATATTTCTGTGATTTTTAAAATGTTAATAAAATGATATTTTCCTAAAATAACAATAGTGTCAATTATGAAACTATTCATTTATTCGACTATAAATAAAATCCAAATAGACGATAAATTTTATAAATAATATTTATTTCACTCATAACATGTCATAATCACATAGAAAATTTTCAGAGCACATTAATTAGTAAATATGATATTTCATTTGATATTTTTATAACCATTTTTTGATATTTCTATCAATAAAATAATTTCTACATCACTATTACATCATCATTAATGGTAATGATTTAATCTCAAAATATTATAAATAAATTTATATGATGTAGTTAATTCTTCTATATATTCATAGAATAACTATAGACTATATTATCTCCCTGTAATCCATATATTAAAATTAATATAATTATATAAAATCAGAATGTGACAATTTTCCACATCCATTAGTTTTTATTATATCATTGTCATATTTATAGGTATGTGATATTTGTACCATCCCATTTGGAACAATAGATGATAAGGGTCAAACTTAGTCATCCAATATTATTTTTTATAGGTGTTATGGTAAATTTATAATATTATTATTACCTTTAATTACATGATTTAACTTTAACCATGGTAATAAAAATAATTACCAATGTTACTATTCATAACTACCAAGAAAAAATGGAGCCTATTAATATAATTTGGACATAATGATTCAAAATATAGAATCAATTTTTATAATTTCAATAAATATAAGTTTAACAAATTAATTTATAATTAATCTCATCATTTTAATGAGAAAACGAGTTTTAAAAGATTAAATATTACAAAAGATTGAAATGTTTTTACTTCTGAATTAAATGTAAAATTAATCACAACAACCAATATTATATTAAATGGTAAAAATATATTTTATATATACTTTAAAAAAATTTCACAAAATACCTTATCCATATAAATTACTTCAATGAAAGAGTAATTTTCAACTAAATTTTTTCAAATTTTACTATTCATCAAAACATGAAAGTTATTTGAAAAATATCATAAACTCATCAAATGTAGACTTTTATATCCTTATTCAAAATAAAATTTTATTTTTTCAAATAAAAATTATTATTGATTTAAAATCTGAATTTAAAATGGGATCGCCATTCAATGGTGTAAAATTAATCTTTTATAAAAAATTGGATTTTATATATAAAATAGGGTTTTATTCAAACCAAATGACAAAAATATCCATTGGATTAATATCAAATATAATTTATTAATTATATAACAAATATATATTACATTAATTCCATTTTCAAAAGTAATTCACTCATATATACTAATATCTAATTGATTTATTTTTTTCTTAAATAATTCAAAGCCAATGACTTCCCAATGAATCTTCATAAGTTAGTTATAATAATTACCTCTAAACTAATACTAGGACATTATGATAACATTATAATAAGGTAATTCCACAATTCATTTAAACACATGATTGCGTGCAATGTAATATATAAAAGAATAAACATTTTTTAAAGAAAATATTTCATAAAAACATTCAGGTGTTGCATTATACACCCATTAAACATTATTTCCCCCACAAAATTCATCACATAAAAACAAATAGATGTTAATAGCTCTCCCTCATCATATCATCATGGTCCCATTTAAATTCATAAAATTGGGGGTTCCACCATTGAACATTAACCAAGCGAGTGGTCTTGTTTCATAGAACATTTTCACTATGATCCAGAATCTATATCAGTGTAAATACCTGTAAATCCATTGTAATTTATTTTTCATAAATACATGGGAATTTTACAAGACTGCAGTTTTTGACGGCACTTGATTCTGAGGCATGGTGTTCCCAGAATCAATTTATAAAGTTTTGTTTGGGTATGTTCAGTAAACGTATGAGCGGGATTATATATCTTTTGAAACGATGCTCAGAATTGAAATATGAGGGCACCGATGAACTCGCAGCACCGGTATTCGCTAAAGTATACCTTTACCGTAGGTGCGTTTTATCAATATTGAGAGTTAATTTCTTGGGATTTCTAATTTAAATTAAAAAAATGGGTTTAACACATTTTTACTTGAATGGATGTTAAAACCTCCAAGTGGAGGTTGGTGGTGGGGCCACCAACACATAACCTCCCTTGGGAGGATGTTATAAGGTGGGGACCACAAGAACATCAAACCAATCAACTTCTCTTGAACACCCTATTAACTCTTGAACTCTCAATTAATGGTGGAGCCTTTCTACCTTCACTCATAATGGTGCCAACACAAGGATTAATTAATTCCTTAATTAATTTGTAGTCTTATGAATTCTTTTGAATTCTTTTGAAATGCATGGAAACATTAAAATAATAGGGAGGATATTAATTAGTTTTTGGATTGGAAATTATTCTTTGGAGCTTGGGAGAACTCTTGGAAGAACGACCTATTCCAACGAAGAACGCTCCTCATCTCTGATGATCGTGAAGCTTTATCTTCTACCTTCTTCAACCGGAGCAAAGAAGGGAAGCACTACTGCCCACACAATACACCGAGGGCGTCATCTCGACTCGTCTTCACCGATCTCTACATCCTCCGACATTGATGGAACGTCGTCCGACATCCGAAACGTCTAACTTATGTGACTCCTCAATGTTTAACGAAAAATACGACGTAGGGGGAAATTGGATTATCTTTTATGTGTAAAATATACCCATGTACATCGATGTTTATTTCTGGATTGATGGTGTCCAAATTGTTATCACCTAACGCGGAGGGAGAGAGGTGAACAAACATGGCCCGACGTCCCTCCATTGAATCTTGTTTGGTTGACACCGGAGGTAGAGTTGAAAGGGCACGGTGTCGGCGCACCGCGCTGGAGAAGAACCTCGGCGGACGAAATAGGAACCGTTACCAGGAGGGCTGCAGTGCAAGAAGAAGCGCGATGCTGATGCACCATGTGGTGGAGAAGGACGCAGCCAGGTTGGGCCGAGACGATGGTAGCGTGGTGCCATCGTGTCGCGTGGAGGGCAGCAGGACTGCGACGATAGCGCTCCGCGGTGGAGGTGCGGAGACAGTCGGCCGAGCCGGCCTCCATGGAGTCGGACAACGGGTTGACCGGCCGACCGACCAGCTGGCCCGCTGGAGGACCACGGTGCCTGCATGTGCCATGTGGAAGAGGTCGTGGCCCGCGTTCGCTGTCCACTCCTCTAGACGAACCGGCCAGCCGTTTTCATGCTAGACTTGAGAACTGCGGCGCTTGTAGGCGCCCCGTGGGGCGAACCGCGGCCCGCGTGCGCCCAGCCGAATAGGCTAGCTACGGCCGGCCAGGAAAGGGAGGAGGCGGCGCCGCTTGGCGGTGCCAGGCGAACCGAACCGTCTCACAGCGCGGGTCAGGACCTCAGGTTGGCTGCACCCCATCGGGTCAGGCCAAACCCCAGCTAGTTCGGACCCACAAAGTCGTGTCAGTCCCGTCTTTGATTAAATGTGAATAACTCCTAGACCGCGTGTTCGATCGACGCACCATATGCAGAACTGGGACCCTCACATCGAGTTTGTCCTTTTGGGATACTCTAAGTGAGTTTCGAACAAATTTGGTAAAAATACGGGCTTGGATCGACCGTAAATCAAACTGGGCCCCTAGAACATAAATGCCAATAACCCTCAGACCGGGCGTCCGATTGACGCACCATCTATCGCGTTGGGATCCTTATGATGACATAGAACAACCGGATACAGTAACTTAAGACTTTGTGATAGTTGATATATCGACACATGGCTCAAGAAGCAGACCCCCCTGGAATCGATCTTGTTGTGTGTGGAAACCCTAGAGCTGGCTGCGACTACGACAACTATTATACCAGAATCCTCTGTGGGTTCGATAGCGATGACTACTGTACCAGAACTCTTCGTGGGTTCGACAGCGATGACTACTCAACTGAGATCCTCTGTGGGTCTGACAGTTCTGACTTCTGTTCCTGTATCTTGTGTGTCTCCGACAAAAATGCTGGTACAGTATCCTGTGTGGCTCCGACAGTCTAGCTGGTCCTATATCGTGTGTGGGTCCAATAGCTTAGACGAATCAATGACTACATCTGATAATATCTATCACTCTATGAAAGATGTATACCTATGTGAGATAAGTCTTGACTTTTAATTATTTACCTTAGAGGTGATTGACTTTACTTCCTGTGTGGACTGGGATGTGCTTGGGCTCAAGAGTTGGAGCCGGATTGTGACTGGTAACTTAGGTATATGTAAGGGAATATACCTAAGTAAGGTTGGTTGAAACATCATGATTGTATCTTTTTGTTTGTTTGTCCTTTTTAGATTATGGAGGACCATCAGGGGTCTCGGGGTCCCCTACTGAGTATTTTTATACTCACCCCTACACGGGATTCACCCGCACCTTGTTGTGTTATGTGCAGATGACAGAAAGTGGTGATCGAGGATGATGGTGATGGATGTGAGGATGCTCGGAGCTGGACTAGAAGAGACATACTGTAGGGATGAGTTGTTAGAGTTCTGTACCTACCCTTCAGGTAGTATTCCCTGGTGGATGATCCAGGAGCAGTTTTCCCTATTTACTTGTACTTTTTTTTCAGTTGGGTTTGTATACTGGGCCACTTACTTTTAGCACTCCCTACTTTTATATTTTAGTACATGATGCCTCTACTTCTTGTGTTAAAAAAGTGTGTGTTACAGGTTTAAAGGCAATGCAATCCCTTTTTATCAGGGATTCACCATTGGTTCTAGTCGCTATCCCCTGGCCTACGGAATGTAGGCTTGGGGTAGTCACGACATGGGCCCCAAGGATGGGTCATGACAAATTGGTATTAGAGGAGTCGGTTCTACCAAAAAACAAGGACTCTGATTACTTTAACGACAATAGTGTTAAGTGTCTTGGGTGTGGTTATCAGTTTATGGAAACCAGTGTTAGTGCGGTGGACGACGTAACCATACACCGGGACTCTGACTTCTTATTTCTGACTCAATGCACGAAAACACTAATTTCGTGTGTGTTTCATTTGGAAAAAAATTCTTCATGATTACAATTTTTCATCTCACTAGGTATACCATTTTAACCATGGAGAACCAGTTTCTTTTCTGGATGGTCTCATGAATGCAGCCATCCAGGGTTCCGAGTTTCATATGAGATGGTAGCACACCGAGCAATGATGCTTCGGTGTAGGGCCCCCATCACAGCGGAGGTACCAGCAGTACCACTACCCGCTGGGCCACTGATACCACCAGCTCGAGCAGCAGAGAGTGCACATCGTCTGAGTGTATTACACGAGTTCCAGCCCCAGAGGTCGCCCAAGTTCTACAGAGAGGCGGACCCATAGGAAGTTGAGGATTTGATGGAGACTGTCATGAGAGTTTTCAGATTGGTAGGGACACCAGCCGACCTCATGGTGATCCTTTCCGCGAGTCTCCTGCATATAGCAGTAGACAGATGGTGGAACCTGATGCACTAGGTGCATGAAAAAGAATCATTACTCTGGATAGAAATCAAGAGTCTCTTTCACTCAGAGTTTTTTCCAGCCACCCTTCGTACAGGACAGATACAGGGGTTACTTCATCTATAGTAGGGTAGTATGACAGTAGCTCAGTACTCAGCGAGGTTCACCGACCTCTCGTGCTACTCCACGGATATGGTGAGGGACCCATTCTTCAGGGCCCGAAACATTGTGTAGGAAAATAGGCATGAGATCAGTGCTTCAATGATCCCCCTCAGCATCCCGACACAAGTGAGGGTGCTGGTGTGAGACCTTCTAGTAGAGAGTATTTTCGCTGAGCAGTCACCAGCAGAGAGTCCCACCACAGGGTGACACGTAGCAGAGTCTTCTGTAGACGGTTGTAGAAAGATGTTACAGAAGACCAAGTCGACCTGGATATCAGGTGGGGGACCCCAGGATACATGTTTGTTTGTGCGGGGCACACAAGACAGGGTTAGCTATACGAGGAGTAGGAAGTCCAATGAATGCGGCGGGCAGGGCCACATAGCTCATGACTACCCGAACCGCCATGCAGATGATCAGAACAAAGTAGAGGGACCTCCTAGGTAGAGGAAAATATTTGACTATGGTGGTCCGCCGAGAGCAGGTGGACATGGCAGAGGAGTTGGCCGAGAAACGGGTGGTGGACGACGTTTTGAGGCTCTACCTCCACCACCACCACCAGGAGGTCCACCCCAACCACAGAGAGTAGGAGGACAAGGGCGGGCTCAGCTCTAGGAAGTCGAGGCCTATGACCACGGTGCACTTGAGATTATTTGAGGTACTATCTGTGTCTACTCCACCCATACAACAGTAATTATAGACACAGGTCCAAGTATTATTTTATTTCCCTTGCACTCATTCAGAGCTCAGAGATTCCGATGGATCCATTGGATCGATCATTATGTCTAGAGAATCCTACTAGAGAAGACTATATGATTATGCACTGGTGCAAACAGTGTGAGATTACTATAGTAGGTGAGAGCTTTGTCTGGGATGTCCTCATATCCGTGTCGATTCCTTATGATGTCATCATGGGTATAGACTGGTTATCCACAGTTCATGCTTAGATTGATTGTATTAGGCACAAAGTGCTGTGTATCTGCACAGATTGGACCAGGTTCACATTCACTTGTGAGAAAGGAATCTTTGCAGTGATGGATGGACTTACACAGAGAAGGGAAAGCCAATCACACATCAGTTGGGTAGTCTCATCCTCAGAGTGGTTGATGTGCGGAGTCTGAGTTTTTCTTGTTGTGGTGGATCAGTACGTGGATGGTTTCCCTGACGATGTTCCAGGACTACCTTCTCATATAGATGTAGAATTCCTCATTGACCTATACCCCGGGACGAAACCGATATCTACTCCTTCATATCGGATGGCTCCCGCTGAGCTTCGTGAGCAACGGGTATAGCTGGAGGACTGGAAGGGGAAGGGATTTATCTGACCCATTGTTTCACCCTGGGCACCCCCAATTTTGTTTGAAAAGAAGGTGAATGGGAGCTTGCGACTACGTGTTGACTACCGTCGCTGGAACAATGTGACCATGAAGAACAAGTACCCACTCCCATGGTTCGACAACCTCTTTAATCACCACAAAGGAGCACGATGGTTCTCAAAGATAGACCTTAGGTCAGGCTATCCCCAGTTCAGATTTCGAGATGAGGATGTTCAGAAGATGGCCTTAAAGTGTCGTTATGGCCACTACGAGTTATTAGTTATACCTTTCGGTGTAACCAATGCTCCAGCAGTGTTCATGAGACTCATGAACAGAATATTCCAGCCTTACCTCGATCGCATTGTCGTAGTCTTAGTCGATGACATACTGATCTACTCGACTACTGAGGAGGAGCATGCCTACCATTTGTGGGTAGTACTAGACACACTCCAAGAGCACCATATTTATGGTAATCTTTCAAATTTCTAGTTCTGGATTCAACAGGTTCACTTTTTGGGACACATCATCTCAGAGACTGTAGTTGCAGTGGATCCAGTGAAGATCGAGGAAGTACTTTCTTGGGAGCCACCCAAGAGTGTGACAGAGGTGTGGAGATTCCTAGGACTAGCTGGGTACTATTAGAGATTTGTGCCAGACTTCTCCAGAGTTGTAGCACCTATTTCAAAATTGAAAAAAGGGGCAACCCTTTGTGTGGTCAGATAGATTCCAGCAGATCTTTCAGGAGTCGAGGTAGAGGTTGACTAGTGTTCCCATCTTAAGGCTACCGAAGGTGGGCGTAGGGTACAGAGTTTACTACGATGCATCAGGGACCATACTCGGGTGTGTCCTGATGCAAGCGCAAGAAGTGATAGCTTATGGTTCTATTCATCTGAGACAACTTGACCAGAACTACACTACCCATGTCTTGGAGTTAGCAGTAGTGGACTTTGCCCTGAGGATGTGGAGAAACTATCTTATCAGTGAATGTTTTACAGTAGACTCTGACCACCAGTGTCTCAGGTACATCTTCTCTCAAAAGGACATGAACCTGAGATAGCGGCGATGGCTCAAGTTCCTCCAGGACTATGAATTTGAGATAGTCTATACTCCTAGGAAGGGGAACCTTGTAGCATATTCTCTCAGTAAGAGATCAGGCATTCAGCTGCCAAGAGAGGTGATGGAGCAGCTAGCTGTATTTCATATATCCTTTGTGGATAGAGACGGAGCATCCTTTCTGTAGACTCTCATAGTTACTCCTCCACTTATTCAAGGAGTCGGCGAGGTACAGCATGAAGACGTTGATTGTGAGACACAATGTGCTCATATATCTTCAGGGCATGCACCTGATGGGTTTCTGATGGTGGGGAGTAGGTCATTCTCTTCACAGGATGGACCGTGGTACTAGTTTCACATCAAGAGGAACTATTGATTGAGTTCCACACATCCCCTATAGAGGTTCATCCAAGAGTCGGGAAGGCGTATCAGGACCTCCGACGATAGTACTGGTGTCTAGGTATGAATAAAGAAGTAGCAGAGTTTGTCTCATGATGCCTCACTTGTCAGCAAGTGAAGGTCGAGTACCAGATTACAGAAGTCTTGGTTCATCCCCTAGAGGTCCCAAAGTGGAAGTGGGATGGGATATCTATGGATTTTGTGATGGGACATCAACGTACATCCAGAGGACACGACTCTATCTGGGTGAGTGTAGAACGACTCACCATGTTGGCCCACATCCTACAGATCAAAGAGGAGGGATCAGTAGTGATCCTGGGATGCCTCTACGTACAAGAGATCATACGACTTCATAGTTTCCCATCGGTGATTGTCTCCGATTGAGATCCTCGTTTCACTTCCCAGCTATATTAGGGGTTATAGGTGGCTTTCGGGATGCTGCGTCACTTGAGAACCACCTTTCATCCTCAGATGGATGGTCAGACTAAGAGGACCATTCAGACTCTCAAGGACATGCTTCGTGCATATGTCCTTGATTTTGGTTGCAGTTGGGAGGATCAGTTACCCTTGGTAGAGATTGTGTATAACAACAGCTACCACTCAACCATCGGGATGGCACCTTACAAGGCACTTTACGACCGACCTTACAGAGCACCTCTGTTCTGGACTGACCTAGGGGAGTCAGTAATTATAGGACCAGAGATGGTGTAGGCTAAGACGGAGAAGGTGCAGATCATCCTGGAAAGGATGAAGACTGTACAAAGAAGTCATAAGTCTGATGCTGAATGGAGACGGAGTCCACTGGAGTTCGAGGATAGTGACCACGTCTTTCTATGGGTTTCACCTCAACGAGGTCTAGATTGAATTGGATGAGGTGTAATGTTATCTCTAGGAATAATTATACCATTCCAGGTCCTCAGCAGAGTAGGCGAGGTGGATTACCTCCTAACTCTTCCACCTCAGTTGCACCGGGTGCACGACATCTTCCATGGATCTCAACTGAGGTGATTCGTGCACGACTCGTCCCACATCATCGACCACGGGGAGCTGGAAATTGATGGCATGGATACATTCACGGAGGTTTTAATGGAGATTTAGGATCGACATGAGTGGGTCCAACTTGGATGGTTGATTCCTCTGGTGCGCATTTGCTGGAAACACAGGAACCTCCATGAGAGCACATGGGAGCGGGAGGCTCAGATGCATGCTCAGTACCCCCCATTTGTTTCCCTAGTGTGTATTATAGCTTACGAGGATGTAAATCCTAGATGTGGGGAGAATGTAAAACCTCGGAAATCCTGTGAATTTTTTCCCTTAAATGCATGGGAATTTTACGAGCCCATAGTTTCTGACAGCACTTGATTCAGAGGGCTGGTGTGCCCTGAATCAATTTCAGAAGCATTTTTTAGTTACGTTCAGTAAACGTATGAGCGGGATTTTATATCTTTTGAAGCAGCTCCTAGAATTTAAATCCAAGGACACCGATGAACTCGTAGCGCCGGTATTCTCTAAAGGATGCCTTTACCGCAGTTGCTTTTTTTCGTGATTGAGAGTTAATTTCTAGGGGAGACTAATTTAAATTAAAAAAAATCGGTGTAACACATGTTTATATGAATGGAAGTTAAAATTTCCAAAGAGTGGTTGGTGGTGGAGCCAACCGAACATAACCTCCTTTGGGAGGATGTTATAAGGTGGGGCCAACACGAACATCAAACCCTTCAAATTCCCTTGAACCCTCCTTTAACTCTTGACCTCCCAATTAATGGTGGATCCTTTCCACCTTCCCTCTTAATGGTTCCAACAAAAGGATTAATTAATGTCTTAATTAATTTTAAGTGTTATGAATTCATTTGAAATGCATGGAAACATTAAAATAATAGGGATGATATTATATTGTTTTGGGCTTTGAGATTATTCTTTGGTGCTTGGGAGAACTCTTGGAAGAATGGCCTATTCCAACGAAAAATGCTCCTCATCTCCGAATATCAGGAAGCTTCATCTTCAACCTTCTTCAACCAGAGCAAGGAAGGGAAGAACCACCGCCCACATAATACACCGAGGGCATCGTCTCGACTCGTCTTCACCGAGCTTTACTTTCTCCGATGTTGACGGAACGACGTCTGACATCGGCAATGTCCACCTTCTACGACTCATCAACATTCAATAAAAAATATGATGTAGTGGGAAATTGGATTATTTTTGACATATAAAATATACCCACATACTTCGATGTTTATTTTTGGATTAACGGTGGTGAAATTTTTATCACCTAACGTGGAGGGCGCGGGATGAATAAACACGTCCCGACGTCCCTCTGTTGAATCTTGTTTGGTTGACGTCGGAGGCGGAGTCGAAAGGGTGTGGTGCCGTCAAACCACACCGGATAAGGACCACGACGGGAAAAAGAGGAACTGTGGCCAGGAGGGTCGTGGCGGAAGAAGAAGAAAGGCACCGACCCACCGCATTGTGGATCCAAGGGCCATAGCAAGCTCGGGTCGTGGCGGTGGTAGCGTGGCGCTGTCGCGCCGCATGGAGGGCAGCAGGACAACGGCGTGGTCATGCCCTGGTGGAGGTACAGAGGTGGCCGGCCGAACTGGCCGCCGAGGAGCTAGACCACGGGACGACCGGACGGCCCGCTGGAGGGTCACGGTGCCCATAGGCGCCTCATGGAGGAGGACGCGGCCCATATCCGCAGGCCGCTCGGCTGGACGAACCGGCTCGCCGTGCACCAGCCGGGCTGCAGAACCGCAGTTGTCACAGGCGCCATGTGGGGAGAACTGTATCCCATAGCGGGGGCTGCGTACGCCGAGCCGAATTGGCTGACTACGGCATGTCGGGCAGGGGAGGAGGCAGCGCTGCTCGGCAAACCGGACCAACCCACAGTAGGAGCTTGGTCCGTAGGTGGGCCATGCCCCACTGGGTCGGGCCGACCCCCAGTCGGGTCGGACCTGCTGAGATGGGTCGGGCTGACCCGCCATCCCACTAGGCTTGACGGGCGTTGCCCTTCTTTGCTTAAATGTGAATAACACCTAGACCACGCGTTCGATCGATGCACCATTTACGGAACTTTGACCGTCTCAACTAGATGGTCAGTTTGGGATACTCTATGTGAGTTTTGGACAAATTTGGTAAACAGACGTGTTTTGATCGAGTGTAAATCTAAGCGGGCCCCTGGAACAGAAATTCCAATAAACCTCAGACCGGGCGTCTGATTGATGCACCGTCTGCCACATTGGGTTCTATATGATGAGAAGGAACAATCAGATACATCTACTCAATACATTGTGATTGTTTATGTATTGATACTTGGATCAAGGAGCGGACCCTCTCGGAATCGAGCGTGCTGTGTACGGGAACCCTAGAGCTGGCTGCAACTGCGACGACTATTGTACCGAAATCCTCCATGGGATCAACTGTGATGACTACTATACAGGAATCATACGTGGGTTCAACAGTGAGGACTACTGAAATAGGATCCTCCATGGGTCTGACAGTTCTAACTTCTGTTCCTCTATCCTGTGTGGGTCTGACACCTTACCTAGTCCTGTATCCTGAGTGAGTCTGATAGCTTAGATGAATCAGTGACTACATCTGAACATCTCTATCACTCTATGAAAGATGTATACCCATGTTATCTGATTCTTGACTTTCAATCATTTATCTTTTATGTGATTTACATTACATCCTGTGTGGACTGGGAAGTTCCTGGGCTCGAGAGTTGGAGATGGACTGTGACTGGTAACTTAGGTATATGTATGGGAATATATCACAGTAGGGTTGGATGACACCTCGTGATTGTATCTTTTCTGGGGTTTATCCTTTGTGGATTCTGGGAGACCATCAGGGGTCTCAGGGTCCCATTCATAGTATTGTTATACTCACCCCTACATAGGCTTCACCCGCACCTTGTTGTGTTATGTGCAGACGACGGAAAACAGTGATCGAGGATGATGGTGACGGACGGGTGGCTGCTCGGAGCTAGAATAGAAGGGACATACCAAAAGGATGTGTTATTGGAGTTTTGTACCTAACCTTTAGGAATAATTCCCTGGTGGATGATCCAAGAGTTGTTTTCCCTTTTTTACTTGTATTTGTTCTTCAGTTGGGTTTGTATACTAGCCCACTTACATTGAGCACTCCTTACATTTCTATTTTAGTACTTTTTGCCTCTAATGGTTATGTTCAGACTGTGTCTGTTACAGGTTTAAAGGCAATGACTTCCTTTTTTATTAGGGATTTATCTTTGGTGCTAGTTACTAGCCCCTGGCCTAAGGAATGTGGGCCTGGGGTAGTCACGACACGGGCCCCGAGAATGGGTCGTGACAAACATTTATTCACTATAATACAGATATTGGTCCAACGATATGTCTTATGAGCATATTACTTGTGAAGGATTTTTTATGTACTTTCGCAACAGAGATACATGGAACACATCATGAACGTGAGTTATATTTCATGGAAGTGCAAATCAGTATGCTACCTTCCCAACATGATCCAAAATCTCAAAAGGACTGATATACCTTGGTCTCAACTTTCCCTTCTTTCCAAATATCATTACTCTCTTCTAGTGAGATATTCGTAAGAACACCTTATCACCAACTTCCATGTATAAACCTTTTCTTCTATTTTCATTATAACGTTTTTATTGACTATGAGTTAGTCTTATGTGTTTTCTAATAAAACTGAATTTTTCTTCAATTTCATAAACAAGATCAGTTATTTTAGCTTTCGTTCCCAAACTTGAACCCATAAAGTTGGAGTTCTGCCATTTTTTCCTTAGAGGGATTTATAAGCATATGTCTGAATACATGAGTGAAAGAAATTATTGTATTAAAATTCCACCAATGGTTGATGTTGATCTATACCACCTTTTAAATCCATAGATAATTATCTCAACATGTATTCCATAGTTTGAATTTTCCTCTTATATTGACAGTCTATATGAGGATGATAAGTTGTGTTGAAACTAAACTATGTATCCAGAGCATGCTAAAGACTTCACTTGAACATTGAGGTAATCCTCAGATCCTGATCAGATATAATGGAATGTGGTACTCAATTCAATTTTACTACTTCCTTTACATATATCCTAGAAAGATGATCATGAGAAAAATCCTCTCTAAAATAAATTAATTGTGCCGAAATTTTATGGAGATCAACTATGATCCAGATAGAATTAATGCCTTTGTATGTTTTGGTAATTCAAATGAAACGTACATAGTGATTTTTTTCATATTTTCATTCTAGTATCAGTAATGGTTGCAACATCCCCTTATAATTCTGTCTCTCGTCCTTAACTTTCTGAAAAATCAAGCATCAAGTGAAAAATTCGGTGACATATATTTTCATGAAATTCCACTAGAAATATTCATTCAAGACCATTTACAACATTGTGCTTCTAGGATGAATAGAGAATGAATAAATATGAGAATCATATAATAATTCCTTCATTAATTCTGGTATGGGAAGAATACAAACCCAATTTTTGAACCTTATTATTTCATCCGAACCAAGGTTGAATTTAAGAACATTCCCCAGATTCTTTTGTAGCTCTAAATCTATCTTTTCATCCGTTTTAATATTCTATTGTATTTATGGTTGAACATTCATTTGAGAATGATAATATTTTCTCCTTTAAAATGTCAATATACAACCTTTAAAAATCCATAAATATTGGATCTTTTGTGATCGTTATCATGGATAGGATAGTGTGGTCTTGTCGACTAAATGCATCTACCACATTATTTTCTTTCCCATGTTTGTAATGAATTGAGTAGTTGTAATCATTAATACACTCCAACAATTTTATTTGGTGCATATTAGTCTCCTTTTGTGTGAAAATATACTTTAAACATTTATGATCTATAAAAATATCACACATTTCACCATACAGATAATCCCTCAATATCTTTAATTCAAATATTACGACAACTAACTCCAAATCATGAGAGAGGAATTTTTCTCATGGATTTTTAACTGTCAGGAGGCATAAGCTATAACTCTATCATATTTCATGAGAACACATCCCAACCCCTTCTTGGATGCATCAACATAGATCAATAACATTTCCCCACTACATAGAAATGTGAGTATAGGTGATCTGGCTAACCTTCATTTTAGTTCATTGAAATGATTTTCACATTCCTCCATACAAAAAAACATAACTTCTTACCAAGTCAATATGGGGTGTGGAGTACATAATCATGAAAATTAATTCACAAAACATCAATAATATCCAGCCAAAGAAAGAAAACTTATTATCTAAGTTACCAATTTTGATCTAAACCATCTTTCAATAACCTATGTTTTTGTTGGATCCAAAGATATCCCCTCTCTTGATATTATGTGACCAAAAAATGAATCATTTTTAAGCCAAAATTCACACATGTTAAATATTCCATAAATCGTCTCCTTTATTTTGGTCATTAGTACAATTCTCATGTAATCTTCATGTTCATCCTCATTATTTGAATAGACAAGAATATCATCTATAAAGACTAAAAAAAACTGATGAAGATAGCCTCTTAAGAATATATTCATTAAATATATAAGGATAACAAGGGAATTAATAAGACCCAAAGGTGTCAGTATAAATTCATAGTATCCATACATTGTATGTAATCTCGTCTTTGGTATATCCTCTTTTTTACAATTAATTAGTTATATCCTGAATGAAGACAAATCATGGAAAAGTATTGAACTACATGTAGTTGGTCAAATAAGAAATCAGTTCAGAGAAGAGGATATTAGTTATTGATATTGAACTTGTTAAGTTCTTGATAATCAATGTTGGGTCTCATTGATCCATCTGTCTTCATAACGAATAGAATAGGTGCTCCCCAGTGTGATGTAATATGGTTTATGAATCCCTTATCTTGATTCTATTAGAGCATATTCTTCAATTCCTACAACTCAATTGGGGACAATCTATAATGTGTATTCAAAATAGACATAACACCTAGTATGAGTTCTATTGAATACTAAACATAATAATATGGTGGAAGACATGGAAATTTATCGATAAAGACATCATCAAAAAACCGTATAATTGGTGTATTCTTAATCGTGAGTTTCTACCCAACCATTTGAGAAAAATAACCTTCATCTATAGGAATCAAGACACATAAGATGGAAGTAATTTCAACTATAAGGTTATATCTATCTCTGCATCGATAGATGATCATTGATTAGTCTGGAATATGAAATGAGATGTTCTTTGGAAATTGATATTAGTTCTATTAGGGAATTAAAATCAATTAAAAGATTTGTATCATATTCCACTATTGGATGGATCTTAATATTAGGAGGAATTTCATTCCAACAAACTTCAACTAGAGAAGAATAAATAATTTTTGTTATAACTATAGGTCTATTAGGATGTGTCATATCTATATCAACATCTAATTGTGGAGGTAATATGGATATACCCTTCAAAAGTTATTCTAAAATAAAATAGTTTGGGGATCTATAATAAAAGAAAACATTTTCTACATTATAGTGGATAGTTAATGTACATTTCAATACTAAATTATCGTACTTCATGTCGTCAAAAGTGATTACATGTGACATTCTTTTTTCATTGGCCTTATTATTTTTTTCCTTGATCATCATCAATAACCCATGGATTAGGGAATTTATTGGCACAATGACTTATTTACTTTCAAATTTAGTATTGATGTTTAGAACGTGAATTTTGTGTATCCTTTTCTTCATTCTCATCATTAGATAGATTTTTTCCGTCACTTCAACATTCAACTCTCTAATGACCTTCTTTTCCAAACATAAAAACATTTACTAGTCCCTTTAATACAATTACATTAATGTTTATTTACACAGGTTGGGTATACTGGAGAACTCATCTTCTTTTCAGTGTGTTATTTTGATTTTCATTTTAATTCCATTTATCTCTTCTTATCAAACCCATATTACTGATGGGTTACTCCAATTTCAATCGCATCCTTGAGAGTACATTGAATAGTTTCCTCATAGCTATTGATACCCCTTAGGGATAATTCTAATTAAATACATGGTTTTAAGCCCCTAAAGTGTTGATCAATTGTACTCTTAGGTTGGATAATGATTCCATATTTATACCTTTCATGTCCTGTAAATGTTTATTCCTAGGTATTGGCAGATTCAACATAATTTTTCTTATATTGAAGAAACTACTTCTACATATCTCTTTCGAAAAATAAAATTATTGCACTTTTTGAAAAATATTTTCTTGAACTCATCGCATTCCATGGACTCACGTTCATCCATTTGCCTAATATTCTTGATAAGATTCCACAATTTATCTAATTTTCCTTAGAAATGATCGACTGATTACATGAATTTATCCTGTTCAGAAAATTGTAGAATTGAAAATAACTTTTGAGTGGTACTATTCCATTATTCAACCACTAATGGAACATAAGGCCCATGGAATGGAGGTGGATGATACCTAAAGAATGATTCAATATCATGCTTCTCCCTCCATTGCTCATTTAGAAGTCCATCATGATTCATATATTGTGATATTTGACTAATCATGGATATAATATTTTTTATTCTAGCTCCCATAACATTTGGTTTCCTAGGGGTGCAATCATTGCATTTCCAATTTTATTCAGCATTAACATGGTTCCTTCATGTTCTAGACAGTGACTAAGACCAAGAACAATATTTTGAGAAACACTAATAAAAATCATAAAAACACATAATTAAAGGAAAAAATTTAAATTTTGGAAAGATTACATTGTATCACCCGAGATTTTCATGAGTAATATTTTGTTTATTATATATCATCAATGGAATTTTTCACTACATACTAGCTTGGCTTACTTTACACGCAATCGCGACCTTCCTCGATAGCTTGCGTCGTACGCAATACCGAGTTTCACTAAACAACGATATGCTATTAAAATATTATTAAAACTAGCCGTTATGAATAATAATAACCACTTTTTGAAATTTTATAAATTTTATTTTTTTAAAATGGACTTCATTTTTGGATTCGGAATATCGAAATTAGCCTAGAGTGAAATTTTGGTATTTTTCTGAAAACTTTGAATTTTTGATGAATAGTGAAACCACTAAGTGGTGGGTTAAAAACTGAATTTTTCATAAAACTTAATTTTACCGCTTCTGTGAATGGAATTTCGAAAATCTGACAGTCACGGTTGATATCAGTAAGTAAAATGTGGTTCAATGAGATAAAAATAATTTTTTGGTGAATAGTAACTTTTTATTTTATTTACCGTGGTTAATAGTAAATAGGGTAACTAAGGGTAAATATGATATTAATATTACCCTAACACATGTCCTAATTCTATTGGACAAGTGTAATTCGACCAAAAACAAACTTAGGAATAAAAATATGACCATTTAGGCCCACTTGGATTAGATTAGGACATTTATTATTAATTTATTTAAAGAAGGGTTAAAATAGTTAAAATCAAAGTTTAATAAGTAAATCGTTTTTAATATGGGGTTATACATAAGATAAATTCGACTATAAATATTCATTAGAAAGATAAAACTATTTCCTACATAATGGTATTTTATTTGTAATTTTTAGACATTAAATAATTTAATTTATTTATGACACAATGATGATGCAGGAATTATCTTATTAGTGAAATATTGACATAATTGATGTTATAAACACCAAATGTAGTTTGAAACTTTTTATGAATTACACAAAATTTTTAGGTTACTATGATATATTAGTGTTGATTTAATCAACATGGTTCGAACATATAATTCTGTTATGACTTTCACAAAAATCATATATCAAATAGTGTCAAAATTGACACAAAATAGTTTTTAAATCAAATATTATATTATTAATTGTTATTTTTTTCCTAAAAATCTAAGGTTCGGCCAAATGACTTAGATAAGGATATATATATTAATAATAAACAATTTGGGGTTCGGTTGGCATGTTATAGTAAGTGTATTAACCATATAGTGAAAGAAAACAAAAAGACATGGTAAAAGTTAAATTATTTAACTTAGAGTTAAATCTAATTGATAAGGTTAAAATAATACCCTAAACTTGTCTAAATCCTATTGGTTGATAGGATTTTGACCCTTCCCCACTTTATCTTCGAAATAAGACCCTTTGGAACCATTATAACCCGATTTTGACTTTAATATAAAATAATATTTTGAGATATTCCTAAGGTGCCCCTCTCCTCCCTTATAAAAGGGCACCTCCTCCCCCTCCTTCTCACACCAAATTGAGCACTCAAGATCGGCCAACCCCTGCCATTTTCTCCTCTCCACTTCCCTAGAATAATCCTAGAGGTCCTGGTCTTCTTCAAAGACCAATATTAGTTCCCTAAATGGAGGATTCAAAGAAGCGTTCCAAAGAAGAGGTAATATCCATTACCGATCTTTTCAATTTCTTTCATCTTCAACTTCTTCTTCTTTAGTTGTTTCATGATAAAGTAATAACATCAGTATTAGTTACATACTTATATGTTATTATAAATATGAAACAACCCTAATTCACCTTCTATCCATCCTACGGAAAAATGAAATCACCGCGCGTGCGTACGTACGGAATACCGTCTCCACGCCGTGGTGTAATCTATTTTCCACCATCACTTTACAAGAATGGGTATAATGGTGTAATGAGTAACTATTTATGATTATTATAAATTAATATTGATACTGAAATAATATATATATATATACTCCAATACAATTCCTTGATCATAGGAACGATATCATCACTCGTGCGTACGTACGGAATACCGTCTCCACGATGTGAAGCGACTCGTTCTACATGATCATCATTACATAATAATTATATAAATGAATTGAATGAATAAATATGATATATGTTACACTAATACCATTCTGGATATAAGGTATCTATAACCTTAAAAGAATAATAAGAATTTATTCGGCAAAACACGCATAAGAACAAAAGGCAATAAAGTCCCGAGTAACAAGTAACAATGAAATATTACTAACAGGAAGCTAAGAATATGACCATATATGATATCATATAAATATTTATGATTCTAGAATAAGTCAATAACATTATTTAAACCATTATACAGGAGCTTCGGACACGTACTAAGCAAATCGGACCTAAGGTAAGGGAAATATCACAATCTCATTTTTATCCGAGATTGTTTATTCGTAAGTATTTACTGGGGTGTATTTTATCATCCACATCCATGTTCCCTCAATATGTAATATTGTTTCCATCCAATTACAATAGTTTAAATCTAATTTTACCCTTCGGTGAGTTTTTAGTAAAAGAAATGAAAGGAATCTTTTGTCGTTTTCCGTACGAGGTACTTTTTGACTTTTCCGACAAAAGTACGAAGAATGTTTTTTTAACATATACGGAATGAATGGATTTTTAAAACATTATTTCCAAGAAGCTTCCTTTACAAGTTTTCAAGTTTATTTTTAATCAACTTCTATTATTTTAATGTCGTATGACATGTTATGAAAGGAAAAATGTTTTTGAAGTAGAAAGGATATTTTCCTCAAGAATGGAGTTCAAGTATTTTATCAAAATTATTTTCCATCTATGACAATAAAAGGGTTCTGTTTTTATCCCTATTATTACATAGATTTTATTATGTTGTGATGGAAACATTTTTATGAATTCCTTTATCTTATATGAATTGTTTTATAATGTCATGTTGTTTAAGAATCCCATTTTTATTACGTGGATTACACTATGATGTATGGTTTATGATTATGTGACACAAATAAGAAAGGATTCATTATAAGATGGTGGGACCTATATCTCCCTCCAATGCATTGGGTAAAGATTTTATATCGCATGAGATAGACATGGCTGGAATGGTAGGTTATACCGGTTCAGTGAAACAGGACTGGAACGAGGGTGACTCGGTTCAGAATGGGACTTTGTCCACTAAGATAGTCTTGGCAATGAGTCATGACTAACAAGAAATGATTTTCCATGATTATGTGTGCATGCCACAAAGTTTCAAGTTTCATGTTATGATTATGGGGATCTCATTTTCACTTCTATGATTTGTTCAATGTTAAGATATTATGATCTCTTTTGTAGGTTATGATTTTCAAAAAGATATGATATGATTTTTATTTCCTTTATTTTCCCTTGCTGAGCATTTGAGATCACCCTTTTATGTTTTCTTTTCCCCAGGTCAGGAAGATGGATATTAAGTAGAATATGCTAAAAGGGACCCTAGATATGATGAAATAAATGGGAGACACTGTATAAGATTTATGAACCAGTTGTTTATGTTTCCCAGTTTCTAAAGACACTATACCTATACGTTCTTTTGTGGTTTTATCATATGTTGTAATAAGTGTGCTTCAATTTTGAAGTATTAACAATGTATGTAAAGTATGGGTCGTTATAGTTGGTATCAGAGGAAAGGTATAGTCAACCTTTGGAAACTAGGATGTGAAAGCCTTAGTAAGAACACTAAGGATAAGTCTAAGCATAGAACACAATCTTAGTGTTTTAGAAATGGCAATAAATACCCTAGGATAAAACCTTAAGTGTGAAATTTTATCCTTGATTATGTGGTTTTCTTATTATAATTAGTGTTTCTCACACTATTCTTCTTGGTTTTAGTCAATGGATGGAACCCGAAGGAACCGTGTTAATGCGGAATGCGATGGGCAATGCAATGATTGTCCCCCTGAGCAACCAAACGATATGGGAGCTTGAATGAAAAATCTTGTAGCCATGCTCACACAACTTTCTCAAGCTATGAATCATGCAGGACTTCCAAATGAGCAAAGGAAGGAGCAACATTCTGTTGAATCCTTCATGAGGCAGCGTCCACCTTCTTTCAGAGGGTCTACTGATCTATTAGTTGCTGAACAATGGATTTGTACTACTGAAAAGATATTTTCAGTACTTCAATGTTCTAAACATGATAAAGTCATCCTAGCAGTGTATCGTTTGGAAGGAGATGCTGATCAATGGTGGAATCTTATTAAGAATACGTGGCAAAGGGATGAAATTGAGTCTATGGAATGGGACGAGTTCAAGAACTTATTTTTCAATAAGTACTTCCCTCGTATTCTCCGAACAGAGATGGAGAAAGAGTTTCTTGAACTGAAGCAAAGGGATGATGAATCTGTTGGAACCTATGAAGAAAATTTTACAAGACTTGCAAGGTACGCTTCTGGTATTATTATCCAACCTGAGAGTAAGATCGATCGATTCTTTAGTGGCTTAAAACCAAGTCTTCGAAGGGCGCTAGCCATAAGGGACTTCAATATCTACGAGGAAATAGTTCGATGTGCTCTCAAAGTCGAGATGGAGATTGGAGTAACCCATCAGTCACATGGGTTTGATAAGAAGAGGAAGATGGAATTCAAAGGAAAATCTAAAGAGCACACTGAAAAAAAGACGAGCTTTCCCTTATGCTCAATGTGTGGAAAGAAACATGGAGGGGGTTGTCTTAAAGGGACAGGTAAATGTTTCAAATGTGGAAAGGAAGGTCATCGGGCATTTGAATGCCGCGATAATGGGAAGAAGATGTCTAATGATGCAAACAAAGGAAGGGATACACAGAATGAACCTATTACACTTCAATGTTTCAAGTGCAAGGAGATGGGGAATTATGCCAATCAATGCCCAAATCCAAGGGTTGATGATGATGGTCGACGTCAATAAAATTTTAAGGCTAAAGACAAAGTAAAGTCACATGCAATTTCTATCAGCGATGTGGAGTACGATAACGAAGTGGTGAAAGGTACACTTACCATCCACTCTAATATAGCAAATGTTTTATTTGATTCTGGATCCACCCACTCTTTTATTTCTGAAAAATTTTCTAAGGGTATCACCGTACTACCTCAACAATTAGATATTGAGTTAGCTGTGACAACACCTAATGGCACAATAGTCACATCAAAAGTTTATAATTCTTCTCCGATCGAAGTTTGTGGGAAAGTGGTTCCTGAAAATCTTGTGATCCTTCCTTTAGTGGAATTTGATGTGATTCATGGCATGGATTGGCTTTCTCTACATGGTGCTCATATCAATTTCCAAATAAGGGAAGTCACATTTCATATTCCAGATCAATCTACGATCATCTATCAATGAAAGGATGAACATAACCTTCCAGTGGAAATTTCTTCCATCTTATGGGTATTGATTCCACTAAATGAAGGTTATTTATCTCAAATGGTTTGTGAGAAACTCACGATTAAGAATATGCCCATTGTACGGGAGTTTGATGATGTCTTTCTGGAGGAATTACCGGGTCTTCCACCAAATCGTGAAGTTGAGTTTTCAATAGAACTCATACCGGGTGCATTGCCTATTTCAAAGACACCTTATAGAATGGCCCCAATTGAGTTGCAGGAATTGAAGAAGCAACTCCAAGAGAATCATGATAAGGGATTCATACGCCCTAGTGTGTCACCTTGGGGAGCACCTGTTCTATTTGTTAAGAAGAAAGATGGATCAATGAGACTCTGTATTGATTATCGAGAACTTAACAAGATCACTATCAAGAACAAATATCCTCTCCCACGCATTGATGACTTATTTGACCAACTACGCGGAGCTCAATACTTTTCGAAGATTGATCTTCGTTCAGGGTATCATCAATTAAGGGTCAAAAGGGAGGATATACCAAAGACGGCTTTCCGTAAAAGGTATGGACACTATGAATTTATAGTGATGCCATTTGGTCTTACTAACGCCCCTGCTATCTTCATGGATCTAATGAATAGAGTCTTTAGAGACTATCTTGATCAATTTGTGGTAGTATTTATAGACGATATTCTTGTCTACTCAAAGAGCAAGGAAGATCATGAAGATAACTTGAGAATTATATTGAAGACCCTGAGAAAGGAGAAGCTTTATGCCAAATTTACCAAGTGTGAATTTTGGCTTCAAAAAGTTGCATTTTTGGGTCACATAATCTCAAAAGAGGGGATATCTGTGGATCCAGCAAAAACAGAGGTTATCGAAAGATGGTCAAGACCAACAACAGTAACTGAGATCCAAAGTTTTCTTCGTTTGGCTGGATATTATCGACGTTTTGTAAAAGATTTTTCACGATTATCTAATCCACTCACCAAGTTGACTCGGAAAGGAGTTAAGTTTGTCTGGACAGAGGAATGTGAAGAGAATTTCAAGGAGTTGAAAAGAAGGTTATCCAGTGCACCTGTGCTCACACTTCCTTGTAGTGGAGAAAGGTTTGTGATCTACAGTGATGCATCCAAGAAGGGATTGGGGTGTGTTCTTATGAAAAATGATATGGTGATAGCTTATGCCTCACGACAGTTGAAAATCCATGAGCAAAATTACCCAACTCATGATTTGGAGTTGGCTGCGGTAATATTTGAATTAAAGATTTAGAGGCATTACCTTAATGGTGAAAGGTGTGATATTTATACTGATCATAAAAGTTTAAAGTATATTTTCACACAAAAGGAGTTGAATATGCGTCAAAGAAGATGGTGGGAGCTGATTAAGGATTATGACTGCTCAATCCATTACCACCCTGGGAAAGCAAACAATGTGGCAGATGCATTAAGTCGAGAAGACCATGCTAGTTTATCCATGATGAGGATCACAAAGGATCCAATATTTATGGATTTACAAAGGATGTATCTTGGAATTATAATGGAAGGGGAAAAATCTTATCTTTCTCAAATGAATGTTCAACCATCTATACATACGAAGATTAAGGAGGCACAAAAAGAAGATGTCGAGTTACAAACGAAGGTGAGAAATGTTCCTGAATTCAACCTTGATTGTGATGGGATAATAAAGTTCAGGAATCGGGTTTGTGTTCCTCCCATCCCCGAATTAAAGAAGGAGCTGCTGGATGAGGCTCATTGTTCTTCATTTTCTATTCATCCTGGAAGCACGAAGATGTATAGGGACCTGAAAGATTACTTCTGGTGGGATGGCATGAAAAGAGATGTTGCTGAATATGTCTCTCGATGCTTGGTTTGTCAACAAGTTAAAGCTGAGAGATAGAAGTCTAAGGGGATGTTTCAACCATTACCCATACCCGAATGGAAATGGGAAAACATCACTATGGACTTTGTCACAGGACTTCCTAAAACATCCAAAGGCAATAATGCTATTTGGGTCATAGTTGATCGTCTTACAAAGTCTGCACACTTCATTGCTATTAGAGAGGATTTCTCTCTAGATCAGCTTGCCAGGATATATGTAAAGGAAGTGGTAAGATTACATGGAGTACCACTTTCTATTATATCTGATCGGGATCTGAGATTTACCTCGAAGTTCTGGCGAAGTCTTCAGCATACTCTGGATACAGAGTTGAGTTTCAGCACTGCTTATCATCCCCAGACAGACAGTCAGTCTGAGAGAAAAATTCAAACCCTAGAAGATATGTTGAGATCTTGCTCTATGGATTTCAAAGGAGGTTGGGATCAACACCTACCTTTGGTGGAATTTTCTTATAATAATAGCTTTCACTCCAGTATTCAGATGGCTCCTTATGAAGCTCTCTATGGAAAGAAATGCAGGACTCCAACTTGATGGGATGAAGTTGGGGAAAGAAAGCTGTTAGGACCTGATCTCGTTGATGAAATGGCAGAAATGGTTAGATCTATTCAACAACACATAAGAGCAGCTCAGAGTCGACAGAAAAGTTATGCCGACAACCGAAGAAAAGACCTAGAGTTTGAAGTGGGTGATAAAGTGTTCTTACAAATATCTCCCTAGAAGAGGGTAATGAGATTTGGAAAGAAGGGGAAGTTGAGCCCTAGATATATCGGTCCTTTAGAAATACGGGATCGTTTTGGGAAGGTAGCTTACCGATTGGCGCTTCCACCGAATCTCTCTCAAGTTCACGATGTGTTCCAAGTATCTCTCCTGAGAAAGTACATACCGGATCCTTCACATGTACTCAGCTCAGAAGTTGTACAGCGGGAGGAAGATCTTTCTTATGAAGAACAACCGATAGAGATTCTAGATCGTAGCGAAAAAGTCCTACGAAACAAGACCACTCGATTGGTGAAAGTTTTATGGAGGAACCACCAACTTGAAGAAGCTACATGGGAGTTTGAGGATATGATGAGGGAGAAGTATCCTCATCTGTTTGTTACAAAGTGACAAACTTCGATGGAGAAATTCTTGTTAAGGGGGGTAGAATGTAACACCCGAGATTTTTATGAGTAATATTTTGTTTTTTATATATCATCAATGGAATCTTTCACTATATACTATATTGGCTTACTTTACACGCAATCGCGAACTTCCTCGATAGCTTGCGTCGTACGCAATACCGAGTTTCACTAAACAACGATATGCTATTAAAATATTATTAAAACTAGCCGTTATGAATAGTAATAACCACTTTTTGAAATTTTATAAATTTTATTTTTTTAAAATAGACTTCATTTTTGGATTCGGAATACCGAAATTAGCCTAGAGTGAAATTTTGGTATTTTTCTGAAAACTTTCAATTTTTGATGAATAGTGAAACCACTAAGTGGTAGGTTAAAAACTGAATTTTGCATAAAACATAATTTTACCGCTTCTGTGAATGGAATTTCGAAAATCCGACAGACACGGTTGATATCAGTACGTAAAATGTGGTTCAATGAGATAAAAATAATTTTTTGGTGAATAGTGACTTTTTATTTTTTTTACCGTGGTCAATAGTAAATAGGGTAACTAAGGGTAAATATGATATTAATATTACCCTAACACATGTCCTAATTCTATTGGACAACTGTAATTTGACCAAAAACAGACTTAGGAATAAAAATATGACCATTTAGGCCCACTTGGATAAGGTTAGGACATTTATTATTAATTTATTTAAAGAAGGGTTAAAATAGTTAAAATCAAAGTTTAATAAGTAAATCATTTTTAATATGGGGTTACACATAAGATAAAATCGACTATAAATATTCATTAGAAATCTAAAACGATTTCCTACATAATGGTATTTTATTTTTAATTTTTAGACATTAAATAATTTAATTTATTTATGACACAATGATGATGCAGCAATTATCTTATTAATGAAATATTGACATAATTGATGTTATAAACACCAAATGTAATTTGAGACTTTTTATGAATTACACAAATTTTCTAGGTTACTATGATATATTAGTGTTGATTTAATCAACTTGGTTTGAACATATAATTCTGTTATGACTTTCACAAAAATCATATATCAAATAGTGTCAAAATTGACACAAAATAGTTTTTAAATCAAATATTATATTATTAATTGTTATTTTATTCCTAAAAATCTAAGGATCGGCCAAATGACTTAGATAAAGATATATATATTATTAATAAACAATTTGGGGTTCGTTTGACATGTTATAGTAAGTGTATTAACCATATAGTGAAAGAAAACAAAAAGACATGGTAAAAGTTAAATTATTTAACTTAGAGTTAAATCTAATTGATAAGGTTAAAATAATACCCTAAACATGTCTAAATCCTATTGGTTGATAGGATTTCGACCATTCCCCACTTTAGCTTCGAAATAAGACCCTTTGGAACCATTATAAACCGATTTTGACTTCAATATAAAATAATATTTTGAGATATTCTTAAGGTGCCCCTCTCCTCCCTTATAAAAGGGCACCTCATCCCCCTCCTTCTCACACCAAATTGAGCACTAAAGCTCGGCCAACCCCTGCCATTTTCTTCTCTCCACTTCCCTATAATAATCCTAGAGGTCCTGGTCTTATTCAAAGACCAATATTAGTTCCCTAAGTGGAGGATTCAAAGAAGCGTTCCAAAGAAGAGGAAATATCCATTACCGATCTTTTCAATTTCTTTCTTCTTCAACATCTTCTTCTTTAGTTGTTTCATGATAAAGTAATAACATCAGTATTAATTACATACTGATATTTTATTATAAATATGAAACAACCCTAATTCACCTTCTATCCATCCTACGGAAAAATGAAATCACCGCGCGTGCGTACGTACGGAATACCGTCTCCACGCCGTGGTGTAATCTATTTTCCACCATGACTTTACAAGGATGGGTATAATGGTGTAATGAGTAACTATTTATGATTATAATAAAGTAATATTGATACTAAAATAATATATATATATACTCCAATACAATTCCACGATCATAGGAACGATATCATCACTCGTGCGTACGTACGGAATACCGTGTCCACGATGTGAAGCGACTCGTTCTACATGATCATCATTACATAATAATTATATAAATGAATTGAATGAATAAATATGATATATGTTACACTAATACCATTCTGTATATAAGGTATCTATAACCTTAAAAGAAGAATAAGAATTTATTCGGCAAAACACGCACAAGAACAAAAGGCAATAAAGACACGAGTAACAAGTAACAATGAAATATTACTAACAAGAAGCTAAGAATATGACCATATATGATATCATATCAATATGTATGATTCTGGAATAAGTCAATAACATTATTTAAACCATTATATAGGAGCTTTGGACAGATACAAAGAAAATCGGACCTAAGGTATGGGAAATATCACAATCTCATTTTTATCCGAGATTGTTTATTCGTAAGTATTTACTAGGGTGTATTTTATCATCCACATCCATGTTCCCTCAATATGTAATATTGTTTCCATACACTTACAATAGTTTAAATCTAATTTTACCCTTCGGTGAGTTTTTAGTAAAAGAAATGAAAGGAATCTTTTGTCGTTTTCCGTACGAGGTACTTTTTGACTTTTCCGACAAAAGTACGAAGAATGTTTTTTTAACTTATACGGCATGAATGGATTTTTAAAACATTATTTACAAGAAGCTTACTTTACAAGTTTTCAAGTTTATTTTTAATCAACATCTTTTATTTTAAAGTCGTATGACATGTTATGAAAGGAAAAATGTTTTTGAAGTAGAAAGGATATTTTACTCAAGAATGGAGTTCAAGTATTTTATCAAAATTATTCTCCATCTAAGACAATAAAAGGGTTCTGTTTTTATCCCTATTATTACATGGATTTGATTATGTTGTGATTGAAACATTTTTATGAATTCCTTTATCTTATATTAATTGTTTTATGATGTCATGTTGTTTAAGAATCCCATTTTTATTACGTGGATTACGCTATGATGTATGGTTTATGATTATGTGGCACACATAAGAAAGGATTCATTATAAGATGGGTGGGACCTATATCTCCCTCCAATACATTGGGTAATGATTTTATATCTCATGAGATAGACATGGATGGAACGGTAGGTTATACCTGTTTAGTGAAACAGGACTGGAACGAGGGTGACTCGGTTCAGAAAGGGACTATTTCCACTAAGATAGTCTTGGCAATGAGTCATGACTAACAAGAAATGATTTTCCATGATTATGTGTGCATGCCACAACGTTTCAAGTTTCATGTTATGATTATGTTTGTCTCATTTTCACTTCTATGATTTGTTCAATGTTAAGATATTATGATCTCTTTTGCAGTTTATGATTTTCAAAAAGATATGATATGATTTTTATTTCCTTTATTTGCCCTTGCTGAGCATTTGAGCTCACCCTTTTATGTTTTCTTTTCCCCTGGTCAGGAAGATGGATATTAAGTAGAATATTCTAAAAGGGACACTAGATATGATGAAATAAATGGGAGACACTGTAGAAGGTTTATGAACCAGTTGTTTATGTTTCCCAGTTTCTAAAGACACTATACCTATACGGTCCTTTGTGGTTTTGTCATATGTTGTAATAAGTGTGCTTCAATTTTGAAGTATTAACAATGTATGTAAAGTATGGGTCGTTATATATATATTATCTGAGGTTATTCTTGAACAACTATAAAATAGTAGGATTTTATTGTTACATATACCTAGACATATCCTTATGGTATTACTAAGGTTATCTCATCATAGTTTGTAATTTTTTACATGTAGATATTTCTTCAACATTGATGATTATTTATTACGCAACATAACAAAAACCACACCACGATTGTATTGGATAGTGTCTTTAGAAACATGGAAACATAAACAACTGGTTCATAAAACATCTATATTTTCTCTCACTTATTTCAACAAAACTATACTTATTTTTGACATATATTACTTAATACATTTATCCATCACCTGGGGAAAAGAAACAAATAAAATGGTGAGAACAAATTATCATTAAGAGAAAACGAGGAAAATATCAAACATATCATAATCCTAAGAACATAACAATTTAAAATATTATCCAGTATATAAAAGACCATAAAATCATGTCATGGGATAAATTTTGAAAGTGAAATTTAAACCAAATAGTTATAACATATGACATTATATTTCATGTAATACACACAAAATCATATAAAATCATTTAATATTAGTCAAGGTTCATTGTCAAGACCATCATAGCGGACAATGTCCATTATGGAAGCGTGTTCACTTCTTATTCCAGCCCTATATTACAGAACCATATTTACATTCCATTAAACTCATGTCAATAATATGATATATAAATATTTTCCCAATGCATTTGAGATAGATAGTGGTCCCACCAATCTCATAATGAAACCATTCTAACGTGTTCCACAAAAACAAAAATCATTTATCAAAGCATAAACCAAGAAATGAAAGGGTTTCATAAACATCATTCCACCATGATACATTTAAAATAAATGGATTTCATTAAAATAATTCAATTATAAACAAAATAAAAAAATGTAATATTAGAGATATAAACATAACCCTATGTCATAATAGATAGAATTTGTTTTTACAAAACAATTGAAATTTACTCCTGAAAAAAATTCCCCATCTTTCTCAAATATGTTTTCAATTATTAAAATGCCACATGATTTTAAAAGAAAATAATTTAGTTTAAAGATATATGAAAATATTGTAGATAAATATTTATGGAAATAAGGTGTCATTAAACCACAACAATTCAATAATTCTTTATATGTTAAAAAAACATTCCCCTTGTACTTTTGCCAGAAATGACAAAAAGTTCTTCAAATTGAATAATGAAAAAATATTCCTTTCATACGGTTTAATAAAAATTAATAAAAGGGTAAAATTAACATAAAAAATCTTTAATAATATAAATAATAATATATAATTAGGAAAAAATGATGTGGGAGATAAATATAATCCAGTAAATACTTATGTATAAAAAATCTTAGATAAAAATGAGATTGTGAAATTAACCCTTACATTAGGTATGATATCCTTCATATGTTTCTAAACCACCTATATATTGATTTCAAAATTGTTATTTACTTTATTGAAGAATAATAATTAATTTTTTGATATCAAATATGATTATACCATCATCTGTTTGTTAGTAACATTTCATTGTCACTCGTTATTAAAATATTAACTATTTTGGGTTCTTATACAAGATTTTTCCATAAAAGTTCATGTTCCTTTTATTAGATTATAGTTAAATAATTACAGAGCGATATTATTATAATATATTTATCATATTTATTAAGTAAATTAATGTATATAATAATTTTTTAATGAATGATGTTTAGAATTAATCACATCAAATCGTGGAGATGGTAGGTTGTATGTACGCATGAGAAATGATATCATTCCAAAAAATGTTGAATGGTATTGAAGAAGATGTTGTATAATATTTTGAAATTAGTAAAATATTATAATAATCAAATATATTAATTATTTCCATAATTATTCCCACACAATTAAGGTGGTAGTGAAAAACAGATTACACCACAACGTGGAGATGGTAAGACGTACGTACGCACACAAAGTGATTTTGGTTTTCATAGGATAGATAGTAGATGAAATTTGGTGGTTTCATATCAATAATAAGATATAATTATACATGTGATACTAATTTTATTACTTTTTAATTAAATGACTTATGATGTGTAAGTAGAAGTAGAAAGAAGTTTGAACGAATTAGTAGAAGAGATTAACTCTTCCTCGACGTGCTTCTTCTAAATCTCTTCTTAGAGAACTAGAGATGGTATTTGAAGACGACCAGAACCTCTATAATAAAAATAGGTAAGTTAATAAGAAAACATTCCATGGGATTTCTGATTTTTAAGGATCAATTTAATGTGATTAGGCGAGGGTGTATGTTCCCTTTTATAATTTAGGTGAGGGGCACTTTTGGAAACACAATATATAATAATTTATAATAAAATCAATCCATAATCAAAAACCTCCAAAATGACCCAAATTATACTAGGAGATGATATACTGTTGTAATATCATGAACCAAAAAATTTTGGACCAGTTATTTTGTAAATTTAAACCATATAATTTTAATTGATACATAGTTACTCCATTTTATTTTAATTGTGGTAATAACATTGTAAATAATTAATTGTTATAAATATTTACTTATATAGAGTTAATTGACCGTAAAAAGATATTTTTAACCTTTTATAACTTATAATTATAACATTTTATTTTTTAAATATTTTTATGATTTTTAATATATTAATAAAATGATATTTTTATATAATATCAATATTGTCAATTTGGACTCTATTCATTTATTTGACATTAATAAAAATACATGACAAAGTTAAATTCAAAAAAATTATTTAATACAATCCTAACCTGTTATAGTCACATATAAAAGTCGTGGATCACATTAATTATTTCATATTATTTTTCTTTTTTTATTTTTTGAAATAAATTAATATTTCTATCAATAATATAATTTCTACATCACAATATTGTCATCATTAATGGTAATAATTTTATACCTAAAAATTATAAATAAATTTCAATGATATATGTAATTCCATTATATTTCCAAATAATATATATAGTAGATACTATCATCTATTTATCCACATATTAAAATTAATACACTTATATAAAATTAAATTGTGACATTTTTTCACATTCATTAATTTTTATTCAATTCAAGTCATATTCATAGGTATGTTTTCATTAAGTTATTACATTATGAAAAATATATGAAATGGGTCAAATTTAGTCATCCAATAGGATTTTTAAGGTGTTAAGGTAATTTTATAATAATATTTTTATCTTTAATTACACGATTTACATTTGACCATGGTAATAAAAATAACTTCCAATGTATCTATTCATAATGCACAAAAATAAATGTAACATATTAACCTAATTTGGTTGTACTAATTCTAAGTATAGAATCTATTTTTATAAGTTATAAAAAAATACGGTTCCATAATTAATATAATATTAATTCCATTATTGAAATGAGAAAATTTATTTTAAAAGTAAAAATATTTTAAAATATTGAAATGTTATTAAATCTGAATTTAATTGAAAATTAATTCCAATGACCTACATTATATTAAATGGTAAAAATAAATTCTATTTTGACTTTGAAAATTTCAATAATTTGATTTATCCATGTAAATTATTTCATTGAAAAATTTGATTTTCAATTAATATTTAGTGTAGTTTTACTATTGATCTAAACATGAAATTAATCAAAAAAATATTATAAATTCATCCAAAATAAATTTTTATATCCTTTATAAAAATAAATTTTGTTTTTTGTCATATAAAAATTATAAATGTGTTAAAATATTAATTTAAATGGGGTTCTCCATTCAAATATTTAAAATTCATATTTTATTTGAAATAGGTTTTCATACATAAAATAGAGTTTTATTCATACATTATGACAAGAATATCCATTGGATGAATATAAAAAGCTATTTTATTAATTAAATAACACACACACATATATATATATAACATGAATTTCATTACCAAAACTAATTCACTAAAAAATACTAATATCTAATTGATTTATAATTTCCATAAATGATTGATAGCCAATGATTTCAAAATGAATTTTTAGAAGTTAGTTATAATTATTCCTTCGAACCTAATGGTTAGGTTATAAAAGTAATTTTATAATAAGGGGATCTCGCGGTTCATTAAAACCCACGATTGTGTGAAAAGAATTATTTTGATGAATAAAAATTATTTATAGAAAATATTTGACAAACATATGGTAGTTTCAATAGCATTATCATTTTCTAAACACAAAAGAAAAGAAAATATATTTTCAAAGGAATTGATGAATTTTTATTTGGAATGTGGATTAGTGGACCCATTAATATAATGTATACATTACCTCATGAGGGACTCAAAATATATTTTTACCCTAATTTTTATATTTGGATCTTAATAATGATTCATCTGATGATAATTTAATGTGAGGATATAAAAAATATCTTTTATTTTAACTCCCATGACATTAATCTTCTTATTATTAAAATCAGTTCTTTTTCTATAATATTTATTATTGAGAAATTTTTATTGGGTTTTATACATTGAATAAAATTCAAAATAACAGTTTGAGAAATAATAATTATAATGTGAAACTATATAATCATTGAAACTAATTTACACAAAGTATAAATCATGACACTATATTCTATGAAACCTTAGGTTTAACCTATTTCATTTTTTGTCTTTACCAACATTATGATTTTAATTTATATATATATTTATCCCCAAAGATCTTATAAATATTTTATTATCCTTATTTATAATTTTAACTATATATTTGATTCATTCCAAATATAGAAAACCATAATCATTATTAGTTGATATTACATACTAATGTATGAATATTCATTACATAACATTTTGATCCACACAATAATCATTTAGATATAGTATATTTACAAATAGTAAAATATGGAAATTATATTCCAAAAATATTTAAATCATATCCAACTTATTTATTCATAATTATCACCCTTATTATTCATATCATACATAAAAATATTATTCTTAATAAGGGTAATGGAAAGATAAGAAATTGGTCAGCTTAGATACTTAGTAAGGGTAAACATGGGAGATATCATTGACCACATTATCATAACACGATCACAAGTGTATAATAAAATGATAAAAAATTTAAAATTATTCCATAAATAAAGTTCAATATAGTTTTCTGTTATGGATTAAATCATATTAGTTTCTAAGAGATTAATCATAAGGTAATCAATTAACAAGAACATGTAAATCATAACATAGGTTTAATAAATTTATTTGTATCATACATATAAGAATATAAAATAATTTCATTTGTAGAAAAATATTTTTCTCAAGATAGCCAAAGTGGAATGGAATCACTCCTAAACCGTCATACTATTCATGGTTCACTACCAATACAGTCGTAGTTGACATTTTCCATTACTGTACACAGTTCACTTCCCTCTTTATTCATATCTATCAATTGAGATATCAATATTTACTTAATGAATTGGAGTGGGATATAACTTCCACTCAAAAAATTGAGTAAATATGACATATTTTTTCTATATTATCAAGAAAAATCTTCCAAATTATAACCCAACATAAGAAATTGTATTTATAAAAAATTTACCATATCATAGCCCATAACAAGGAAATTAGTTTTATAAATAGATCCTCATAGAATAACCAATGAAAATGTAATGAGTTTCCTAAAAATAATGAAATAATAATCACAAACCATCTATAGAAATAATAAGTATAAAATAATTAGATTACAACCCTTTTAAATCAATAGAAATATTGAATATAGTTTTCAATCATTAATTAAATTATCAATACAATATTCTTGAGGAAAATAATCTTCTAATTTCTACAATCAATTTTTTTTTAAAAAATAAACAATTATAATGTAATGTGTTATTTTAAATATACCATCCAAAATTTTTTTTAATCACAAAACGAAAAATTATTTGTGTTTGCTAAGAAATAAATTCATTATCTATATGTTAACATAAATATTCCTTTGATAAAATTTTCAGAAAATCTACAATGTATTTTGTTTGAAAAATGAAAAAAAAAATTCTTATCGAACCATTTTTAAAAAATTCATAGATGGGTATAAATTAAAATATATATTCAAAATATACTAATAAAAATATTTTTTAAAACATTTTTATAAATCATGTGTATGGAAGAAAATTTTATTTTGAAAAAATTTAAAAATATATTTAATTTTCAATAAAAAAAATTCTGGTATATTTAGTAAAATCGGTGAGTAAAATGAATGGAAAAAATGTATTTTAAAAAAATAAAAGTATAATAAAATTAATGGTTATTATTATAGTTATATAAATATATTTCTATATCGTAACATAATCATAAAAAAAACTTGATAAACAATGGGATTGTAATGTATAAACCTTATCTCAAATTCCACATGATATTAATGCTCTATGACCTCCTATATAATTAATTTATATTTTTTATAATTCAATAATATAGTAATTTTAAACAATATAATGTCACATATGATCTCTTAATAACACTTCTACATCTAATTTTATCAATAATTCCTAATAATAATCATTATTTACAGGTGTTGTCACCTCTAATTTTCATGAGTGATTGTGTAATGTAGTTCAATTATGTTTATATTTATCATGGTTACATCATATTAAGAATATTAACCATGATACACAAAATATATATAGTTATTATTTAAAAAATTATAATAACCTTTATATTTTATTGATATAAAAATGAATTACCTTGTTAATGAAGACCGTAAGTCGTATATACTATTGAAAATTGATATCATATTTCTAATGATAAATAAAAAGTAATGTAAATATAAATTCAAAATAAATAGTTAATTATTATATCATATATAAAATATATGTTAATAAAATTAGTCATAATTACAATCAACCAAACAAATAAATAAAAAATATTTTCATCACTTCGTGGAGGTGGTAGTCAATACATAAGCATGAGAAACATTTTAATTTCCCAAATTATTTTATGGTATGAGGTTAGACAAGTCGTTATCATTAAATTTATATAATTATTTCATAAATAAAACATATGAATAATTAAACTAATAATAATGCCCTCTATCAAACATAGTGAATACAAATTAATTGAATCACTATGTGGAGAAGGTAAGTCATATATATTCATGAGTGATACATTCAAAAATTTATTGGTAAGAATGTGGTGTATAATGTTGTATCCATAACAAAAATAACATTTCATCATATTTTGTTGACCTAAATTATTATTTTTTGACAAATACCAAATATTATTTGAATGTAAAGAATAAAAAAGTAATGGGATAGTGTAATTTTATTAACTATTCATTTAAACAATTACTTAGGATATCCTCTAAATAGATGTAGAGGTTGTGTTTTGGAAAGTCAAAAACCATTATAATGTGCATATTAAAGCTTCTAAGATAAATTGGTAGTTGTTTTTTGAGATATAATACTCATTTTCGTTAAAATAATTGATGTAGGAGGTTCCCATTAAAAATTGTGGTGCGAGGCACATTTAAAATTTTTCAAATGATTAAAATCATTCTCCAGAGCAATTCATCCAAATGGATATAGGATCAACTATATTCCATCGTATGGTTGAAATCAAATCAACATATATAATATATATTAGATTGCGGGTCATGTAATACCTTATATGATTAATGAATCCTTTTTTAACATATTTTATTTTCTATAATGGTAATAAATTTTCCAATGATAAAAAGTTATAATTTTGTCTTATATTTTAAAAATAGTCCCATAACTCATCATGTTATAAAATATTTAACTCTATCATACTCACTGATACTTCTTTCAGGATTTTAATTTTTATTTAATTATATAAAAAAATAATGTCATAAAATATTATTATTATAATCTTTACACTATTTATTTAATTTAACATATAATTCATCATGATAACGTTATAATATGAATATAATATTATGGAAAATAACTTACATAAAATATTGACAAAAAATTAGAATAATACTATAAATTACCCAAATTATTTCATTTTTTATTTTTTTTTCAAAATATTTTTTTATTTTTCAATTAATTTAATTAATACTATTTTCGAGTAGGTTATGTACTATAAGTAATTATATAATACTATAAATTTAGACATAAAATTCCATTAATAATATAATTGTACAAAATTACTATTAAAATTCTTTCATAACTATAATTTTTATTTATTTCAACTCATAATGGATATTTAAAATTAAGGGACTGACCCTTTGTAACTTTAACATACTTAAATAAATTGAGGATATTCATTTTCATTATAACTTATTTTTATCCTAGATTAAAAATATTTAATCTTTACTGACGTGATAAACTATACCACATTTACAATTCATATTAACAAAAAAGCAACGGGAAATATCGAAAAAAATTATCCTAATGTTTATAAATTTGTTATTGATTTTATCGAATTCAAATATTATAAATGGAATAAATTTATTGGAATATATGTTGGAAAAATGTGATAATTTGTTCTGAAAAAATACATTTTTAACCATAAGACTAGATTCATTCTAATATTTTACCAGGAACAATATTTTTAGAATATCTAAATCTTTTATAAAGTAAATAGTATATTTATTTCATGAAAATAGTTCACCAATATATATTAATTTTATTTATTAATATAAAAATAAATTGTGGAAATAATAAAAATTCGATAGAAAACATAAATTTTATTTAAAAATGTATAATATTTTTTATTAAAATAATCAAATAAGTAAATAATTGATTTTTCAAATTTACATAAAATATAATTTCAATAATTTTTATTACTATTCATACTAACTAATCTAATGTCTTAGAGATAAAAGAAACAAAATATTTTAATTATGTTATATGGTCTGTTTAATCTCAGTGTTTCACGCAACACACTCTTTCAAATAATTGAATTTATTTAGAAATAAATACTTTATTTAAAAAATGGGGTCTTATAGAAAGTCTCCTAGAAATTTTGGGACACTCCACCTTAATTGGAAAAACCCGCATCAATGATTCTACAACATTCTTATCAATGTTTAAAAAAGTTTTACATGAACTTTCATACTAACATATTGTTCAACATTAAATGTTTTTCTACATGTTTTTATGCTATATAGTTTATGTCCCGAAATGGGTTTCTACATTATAAAATCCCAATTTTTGAATCAAAGAAACTAATTCAACATATAACACCCCCAATACATGGTCCTTGGATGATGTGAGGGTGATATTAGCATTATTTAACTTATTCGAAACCCCAAAGGCTAACATTAAATTCCAAGTGATTTACCAACCTTATGTGGAGTATATAGACTTTATAAGTCAATGTGAAATATAAAATATGGAATTAAATAGGATGACTCAAGATATTAATTTGAAATAACTCACATTATATGACCCATAAAATAATCATATTGACAAAGAAAACAGAAATAAATAAACAAAATATGAAATCTCAAAACAAGAACGATTTCAAGGAACCAATGTGGAACAATAATGAATCTATTATAAATAAACTCTTTTATCCAACTCTTATCTATCCTACATGAAAAATTAATGTACTAAAATATATTTTTATAATACCTATACATTTATTTTGTCATTCTTAATAAAATTTAGATATACACCAATGTGAATATGTAGGGGTGATTATGAAAAATATTAGGAAAACCTGACACGTCATAAGAACAAAACTAATATAATTAAAATAATCTATTATTATTTTATAAAAAATTAGAATATATAGATATTAATTTTATTAAATTCCTTGTTTTATAAAATATTAAAACAATTTCCATTGCATTTTTCATATCCTTCTTCCACGAAACACATGCCTAATGCATGAGTCCAACCATTGAATAGTCGTATGTCATGAGTAGAAAAAATGGTAATTTCTGTAAAATTATTAACATTTCCATTTACCAATGTAACCCTAGGAACAATTACCATGTTTGTACACAAAACATAACTTTTTGTGCTAGTATATAAACACAACAACTTGGTATGTCATGTAAACATATTAAAATTTTTCAATAAAATCAGAAACCAATTATTGAAAACCTTTTAAAAAGTACCTAGTTGAAATCAAGCATGATTAATAATTTAAAATAAATATCCAAATATATTTCTCCAATAAGAACATATCCTAGGTTAAAAAAACAAATATTTTTATCATTTAGAAATTTAATCATTCATGTTCTATGGAAATTATGGCATGAATTCAAATCAATATACAACATATTATTCATTGCACCACACAAAATGGGTGATAGTGGGAGAATGATTTTACTAAATTTCAATCAATAATCCTTCTAAAATACTCCCTATGAAACAAAAAATAAGTCTCCCTTATTTTTTCTAAAATTATATATATGATACACATAGAAATAAAATAATATGATGGTCATAAGTGGAAACTTCAAGTCAAGAGAGAATTAAAATCCAAATATGTTGATCATCAGTGGATTCATTAAATTTCTATAAGGACTTATATGTGAATATTCCAATTCAAAATCATGTTTTTCCATCACTATTCACATTGGTGCCCACTACGATGTGGTTCCATTGATTATATGATGTATAGGTGGTGTAAATCTTCCAACTACGTGGCCCTGGAAAATGAACCCAATAATTCTAGTAACACCAAACTATGGACCATTATGTGGTTACAAGTCATATCACATTCTCTATAATGATTATCTCCTCTCACCATAACCTTTACCATTATAAACAACTCCTCACTTTTTTGTCCTTGTATAGTGAAGGGATGCTCCCATCACAAGACACCAACAAACATTGTCCTTTAATTTGATGTGGTTTACCTATATAAACAAAAAACAACCCAAACTCCCCGAGAAACTAACCTAATATCCCTATACCAAAAATAAACCCAAAAAATGATGAAAATAAGATAACATGAAATTTAACTCAAATAGACAGTGTCACATAACATATATAGAAAAATATAGTTTATTGATAATCATTTCAGAGTCAACATTCCCAGTATAATTCGTATTGGAATGAAAACATAAAAAATGGTAATAATTTTATCTATATCGACACAAGGGATAAAATGTTAATAATTCATATAGAGAAGAATGTGGGAGGTTCAAAAATAAATTCTTCACCTACATCATTAATCAATAAACATTTACATGAGAATAAAAAATATTTTAACTTCCAATGGATCAACTATAAACAAATTCAATGAATGTATATGTATGCATACCAAAAATAACACTATATAGTGTAATTATATATCATTAATTATGTAATTCACCTAGTTAATCAATGTATTTACTCAAGGTGAACATTATTCAGTAATAAAATAGAAAAAATAATAATAAAGTGAAGGCTTTAGAATAAAATATATTCATTTTCATAGATGATGGTTATTCAAGACAAAGGTAGTTGTACATTATATCATACATAGGGAATAACATTACATTATTCATATATAATTTCGGGAGATGGTTACAATTGAAGAATATCCTTACTAAAACAGAAGGTATATAAAAATATAATGAATTAGATGAGAAACAATTTTTTTTGTATATTTTGAAATATCACATAGGAGAAAATAAATATCCAAGATATTTTGAAAATAATTTATTTAAAAAACTTGGATTAAAAATATCATCCAAGAAGTCGGAATTTTGGTAGTTGTATCTTCATAGAGAAGTAAAATATTGTTTAATGATGTGTTCCCAAGGATGAAAACTAAAATATATAATTTAGATGACCTTTCAAAAATTGTTATATAAATACTAAGATATTTGTAACTTCCAAGGGTTATTTTCAAAATAGATGAATTGTTGAAATGGAAAACATGTACTTATTAAATTGAAACATCTATATTATATCCTTAAAAATAAAATAAGGTTATCAAAATAAGTTTAGGGTGGAAATATGTAATTATTTTTAAAATATGGATATTTTTTATCTTTTGAAATAATAATAACTGAAATCCAACATCATAAAAAGTGTATTCAATTTTACTAAAATGTTATTGTGAAATATGAAAATTATATTAATTATTGATGATAATGTTTTTAAAATTGACTGTATAATAGTTGAGGGATGGAATATGTGGTTATGGAAGAAAGGATTCATTAGTAATAATTAGAGACATTCATACAGAAGTAGTAAATTTATATCAAAAAATAATTATCAATTTAGTGGATATCGATGATGAGAATTAATATATCTCGTGGAAAAAGTAAAATAACATATACGATATGGTAATTTAAGGATCAAATAATTATTGAACAATATACATAGGTATGAATATATATGAACTAATATATTATAAATTGAGGTTGTGAAAAAATAATTAAATTAGACACATTCAAATGAAAAAACATTTAATTATATTATTTTAATTAAAATAAGATAATATTCTTGGAAAAGAGAGTATCTTAGTGAAAACTGTTGAATTGGAAATTGACACACCGATAAAAAAAATAAAAAAAGGATGTATTACAAGAATTTTCCTTATATGACAGCAAATTATATACAAGAAAACTTTATAAGATGAATAATTTGTGAGGGGGGATTCATTTCAAAATGTGGTTAAAAGGATGATTTTTATAACAATAGAAAATAATGAGGAAAAAATAATAATTAATATTTATTAATAATAAATCATACATGAAAAAGTTGAGTTAAATAATAATGTAGGTAACTCAATGGAAATAATATGGTAACACAAACCCTTATCTTATTCCTTATTAGTTCTTCTTATGTGCCTAAATTCATGAATAATCAAATCACATATATTAAATACCATATTTATAAACATATTATTATATATTTAATTTCATATGGAATATTTATTATCATATTCATTTTATTTAATATATAGTATATTTGTTTGTTTTCTGGAAAATTTATTCAGTGTTGACTTATTTCTGAAATTTTAGCGTCCAAAAACGACATTTAAATAATAAATAAAATAATTATTTTGAAATTTATAAAAAAAATATAAATAATTTATAATTAAATTATAATTGTATTATTATTTATATTTCCCTAATCATCCAAAATTTATTTTTATAGAATTATTTTAGAATCTGATATTTTCTAGAGTTATGTTGGGCTTGAATTCATGTAATTTTCCTGATTATTTATGTACCTTTATTTGATGATATGACTTGGGGTATGATTGGGTGTATTTTTTACAATATTTTTAGAAAAAGGGACATGTGAATGGTTTACGCTTTTTTAGGGTAAATCACGCACAAAACCTAGCTCTCTTTGTGAACCCATGCATAGTGGTTCGTACAAAATGGGAACAGTTTGAAAATGTTTTACCAAAACCCATGAAATAATGAAACCCCATATATTGGGGTCAACATGGTTGGCACACAGTTTTCCGAACCTTGAACCCCTACCTAAGAAACCATGCACACAATTTCTTTTAACCCTATTTTTTTAAAATAACCTGATCCCATGAAACACCTCATATTCGACCTTGTCTCAAGACTTGAACTTTTTGGGCGATTCTATAGCATTCAGAGTGGATACTAAGTTCTTTTGACCTTTGAAGTTCATGATCCAAACCCCAAATCGAATATTGGATCGTCCCCTTCTATATGAATCTCATATTGAGGCCTATACTATCTCTCTTTCTTTGATTTTGGTTTCTATTATCTGTTTCATTATATCTAAACCTATTCAGTGATATCATGTTCAAGGATTGTTGATATAGATATAGATAGTTATGACCATGATATATTTGATAATGATTTAGGGATTTAGATCCGGAACTCAGATTTATGTCATTGTGCTTGTCAGATATTGGGAATTATCATTGAACAAACGTCCATCAATGAATTGACATATGTTGTCAAAAATATTAATCCCATATTCATATTATATATATATAGATAAAAATATAATTTCTAGAATCATTTTGATATTTATTTTCATAAATAAGGTTAATAAGGTTAAACAAATGATTTATCAAAGCATTGTTTAATTAATAGATTAGTTTGGGAATTAATCACGAGGACAAGGGGATGCCCTATTAGATAATTAATTTGGAAAATTAATTACAAGTTTAGTTATTAAAATAAGGATAATTAATCATCTAATTAATTACAAGATATAATTTTGGTTAAGTTGATATAAATATTTGTGAATTAATTATGGGAATTGATATTAAGATCTAGACAATTAATTTATGTATTAATTATGACAAGTTGATATATTTTATGGAATAATTAATTCATGATAACATAATTATTGGTAGATTAATTGTGATGCCGATTAAATAATTGATTTCATTAATAAATGATGATTTAATTGTTTAGATAATTGTTGACTTAACTAAATAATTTTTTGTATCTAACTAAATGTGAATTAGTAATGGTATTGATGTGGATTATTAAATATTAATTAATTATATATGTATGATTGGAAACATGTTCATTATAAATTTAGAAGTATAAATCGTAACATGGTCATTATAAATATGGGTTAAAAAATGGGAACATAGTCATTCTATTGAGGAGTATGAATAGTAACATGTTCATCATACTTACGAGTAAAGAGAATGGGATCATGGTAATTCTATTGAGATGTAAGCATGGTAACATTGTCATCATACAAACATTTTTTATATTGGTAAATTTTCCAGTGTGGATAATAAATGTGAAATTAAAGAATTGAAATAATTGACATATGGGTTATGGCATGACATGAGAATATTTGAACTCCAATATGATTTAAATTAGGTATTGCGATATCATAGAACATTTGTATAATTAAATATTTATAAATAAGAATCTATAAAGATTTGGTATTACCTTGGGAACACTTTGGGATCCATCAAGAGATGAATCTAGTATTAGGGTATGGGTATCCTTGGGAACCATGAAGTTAATGTTGTTAGTTAAGAATAAATGACAATTTAATTACTGGTTATTTATGCATTGTACTCATTTCTTATGGAACGACATACATTATATTTTGACTGGAATTGTTTTATACATTATTTGTGGTGGCCTACAATGTTTTACTTACACCCTACTCAGGATTCATGATTGGTACCCAAATAGATTTTATTGTTTTCGGATAAGATAAGGGAAAATCACAGAAATTGGAATGATGATTTGGGATGGATCTTGAATAAGGGGAACATATATGATACCAAAACAGATTGCAGAGTTGTAGTATCTTTATTTTTTGTTTCATTATAAATAAGAGATAATTATAATGGCATAGATTATTTTCCCATTAAATTGATTATTTTATTTATTTTTTGATTATCTTAAAACATGACTATTTTTCTTTTTACATATTCTTATTTAATTGATTAATTTTTTTTGGTGTTTTAAACTTATAAAACGATGGTATAGTCTCCCCATTAATGAATTACCAGACCGTCACTGTTAGTCAACATCTTCTAGTATATGGGGAGGCTTGCATGAGGTCACATAGAGAACAATCTTGGGGCACCATCACATGGTTCCCAGGTGGGGAAATTACAATGTTATATCAGAGGACCAATTTTAATCTTCATTTTTATTGATGTTTTGGGAAAGGTAGATTGGAAACTTGAAAGAGTTGGGGCTTGGTACGGATCTCATGCATAGGAGTAGAAAACTGTTGTATGGGGGAAAATTGACGTACTCAGGGTGGGATAATTGATACTGTGGTATTCTCTTATTATTTAATATTATTTCACCTTGGATGATAAACTTGTGGTGTAATGGGATTATTGTTTCTACAAATTTTTGAGTATTTATTCATGGCTAATAATGGTATGAGAGTTGAGTCTTCATGAATCATTCTATGCACTTAGTGTTGTTGTGACATGCAACATATTAGGCCCACATTGGAAAACGAGTTATGTGTATGTTGTTCAACCTAAACTATTTTCCTTGTCTGTGAGTTTAAAATGAATAATTGTTCCATAAATTAATTGAAAAGGGTTATATAAGTTATGAAAATTTTGAATAAATGGGTGTTTGAGTGAGTAACATGATTATGATAGTGTGTTTAGATCTGTTAACAAGAAAAAAGGTGTTGGATGGTTAAGGGTAGTGACATATCTTCCTTCTGACCATGTGATGAAATTTTTAGGAAAAGACATGTTGTGACCTATTGTGATTAGTACGTTTTAAGTAATTGTTTTATGGTTTTTATATATGACTTGGTAAATGTTTTTGGAACATTATATAGCATCGCTCCGTGATTCATGTTGTAGGGGAGACTGAGGGAAACACCTATGAATGGTTTTATAGTTATGGAACTTGAGGATTCAATCATTTTACCAGAAGATGAAGGGGATAGGTTTTCATATAACTCTACATGCTTTATGAAATTCATGGAAATAGACCCAATATGAGTTTTGAGAATTATGTCTTTGTTGACAATGGAGTTTCAGTTGTAGCACCATCTGAATTGTATAGGATATAGTGGAAATAAAGGAGTTGGATTCAATATTGAGTCCAAATATAAAAATCATGGAAATTTGGAGACTTTGGATGAGAGGAATGTCATGTTGTCTTCATATATGCTATGGAGATTAGAAAAGACATGGTGGGACTTTATGGTGAGAACTGAACATACATAATGTATATAATGGATGGACTTCTTGGAGAGGTTATTTGAAAAATATTATCTAGTGATTCTGATATAAGAGGAGGCTACTTATTTTATGCATCAAATACATGGGATCATGTTAGTGTTGGACTATACAGGATGTTACATAGATCAGAAAATGTTTTTCTCAAACATTAACAGACAAGGAGGCTGCTAAAACAAAATGTTTTCCATATTGACTTAAGTGTGAGATTAAATCCCAGGTGAACATAGTCAGGCTCAAAAAGATTATAGAAGTGGTGGATTATGATCTAATAGTCGAAGGGAACCTGAGGGAGGCTTCCAGTGTTCGATGGGTAGTTTTTACTATAATATTAGAAGGTGGCACTTATGAGAGTTGGAAGCATCATACTGACATCTTTTACCAAGGTATTTTGACCAGAAGTACGTAGAAACGTGGGTCGGATAGACAAGACCTTAATGGGGAGATATATTATCATTGTGGTATGACATGACACTATTGTCCAAATTATTCATTAAAATCTATAGAGTGTTAACCTTGTGTAAATATGAGACATATATAGATTTTTTTCAAGTCGTAGTGAAATACTGGTAGTGAAGGAGAACCTAGGCAGAGTCAGATTTTGGGAACAGAATCCATTACACTATATTGGGCTTGTTGTTGGAGTTCTACAGGCCGTGTTAGTAGAGGCACTCTATGTGGTTATTCTAGGAAAGAGTTTCGATATTTATATAGTGGTGATACTCTGTGGAATCAGATAGCATCAAAAGGAAGAAGGGAATCAGAGTTACATGGAATACAAACTAAATTTCGGGATAGAGAGGCTGGACCATCATTAGTGAGAGGTATTATTCCTTTAGATAGTTCTATGTTTTATACTGGTTCCTCTTATTCCATTATATCTATTTTTTTGATTATTTTATCTCGATTGTGATGTTTGTGAGCAGAGTAATGACTATAGATAGAATATTTGGAGTGCAGTATAGATATACCATTATATGAAAGGTATGTTCACTAGAGATTGGGGAATATCATTTTCTATGGGATCTTTAGGTTCTTGATATGACGAGCTTTATCCTAATTATAGGGATAGACTGTCTAGTCAACTACATAGCCTATATTGATTGTTATTATAGGGGAGTGACATTTATGTCTCCAAAGGGTGACCAGTATATTCATCATGGAGAGTGAGATATCATGTAAGACCATGAATTGATAATTACATAGAAAATTAGAGATCTCACATCCCTTATTTCTAGTATATTGTTGGATGAAAACATGTATGGAAAGATATCCTTCAACCTATGATGAAACTATTTCCATATGAATTTTATGAAGACCTCCTAGGGAAACCACATGAGAGAGATATATAATTCACTATTGATCTCATGCTGGGGGCTGAGCTAGTATCTTTTCAACTATACCGAATGGCACCGACTAAGCTTCATGACCTTAATACTTAGTTGTTGGAGTATGAGGATAATGTATTTATCTTTCTATGAATGTTTCCTTGGGTATCATCTTTTTTATTTGAATATAAGGATGTCGAGAGTTTATGTTTGTGTTTAAATTATCGGAAGTTGAAAAAAAGATAGTGAATAAATGATATCATATTCGTTGTATTGAAATTTTTTTTGACCAGTTAAAGGGATCTTGTGTGTTCACACTGATCGACTTGAAATAGAGGCTTCATCAGTTGAGTGTTAATTTTTATGATATTACTGAGGAATGCTTTCAGAAGAATGTAAGGACTTTATGAGATAGTCTTAATGTTGTTTGGGTTGACAAATTCACAAGTAGTGTGTATGGAACTGATGAACAATATTTTCATCCATATATCAATTATTTCATGGTGGTGTTTGTGGATGACATATTGGTGTAATACAATACTCATGACAATCATTCCCAAAATCTTGACATCGTCCTGGGTACATTGAGAGTGAATCAGTTATAAGCCAAGGTATCTAAGTGACATTTTTTTAACCATGTACACTTCTTAGGGAATACAGTATCGGGGTATGGTGTGTCAGTGGACCCAGAGAATGTTCATGAATTGGTTTCATGGTAGTATCATAATAATGTTTTTGATATTTGATGCTCACTAGGATTGCATGGATATTATTGTATATTCATTAAAGACCTTTTCCATTTGGTCATCCCATTTTCATGATTTTCCAAAAATTTAGTAATGTTTGGATGGTCAATGTCTTGTGAGAGATATTTCAGGACTTGAATAAGTTCTCAACAACAACACCAATTTTGATCCTACATTAGTTAGCTGAGGAGTATACAATTTATTATGATGCTTTTAGCACTAGAAATGGAGCTGTGATTATGTAGGGAGATTGAGTTGTGGTATATGGGTCTTGGAAGTTGAAGACTCATGAATAGGATTACCCTAAGCATGACCAAGAGTTGGAAGTAATGGTTTATGATCTTAAGTTCTAGCGAAACTATTTCTTGGGAGAAAAGTTTATATCATATAAAAATCACATAATCTTGAACTATATATTTTTATAGCATGATTTTAATCTTTAGTAGTGTAGATAGGTTTAGTATATGCAGATGTTTGATTTTGAACTAGTGTATACACAAAAGAAGGAAAATTGTGTTGATGTTTCCTTACACTGAGAAAACCAAACTCAGATGATTCAGGAGTCAATTTCAGAGTAGAGGATGATGACCTACCTAGATGAAAGGCATGTGGTGGTTCCAGAGAGTCAGTAAAAGATAATTGTGGTATTAGTTGTAGTGGAGTCTACAATTTTAGGATGGATGTATGATAAAATGTATGAGGAATTGGAATTATAATAATTTAGGGAAATCAAGGAAGTTGGGAGACATCATTAAACTAAAATATTGATTATGATGAAATCATCTACATGAAGAATCCAGTTTTAGTACCTACGAGCATATGAGAGGAGCTCATGTGAGTATTTCATGCATTGAAGTGGGTTGTGCATTAATGTGTAACCCAAATGTATCAAAACCTATGACGAAATATTTTGTGGCCTGGAATGAAAAAGGATACAGTATGGTTCATGACAACATGATTCACTTGTCAGTAGGTGAAGGTGGAGCATCAATGAAATAAAGATATGCTACAGTCAATTCCCATACTGAAACGGAAGTGGGGCGACGTGACCATGGATTTTATGGTCGGCCTCCTAGAGATGATTAGGAATAATGATTATGTTTGGATCCTTGTGTATCGATTAATATAGGTAGAACATCTCCTTATAATATGCGAAACCTATACAGAAGAATTGTTGGGAAAACTATCCATTTGAGATATTTCCCAACTACATGGAGTTCCACAAACTATAGAATTAGATAGTGATTCTCATATTAATTCACACGTATATAAGGGATTACATATAGTTCTTATATCATAGGTGTTATTGATTATGGATTTCCACCCATAGATAAATGGGGAGGTCGAACATACAATAAAAGTCCTTGAGTATATGATAAAGGCGTGTGTTCTTGACTTCATTGAGTCTTGGGAATAGAACCTTGATTTAGTGGAGTATTCTTATAACAATAGTTATTAGGAAATTAAAAAAAATGTCACCATATGAGGATATTTTTGGTAGGAAAGGTAGATCAACACTATGTTATATGGAGACTGGTGAGATAGAGATCTTGGGACTGAGTCTCGTGTAGGTGCCATCAGAGCAGCTATAGTTGATTCAGATTAGTATGGATGTGGAAAAAAGTATACAGAAGTCGTATGTTGAAAAATAGATATCACCACTAGAGATTACAGGGGGTTATAGTTCATTCTTTTTTGTGTCATCATGGTCAGGTCACTACAGGGTATAAATTCATGGAAAGTTGGTGCCTAGGATTGTTGAAACATTTTTTATATTGAGGAGAATTGGGCCAGTGGTGAAACGATTTTATCTTCCACATAGATACAATGTTATTCATGATTTTTTACTTGTATAAAAAATTATTTATATCTTCCCAACCCTTCTCATGTGATCAAGGTGGATGGGGATGACTTTGAGATAAATGTGTTCTTTTAGGAGCATCTGATAATGATTTCGATTACAGTGAGAAAGTATTTTAGGTAATGACTTTACGATAGTTCATGTGTTATGAAAACATGGACATGAAAATAGGAATATTTGGAAAGATAAGAATATATAAGGGCTCAATGGCCCCATCATTTTGGCTCAGAATCATAAAATTCATGTAAGTTCATCTTGAGGATGAGCTTTTATAAGGTGGGGAAATTGTAATGTCCTATCCTTTTCTAGAGTTATCTAGAGCATCTATTTAAGTACTATTAATTCTTATTTAAGTACCTTTTTAGATTTATTACATGGGGTGGTTTTGGGTGGATATTTTATAAAATTTTGAGAAAAATAATTCAATACATGGTTTGGGTAAACCATGATCCCAACCTAGCTTACTTAGTGAACCCAGGTAGAAATGATCACATGGCTTGCATAGAGATTAAAAAACCATCCACCCAATCCTAGGAATGGATGAATCTTCAGACAGTGAGGTCGACATGGTTAGTGCACAATTTCCCAAACCATGCACCACTACCCCAAAATCTGTGTACGTGGTTTCATTTCAATAGATAATTATTTTTATAATGCAGCGAACCCCCCCCCCCCCAAACACCTCCTATTCGACCTTGGATCGGGACATAATGATTTTGGGTGAACCATGATCTTTCTGAAGGGGTTACAAGGTCATACTGCCTCTGTTCTTCATGATCCAAATCCCAAATCGAATATCCTCTCTTCTCCCATTAAGTGGATCTCATGCCAATGTATATCCTCTCTCTTTCATAGATCTTTTGGATGATTTTACTCTCCATTTCATTATATCTAAACCCAATCGATGATATATATATCTAGGATTGATTATCTTTTCTAGAATGATATTATCTTGATATCATTGTCCTCGATCTAGGGATTTAGATTCGTAATTCAGATCTATGTCATTGTGCTTGTTGGATTTTAGGAATTTTAGTTGAACAAGAATCTATCCATAAATTGAGGTAGGAGGTCTAAAATCCAATTCCCTTTGTCTATTATTTCACTCATATTTTTTAAATTGTAGAATATATATCATCATTTATAAATTTATTTTCTTAAATTGGGTTAATTATGTTAACCAAATGATTTATTGAAGCATTGTTTAATTTAATGATTAGTTGAGGAATTAATCATGAGAATAAGTGGATTTCCTCTATGATAAATAATTTGGTAAATTGATTATAAGATTTAGGGATCGAAATATACATAATTAATAAGTGGATTTGTTAGGATATATCGAATGGGTTATGTTGAGATAATTAATTGTGAATTAATTATGTGACTTGGTATTATGATCCAGATAATTAATTTCTGGATTAAATATGATGTCATGAGATTTATAATCAGATAAATAATTCTAAAAAATAATTATTGGGGGTATGAATTGTGAAATTAATTAATTAAATGATTAAATTAATTAACAATGTTTGAAATGTTTAGTTAATTTCGGACTTAACTAAAGGTTTTGTTGTATAAAATTAATTAATTAATTAGTAATGGTATAGATGTGGATAAATTTATTATGAATTTATTATGTATGAATGAAATCAAAAAATGGAAATTATAAATTGAGATTTATACATGGTAACAAGATCAATATACTTATTGGTAAATAAAAGGAGAACATGGTAATTCTATTTAAGAGTAAGAATGGTAATATGACCATCTTAATTTTGAGTGAATAGAATGTGAAAATGGTCATTATATTGAGGAGTAAGAATGGTAACATGGTCAACATGATTATGTTTGTGATATTTTAATTTCTGCTAATGTAGCTTATAAATGTAAAATTAGAGAATAGAAATAATGGAACTCTGAGTTATGGCCTCATACGAGAATATCTAAACTCCACCATGATTCAAATCATGTATTAAGATAACATTAAAGATTCTAATACTTCTTGATTAGACAAGAAGTTGGTTTTATGCTATAGTATTTCTTAGGGAACACTTCGTGCTCTGTCCTGAGACGAAGATAGTATTGTTGTATGGGTGTCCTTGGTAACCTTGGAGTTAATGTTGATAGATTAGAATAAATTATAATGTAATAAATGGTTATTTATGAATTTTAATTACTTATTATAGAATGGAATACACTAATCCATTTAATGGAATTGATTTAGGCATCATTGGTGATGGCCTACTGAGTTTTTATCACAAGCTACTCATGCTACCTAATCGGTAACCAATTAGATTATTTTGTTGCATGACATGATAAGGGTAATGTCAATTAGAAGGATTGAGTATTTGAGATGGAGCTTGGATTAGGGGTTAGACATGATTCATAACCTGATTGAAGAGTCATAGTGTCTTTATTTTCAGTTTCATTATAGAATCTTGAAACTTATATTGTTATTGAATGTTTCCATTTTAGTTGAGTATTGTATTTTGGATTTGGTTATCTTGGGGAATTAGTACTATTCAAGTTATATATACTTCCATGTTTTTTGTTTTATTTTTATTGGTGTATTACCCTTATAAAATCAGGGTATATTCTCCCCATGAATGACATACCAGACCCCCACTACTATTTGACATCCTCTATAGTATGAAGAGGTGGGCATGACGTCACTTAGTGAACCATCTCAGGACATCAACATGTGGTTCATGGGTCGAGACATTACACATTGTTCATGTATGTGGTTAAAACAACACCAACCATTATCACACTGTATTCTGGTGTCCAATTGTGGTTTAGAAAATTTATAATATAATTATAACATAAATCATTTTATATTTTTTAAAAGAACTATATTATTGAATAATATTTTATCTCTTTTTGAAAAAGAAATGAAATCATTATAATGAAGAAAAAAAATGATAATTCATAGAGTTGGTAGTCCCCAAGACATAAGATTAAAATTATTTTCCTTTTATAAGGGATTTTAGAGGAGTAAATATAGTGTTTTTACATTAATATAATAAAACATTCAAATGATTGTGATACTATGTTCATAATAAAACTATATTTTTGAAAGTATTGAAAGGGAGTGTATAAGAGGAAAAGCTAAGGATTAAGTAATACTTAATATGGTACCATGAAATTTCTCTTGAATGGCCCCTTAGATATAAAGGTATTATAAAAATATTTATTAACATATTATTATGAACCTGATAGAGTAATATATTAAAAGAAAAATGGATGATTCATAGAAAGAAACATGATTTAATAGTTGTGCCATTATGGAGTTGAAGATCCCCTTTATATGTAATTAAGTATAATTTCTTTAAATTTTTTACTTTTCAATGATATCACTTGACTATTCAAGGTAAAATGACTCAAAAATATACAAAGTATGTATTTATTTGTTGTAATCGAATATATAAATCAACAAAAAATAATTTGAAAACATTTTTAAACATTTTTTCCATATAACATTAGTTTTTCTCATATTTCACAATTTGGGTTTTTACCTTAATAACATGTTTTTTACAATGTAATTTATGTTTTTCTAAAATATTATATAATCTGTAATGCCATGAATTGGGTTTTTTAATGTAAATATAATCTCCAATTAATTTAATTTCATCTATAATTAACATAATGTTATATTATAAATTAAGAAATTTATATATTTAAATAGTTTTTTTTGTAAAATAAATATATTTCAAAATATATGTGTTATTTATATTATTTATAATTAGTTTCAAATTCATATATTTTTAATATAATTATATATTAGTTTTAAAATAATATAATAAGCATCATTTAAAATATATCAGTTTCATTTATTATATATAAATTAATCAATAATAATAAACTATTTCATGGAAAATAACAGTTTTATCATTATCATATTCAATAAACATGTCCTTAGTTATAAAAAATTTTAAAATAAAGGAAATTTAACCATATTACATAATATGATAATTTTAATATAAAAACCCCATTCATTTTTTATATTATTAAATTTTACGGTTGATGATAATTTACTTTTAATTTTCAAAATTAGAATCATTTTTTAGATTACAATAGTAATTTTTTTACAGAATCTTACACATGGTTTATATGAATTAAAAAAAATTAGATTGTTTATTTTAAATAATAAATATATATATTAAATATAAAATATTTCAAAAATATATATGTTATTCTTGTAGTATATTAATTTCCTGAAACTAAAGATTTACGTAATATAAGTATTTTTCAACATGAAACTAAATATCAACAACTTCATAAAAATATAACAAAATTTAATAATATGATATTTAAAAAAAGTAATCTAAAATGAATGTTTATATATATAATTTAGAATTCAATATTTTCATTATTTAACTCTTGAATCAAATTTTTAAAATTTATGTAAAATGGTTTTCAAATGAAAATAAATTTTTAGAATAATATTGTCTATAATTATTACTATTTTGTAAAATTTTATAAATCAATTCAGGATAATATATTATTCCCCTTCATTATATATTTTATAGATATTATATTAATTTTTATGAAAAGAATTTTAATTCTGATTTTTAGAAATATTTTATTTAAAATCACAATTTAGGCTTATTATATATTTAGTTACAGTAGTTTAATTTATCAATTATATAACAATGATAATGATTTTTTTTAATTTCATCATATATATTTCAAAATTTAGCGAAAATTAGTTTTTCCATCCTACATTATGGATTAATTCTGATCATTAAAATGAAATTCATAATTTTTTTCTAGTTTAATCTTGTGTGAGAAAAAAACATAAATTCAAATTGTTATTCAAAGGAAAATTAAAATTAAAATATTTGGGTGTTATATTCTATCACCCTTAAATAAATAAATTCCACAAAATGTTAATTATCACATACTATTGTAATTAATGAAGGGTTTACAAATTATAGGATAACATAAGACAATTTTAAAAATGATGTGTCTAAATTAATAACATTAATGCGATAAGGAAACACAAATTACTATCCATCTTATTAACTAAACTCGTAACTTTTAAATTATAATTAGTAGTTCTATTTCAACATTTTACACACATATGACATATTTTAGTTCATTGATTATATTTCCCTGGGTGATTTTTCCGCATTTTTAACATATAGAAAATTGAATCTTCATTCCTTAAACATCATTCATAGCCAAACCGTCTTATGATGCCACCATATCTTACACATTTTTTTTGGGATTTTAACTATGTTCATATTATTAATATAAATTTATAAAAACATGTTACAAATAATCAAAAGGATTCTATCTCCATATCTAATCTCATATTGTTTATTATTGGGACAAGATCTTCATTGTCCATGGATTTCATTATTGACAAGGTTATTTCATGTTATAACCATTACTAAAACCCAGTGAAGTAATTTTAGTGTTTAACAATAGGAAAATTATTTTAGGATAATAAATTAAACATCAAATTTTATAAATCCTTGAAATTAGATTTATTTTATACCTAAATCACTATTCAATAAATATTTTTCTTCTTCAGATTGGGTGATCCATTCACATTATCCTAATTCCATATCACAATAAATTCATCATATTATCATGTCAAGAAAATGTGATCTATGAAATCATACCACCAGTAGTACCAAACTAGTTTTGTAGTTATGATTCTATTTCTATCATTAAGTGGTGATAATTGTAGTAGACAACCACAATTTTAAGGGTTATTACCCCTAGGTACATTTTATTTTGATCCAGAAACCACATATAATATCCAGAACAGGTTGTAATTTCTATGATATCTACACATTATCTAAATTTCTAAGACCCTTGTAAATTATCTTATAGTAATACTTATCCATTAAACTTATCACTATGGTTATCTCTAAACCACTCTAATCAAAATCCCCAAAATATTTATTATTACCTCAACATATATAGGGTTAATTTTTAAATATTACAATTATGATTGACCATAACATAACATTTTTTGATGAAATTTATAAATACTAAATTATCCTCAATAAAAATATCATAATCTCTAAAATTATCTGAATCCTACTATCATATAATCATAGGCTACCCAGAATCGATCACTTGGATATATTGAGTAAAAAAAATACTCTACATACATTTTTTGATACTAACTATAGTGTCTTGTATATAAATATCCCATAATTACATGATTATAATAAAATATTATATTTAGAACATTACTAAATGACTTTAGGTTTAGTGATATAGAGTATTATGATAAATAATAATTGAATAAAATCCATATCATTATCAAATAATTGATATTTCAGAAATAATAAATAGGAAACTTCTGAAATTTAATTAATTCTTAATAATGTATAATAAACTCTTTAATAATTTATAGTGTTAGACATACAATTTATAATAAATTTCTTCTTAAACTAGTGAAATGGTAACGTAATAAGTGATGAGATTAAATTTTCATTATGGTAAAATATACAACTAAGGAAAACAAGGAATATGCATGGTGTAAATATTATGATAGGAATAAGTAATCATTATAATTACATATTTCATAAAAATAAAAAACATAATATATAACTATAGTTAAATGAAAAAAATAGATCACATGGATAAAAATAACTGAATTTGTGGTAACAGAATGAATAATGTTAGACATCATAATCTTACATTCAGGTATTCTCTAGATAAATCATTATTTTCTTCAAGAACACAGTTAAGACATATTATTGAATTGGGAATACATATGAAAATTACAGAAACATGTTTTCCTCGTGATGTTTATTGAATCATCAAGGGAATATATAATATCTCTCTCCACCTACACTTAATTAAGTCTAGTGGTTTTATTATATGAGATAGTGGAGAGAAAATATGTAAAAAACATTCCCTATATTTATCGTTATTAGAATAAAAACATAAAAAATAATAATACTATTCCCATTGTCAATTAAAGGGAAAACATGATCATAGTCCATTTAGATAAAGAAGGTGGACCATCAAAAAACATATATTCAACATTAATATAATTATCTATATGAGAATAAAAACATTTAGAGATATTGTAATTTTTTTAATGTCACCAAAAGAGATAACATGGTCATAACCTATCTGGTGTATGAATGTGGATGGATACTGAAAATATTTTCAACTTTCACTTGTAATCAATATACATACATCCTCAAATACAAATTATAATGACTTTTACTAGTTCGAAAATCAATAAATTGAGTTTATTACTATATAAGATTCACACAATATAATATCTAAGAGAATTTGGGATATATGTCTTAGCCATTATTTTTGGAAATCAAAAATTGTATGGGTCTCGGTGAATAAATTACAATCAATGAAATGGAAAATTACGTAGTAACGAAGAAAAATCATTAGAAGAAAAATTATGTCAATTCATGATCAATTATAATGACCCACAATGCTATCAATAAAATTTTTCTTAATAAAATTATTTAATATGGTATATATAAAATAATGTAACCCTGAGAAAACAATAAAAAATTTATAAATTCTGAATGAATGAAATAATACGTATTTCTAAAAGTTATGGAACCTCTACTAATGAAATAGTTACACGAACTTATGAATACTAATATGAAACATATTAATCGTAAACCTCCAAAATAAATAATATCCACATGAATGAATATATAAAAAAATTTAGGAATCCAAAATACTAAAATTATGATATAATTATCAAATAGTATATGTAAATGAATATTTTGAAAAATATTAATTAAATGTTTGCATTTTTATAAATAATAAATATTTAATTGCAATTTTTTAATTAATTAAACGATTTAAAAGAATGTTTTTTTAAAAATATATTCATATATTCATTTTATATCTTATGCTTTTATGATAATTTTATGTGACCTTAATTAACAGTCTAGAGTGTTATGAAGTCAATTTCAAATTTGAAATCATTATTTTTCGAGTAAATGGTGATTTTAATTAACAATTAAATTTATCATAATTAAAAAATTATTTTCATAAAATGTAGATACATTTTTATTTCTACACATCAAAAAATATCTAGGGTAAATTTTCGGTATTTTCCTAATATACCTGATTTTTTTTGTTAATAATAAAATAACCCACTTTTTATGAATGTTAACTACATGAACTATTGAGACATAAGTGATGTATTGCTGATTTAAGGCCATAATATAGAAATATCATTCATTATTTTAATTTATTATTTCATAATTCTCAAAATATTTATATTATTGACCTAATATAATAAATGAATGAATAAAATATTCAAAAAAACACTCATCTTCTCCACTAAAATATCTCCACACACCACATTGTCTCCACACACATTCCAATCGTTGATCCATGTCAAATTTCTACCCATTCATCATTCCAATACCCTATCTCATGTCTATATGGATTTTATCTAATCTAAATACCAATAAAATACCCTTAATGATGTTCTTAGGGAGGATAATTTAAGAGGTAAAAACCCACATTCATTTCCTTTATTTTCGATTCAATTTTTTTTAATTTTCATATCCTTCCCTCACATCCGCGGTCTAGAGATTCATGATAAATCTAGTAAAATATAAATAAAGGAATTATAAAATTTTAATGGAATATCCATCATCTAACTCTTTTATCTCTCTTTTATTCTATAATTGAAAAACATCACTCGTGATGTGTCAATATTGCAACATCATAGAGAATGCATTTTAAATTTCCATTAATACCATTAAGGATGGTCCTAAATCCTTTTTTATTATTAAAAAAATTATAATAGTTGTATTAAAACCTGTTTAATTTTCTGGATACATTATATATACATGATTGAATTTAATAAAATAAAACTTTTATGATGATCCAAAAACCGCAAAAATAACCTAAATGATTATCAAAAAATTTTATCCAATGATTCATCCTCATCCCAAATTAATAAATTACTTATATAAATATTTAATCTTATTTATGTTCTTTAATAACTTATATATTACATTTTTTTAATTTTTTCCCATTTTATAAGAACATCTATACTCATATAAAAGTAATCCGATCATGAAAATAAAGGATATGAAATCTATTGGACAACTAAATTACACCCTTCAACTCATTAAAAAAGGCCCTAAATGAACAAAATAAAATTATAAAAAATAAAATAAATGCATATAATTTTTTTGAAAATGTAATTAATGGATTTAATTTTATTATCCATGATGTTACATACATGTTTAGAATGCTTTCAGTTATAAGGTAAGGGGTATTATCGTGTCACCATTATTTTCATGAGATATTATTTATTACCTACTATTTATTTTTTTGCTGTTATTATACATCCAATTTTTTTATAATATCATGAATCTATTTATTTTAATGGTGTAAAATTTCATGTTTAATTATCATTAATGTTGTGGTTCATATGGTTCGACTATTTAAAATGTTTAGGGGTTTCATCATGAACCTCCATTTTCATTTAGGTTACGCTTTCTCTCGCGTTACCCCAATGTAATGATTTTTAGTTTTTCATAATACTTTTAAATTTTGTTTACAATTACCATAATAATGTATCCAGATTAGATATTCTATATTTTATGGGAAAATAAATATTTTAAGAAGTTCCCTCCTTATTTATTAGAGAAAAGCAAGCCCGATTAAAGGTAACTTATTTATTTATTACCTATTTTCAAGTGCTCCCCATAATCTGATTATGCTAAAGTTATTTTAATAAAATCATTAATTATGTTATCAAAAATATCTTGGTTTATTTATGGTTTTATGAAAACAAAAATTCCTTTCCTCTTTAAATTCTCTTTAATATTTCCCAAAAACTGTAATTAATTTTTTTTGTTTAATGATTTTTAAAAACTCTTTTTACGTGATTTCCCTTCAGTGGGACATAATTTATGCCTCAAATATAATTTCATTGACATTCAAATTTAGTTTATAAGATATAATTTTGTATAAAAATATTTTATGACCCATACAAATGATTTTCCAAAATAACTCTTGTTTCCAGGGTAAAAATGACTTTTGTCATCTCACTTTTACTTTTATAAGATATATTCGTTGTTTACCACTTCTTCCTTATGTGTGTGGTGTAATTAAATATCATTGGTATATAATATAAAGATTAATACTTTTATCATGATATTAATATTTTTATTGAATGATTATTTCATAGGGATTACGATCTAAATGTTTTAAATTGGTATGAGACACAAAGGAATGATTAGTGATCACTTTTTTTTAAGAATGTTTCAATTGTATGTTCATATATATCAATATCTTTTGTTTAATATTTTATATCATTTAGGTTTTTCTCTAAAGATAACATCTACCATATGTTTTTGAAGGGTTTATTATAATTTTGAATATAGACGTGCTATTTGATACCATTTATGGATTAAGGTTAAAGTATTCATATTTCATATGCTTGTTTTTTAATATGATTGTTTATGTGGATTGTGTTTCACCCATTTCATATGAGGAATATTATGGAAATAGTAGGTGACATGTGGGGGATTCTATAACAAATTTATTCATCGATAGATCCCATGATAGAAAAATAGATCTAGACATGGCTATGTCATTTCCCATTTTCAGATATTGTTTTTTCCACAGCCTTAACTATTTATTTTATAGTGTCTTTGGCGAGGCCTAAATAGTATGTTTATGATGTCAAATATATTCATCACCTTATTATGATTTTGTTAATTTAAAATACACTTGAATATTATAGTTTTATTGTATCCATGGTTATATGGAATTATGTCCTTATATATTCAAATTTAGTTCTTTCCATATTATACTCAAGTCTATGTTTTAGTGGAATGGGTTTAATCCATAAACCATGTCTTATTTTTTATATTATCATTCAATTTATTACTTAACAGTAATTAGAATCAGATATCACCCCTTTGTAATGTTTTATTTTTATCTAGGATGCGAACAAGTATATAATGAATGACTAGTAGGGATTATCTTGGTGTGTATGGGTGTTTCAAATGAAATTTCTAGGTTGTATTTCCATTAAGGTTGAAATGAAAAGTTCATGTATGTAAAATAGATTCAAAAACCAATAAACTGATTGTTCCATTAGGATTCTAGTATTACATCTATATTAATTAATTAAATTATGTCACAAACACTAGGATACTAGGATCAAATACTTTACATGGAAGGTTAGGCAAGAAAAAGAGAGTGATGTATTATGTATTTGATAATAATTAAATATTAAATATAAAAAAATAATTAATTAATTTTTATGGTAATATTTGAATAATATCCTCAATAAATAATAATTTATGTTGTATGACGGTTGATTATTTATGAAATATTTTTTATTATTTTTATAAAATTCACTTTGTAAATATGAAATATCAATGATCATTTATGAAAAAAATTTAAATACATGTATTGTAATAATTCACTTTAGGAAAAATGAGGTAATATATATGATGTTTCATAGAGAAAACAAAAAAATCTTTAATTATGTGGTTGCATATAATAAACCCTTAAAATTTATTATAGATTACATTTTTAAATTTATCTTAAAAAACTAAGTGAAATGTAACATTTAAGGATAATTCGAAAAAAGAGAATTGAAAAAATTAGCATTTCAATATAATCACTAATTGATAATTAATGATATAAAATGATATTAAAATAAATGTGGTGCCGAAGTTAAAACAATTTATTTTGAAATCATAGATTTTTTTTTAAAATATTATGAAATAAAATTGTTAAGAAACCGTCATCAAAAAAGGGTATTATATTTTCATTAGAAGAAGCTGTAAAAATAATTATAAGAATCATAAAAAATAATACTTATTATCTTTCACAATAATATAGGTGAACATTTTCTAAAAGTAAAATATAAAAATGGGTGAAAATAATCTTATGTAGGAATAGAATATATTCTTACCAATATCATACATTTATTTGGTAGAAAATTATTTCAAAGAAGGGATTTCCAATGATGAGAATTAATTTTCAAATATAAAAAATGAAATAAAATATAAAATATTAAATGCTAGGGTTAAAAATATAATTAAATTTTTTCTTTGGTAAGATTGTTTATGACCCTCAATATTAGATATTCTTTCAATAAAATGGAAAAAATATTTTAATAATTTGAATAAATATCCATAGAAATAATTGATTTTAATTGAAACAATAAATATCATAAATAGTGATAGAATCAATACAAAAAATATATAGAGTAAATAGATACACAATTACAAATAGAAAATGGTTAAAATAATAATAATGTCTCAATGACTAAAAATTTAAGATAATAAACCCATAAAAGAAGCATAATATTTGCGGAAATTGTCAATTGATAATGAGTTTATAAGGAATAACATTAAAACCATAGAAAAATGTTATTAGAAAAATAAAAAATATTTTTTGGAAAGAATATTTCAAAATTGGGTCTATATAAAATAATAATAAATTTTCTAACTCAAAAGAATATTTTTTTATCATAAACCCTAACCTTCCACACAATTCATTTTATGCACGTTCCAATCTTCATGAATGGTAAAAATATGTTTTTTAGATAATTAATATGAACCTTATTTTTATATATTCAATTTGTTATATAACTCATATAATTATCTAATATTTATTTATTATATATTTTTTACATATGATTTCATGAATAATGAATTTGTATTAGCATATTTTGTGAATATTAACAATCAAAGATGATATTTTAATAATTAGTAAAATATGTGATGTATATATTATTAAATTTAAAAAACATTAATTTATTGTTTTTTAATATTAATACTATTTTATTATTTTTGTTTCTATATATTTCCATGATTGTGTTTTATAGCATTGTTCAAGTATGTGGTTAAACTAACCCAGGACATGAATGTTCTATATTCTGATGGTAGAGTATAGTTAGGTAAGGGTATAAAATAATTATTAAATAATAATTTTTCTATTTATATGTTTTAACAAAATAAAATAAAATTGTATTTTGTTTGTACCATGAATATAAATAAATATGAGATATGAAAAAATGTTATTTCATGGAGTCAGTAATCCGCACAACAGAGGGTTAATTTTAATTTATTTTTCTATGCGGATATAAATAATAACTATTTTTTTCAATTAATATAATAAAATTTATGTATAATTATGTTACTAATAGTATTATATAACTATTTTATGACAGTAATGGATGGGAAAATATGAATAAAAATATAAGGATTAAGTATTACACATATCGGTACCTCGAACATTCTAATGAAATAATCATTCAAAATGAAGGGCTTGTGATATATAATTTGGATTAGATGGATATGAAATGGAGATAGGATTTTTGAATGTGAAATATGGGATAATTACAGGATGAAATTTGAATTAATAGTTTTCTCATTATGGTATATCAGTGTCCCATTTAATAATTAAAGAGAAGGGAATTTTTGCAATCAACTATTACTTTTCAATGAATATTTTTTATTATTAATTAATAAATCGCTCCAATACGTGTAAATAATTATGTTTCCAGTGTCCATAGGCTGATAATTCCCCAAAAACAATTCCTAAACATTTTTTTATCGTATTTTTAACTTATTACAATTTTTTGTTTAATATATTTCTATTTTTAACCGTGGTAACATGTTTTTAGCTAAGTAATTTATGTTTTCCAGAAAATATATAATCCCCCATCATAACAAATTTTTGTTTATAATACTAAATTTAGTTGTCAATTAATATAATTAAATTAATAAAGTATTTAAATGTAAATTTTAAATAAATAAATATATATATATAGTCCATTCTTAATGAAAATGATCTATTAACCATTATGTGTTCCTAAAATTAGTATGTATCTTACAAAAATTAATTTTTTTCAATATTATTATGTATTTATTGAATAATAACATCAAAATCATAAATTGAAACATATAAATTTAATTTATTGGGTAAAATTTATACACAATAATATAATAAATCATTGAGAATTTAAATATTAAATTTATCATGGTCATTAAACATAATCATATTAATTATAATTAGATGTCTAAAAATTATTTAAAAATTATAAAATAAGATGACTATGTTCATCAAAAAATGGATTAAATTTCTACATATTTAATTTCGACATGTAATTAAACTTATATTTTAATATAAGTGATGAAAATTAGTTCTGAAAGTTAAATATTAAATAATATTGCAAATCATTATAGAAGGATTAAATTAAATAATAATAGTATTTTTAAATGAAAAATTTTAATTTAGAAATTTTTTTATTTAAGAAAATTTTCAAAAACACTTATGTCTTTGTTGTATAATGATAATGTCATAAATCAACGGTTTTTAGAAAATCATTATTTTCACTATTCCCAAAAAACAAACAATTTCAAGAAAATATAAAATAATCATATTTATACATATTGATATGATGAATATAAAAATGATAATTATTTTTTAATATTAAAAATATAAAATTTTAGAATTTGTCTTTTAAATAAATAAATATAAATATAATGAATATCAACTATTCTAATTTTAATTTCCAATAAATTATTAATTAAGGTATTTTCATTAGAAAATTACATCTTTTTATTGAATATCATCTATTCTACCTGTTATTTCATATTAATTATTAATAAAAGTACTATTAATATATTATTCATATTAAATTTAAATTTAATCTATAATATAGTTTGTTTCTTAAAAATACACATAAAAAATCAATTGTTAGAGATGTCCCATTTGAAATCATAAAATATTATTATGTTCTATTTTGAGACAAAAATTTAATTTATCAATGCCTTAGCCATGATAATCATCTTTAAATTTTATTATACATATTTAAAATGATTTTTTAAATATTTTTCAAGTAGATAACTCTATAACTACATTTTCATATTTTTTATAATCATACATGTTTAGTTGTTATTCAATGGGGTAGGTGAAGCAAGCTATCTAGAACATTATGTTTTAATGAAAATTATAATTTAACATTTAATAGTATTATAGAAAATTTAAACCCAATATTATTTGGATATTTTTGTGACACTCCATATAGATTACAATTGAATAAATTAGTATATAATATTACCATTTTTATCCATTAGGGAATCCACCCTCCCAACAAGTCATGTAGTGGACTTATCATCCAACTTAATTAGATTTAAATTCCTAATGACCCAATTACTAAAATAATGTGTACAGAATGTGGTAGAAAATAGTCTGTTATTAAAATAATGTGTTTTACTACTCTTAAATCCTATTCAACATGGTGTGATAATTCTCACATGATCTTGAAATTTTTGATGTGTTTTATTTTACAATACAACACTATATTACAAAATTATACTAATAGTGGAAATTTCTTTCATCTTCCTCTTATTTACCAAAAATAGTTTGATAAATTCACCATATAAAGGAATTTGTTTAATGAAGTCAACTATAGTGATTTTTTTTAATTTTTTAATACTCTTAATAAACATGAAATGATTTGGTTAAATATTTTTTTAATTCAACATTTGATAAATTGATATTTCTGTGACGGGTTATGTAAAATAGAAGAATTTAAATACATTTCATAATCCTAAACACTAATATTTTTGTTTTTTATTATTTCCCATTTCATTTTGTTTTTTTTCCTTCATGTTTTTACATGTAGAATAATAAAAAATATATTTTTATACCATAATATAATCTATTAAATATTTATCGATTTTGATGTTTACATATTGAAAATCACAAAAAAACATAATTTTCATTATTTTTATGATTTTTCGTAGAAAAATTTTTGTTTCATAAAAAATATAGTTTTCTCATTGATTAATGTTTCTATAGAGTTTATTTTTGTAATGCCCCAACTCTAGTTACCCAGATTCAGTACCTTATTACGTATCATTGGCATGATCACAAAAGATCAAGTATCGAAAGACCGATTAATTTAGTAGCCTTGGAATCACTTGATACATTCATAATGTTTTAATTACATTATAAAGTGAAAAACTAAAACTACATATTGTCTCCATAGACCACACTCATATCCTTATACTATCCCAATATGTCATTCATAAAATACTTCTTCACATCCTGGGAAAATAAAACATACAAAGGGGTGAGCTCAGATACTCAGTAAAGATAACAATATAGCTGAAACTTTCATAAATAAGGATCAACATTTACAGAAATGTATAACTCAAACAAAAGATTTTTAAACTCAAACATCAACATAATATGGAAAAGATAAAATTAAGTAATTCCATTTAGTTATTCACATGGATATTTTACTAGACGAATAATCACATTAAATATCAATAACCACTTTTATTATAATGGAATGCATAATGCCAGACTATCGTAACCACATAGTCAAGGACTCGTACCAAGAATACAAATAACATTTTATGAAGGCCTTGTGCCAAGACAGTAGATTGTCTCATTGGACCTATCGATGAATCAAGGAGCTATAGCGGGCTCCACCAATCACTTACTATGTCCAATGCATTCCTCATACGAAATGGACAAAACATAACATAAAAATCGTATTAAAACTATCATAGAAAATGTCAATAATTTATCCACAAACCTTGAATGGTATAAAAATAGAACATCCATAGTAAAAATTACCTCATTCAATACAATATGAAAGATTTTATTGTAACAGATTAACCTCAATCGAAAATAATGAAGGATATTGACATAGATGAAAATATTCATCAAAACTTTTTGTGAGAAAGATCCCCCTTTTCTTGAAAAAATTTAAAAGTCACACTATTTTTCAAGAAGCCGTGTAAAAATAGATTATTGAATCAAATTGTCCCATACCACTTTGAAACTTTTAAATGGGATTCTAATTTTAAAGCCTTAATGTCAATATGAATAAATCCTCATAACTATTTTTAAAACATGGACATTAATGTGAATGATTTAGAGTAATAAATCATTAAAACATATAAAATAATATTTTAGTTAGAGTTCCTTACCAAAAGAGAGACACTTGCATACAAATAATTGAGGAAATCAAAACTTTATAATATCATGAAAATAAATGGATTCATGATATACTCTGTCAAAGTACATTATATACACCATATAAAAGCGAATTGGTGTATGACAACAATGTAGTCTCAATGGAATGTAAACTGAGATGAAATCTCTTACAAAGTCTGTATCCATAGGTTAAGGATAAATCAACGACATAATTATGTGTGAGAAATATCAATACAGTCAATATGATTGGATATTCAGTTTAAATAAATCTTAGGACATTCACACATATTCTTTTAAAAACAACACCAATGAATTGAATATTTAACTCAATATATAGAGATTGAGTTAAAATTACTCTTATCATGTTAATGTAGGAGACTTGAGAATATAGAAATGGATTGATTATGTGTATCAAAAGTATATCAACAAAAAGGGGAGTTGAAATTATGACATAATAAAATGAATAGTGGTTCCGCACATAATCATGAAGTAAAATAATCAATGAAGTATGTGTAAAGCCCAATGAGTGGAAATTGAAATTTCAAATTCCCTTATTGATTTGGTAACTTAAGAAACATACACCCATGAAATAAGGATCATAAAATGATGATGTAAATATCCATAAATTAATGTATATTACACAATGAATAAAATCATGGGCAGTACACATACCACATGAAATAAATAAGTGAGTAATAATTGAAATCTCACAGAATTTAAAGTGACATAAGAAACCACTTACTTTGTACTTTTTCCATGGTCAGGGGTAGGTTAACCACCTGTATAATAGTGAAATAATTTTTATTTAATTATACAATAATCATATAAATTAATATGATATCATATATGATCCTTTAACATTGATATGTTGGTGATATCTTAGTATTATCGTCGTTTCGGGTGTTAACATATTCATTTTCCTTTATATTCATTGTTATGTGATCCATATATGTTATGGATGGAATGTATCATATTCATATCCATAATTATATCATTTCTTTGAACATTATTTTTAATCCTCAAATTAAATTTAGTCTTTAAGGGATATGATGGGGAATGAATCTCATCACGATCATGGAGACGGTAATCCGTACGTACGCACGAGCGAGAAAATCATACTTTTGATATTAAAATAATATATAATTGGATGTTATATCATTTATACATAATAATTATCATGTTATATTTATTATTTAAATGAATTATACATCTTTATTATACATATCCAAAAAATAATATATTGAATAACAATTACACCACGACCTGAAGACGGTAAGTCGTACGTACGCACATATGTTGACATGTCATTCAAAGGATAAATAGAATAATTAATATGAATGTGCCATATTTATAATAAAATCGCAGTATATAGGATATAATGGAGTTATAATTTCAAAATGGAAATAACATAGAAAGAAGAAGATGAAGAAGACAGGAACTTGAAAGAGGGTGGTGAAAACATTACCTCTTCTTCGGGTTCTTTCTTTTGATTTGATCAAAAGGGCTCCATAGGTTGGCTTTCTGCCTAATTTAATTCCTATAGGATGAAGTTATGGATGTTGAGAGAATATTTGGGCAGGGTTTTTCTGAACCAAAAAGCTATCATGGTATGAATTTGAGAGAAGGGAGAGTTCCCTTTTATAAGAGTGGTGAGGGGCACCTTAGAAAAAGCTAGAAATATTATTTTATAATAAATTTATATTCGGTTTATAATGGCTCCAAAGTGGATTATTGAAAGTATAAGGTGGGGATAGGTCGGAAAAAGCTTAAATAATAGGTTTTATATAGGTTTGGGTCACTATATTAACCATATCGTTTTTATTTAACTCTTATTTAAATAGTGTGACATTCACCATGTCTCTTTGTATTTTTATATTTTATAGTCAATAAACATACTATAAACTTTCAAACGACCCCCATGTGGTCCATTAATAATAATCCTATAATTTTTTATGTCCTTAGGCCGAAACATATATTTTTAGGAATAGAACATTAATTAATAATATAATATTTGTTTTAAAAACTCATTTGTGTCAATTTTGACACTATTCAATAATTGATTTGTGTTAAAGTCTTAACAAATATACTAATTCGGACCAAATTCATTTAAGATATACTAACATGTCATAATAACCAATAATATTCTTGTATGTCATCAAAACTTTCAAATTATATTTATTTTAACATTTATAATACCAATTATTTGATTATTTCATTTATAACGAAAAATACTGCATCATTATTGTGTCATAAATACATTTAATTATTGAATTTATAAAAATTATAAATAAAATAGCATTATGGAAGAATTCTTTTTATCTTTATAATTAATATTTATAGTCGAAAAGATAATATATATAACCCTATGTAAAAATTGTTTTACTAAAAGAGATATGCTTATGTCATTTTTGTATTTACTTTAACTTATTTAATATAAAGTGTCCCTATCATTTACATGTGGATCCATGGGGTCCAAAAATATACCCAAAGATGCCCATGGTCGGACATGTATCAACCAATAGGGTTAGGACATGTTTTAGGGTAAATTAATATTATTATAATATTATTTTTTTACCCTTATTTACCAGATTTACCCTTTAACCATGGTAAATAAAATATTTACCAAAGTAATTATTCAAAATGTATAAAAATAAAAGTTACCTATTTACACAATTTGGACATCCTAATTCAAAATATGGAACCAATTTTTCCAAATTCAAAACACGGAAGTGGCAGAAATTAATTTATAATTAATTTCCACTATCAAAACAAAAAGCATGTTTTTAGGAAATAAAAACTATAGAAATATTGAAACTTGTTTATGTCCGGTTTAAATGTGAAATTACGTCCAATGAAAAAAATTGTATTAAATGGTAAAAATATATTCTAAATATACTTTAAAACCACTCAAATTCATAATTTAACACTATTAATTATTTTGATTAAAAATATTGGTTATAATTAAAATTTAGTAATTTTCATTATTCATCAAAATATGAAAGTTATCAGAAATGTACCAAAAATTTAACCTAAGCTAATTTTGATATTTAGAATCCAAAAAATGAAGTTCATTTTTAATGATAAAATGTATAAAATTTCAAAAAGTGGGTATTGCTATTCATAATGGCTAGGTTGATTGGTTTTGGTGTGTTATAACTCGAAGTTGCGTACAACACACACTACTGTATTATTAAAAGAGAAGTGTACCGTGGAAGTTTGAGGAGTCACATTCTCCCATACTTCAATAAATTGCATCCTCACAATTTTTAAAATTGGGCTTGGGAATATAATGGGAAGTCCCACATCGGAAAAAGAGTCAATAAAACTTTCACTTTAATAGAAAAAATGAGAAGTAAAAAGGTCACTCGAGATAACGTATACTAGGATTCCATGTAGAAAACATGGATAAGGATGATAAACCAAGTGTAAAGTTCTGATGGTGAGGGATAAAAAACATGATCAGTATAAGGATAACAACAAGAAAACCACAAACTTGTGATGAGACAAATGGTCATTAGTTTCCCAGTAGGAAAACTAAACAGACAACATTTTATTATTTATTTTTAATTTACATTACATAAAGAGGAGGAATTAATTTCTAAGATTGACGAAGAAAATAAAGAGACATACTTACTTTTTAAGTAATGTTTAATTCATTAATAAATTTCTAATACTAACTCATTTTTAAATGATGAGTATTACAGAAGACTTGGTCACACTAGAAGTGATAGAGTAAACTTCTAAAGAATCACATGATCCAAAGAGGATAAACTATATATTTACCTTGTATTTAAGGATTAATCAAAACCAAAAAACAGTTATTATAAGGTCTAATGATCCCCTAAAAGGATACTTCATTAGAGAAAGAAACATTTATCTTAATTTCTAAAATTAAACAAAAAATACCCCAAAGTTAAATAAATACCATTGAATAAACAATTGTCCTTAAAATCATTAAAAATAATACAAAATAATATTGAAACCAAAAACATAGAAGAATTTGTTTATATAGTCTTCCACGTTAAATTTTATCTCCAAATGACATCAACTACTCTTAAAGTCACATACTTAAAATTAATTAACCTAATCACATGTTCTCTATTATAGGTTAATAATTTCCATAAATAAACCAAATCACTATAAATACTCAATAAAAAAATATGTACAAATCTACCATTACTCCTCAACTGAAATCCCATAGTATTCTATTTTCATTGGGCATATAGTGTTCCCACGAAAGAGAACGTCTTACAAAATAACATTTATCACTTAATCACCAAATCATTTTCCTATACTATGGGTATTCACTAGATACGGCATAAGATCCCAAATTAACTTATTATAGATCAATAAAAACATTTAACTTAATATAATTAGTCACACTAACCAGGGATATCATGTAGTCCAGTGGTAGGCGATAAATCCCAATCACATTTTGGTTGTGGGTTCGACTCCCATAGCTTTGTCCGATGCAACGGGTTGTCACACGGTCTGCCTGTTGTACTTTTTCAAAAACTATATTTTAAAACATTACCAAAATGAGATAAATTTCTCAAAATAATGATAACATAATTTAACCACAAATATTATCTCATACCTTGCATTTTCATCACAAAATATAATAACTTGTAATTTCCTCAAAACGAATGATCATATAATACCAAAATGTTATTTATACCTATATACACCAGTGAAAATATAGGTCTTCCTCAAATATCATTCTCACATGGAAAACTGTAGGGTAAAAGATACAAGAGAAAATTATTCAAAAGTAATACCATCAACAAGGATCACTAATAATTTTAATCATTTCTCCAACCATTTATTTCCACATAATTTCATCTTTATCCAAGAAAATATCATTTAGAATAGGGAATTCACTTGGGTAATGTCTAGGTACCCTACATTTACGAAAAATAACTGTAAATGGATTCTTAAGTCCATTTTTATTTTCTTCCATATTTCTATTCATTTTCCCTCGGTAATTATTCACATTAAGTTCTTATTTCCCACACGTAAAGCATTTTTTTGTTCCATTGAGACACTTTCCTGGGTGTCTTCTTCCACATTTCCTGCATGATGGAAATTGAGGATTCTTTTCTCCATGGTCTTCACTGTTGGAGCCCTTATCATTCTTCACCTTTCTCTTCTTTGTTGAGTTCGGGAGTTGGTTAATATATATGTTGTTGATCATATTTTTTAAAAATTTATTTGGCATGAACATGATATCTTTTACGCCTATCAACATCCCATTTTTTTCTCATTTTCACCACTATTCCCACCTTGTACACCATTCTCAAAGTTACTATAACTTCCGTGGAATCCATCCATTGACTAAAACCAGAAAGCATTGTGTGAGTAATAGTATTCATAAAATCATTTAGAGAATATCATGGAACCATATTATTTATTTGACACACCTTAGGATTAACCATGGTCAATTATTCTCATCTTATATTAAAATACTTCAAATCAGTTTTTAATGAAAATGTAAAATATCCTAAGCATATCCCCCAGGAGTGTCGTAACCAATAGTGCAGAAAGGCCCGTTGTCGCGCACCAGTTCCTGTTCGAGTCTATCTCAAAGCGGTGTTTTCGGGTTTTAAACCTAGGTACATCTGTACTAGAGCCACCTCTAGCTGCTCATATCCAGACAAGGATGTATTGCTTGGAAAACTCACAAACTCTCTACAATACCAAAATTCTATGAAGTTCTTCTATACTAATCCTCAAAGTCCATCTTAGGTCTATGTGCTGTAATACGTGTTTATCTAAATCTAGCTTCCAAGGTTTGTACTAAAATTCCTCTAATAACAACAATAACGCCCCGAACCCATTTACCCAGAGTCGGTGCATTATTACGTATCATTGGAATCATTAGAAAAGATCAAGTATCGAAAGACCGACACTACCACAAAAATTGTTTTTCGCAGCGCCCCCCTTTATCAGTGCTTTCTTAATAGCACTGATAAAGGGCCCCCCTTTATCAGCGCTTTCTTAGTAGCACTGATAAAGGGGGGCCTTTATCAGTGCTTTTTTTAGCGCTAATAAAGGGTCGACTTCAAAAAAAATTAAAAATATATTAATATATTAATATATAAATATAGTTATATTGTTATATAAATATAATATATAATTTTTAAATATATTTTAGATAAGTATAAATGTACATTTACACTTATTACACATAATATTTAAGATATTTAGTGAAAATGACTTCTTAAAAAATTAAACAAATAATTTTAATTAATATTTTGATAATAATTATGGAGTAATAGTCTTTTAATAACAATTTGAGGACTAAAAAAATTAAAAAATATAAAAAAAGATCCAAAATATGTTGAAAACGCAACTCAAACTTCAAACGGCCATAACTTTTGATCCGGGTGTCCGTTTGAGCTCTACCACATATCAAATCGAAGCCTGCGATGAGATGTACGTCTCTGTGACTTGGGGGGACCCCAATCAAGAATTTTGCGAGGCCAATAGAGGCCCAGAAGGCCTCCAAAACTGAGTTTTTTGTCGGGGTACCCAGATTTTTTAACATTTTGTGGATTTTCAAACTCGTTTAAGGGGGTATTATTGGATTTTCATGGTGGGGACTAAATTTATTCCAAGGTATTACATTCATATTGATATTATGTCTTTGAAATTTCATCCTTTTTTATAATGAACTACTATTTATAATCAAATATATAACTATATGTACATATTTTTATATATTTGCACCTAAAAATTAAATTTTTTAAATAAATAATTAAACATATTTACATATAAAATATATTAGATTTATCTAAATAATAACTAATATCCATTTTATTTAAAATAACAATATATGAAAATTAATATACCTATATATTAATCTAACTATATAAATATATTAATCTAACTATATATATATATATTAATCTAACTATATATATATTAATCTAATAACTATATATATATTAATATAACTACATATATATATATTAGTATTACTATAAATATATATATTAATATCACCATAAATATATATATTAATATCACTATATATATATTAATATAACTATATAAATATATATTCATATAACTGTATATATGTTAATATAACTATATATATGTTAATATAACTATATATATATATTAATATAAATATATATTACTATACGAATAAATATAAGTAAATATATATATATATATTAATACCACTATATATATATATATTAATATTACTATATATATTATAATATAACTATATATATATATTATAATATAACTATATATATATTAATATAAATATATATATTACTATACGAATAAATATAACTAAATATATAAATATATATTTATATAGAGATATCATGAATTGGAAAGCAAATCAAAATAGAGTAGTGGTAAGGGCTTAGGCGCACAGGGGGGAGGTCTCGAGTTCAAATCCTGGTGGAGGCAGGGGTGCGCGCGCATGGGGAATATTGGATCAAGCACTGTTAAAGGGTGGAGGGGGTGTGTGGGGTGTGTGGGGTGTTGTATAGGGTCCGAAAAGCGCTGTAAAAGGGGGGGTTCAAGTGCTATAAAATCCCCCCCGATTGGCAGTATTTTTTTAATTTTTTTAAATTTTTAGAAAAAATTTAACTTTTATCCGCGCTTTTTTAAAAGCACTGATCAAAGGGTCCTTTATCAGCGCTAAAACGGGAGCGCTGATATAGGACCCCTTCATCAGCGCTAAAAAAATCGCTGATAAAGGGGTACTTTTATCAGTGCTTTTCTTTTGCGCTGATAAAAGACCCCTTTTATCAGCGCTTTTTTAGCTCTGATAAAGGGGTCCTATATCAGCGCTTTTCAGAGGGCTGATAAAGGGGACCCCCCTTATCTACGCTGGCTTTATCAGTGCTTTTCTAGCACTGATAAAGGCCATTTTTAGCGCTAATAAAGGCCGTGTTTGTAGTAGTGAGATTAGTTTAGTAGCCTTGGATTCAATAGATTCATTCATAAGATTTTAATTACATCATAAATTGAAAAAATACAACATCATATTGTCTCCATAGACCACACTCATATCCTCATTCTATCCCTGTAGGTCATTAATAAAATACTTTTCACATCCTAGTAAAATAAAACATAGAAAGTGGTGAGCTCAGATGCTCAGTAAGGATAACAATATAGTGGAAACATTCATAAATAAGCACTAACATTTGAGGCAATGTATAACTAAAACAAAATATTTTAAAACATGAAATTCAACATAATATAGAAAAGATAAAATTAAATAATTCCATTTACATATTTACATGGATATTCTACTAGACAAATAATCACATGCAATATCAATAACCACTTTCATAATAACGGAATGCATAATTTCAGACTACCATAACCACAGAGTCAAGGCCTCATGGTAAGAGTACAAATAAGATTTTTTCAAGGCCTTATGACAAGACACTAGTTTGTCTCACAAGACCTACCGATGCATCGAGGAGATATAGCGGGCTCCACCTGTCACTTTCTAAGTCCAATGCATTCTTCATATGAAAAGGTCGAAACATAACAGAAACATTCGTATTAAAACTATCATACAAAATGTCAATAATTTATCAACAACACATAAATTGTATAAAAATAGTACATCCACAGTCAAACATAACTCATTCAATACAATATGGAAGATTTTATTGTAACAGATTATCCTCAATCGAGAATAATGAAGGATACTGAAATAGATGAAAATAATCATCAAAAACTTTTGAGTGAAATATCCCAATATTCTTGAAAACATTTAAAAGTCACACTATTTGTCAAGAAGCCGTATAAAAATAGATTTTTGAATCAAAGTGTTCCATACCACTTTGAATATTTAAAAAGTAATTTTAATTTTAAAACTTTAATGTCCATATAAATAAATCCTTAAAACCATTTTTAAAACATGGAAATTAATGAGAAAGATTTTAGAATAATAAATCATTAAAACATTTAAAATAATATTTTAGTTAGAGTTCCCAACAAAAAGAGAGACACTTGAATACAAATAATTGAGGAAATAAAAACTTTATAATATCATGAGAATAATGTTATTCATGATATTCTATGTCAATGTACATTATATACACCATATAAAAGATAATTGGTGTATGAAAACAATGAAGTCTCAATGGAATGTAATTTGAGATGAAATATATTATAAAGGGCGTATCCTTAGGATAAGGATAAATCAACGACATAATTATGTGTAAAATATATAAATACACTCTATATAATTGGATATTCAGTGTAAATCAATCTTATGACATTCACAAATATTCTTGTAAAAACAATACCAATGAATTTGATATTTAACTCAACAAATGGACATTGAGTTGAAATTACTCTTATCAAGTTCATATCAATGACTGAAGAATATTTAAATGGAGTGCTCAGGTGTATCAAAAGTATATCCACTAAAAGGCCAGTGTAAATAATGACATAATAAAATGAATAGTGGTTCCACACATAATCATGGAGGAAAATAATCAATGAAGTATGCGAAAAGTTGAATGAGTGGAAATTGAAATTTAAAATTCCCTTATTGATTTGGTAACATAAGAAACATACACCAATGAAATAAGTATTATGAAATAATGATGTAAATATCTATAAATTGAATTATATTACACAATGAATACAATCATGGGAAGTACACATACCACATGCAATAAATAAGTGGTGTACAATTGAAATCTCATGGAATTAAAAGTAAGATAAGAAACCCCTTACTTATTACTTTTTCGTTGGTCGAGGGTAGGTTAACCTCATGTATAATGGTGAAATAATATTTAATGAATTATACAATAATCATATACATTAATATGATATCATATATGATCTTTTAACAATGAATTGTTTATAATATCTTAGTATTATCGGCGTTTCGAGTGTTAAAGGATTTTTTTTCCTTTATATTCATTATTATGTGAGACATGTCTGTTATGGATGGGATGTATCTTATTCATATCCATAATTATATCATGTCTTAGAGCATTATTGTTAATAGTCAAATGAAATTTAGTCTTGAATGGATATGAAGGGGAATGAATTTCATCGCGTTCGTGGAGACGGTAATCCGTCCGTACGCACGAGCGAAAATATCATTCTTTTGATATTAAAATAATATATAATTGGATGGTATATAATATATACAGAATCATTATCATGTTATATTTATTATTTAAACGAATTACACATCATTATTATTGTAAGGACCCAACCTTAAACCTCATATAATATTTAATTAAATGAATAACTCACATATGAGGTTTAGAGTTTTAGAGAATTATTTAATAACTATTACATCTCAAAAGATTGGAATGTAGACACTTATACTATGTTTCCATAATATAAAAACTCTAAAAAAGAAACATGTCTATTTCCATGTTTTAGATAGCATTTCTTTACTTGATCCCATCCTTGACCCTATTCATCTTTAAGTCCTGTGGAAAATATTTCAAAAACATGGGATGAGCCTAAAAAGCGGAGTAAAGGATACACAAATAAGGAAAACTGTTAGTTTTTCAAAACAACAAGTAAACCATGAATACTTTATCAAACTAATACTTTTCACCTTTAAAAAGATGAAAATACTCTTCACTGAATAAAAGATCACCACTTATCCTTTGTATCCGAAATATTACCATAAACCCATATAAAGAACAAATAACATATAATGGTTACTTGGAACATAAACGTACTTAAATGGAATAAACATACAGTCATCTTCCACACATATCACTACATGGAATAGCCATACATCCGACTTCCATAAAAAAATGCATTTGAGGTTATAACATAACCACTCATTTTGGTATTCACGGCACCATTATTCATATGGTTTATCATGCAACCACCCGTCAAATGTCAATGTACCATTATAAAATCATAACACATAAAACAATTATAAAGGAAAGAAAACATTTCCACATTCCAATCACAATATATCACATAAATATATTGACATAAAAAATTCATTATCAATACCATTTTCAATACCAAAATATCTAAAAGAGTATATGGTATTTATTTACTTCTAAAAACATTACGGCTTGTTGGGGAAGCCAAAGATCAAATATTACCCGCAGCGGCAGAAAGGTCATTGTCACCACGTACGTTAAAAAGAAATATACTTTTTGTCATTTAGTAAAACACTTCGTATAGATAAGATTCTTTTGAATAAAAGTAAATGTCATTTGTGTTTATAAAATCTATAAAAAAAATTTGTGTATAAAACCAAATATACCTCAATGAAAGGAGATTGAGATGAAGTCTCGTTCAAAGATGATATCTGTAGATTAAGGATAAATCAATTATGTAATTATGTGTAACAAATATAAATACACCCAATATAAGTGGATATTATGTGTAAAACAATAAGAGGTCATTCACACATATTCATATCATTACATGATCATGAATTGGAGTTTTAACCCAATGAATTGAAATTGTGTTAAGATGTTCCCTTACAAAAATTTGACAGCCTAACAGCGTCACATTAAAATTATGAAAAAAGAGTTGATGATAGAGAAAATGGTATCTCATCACTTGTGCAAGAAATTTACATCAATAAGGATATATAAGAACATATCCCAACATAATAAGATGTAAATTAAAAGATATAACAAAAATGAGTCTTTTAAAAAGAGGAGGGGGAAAGGTTCCCTTACCGATTTGGTAACTTACAAAACATAAGACACATGAAAGAAGGATCATAAAATTTAGATTTAAATACCCATAAATTGACGTATATTACATAATTAATACACTCCTGGGACGTATATACACCACACAAAAGGAAATAGTTGAAAATGTAGCATTAATCTCACGGGAATAAAAGTGAGATGAAAAATCCCTTACGATACTCGGCAGCCTAACGACACAACTTAAAACATCCAAAAATGGAATTATGAGATAAAATACGGTCTCTCATCATATGAAAAAAAATTTACAGTAAGAGGAATATTAATTAACTTCCCCCAACTTAAGAAAGATGAACTTAAAAGAAAAGACATAAAAGACAGTACTTAAAAAGAAAGAGAGAAGTTGGATCCCTTAACTCATGTCCGACTTCACTAGACCATTCTTTAATCTCATGAATAATAAACTAGAGTTAATTTATACTTTATTTAGAACCTTTTTATGTTCATTATTCCTTTTATATCACTTATTACCATTTTATGAACATTATGTAATTATTTAAGTAAATAACGGTCGTTTTGTCTATCATTGGTACTTGAGTAAAAAATAATCTACTTATAATTACAAGTTGTTCATGTGGTAAAATATCCATTATATCCATAATTATATTAATTATGTAGATATCATATATATCATTTATATTCAGTATATAAATTCATTTATAATATTACATAACATTTAGAGGTAAGAAATTAAATGCACCTTTCATGGAGATGGTAAGTCGTACGTACGCATGAACGTTACTTTAATTTCTATTTCGTATTTAATGGAATGAAATCATAATGATATAAAGGTATATTATAATTCCAGTATAATATCATATATATAATATCATTAACCCCATCCTTTATACGTCCCACATATGGAATTAACGATTCAAATCACTTTGATGGGGCGGTAGTCTGGACTTCCTAAAATGAAGATATCATGTTTACCCATAATGGAAACCATAAAGGTATTTCATAAATGAAAAATAAAGAAGAATATAGAAAAAAATAAACTTAATATATATCATATATAAATATAGTTCCATCATAATGTCCCCCATGAGAGATGGTAGGAGAATATAGAACAATCATCGTTTCGTGAGGCAGTAATTCGACATCCACAGAAACAGTATGTTCATTAACCATTAGACGGAGGTGTGTGTAAGTGTAGATCGAATCCTTCTCATAAAAATGTCATAGTATATTTTAGATACTGGTTTTGTTACAAAATAATGTAATGAAAAGTGTTTAGGGGGTTGGAGAATCAAAATAAAACAAAATAACATTAGGGAAGACATTGCCTATAAATCGGATAACTCTTTTTGATTTGAGCTCAAAGGCATCCTTGGAAAGGCTTCTGTCTAGTGTGAGGATTCTAGGAGTAATATAGGGATGTGGAGAGACAATATGAGAAGAAGTTGGATGATCCAAGGGCTTGAGAGGTGTGGGTAAGGAGGTAGAGGTGGGGGACACTTATAAGAGGGAGGAGGGGCACTCTTGGAAAGTCTTGAAAAGTAACATTATTATAAAATGATTTTCGGATATCAAATTTACCAAAATTATATATTTAGATGATAAGGTGATAAGGGTTCAAAATACACCCATACAATAGGTTTTTGACAAGTTTATGTCTTAGAGTTTACATTATCTTTTCATTTTATTTAAATCATTAATTAATGAGGTAATCGTTGCATCATCATGGTGTCATAAATAAAATTATTTATTTAATGTTTAAAAATTATAAAAAAATTAATATGATGTATGAAATATTTTTATATTTCCAATGACTCCTTATAGTAAAAAGTATGACTTTGATAACCCCATCAAAAAAATGTTTTATTAAAACAATACAAGTTTGTGACATTTTTATTTTAATTATAAATAAAAAGTTATTAATGTCATTTTCTTACCCAAGTGGCTCCATGGGGTCCCCAAGTTGACCCATGGATTGTATTGGTAGGCCATTACTCATCCAATAAGGGTAGGACATGTGTCAAGGTCATTTCATATTATTATAATGTTATTGTTACCTTAAATGATACTAATTACCTTTAATCGTGATTAATAAAATTTAAAAGTTACTATTCAGCAAAAAAAATATTTTAATCCCATTGAACCAAATTATATATCTTAATGAAATCCATGTATGTTTTTTTTTGAAATTAAAATCACAGAGGGGGTAAAATTTCATTTAAACAAAAAATCCGTTTTTTAACTACCACTTAGTGGTTTCACTATTCATCAAACATTTATGGTTTTAAAAAAATACCAAAATATCACCCTAAGATATATTTGATATTCCGAATTCAAAAATGATGTCTATTTTAAAAATTCAAAAAATATAATTTTCATTAATTAATTTAATAATTAATTCTTCTTGTCAGAACAAATTGCGTGTTTTTATGAAACCATATATATCCAAATATTGACACTAGTTTAAGTCCAATTTCAAAGTGAAATTAATTCAATGACCACTATTGGATTAAATAATAAAAATATATTATAATTTCACTTTAAAACCAATTCAATATATAATCTAATCATATAAATAAATTAGATTAAAAAGTAGTTTTGAATTAAAATACAACATTTTTTGCTATTCATTAAAAAATGAACTTTATCAGAAAAATACCAAAAATTTACAAAAAGTAAATTTTGATGTCTCCATTATAAAGAAGGATTTTATTTGGTTCAATATAACATATTAAATTGTAAAAATGTGTATTTAAAAATTGTTCTCCATCAAAAGGTTAATCGACCATTTAAAGAATATTACAATATTTACGCTTAAAATTGGATCCATTCGCATTTTAAGCCTCTAACATTTATTGGATAAAAGTTAAAATATTTTAAATTCATATATAATCATTTTTTAGTTAGTTCAGTTCATTCCCTCCATTACAACAGCTAGGCGTTAACTACCATTTAAAATAATATTATTGTATAACTATAGTGTAACGTATGATTTCCAAGAAACTCGTTGTTTCATATTGGGTATGCCATCGAGCATAGTGTTTCCATTAAAGTAATATTAATACTTTATTCACAAATATTAATAAATAAGAAAATGTAATATTCTTTATTTACCTGGGATGTTACATCCTTCCACCCTTTTGGGAATTGCGTCCTCACAATTTTAAAATTGGGCTCAGAAACTTCATTGAAAGTCCCACATCGGAACAAGAGTCAGTAAAACTATCACTTTAAAATAAATAACGATAATTACAAAGGTCACCCGAGTTAACCCATATTAGGATTCCATGAAAACATGTATATAGAGGAGAAACAAAAGGGTCATGTTCTGATGGAGAGTGATAGAAAACATGATTAGGAGAAAGATAACCCCATGAAAATCACAAACTTATGATGGGTTAAATGGTATGTGATTCACCAGAAGGAAAAGATAACTGACAACATTTTTGTTTTAAGATACTTTTCACTGAGGAATTAATTTATGAGATTAACTAAATCCTAAGGAAACATACTTACCTGTCATGTAGACTTTCATCTCTTACTAGATTTCTTACACAAACTAGTATTTTCTCCAAAAGACGAGCATTTAGGATGACTTGTTCGGATTAAGAGTGCTATAATCAACTTATAGAGAATCAATTAATCCAAAAAAGAGAACAATATATTTCCCATGTCTTTATACCCTTAACAAAACCATGTTTTTAGAACAATATCAGATAATACCCAAAAAGGATAATCCTTTATAAAAAGAAAATCTATTCTTAATCTCCAAAATTTTCCCAACAAAACCCAAAGCTCAACGAAGACCATTCAATAAACAATTGTCCGAAATATTATTCAAAGTAAACCAAACTAATATTGAAACCCAAATCTTAGAAGGATTGAATTACATAGTCTTTCATGGTAAAAATTAACATTTATCTCCAAATAACATCAGCTCCTCTTGAAGTCTTGTATTGAAATGTAATTAGCCTAATCACATATCCCCCATGATAGGCTAATCATATCCATATATAACCCAAAAAAAATTATTCCTGATTCATAATATCATCTAACTAAAAAAATTAGTTATACTAACCAGGGACATCACATTGTCCAGTGGTAGGTGATAAATACCAGTCGCACTTTAGTTGTGGGTTCGATTCCTGCAGCTTGTACGACGCGACAGGTTTTCACACGGTCTACATGTTGTCCTTTTTCCAATACTATATAATCCTTAAAACATTCCCCAAAAGAGATAAAATCTTTGAAAGTAACCATAACATAATATAACCTCAATTTTATCTCATGCCTTTCATTTTCCATCATAACATATATTAACCCATAATTACCTTAAAAGTAAGGATCATATAAACCCTTATGGTTACCTTTATAATTATTACAGGAACTTCCATAGGGATTTGTTTCTCGCATTTATGATTCATTATAAAAATCACCAATGTTTAGGTGGTCAATCATTACTCCATATAGTTGGTTGAGGATAAACACAGGATTTCTCATTGCAGCTCCCATATCATTCAGTTGATTGCTCAGAAAACTGTCACAATTTCCTTCACATCCACTGTTACATTGGTGCCTGCTAGTTCCAGCCATTTACTAAAACCAAAAAGGTCAGTGTGAGCATATTAGTAAAATAATCATATAATAACGATGAAGATAAACAATAAGATATATTTTCCATGTTATCTCAAACTAATTATAACATTCAAATAAACAATGACTCCATCTAATATACTACCCATTGTTGTTATACACAACTTGTCACTTATGCTTAAACAAGACTCTAACCTCTAAAGTTATCTAAAACTCCCTTTAATACCAACTGTAAGTAACCTACCTTAAACCTCAGTTAATATTGAATTAAATGAATAATTCACATAGAGGATATTTTCAAGTTTAGAGTTTTAGAGAATTAGTTCATTACTATTACATCTCAAAAGATTACAAAGTAGACACTTCTAATAAGTTTCCATAATATAAAAACTCTTAAAAAGAAAAATGTCTAGTTCCATGTTTTAGATAGAATTTCTTTCAATGATCCCATCCATGACCCTATTCATATTTAATTCATGTGTAAAAAATTTTAAAAACTTGGAATGAGCATAAAAATCCCAGTAAAGGATACACAAAGAAGGAAAACTGTTAGTTTTTAAAAACAACAAGTAAACCATGAATACTTTATCAAATTAATACTTTTCACCTTTACGATGTAGTAAATACTCATCAATGAATAAAAGATCCCAACATATGCTTTGTAACCAAAATATTACCATAAACCCATATAAAGAACACATAACATATAATGGTTACTTGAGGCATAAACATACTTAAATGGAATAACCATACGGTCGACTTCCACACATATCACTAAAGGGAATAGCCATACGACCGACTTCCATACCCAATTCATTGGAGGTTATAACGTAACCACCTATCCTGGTATTCACGGCACCACCCGTCATATGGTTTATCACATAACCACCCGTCAAATGTCCATTTACCATTATAAAAACATAACACATAAAGAAATTAAAAGGAAAGAAAAGATTTCCACATTTCAATCACAATATATCACTTAAATATATGGACATAAAAAATCCATTATCAAAACCATTTTCAATAACAAAATACCTAAAAGATTATATGGTATTTATTTACTTTTAAAAACATTATGGCATGTTGAGGAAGCCAAAGATCAAATAATACTCACATCGGTGGAATGGTCATTGTCACCGCGTACGTTAAAAAGAAACATATTTTTTGTCGTTTTGTAAAACACTTCGTATAGAAAGGATTCCTTTTGAATAAAAGTAAAAGTCAAAGGGGGTTTTTACAAAGTATACAATAATGCTGTGTATAAAACAAAATACACCTCAATGAATGTAGATTGAGACGAAGTCCCATTCAAAGACGGTATCCTTAGATTAATGATAAATCAATTATGTAATTATGTGTGAAAAAAATAAATACGCCCAATATAAGTGGATATTAAGTGAAAAAAAATCAGAGGTAATTCAAACATATTCATATCATGACATGAACAAGAATTATAGTTTTAACCCAATGAATTAAAATTGGGTTAAAAAGTTCCCTTACAAAAATTCGACAGCCTAACAGGGTCACATTAAAATTCAGTAAAAAAAGTTAATGGGAGAGAAAATTTAATCTCATAAATTGAAAAAAAATTACATCAACAAGGATATATAGGAACATATCCCAACATAATAATATGTAAATTGAAAGATATAAAAAAGGAGTCTTTTAAAAAGAAGAGGGTGAAAAATTCCCTTACCGATTTGGTAACTTACAAAACATAAGACACATGAAAGAAGGATCATAAAATGAAGATTTCGATACCCATAAATTTAATTATAATACATAATGAATACAATCATGGGAATTATATACACCACACAAAATGAAATAGTGGAAATTTTAGCATGAATCTCACGGGACTAAAAGTGAGATGAAAAATCCCTTATGAAAACTCAGCAGCCTAACAACGCCACTTAAAACTGCCTAAAATGGATTGACGAGATCAAATAGGATATCTAATCATGTGAACATAAAATTTATAATAATATGAATATAAAATAATATCCCCCCAACATAAGAAATATGAGCTTAAAATAATTTACATAATAGAGAGTACTTAAAAAGAAAGAGAGAGGTAGGATCCCTTACGTCGTGTCTGACTTGACTTGAACATTCTTTAATATCCTGAATAATAAACTAGAGTTAATTTATACTTTATTAAGAACCTTTTTTATGTTCATTATTCCTTTTATATCACTTATTACCATTTTATGAACATTATGTAATTATTTATGTTAATAACGGTCGTTTTGTCGATCATTGGTACTTGAGTCAAAAATAAACTTATTGTAATTACAAGTTGTTCATGTGGTAAAATATCCACTATATCCAGAATTATATTCATGATTTAGATATAATATATATCATATATATATACAGTATATAAATTCATTTATAATATTACATAACATTTAGAGGTAAGAAATGAAACACGTCGTTCATGGAGACGGTAAGCCGTACGTACGCATGAACGCTAAGTTCATTTTTATTTCATATTTAATGGAATGAAATAATAATGATATAATGGTATATAATGATTCCAGTATAATATCATATATATAATATCATTAACTCCATCATTTATACGTCCCACATATGGCATTAATGAATCAAATAACATTGAGGGGGCGGTAGTCCGCACTTCCTAAAATGAAGATATCACGTTTACCCATAATGGAAACCATAAAGGTATGACATAAATGAAAAATACCAAAACATATGGAAAACATAAAAATAATATATATCATATATAAATATAGTTCCATCACAATGGCCACCATGAGAGGTGTTAGGAGAAGATAGAACAATCATCGTTTCGTGAGGCAGTAATTCACCATCCACGGAAAATGTATGTTCTTTAACCATTAGGCGGAGGTGTGTGTAAGTTTAGCTCGAATCCATCTCATAAAAACATCCTAGTATATTGAGGATACGGGTGTTGTTAAAAAATAAAGTAATAAAAAGAGTTTGGGTGGTTGGAGAAACAAAACAAAACAAAATAACCGAAGAGAAGACATTACCATTAAATTGGATAACTCTTTTTGATTGGAGGTCAAAGGATTCCATGGAAAGACTCCATCCCATAGTGTGGCTTATAGGAGTAAGAGAGGGATGTGGAGAGACAATATTATAAGCGGTTAGACGAGCCAAGGGCTTGAGAGGTTCGGGTAAGGTGGTAGAGGTGGGGGCCTTTTATAAGAGGGAGGAATGGCACTCTTAGAAAGTCTAGAAAGGTAACTTTATTATAAAATGATTCTCGGATATCAAAGGTCCAAAAATTATATATTTAAAGGATAAGGTGATAACGGTTCTAAATCCACCAATCCTATAGGTTTTTGACAAGTTTATGTCTTAGAGTTTATATTATCTTTTCATTTTATTTAAATCGTTCATTAATGAGGTAATAATTCCATCATCATGCTGTCATAAATTAATTAATTTATTTAATGTCTAAAAATTATAAACCAAATTCTATGATGTAGGAAATATTTTTATCTTCTAAATAACTATTTATTGTAAAAAATATGACTTGTTTAACCCCATTAAATTTTTTTTAGTAAAACAATACATGTTTGTGACATTTTTATTTTAACTTTAAATAAAAAGTTATTAATGTCATTTTTCTTACCCAAGTGGCTCCATGGGTTCCCCAAGTTGACCCATGGATTTTCATGGTCGGCCATGACTCATAAAATAGGGTTAGGACATGTGTAAAGGTCATTTCATATTATTATAACATTATCTTTACCTTAAATTACACTAATTACCTTTAATCGCGATTAATAATACTTAAATGTTACTATTCACTAGAAAATTATTTTAATCCAATTGAACCACCATTAACATCTTAATGAAAACCATATATCTCATATTTTTGAAATTCAAATCACAGAGGTGGTAAAATTTCATTTAAACGAAAAATCAGTTTTTTAACTACTACTTTGTGGTTTCAATATTCATCAAAAATTGATGTTTTTCAAGAAAAATACCAAAACATAACCCTAAGGTACATTTGATATTCTGAATTAAAAAATGATTCCTATTTTACAAAATTAAAAACAAATATGTTTCATTAATTAATTTAATAATTAATTTCTGTTTTCAGAACAAATAGCGTGTTTTTATGAAACAATATATATCAAAATATTGACAGTAGTTTAAGTCCAATTTCAATGTTAAATTAATTCCAAAGGCCACTATTGGATTAAATGGGAAAAATATATTATAATTCCAATTTAAAACCAATTCATAAGATAATCTAATAATATAAATAAATTATATTAAAAATAGGTTTTGAATAAAAATAAAACATTTTTCACTATTCATTAAAAAATTAACTTTATCAGAAAAATACCAAAAATTTACACAAAGTAAATTTTGATCTCCCAATTATAAAAAAGGATTCTATTTGGTCAAATATAACAGATTAAATTTTCAAAAAGTGGATTTAAAAAGGGTTCTCCATTAAAAGGCGGTTAATCGACCTTTTAAAGAATATTAGAATATTTACGCTTAAAATTGGATTCATTCGCATTTTAAGCCACTAAAATTTATTGGATAAAAGTAAAAATATTTGAAAAACATATATAGTCATTTTTAGTTAGTTATGTTCATTACCACCATTACAACAGCTAGGTTTTCAGTACCATTTAAAATAATATTAATTTATTATTAGAGTGCATTGTATGATTTGCAAGAAACTTGTTGTTGCGTATTGGGTACGCCATCGAGCATAGCGTTCCATTTAAAGTAATATTAATAATTTATTCACAAATATTAATAAATATAAAAGAGTAATATTCTTTATTTACTTGGGATGTTACAATTATACCAATCCAAATAATAATATATTGAATAACAATTACACCACGACGTGGAGATGGTAGGCCATATGTACGCACGTATGTTGACATGTCATTCAATGGATGGATATAATAATGAATATGGTTGTACCATATTAATAATAAAATCATACTATATAATAGGTACTGGAGTTATTATTTTATAATTTAAATAACAATGAAAGAAGAAGATGAAGAAGAAACGAACTAGAAAGAGGGTGGTGAAAACATTACCTCTTCTTTAGGTTCTTCCTTTTTATTTGATCAAAGGGTCTCCATAAGATGGCTTTCTGACTAATTGAAGGCCTCTAGGATAAAGTTAGGTAAGTTTATAGAATATTATGGTAGGTTTTGGCCGAACCAAAAAGCATTGAGGGTATTAATTTTAGAGAATGGTGAGGTCACTTTTATAGGCGGGGTGAGGGGCACCTTAGGAAAAGCTAGAAATATTATTTTATAATAAATTAATATTCGGTTTCTAATGGCTCAAAAGTGGATTATTTAAAGTATATGGTGGTTATAAGTCTAAAAAAACTCATCCAACAGGTTTTAGATTGGTTTGGGACACTATATTAACCTTATCGTTTTGATTTAACTCTTAGTTAAATAGTTTATCATTTACCATGTCTCTTTAGATATTTATATTATATAGTAAACAAACTAACTATAAACATCCCAGAGACCCCCAAGTGGTCCGTTAATAATAAACCAATCATTATATATGTCTTTTGTGCGATCCTTGTATTTTTAGAAATAGAATTTCAATTAATAATATAATATTTGTTTTAAAAACACATTTATCTAAATTTTGACACTATTCAATAATTGGTTTTGTTAAAGTCTTAAAAACGTTATTAATTCTAACCAAATTCATTTAATAAAACCTAACATGTCATAATAACCAATATAATTCGTGGATGTCATGAAAAAATTGAAATTATATTTATTTTAACATTTATAATACCAATTATTTCATTATTTCATTAATAAGGAAAATACTTCATCCTTATTGTGTCATAAATACATTTAATTATTCAATGTCGAAAAATTATAAATAAAATTAAATTATGTAGGAAATCTTTTTATATTCTTAATAAATATTTATAGTCTAAAATATAACATATATAACCCTATTTAGAATTTTTTTCTAAAAGATATAGGCTTCTGTCATTTTTGTAATTAATTTAACTTAATTAATATGAAGTGTCCCTATCATTTAAAAGTGGATCCATGGGGTCCAAAAATAGACAAAAATATGCCCATGATAGGAAATGTATCAACAAATAGGGTTAAGACACATTTTAGGGTAAATTAATAATATTTTAATATTATTTGTTTACCCTTAATAAGCGGATTTACCCTTTAACCATGGTAAATAAAATATTTACCGAAATAATTATTAAAAATGTCTAAAAATAAAAGATATCTATTTAAAAAATTTGGACATCCTGATTCTAAATATGGAATCCATTTTTTCAAATTCAAAACACATATGTGGCAGAAATTAATTTAAAATTAATTTCCTGTGTCAAAACAAAAAAGCGTGTTTTTAAGAAATAATAACTATCAAAAGATTGACACTTTTTTATGTCCAGTTTAAATGTGAAATTACGTCCAATGACCAAAATTTTATTAAATGGTAAAATTATATTCTAAATATACTTTAAAACTACTCAAATTAATAATTTATCACATTTAATTATTTCAATTAAAAAAGTTGTTTTAAATTAAAATTTATTAAATTTCACTCTTCATTATAATATGAAAGTTATCAGAAATGTACCAACAATTCACCCTAAGATAATTTTGATATTAAAAATCCAAAAATGAAGCCCATTTTGAATGATAAAAAGTATAAAATTTGAAAAAGTGGGTATTACTATTCATAATGGCTAGTTCGATTGGTTGTTGTGTGTTATAACTCGAAGTTGCGTACAACTCACGCTACTGTATTATTCAAAGAGAAGCATACCATGGAAGCTTGGGGTGTCACAATTTTAGTGTCAAATGATATATTTTTATTTCATTTTCCATAAATATATCATTTTATTTGACTGACCAGAATTTTAAAATTCTTTAATTTATATTAAAAACTATATTTTTGAGATTTCGTTTGATCTTTTTTAATATCATCCTTTAGAGATAATTTTATTTCACATATTAATAATCAATACTAATAATTTTATTTAAGAAAAATAATATTACTTCTACATTTTTGAATTTTTTTTATTACAATAAGAATGGGTAGTATGTTATTTGACAACTCCTTCAACTAATTAATATTAAATTAAGATAGATTCTACTAACAAGAATATAATATTTTGAAAAATAATATAATTTATCATATTAAAATTTACTTTATATAAGAAATTCATAACTCTCGTTAATATATTAAAGTATATCAAATTTATATCGATATTACCTTGTCTTCAAATACAACCAACATTATAAAAAGTACTCTCCTATTGACCTATAATTTTTTTGAATATTAATGTATCTTCAAAACATGTTTCATGGAAAGAATAATACTTGAAATACGTATATGAACTTTTTGTATCTCATAATATTTATATTAACTATTATTGCAATGTTAATTAATGATTTTTTTTCAATTCCTCCATTGTATTTTTTGAAAAAATATAATATGATTATTGATCCATCAAATGTTGGCTGATATTATGTAATTCCATTATAGATAATATACACTATAAATGTAGTAGAAACATATTATTAATATACTACCTAGGAATAATCTTAAATCAAACCCATGTTTATTGAAAAATCATACCCTCTCTAGGAACTGATCTTGTGCTTTTATGTATCACATTTGGGTTCAACCATGTGGGATAATTATTCATAACAAATTGAACAAAAAAATTATCCCAATTTTCAAATATTTCATTATCTAAATGAAAAAACTATATGATGTATTTTCAATCAAGAAAAAATGGATGATCCTTAATTTTACTTCTTCTAATGTTGTCCCATGTAATAAAAGTTGATGAAAACACTATAAAATTACATAATGATGTTCAAAATGTAAGCATATAGGCATTTATAATAGGTTGTAGAAATTAAGAGACATTATTATTCGATTCCATAATATTTAGACCACATAGTAAACCTTATAAAGAATAATTTACATGATAAAATATATATTTTAAACTCTTTATGTCTAGATCTCTCTAAATTTAAATTTAAAAATGATTTATATTGAATAATTATAATTTTAGTATTTTCAAATCTATTATTCACAATATTTTACATATTTTCTATATTTTCCATCTATATGGAACTATAATGTAATTTCATTTCATGATTTATGTATTTATGGTTAGCATAAAGATATTTTATACTGTGCATATTATTTTAGTGAATTAATAATTTAGATTCAATAAAAAAATATTCTCTATTCTTTGAGAAATACCAGTAACCAGTTAAAATTTTATAAACATTAATATATCAAATAAATCTTTCAAATATAAAAAACAATCATTTTATAATAATTTTATTTAAGTTATTATAGAGATATCACTTTTAATAATCATATTAGAATCTATAAAATTAAAAATATATATTTCAATGTATTATATTTCACATATCATTTAGTTTTTTACTATAATTTTGTTAAAAATAGTTTTTATGAAAGACTTAAATGAATATAATTAAAATATATTTTTAGGTCTTTAAAAAAATTTATAATTTTATACAAATATTAAGCTATTATAGTGTAAAATATGGTAGATTTATATGAGGAATGAGGACTATTTTTTAATTTTCTTAAAGAACAATCAAAATAAAACATAAACAGTGGAATGAGGAGTGAAAAGTGCTGAATGTGAGAGAAAACATGGATAAAAGAATACCTAAATTGATTATAAAAACTTAAAAAAGTTTATAATGAACTAATAATTAATTAATGTAGTTTTGTTGATTCGGATCGACAAATGTGTATCTATTATTATAATAATGCCTATAATTATATATATTTTTGTTGTACGGAAATTATGATCGTGTCACCTCACAATCATCCAGTTAACCAAACATTAATAATTTATCTTTCATTAAATAGTTATCTATCAACCTAAATTCATGGTGAAAGTTATTATTTCATATATATGATTTTGTATCATCTGTTTCAAATTTATTAACTATTTTATGCCCCAAAAATTTAACTTACCTATAGTCATACCTTGTTGCTAAATAAAGTGTTGGAAAAACATTTTTGAGTTATATTGAAAATTGATAAAAGTCCATGGAATATTTACACTATTATCATCAGTGTGTCTTACTGTGAAAATATGTCAATCTATAACTTATTAATTATTTAATATCTCCTTGAATAAAAAAATTTCATTAATTTTAATGGTCTATATTTTTATAAATGGTAATTTTTTATATTATTTTACATTTGTCAACTAGCCTTATCTAATTTGATTAAACTTATCCATAATAACTCTCAGTTGTAACTATCTACTATCTTGACTTAAATTTGGTTTATATGTCAATTACAACACCCATTTAAAGAATACCATCTTCATCTATACGAGTTAAATTATGGTATTATATTATTATCAGTAGTTATATGTCACACATATATTAATGAATTCACTAATAAATAAAATTGATTGTATCCAACACCAATAAAGCTTAATTTTTCTTATTAATTACATTTATAAATGTTTTTAATACCTGTTGGGCCTCAACCTATAAATTGAAAATATTAAGAGAACAAAATAAATAATTTACTACTTAGTGAAATTACATTTAATGGATCACTTCATATTCATATCAAATCATTAGTGATATCATTCTACCAATAAAAATATAATTACGTAAAATATAAACATATAAGTCAAATAAATATAGAAACTCATGGGAATCATTAATAAACTCTAAGAAATACTAATATATTCACTCAGATAAGTTAGAAACTATGATTAAGACAATGTCAAGCTACCAATAGTGTTATTAATCAGTGCATCATTGGTACTTCACTATAGATCATTGACATCAATATCATTAATTGGGATTAAGATCAAGGGGGGAATTCATATTTGAAAACATGGTACACTAGAATATTTTGTGAGAATAATTTAAATTATTTCCCTCATTGATATAGATAACTCGATCATGGAACTTTAATGTGTCCAAGAATCTTTAATGGTATTAATGGTAAATCATTGCATATTAAATATATTTATTGAACATTAAATATCATATAATATTATTGAATAGTTCATTAGATTGAAGGGACCCTCTTTGTTACGGCCCAAAAAACCTTTAAAACATATTTATTTTTCCACTTACACATTAATTTATTATTTTACAAGGCCTGTAATTATCTTAGTCCATCTCTTATCCATTTTCATTTAATCTATTTTTTCCGAAATCAAAATTGTTTAATCTTATGCAAGCTTGAAATACATCTTCATATATATCTGTCATACTAAATAAATCAAGGATTTTCAATAAATGATTTAATATCATGTATTTGTGATGTTAATATCATGTATCCAATTTAATTTATTTAATCACATATAGTGATAGAATAGATTAATCAAATGAAATTATTGAAATTATCACCTATATCTACCTCAAAAAAATATTAACTTCCTCAAATCCTAGTATACATTGAAAATATATGTTTACATATTATAAAAAATCCATTATCAAAACCATTTTCAATACCAAACTACCTAAAAGTGTATATGGTATTTATTGAATTTTAAAAACATTACGGCTTGTTGAGGAAGCCATAGATCAAATAATACTCACGGTGGTGGAATGGTCGTTGTCATCGTGTACGTTAAAAGGAAACATACTTTTTGTCGTTTAGTAAAACGCTTCGCATAGAAATAATTTATTTTGAATAAAAGTAAAAGTAAAAGGGGTTTATACACCGTATAAAATAATGTTGTGTATAAAACAAAATATACCTCAATGAAAGGATATTGAGACGAAGTCCCGTTCAAAGATGTTATCCTTATATTAAGGATAAATCAATTATGTAATTATGTGTGACAAATATAAATACATCCAATATAAGTGGATATTATGTGAAAAACAATCAAAGGTCATTCACACATATTCATTTCATGCCATGATCAAGAATTAGAGTTTTAACCCAATGAATTGAAATTGGTTTAAAATGTTCCCTTACAAAAATTCGACAGCCTAACGATGTCACATTAAAATTCAGAAAAAAGAGTTGATGAGAGAGAAAATGTTATCTCATCACTTGAACAAAACATTTAAATCAATAAAGATATATAATAACATATCCCAACATAATAATATGTAAATTGAAAGATATAACAAAAAGGAGTCTTTTAAAAAGAGGAGGGTGAAGGGTTCCCTTACCAATTTGGTAACTTACAAAACATAAGACACATGAAATAAGGATCATAAAATGAAGATTTCAATACCCATAAATTGAAGTATATTACATAATTAATACACTCAGGGTCAGTATATACACCACCCAAATGGAAATAGTGGAAAATGTAGCATGAATCTCACGGGAATAAAAGTGAGATGAAAAATCCCTTATGAAAACTCGGCAGCCTAACGACGCCACATAAAACGTCCAAAAATGGATTGACGAGATCAAATAGGGTCTCTCATCATATGAAACTAAAATTTACAGTAAGAGTAATATAAAACAACATCCCCCAACATAATAAGGATGAGCTTAAAATAAATGTCATAAAAGAGAGTACTTAAAAAGAAATAGATAGGTAGGATCTATTACCTCATGTCCGACTTGACTTGATCGTTCTTTAATCTCATGAATAATAAAGTAGAGTTAATTTATACTTTCTTAAGAACCTTTTTTATGTTCATTATTCATTTTATATTACTTATTACCATTTTATTAACATTATGTAATTATTTATTTTAATAACGTTCGTTTTTTCGATCATTGGTACTTCAGTCAAAAATAAACTTCCTGTAATTACAAGTTGTTCATGTGGTAAAATATCCATTATATCCAGAATTATATTCATGATGTAGATAACATATATATAATATATACCCAGTATATAAATTCATTTATAATATTTCAGAACATTTAGAGGTAAGAAATGAAATGCACCGTTCATGGAGGCGGTAAGCCATACGTACGCATGAACGCTACATTCATTTCTATTTCGTATTTAATGTAATGAAATAATAATGATATAAAGGTATATTATAATTACATTATATTATAATATAAATAATATCATTAACTCCATCCCTCATATATCCAACATATGGCATTAACGAATCAAATCACTTTGAGGGGGCAGTAGTCCGCACTTCCTAAAATAAAGATATCACATTTACCCATAATGGAATTCATGAAGGTAAGACATAAATGAAAAATAAAGAAGCATGTGGAAAAAATAAACATAATATATATCATATATAAATATAGTTCCATCATAATGTCCACCATGAGAGGTGGTAGGAGAAGATAGAACAATCATCGTTTCGTGAGGCAGTAATTCGCCATCCACGGAAACAATATGTTATTTAACAATTAGATGGAGGTGTGTGCATGTTTACCTCGAATACGTCTCATAAAAACATCCTAGTACATTTATTATACTGGTTTTGTTACAAAATAATGTAATAAAAATAGTTTGGGGGGGTTGGGGAAACAAAATAACACAGAATAACATAAGAGAAGACATTACCTTTAAATTGGATAACTCTTTTTGATTTGAGGTCAAAGGAATCTTTGGAAAGAATTATTTCCACAGTGAGACTTCTAAGAGTAAGAGATGGATGTGGAGAGACAATATGAGAAGCGGTTGGACAATCCAGTGGCTTGAGAGGTGTGGGTAAGGTGGTTGAGGTGGGGGCCTTTTATAAGAAGGAGGAGGGGAACTCTTGGAAAGTCTTGAAAAGTAACTTTATTATAAAATAATTTTCGGATATCAAAGGTCCAAAAATTGTATATTTCAAGGATAAGGTGATAAGGGTTCTAAATCCACCAATACAATAGGTTTTTGATAAGTTTATGTCTTATATTTTACATTATCTTTTAATTTTATTTAAATTGTTCATTAACGAGGTAATCATTGCATCATCATAATGTCATAAATAAATTAATTTATTTAATGTCCAAAAATTATAAAAAAAACTACTACAATGTAGGAAATCTTTTTAGAATTTCAATGACTATTTATAGTAAAAAAAATTGACTTGTATAACCCCATTAAAAAGTGTGTTAGTAAAACAATACATGTCTGTGAGAATTTATTTTAACTTTAATTAAAAAAGTATTAATGACATTTTTCTTACCCAAGTGGATCCATGGGGTCCCCAAGTTGTCCCACGGATTTTATTGGTCGGGCATGACTCATCAAATAAGGGTAGGATATGTTTCATGGTCATTTCATATTATTATAACATTATCTTTCCCTTAAATTACACTAATTACCTTTAATCGCGATTAATAATACTTAAATGTTACTATTCAATAAAAAATTATTTTAATCCCATTGAACCACATTTTAAATCCTAATGACAACCATATATATTTTATTTTTGAAATTAAAATCACAGAGGTGGTAAAATTTCATTTAAACAAAAAATCTGTTTTTTAACTACCACATAGTGGTTTCACTATTCATAAAAAATTGAAGTTTTTCAGAAAAATACCAAAAATTCACCCTAAGATATATTTGATATTCCAAATTAAAAAATGATGTATATTTTAAAAAATTAAAAACAAATATGTTTCATTAATTAATTTAATAATTAATAATTTCTGTTGTCAGAACAAATAGTGTGTTTTTATGAAATAATATATATCAAAATATTAACACTAGTTTAAGTACAATTTCAAAGTGAAATTAATTTCAAAGACCACTATTAGATCAAATTGTAAAAATATATTATATTTCCAATTTAATACCATTTATAATGATAATCTAATAATATAAATAAATTATATTAAAAAGAGATTTTGAATTAAAATACAACATTTTTCACTATTCATTAACAAAATGTACTTTATCACAAAAATACCAAAAATTTACACAAAGTAAATTTTGATGTCCCGATTATAAATAATGATTTTATTTGGTCCAATATAACATATTAAATTGTCAGAATGTGGATTAAAAAAGGGTTCGCCATCAAAAGGCAGTTAATTGACCTTTTAAAGAATATTAGAATATTTATGCTTAAAATTGGATTCATTCGCATTTTAAGCCTATAAAATTTATTGGATAAAAGAAAAAATATTTGAAAAACATATATAATCATTTTTTATTTAGTTCTGTTCATTCTCGATATTACAACAGCTAGGCGTTTACTACCATTTAATATAAGATTATTTTATTATTAGAGTGCAACGTATGATTTCAAAGAAACTCGTTGTTGCGTATTGGGTATGCCATCAAGCATAGAGTTCCCTTTAAAGTAATATTAATAAATTATTTAAAAATATTAATAAATATAAAAAAGTAATATTCTCTATTTACTTAGGATGTTACAATTATACCCATCCAAATAACAATATATTGAATAACAATTACACCACGACGTGGAGACGGTATGCCATACGTACGCACGTATGTAGACATGTGATTCAAAGGATGGATAGAATAATTAATATGGTTGTACCATATTTATAATATAATCATAGTATATTATAGATACTAGATTTATAATTTCATAATGGAAATAACAAAGAAAGAATAAGATGAAGAAGAATGGAACTTGAAAGAGGGTGGTGAAAACATTACCTCTTCTTTGGGTTCTTCCTTTTTATTTGATCAAAAGGTCTCCATAGGTTGGCTTTCATGACTAATTGAAGGCCTATATTATAAATTTAGGTGAGTTTAGAGAATATTTGGGCAGGTTTTGGTTGAACCAAAAAGCATTGAGGGTATGAATTTGAGACAAGGTGGAGTTCCCTTTTATAAGAGGGGTGAGGGGCACCTTAGGAAAAGCTAGAAATATTATTTTATAATAAATTAGTATTCGGTTTCTAATGGTTCCAAAGTGAATTATATAAAGTATATGGTGGGTATATGTCGAAAAAATCTCATCCAATAGGTTTTAGATAGGTTTGGTTCACTATATTAACCTTATCTTTTTTATTTAACTCTTAGTTAAATAGTTTATCATTTACCATGTCTCTTTAGATTTTTATATTATATATTCAATAAACTAACTATAAACATCCAAGAGACCCCCAAGTAGTCCATTACTAAGAAAACTATCATTATATATGACCTTTTTCCGAACCTTATATTTTTAGGAATAGAATAACAATTAATAATATAATATTTTTTTAAAAAACTCATTTATCTAAATTTTGATACTATTCAATAATTGGTTTTTTTAAGTCATAAAAACTTTATTAATTCTAACAAAATTCATTTAAGAAATCCTAACATGTCATACTGACCAATAAAATTCGTTTATGTCATCAAAACATTCAAATTATATTTATTTTAACATTTATTATACCAATTATTTGATTATTTAATTAATAAGGAAAATACTTCATCATTATTGTGTCATAAATAAATTTAATTATTCAATGTCTAGAAATTATAAATAAAATAATATTATGTTGTAAATATTTTTATCTTTCAAATGATTATTTATAGTCGAAAAGATAACATATATAACCCTATGTAGATTTTTTTTCTAAAAGATATATGATAATGTCATTTTTGTATTTACTTTAACTTAATTAATATGAAGTGTCCCTATCATTTACATGTGGATCCATGGGGTCCCAAAGTTGACAAAAGGATGTCCATGGTCGTAAATGTTTCAACCAATAAGGTTAGGACACATTTTATGGTAAATTAATATTATTTTAATATTATTTGTTTACCCTTATTTACCGGATTTACCCTTTATCCATGGTAAATAAAATATTTACCGAAGTAATTATTCAAAATGTCTAAAAATAAAATATACCTATTTACAAAATTTAGAAATCCTGATTCATAATATGGAATCCATTTTTTTAAATTTAAAACACAGACATGGCGGAAATTAATTTAAAATTAATTCCCGGTGTCAAAAAAAGCGTGTTTTTAAGAAATAATAACTATAAAAAGATTGACACTTGTTTATGTCCAGTTTAAATGTGAAATTGCGTCCAATTACCATAATTTTATTAAATGGTAAAAATATATCCTAAATATACTTTAAAACTACTCAAATTAATAATTTATCACTTTTAATTATTTCGATTAAAAAAGTTGTTTTTAATTAATATGTTTTAATTTTCACTATTCATCAAGATATGAAAGTTATCAGAAATGTACCAAAAATTCACCCCAATATAATTTCTAAATAACAAATGAAAAAATTAAGTCCATTTTGAATGATAAAATGTATAAAATTTCAAAAAGTGGATATTACTATTCATAATGGCTAGTTCGATTGGTTGTGGTGTGTTATAACTCGAAGTTGTGTAAGACCAACACTACTGTATTATTCAAAGAGAAGAGTATCATGGAAGCTTGGGGTGTCACAATTTTAGTGTTAAATGATATATTTCTATTTTATTTTACATAAATATATCATTTCATTTGACTGACCAGAATTTTAAAATTCTTTAATTTATATTAAAAACTATATTCCTGAGATTTCATTTGATATTTTTTAATATCATCCTTTAGAGACATTTTTATTTTAAATTTGACTAATCAATACTACTAAATTTATTTAAGAACAAGAATATTCCTTCCACATTTTTGTATTTTTATTTTTTTTTACAATAAGAATGGGTTGTATGTTATTTGACAACTCCTTCAACTCATTAATATTAAATTAAGATAGATTCTACTAACATGAATATAATATTTTGATAAATAATTTAATTTATCATATTAAAATTTACTTTATCTATGAAAATTATAACTCTCATCAATATATAAAAGTATATCAAATTTATAGCTATATTACCTGGTCTTCAAATACAACCAACATTGTAAAAATTACTCTCCTATTGAACTAATTTTGTTTTGAATATTAATGTATCTTAAAAACCTGTTTCCTGGAAAAAATAATGTTTGAAATACGTATATGAACTTTTTTAAGATCATAATATTTATATTAAATATTCTTTCAATATTAATTAATGATTCTTTTTCAATTCATCCATTGTCATATCTGAAAAAATATAATATGATTATTGATCCACCAATTATTGGCTGATATTATGTAATTCCATTATAGATAATATACACTATAAATGTAGTAGAAACATATTATTAAGATACTACCTAGGAATAATCTTAAATCAAACCCACATTTCTTGAAAAATCATACCCTCTCTAGGAACTGATCTTGTGCTTTTTTTTATCACATTTTGGTTCAACCATGTGGGATAGTTATTCATAACAAATTGAACAAAAAATTTATCCAAATTTTCAAATATTTCATTATCTAAATGAAAAAACAATATCATGTCTTTTCAAACAAGAAAAAATGGATGATCCTTAATTTTACTTCTTTTAAAGTTCTCCCATGTAATAAAAGTTGATGAAAACACTATAAAATTACATAATGATGTACAATATATAAGAATATAGGCATTTATAATAGGTTTTAGAAATTAAGGGATATTATTATTCAATTCCATTATATTTAGACCACGGAGTAAACCTTATAAAGGATAAATTACATGATAAAATAGATATTTTAAACTCTTTATGTCTAGATCTCTCTAAATTTATATTTAAAAATGATTTATATTGAATAATTATAATTTTAGTATTTTTAAATCTATTATTCACAATATTTTACATGTTTTCTATATTTTCCATTTGTATGGAACTATAATGTAATTGACATTCATGATTTAGGTATTTATGGTTAGCATAAAGAGATTTTATATTGTGCATATTATTTTAGTGAAATAATAATTTAGATTCAATAAAAAAATATTCGCTATTCTTTGAGAAATACCAGGAACCAGTTAAAATTTTAAAAAAATTAATATATCAAATAAATATTACAAAGATAAAAAAACAATCATTTAATAATAAATTTATTTAAGTTATTATAGAGATATCACTTTTAATAATCATATTCAAATTTGTCAAATTAAAACTAGATATTTCATGATTTTATATTTCACATTTCATTTAGTTTCTTACTATAAATTTTTTATAAAAAATTATTTAATGAAAGACATAAATGAATATAATGAAAATATATTTTTAGTCCATTAATCGAATTTATAATTTTATACAAATATTATACTATTATAGTGTAAAATATGGTAGATTTATATGAGTAATGAGGACTGTTTTTTAATTTTCTTAAAGAACAATCAAAATAAAACATAAATAGTGGAATGAGGAGTAAATAGTGCTGAATGTGAGAGAAAACCTGGATAAACGAATAAGTAAATTGATTATAATAACTAAAAAAAGTTTATAATGAACAAATAATTAATTAATGGAGTTTTGTTGATTTGGATCGACAAATGTGTATCCATTATTATAATAATGCCTATAATTATATATATTGTTGTTGTACGGAAATTATGATCATGTCACCTCACAATCATCTAGTTAACCAAACATTAATAATTTATATTTAATTAAAAAGTAATCTTTCAACCTAAATTCATTGTGAAACTATTTATTTCCTATATATGATTATGTATCAACTGTTTCAAATTTATTATCTTTTTTATTCCCCAAAAATTTAACTTACCTATAGTCATACCTTGTTTCTATATAAAGTGTTGAATTTTTTTTAAGTGATATTGAAAAGTGATAAAAGTACATGTAATATTTAAACTATTATCATCAGTGTGTCTTACTACGACAATATGTCAATCTATAATTTATTAAATATTTAATATATCCTTGAATAAAAATTTTTCATTAATTTTAATCTATATTTTTATAAATTTTAATTTTTTTATATTATTTTACATTTGTCAACTAGCCTTATCTAAGTTCATTAAACTTATCCATAATAACTCTCATTTGTAACTATCTACTATCATGACTTAAATTTGGTTTATATGTCAATTACAACACCCATTGAAAGAATACCATCTTCAACTATACAAGTAAAATTATCTTATTATATTATCATCAATAGTTATATGTTGCGCATATATTATTTAATTAACTAATAAATACAATTGATTGTATCCATCCCCAATACTGCTTAATTTTTCTTATTAATTACATTTATAAATGAGTTCGATACCTTTTGGTCCTCAACCTATAAATTGAAAATATTAAGAGAACAAAATAAATAATTTACTACATAGTGAAATTACATTTAATGGATAACTTCATATTCATATCAAATCATTATTGATATCAATCTACATTTAAAAATATATTTACATAAAATATAAACATATTAGTGAAATAAATATTGAAACTCATGGGAATCATTAATAAACTCTATGAAATACTAATATATTCACTCAGATATGTTACAAACAATGATTAAGACAAAGTCAATCTAGAAATAGTGTTATTCATCAGTACATCATTGTTACTTAACTATATATCATTGACATCAATATCATTAATTGGGATCAAGATCATGGGGGGACATTCATATTTGAAAACATGGTACACTAGAATATATTGTGAGAATAATTTAAATTATTTCCCTCATTGATATAGATCACTCGATCATGAAACATTAATGTTTCCAATAATATTTAATGGGATTACTGGTCAATCATTGAATATTAAATATATTTATTAAAAATTAAATATGTCACGACCCGTCATCGGGGCCCGTGCTGTGACTACCCCAAGCCCGCCTTCCATAGGCCAGGGGCTGGCGACTAGCACCAAGGCGTAAATCTCTGTAAAAAGGGAAGACATTGCCTTTGTAACGTAAAAAAGCACCACAGAGTAAGCAAGCGGAAAAGTAAACAGTAAGTAAAAACATAGTACAACTGAAAGTGCGGGAAAGTAAATGGGCCAGTATAAAAACCCAAAACTGAAGGAAAAGTACAACTTGAAAGGGAAAGCAACAACTGTAAAGTAAAAGCTGCTACACCGAGCTGTCCACTAGAAATATCACCTGAAGGGTGGGTACAGATAGCTCCACTGCTCCACGGGTCCCGCCGTCCGCTCCGAGTACGTCCCGCCCAGTGGTCCACCTCCAGGTACCGTCCTGCTCTGCGAGCCTCAACCACGATCAACATTGTCCATTGTCTACAACCAACACAACGTAGTGCAGGCATATCCCGTGCATGGGTGAGTATAAGCTACTCAGTAGGGACCCCGAGACCCCAGAAGGTCTCCCAAAATCCACAAAGGATAAACCACAATGGAAAGATACAATAACGAAGTAACAACCGACACTGATTATGTATATTCCCATAAATATTCCTAAGTCATTATTTCAATACGCTCCAACCTCTGAGCCAAAGTACAACTTAGTCCACACAGGAAAGTATACGTATTCCACACAGGAAAGAAAAATGTAATCCACACAGGATATCACAACTCAATCCACACAGGAAGTTAAATAGGATTCAGCTCACACAGGTATACTCTTCGAAAGATGATAGAGATGATCACTTATCCATCTAAGTCGTCATACCCACAAAGGATCGATAGGTACTAACCCCCGCAAAGACCCACACAGGATCGGACCCACACAGGATCTGTAGGCGCTGGTTCACACAGGACCGCTGAGCGCTGACCCACACAGGATCGGACCCAGACAGGATCGGTAGCACTGATCCACACAGGATCGCTGAGTGCTGTAGTCTTCATCGTCAAATCCAATTAGGATCTCTGCATAGTCATCTTCGCAGTCACAGTAGAAGTTGCAGCCAGCTCTAGGGTTCCCGCACACAGCAAGCTCGTTCGGGAGGGTCCGCTCCACGAGCCGAGAGGCTGATACATCAACTGTCACAAATTCTAGAGTTGATGTATCCAAAAGTTCTGTATCGTCAACAGGAACTCAACGCAACAGACGACACGTCATTCGAACGCCCGGTCTGAGAGTTATTGGCCTTTTCGTCCCAGGGTCCTGGTTGGTTTTTAAGGAAAAACCAACCTGACCGTACTCCACATGCGTCCAAACCTCGGGCAGAGTATGCCAAAAGATCCGTCTCACTAAGAGGAACTCAACAAAGCTGACGGCACGTCAATCGGGCGTCCATAGCTCATGATATAAGTGTTTCTGCTCCGAGGACCTGGTTGGTTTCGTGTACGAACCAACCCAGCCGAACTCAAAGAATTTTGAAACCTTGAGTGCGATATACCGAAACGACCTTCTCAATCCAAGGATCTCATCGCCATTGAAGGCACATCGTTTGGATGTCCATAGCCCGAGTTATGGGCATTTGAACCTGAACAGTTCGGTATCGGGGGTTTCGGGCCAGGGCGGACCCGGCCCGAGACCCCCACGGCTGGCCCGAACCGGGTCGACTCGCCCCGGACAGGGTCAGCCCGGCCTGGCGCGGCGCGGCGCGGCCTTGCGCGGCCCAGCTGGGCTCGGCCCGGCCTGGCAGACCGGCCAGGCGCCGGTCCGGCTCAAGGCAGCGCCGAGCTGATTGAGAAAACGGGGGGCACCTGCCCCCCCTTTGTGAAACCGTAGCCCCCCTCATAATGGGGGGCCGTTTCGGCTGGCCGGGGGAATTAAATTCTCCCGGGTTTCTTCATTCCGGCCGGCCCGACTTGGCCGGCCGACATCCTTTCAACGGGACCAGCAAAGGCCGGTCCCCTTCCGGCTTCCAACACCGGCGGCCCGGCTAGCCTCCGGTCTCCTTGTTCCGCCGTGGCCCGGAACCGGCCGCGGCCATTGCCGTCCGGGGCGGTGCGACGGCACCGCGCCCCTCCGCCGCGGCCCCACTCCTGTCGCGGCGCCTTTGATTTCCTTCGACGCGGCACGACGACGTCGCGTTCTTGAAATTTCTTTCCACGGCGCGGCGTCACGGCACCGCGCCTATCTTCCGCAATATACCACGTGGTGCGACGGCACCACGTTTTCTCATACCAACCTCAAGAAACCATCATGAAAAAAAAGAGGAGGGTCGGCCGTGTTTGTGCGGTCCGACCCCCTCGCATTATTCGATAACAAAAAGGGATTTTAATCCACGATCATCACCAAGTTGGTATTCACGAACAATTAAATAAATAAAACCCCTACCTCGGTTTCAAGAGCGGAGCACGCCAACAAGCCGCAGAAGACAAGCGACACAGAGGTTGGGCGTCGCGGTAATCGTACGTCAATTCCGTTGACGTCGTGGTGTGTCCGAAGAGGTACGTCGCTGATGATGCTTTGTAAGCTGACGAAGAATGTCTGAGGAGGAAGCGGAATCTCCTTTCGTTGACACGGGAAGAAGATCGAATGAAGTGGCGTCGTCGATCTTCGGAAACACACCGACTGCGAAGAAGAGAAGAGACGGCACGCATTTCTCTTCTTATGGTGACGACGTTCTTTGTGGGAGCCTAAGTGTTCTTCGTGTTCTTCATCGTGGTTGAGGAAGATGAAGAATGCTTCCCAAATTCTCTCAAGGTGGCAAGAGAAAACTAACCAAAATAAAACAAGCTTAAGCCTTATTTTATTTAAAAAACGTCACCTCTTTGAATTTTAAACGTTTGAAAAACAATAACTCATCTCAATTAAAACTCAAGTTGTCAACATTAAATTGAGTGGAGTTATTGGGAGTTTAAAGGGGAGTTGAGGAGTTAGGGTTCGTGTGGGCCCCACCACACTTAATCCTCTCAAGGGAGGTTAAGTGGATGTGGGTCCCACCTATAACTCCCTTTGGGAGGATATAACCAACATGGATAAAAATAAATTGTGTTTCCACAATTTATTTAACATCATTTTATTTCCCCCAAATCTAACTCTCAACCCGCATAAAACGCAACCTCAGAAAAGGTCTCCTTAAGCGAATATCGACGTTGCGAGTTTATCGGTGCCCTCTGAATTCGATTCCGGGAACCAGTTCAAAAGTTAGAAATTCCTGCTCGTTTGTTCACTGAACGTACCCGAGCCAAAGAACCGGAAATGATTCTGGGCACACCAGGCCTCGGAATCAGGTGCTGTTAGAAACCGTGCTCTTGTCAAATTTCAAAGAAAATTAATAAAAAAAATTCCCTTGAATTTTACGGGTCTTTACATTAGGCCCACCTCAGGGATTTACGTCCCCGTAAAGATACATCAAAACTAGGGAAACAAATGATGGTACTGAGCACGCATCTGAGCCTCCCGCTCCCAAGTTCTCTCCTGAAGATTCCCATGCTGCCATCTGATGTGCACTAGAGGAATTGACTGTCCACGTAGGACCCGCTCCTGTCGATCCTCGATCTCCATCGGAACCTCCGTAAAAGTCGCCCCATCATCAACGTCAAGCTCCCCATGGTCAATGATATGTGTCGGGTCGTGCACGTATCTCCTCATCTGAAATACGTGGAAGACGTCGTGCAACTGGTGCAACTGAGGTGGTAGAGCCAGGCGATAATCCACCTTGCCAATCCTGCTGAGGACCTGAAAGGGTCCGATGAAGAGCGGAGATAACTTTCCACCTCGGCCAAATCTCTGTATACCACGTCGAGGTGAGACCCGAAAGAAGGCGTGGTATCCATCCTAGAACTCTTGTGGCCTCTGCCTCCTGTCAGCGTATGACTTATGCCGACTCTAAGCTGTCCTCATCCTCTCCTGGATGACCTGGACCATCTCTGTCATGGCCTGGACCATCTTCGATCCCACAAGTGCTGACTCTCCAGGGTCTGTCCAGCATAAAGGAGATCTACAAGGTCAGTCGTACAACGCCTCGAGAGTCTGAATGGTTCTCTCCATCTGACCATCTGTCTGAGGGTGAAAGGCTGTGCTTAGACGTAGCTGCGTCCCGAACACCTCCTGCAATCCCTTCCATAGCCGGGAAGTAAAGCGAGCATCTCGATCGGAGACAATAGATGATGGCACACCGTGAAGCCGTACATTCTCATGAACGTAAAGTCATCCCAAGCTCTCCACTGATCCTTGCTATCTGATGGGTAAGAAGAGAGCCGACTTGGTGAGTCGGTCGACAATCACCCAGATGGAGTCATGACCTCTGGAAGTGCGTGGAATTCCAATCACGATGTCCATAGATATCCTGTCCCACTTCCACTCCGGGACCTAGAAGGGTTGTACTAAGCCTACTAGTACCTGATGCTCTGCCTTCACCTGCTGGCAGGTGAGGCATCGAGAAATGAACTCCGCCACAGCCTTCATCATGCCTGGCCACTAGTGCTGTCGTCTGAGATCCTGGTACATCTTCGCCACTCCGGGATGTACCGCCAAGGGAGAAGAGTGAAACTCTCTCAGCACCTCCTCCCGTAGAGAAACTGGTACCATGGTACGTCCTCTGAAAAGGATGTCGTGCTCAGCTCCAAAGGAGAAACCATCAGGTGCGTGTCCTGAGGATATCTGTGCACGCCGCATCTCACAGTCAGTGTCCCCACGCTGCGCCTCTATAACCTGCTGTAGAAGTGGAGGAGTGACTGTGAGTGACTGAAGGAAGGCTTATCCATCTCTATCCACAAAGGATATCTGCAAAGAGGCTAGCTGCTCCGTCACCTCCTCAAGTAGCTGAATGCCCGTCCTCCTACTGAGGGCATCGGCTATTACGTTCCCCTTCTCAAGAGTATAGACTATCTCAAAGTCATAGTCCTGGAGGAACTCGAGCCATCGTCGATGTCTCGGGTTCAGGTCCTTCTGCGAGAAGATATACCTGATACTCTGATGATCAAAAAAGACTATGAAGCGCTCGCCAATCAGATAGTGTCGCCATGTCTTCAGAGCGAAGACCACTGCTGCTAACTCTAGGTCATGGGTACTGTAGTTCTGCTCATGCAGCCTCAACTGACGTGTTACATTGGAGATCACTGCCTGCTCCTGCATCAGGACGCTTCCAAGTCCGGTCCCTGATGCATCGCAGTAAATTACATACCCTACTCCCTCCTCAGGCAACCTCAAGATAGGGGCGCTGGTCAAACTCTGTCTCAGCTCCTGGAAGCTCAGCTGACATTTGTCTGACCACACGAAGGGTTTCCCCTTCTTCGTCAAATCTGATAGTGGTGCCGCAACTCTAGAGAAGTCTGGCACGAATATCTGATAGTATCCGGCTAGTCCCAAGAAACTCTGATCCTCCGTCACGCTCCTCGGTGGCTCCCATGCTAAAACTGCCTCAATCTTTTCCGGATCCACTGTAACTCCCACCTCAGAGATGACGTGTACCAAGAAGTGGACCTCACGTATCCAGAACTAGCACTTCGAGAGCTTACCATAAAGCCGGTGCTCTCAGAGTGTGTCTAGTACAACCGGTAAGTGGTAGGCGTGCTCCTCCTTAGTCGTCGAGTATATCAAAATGTCGTCGATGAAGACCATGACAAATCGATCGAGGTATCGCTGAAAGATCCTGTTCATTAGGGCCATGAACACTACTAGAGCATTGGTTACAACGAAATTCATAACCAAGAACTCATAGTGGCCATACCGACATCTGAAGGTCGTCTTCTGCACGTCCTCGCCTCGAACTCTGAGCTGGTGATAGCCTGACCTGAGGTCTATCTTCGAGAACCACTGTGCTCCCTTGAGCTAATCAAAGATGTCATCAATCCTCGGTAGCGGATACTTGTTCCTCACTGTCACCTGGTTCAGGAGAAGAAAATTGACACACAGTCGCAAGCTCTCATCCGCCTTCTTGGCGAACAATATCGGGGAAGCCCAGGGTGAAACACTGGGTCGGATGAACCCCTTGCCCTGCAAGTCCTCCAACTGTACCCATAGCTCTCGAAGCTCGGCGGGGGCCTTCCGATATGATGGAGTCGGTATCATGGTTGTCCCGGGGTACAAGTCAATATAAAAGTCTACCTCCCTGTGAGGAGGTAACCCTGGAACGTCATCGGGAAAAACGTCCGCAAACTGATCCACCACTGCAGGAAAACCAGGACTCCATACGTCAACTGCTCCTAGGATGAGGCTACCCAAATGATGAGTGATGGTCTTTCCTCTCCTCCATTGAAATCTATCCAGTACTGCAAAGGCTCCCTTCTCGCCGGTGAAGGTGAACCTGCTCCCGTCGGTGCGTACACATCACACCTTGCGCCTAAAACAGTCAATCTGTGCATGGACCGTAGATAACCAATCCATGCCCAAGATGACGTCGTAAGGCCTCCACGCTGATACAAGAAGATCTCAGCCGAAGCTCTCGCCTCCTAGAGTAAGCTCACACTGCCCGCACCAGTGTGTAATCATCTAGTCTGCTCCTGTAGGAGTCTCTAGCCGTAAGGATCGAGCCAACGGCTCTGTCGGAATCTCCGAGCTCCAAACAAGGGCAGCGGCTATGAAAGAGTGACTCGCTCATGTGTCTATAAGAACTGTAGAAAGGGTGGAATAGACACAGATAGTACCTCGAATCATCTCGGGTGCGCCGTGGTCGTAGGCCTCTGCTGCCTGGAGCTGTGCCTATCTCTGCCCGCCAGCTCTCTGTGGTCGGGGTGGACCTCCTGGTGGTGGTGGTGGTAGAGCCTCAAAGCGCCGCCCACCACCTGCTGCTCGGCCAGCTCCTCTGCCTCGTCCGCCTCCTCCCTGCGGACTGCCACGGTTGACCCTCTGCCTCTGCATCAGTGGTCCCTCAACCGTCTGCTGCTCCTCGGCACGACGGGTCGGGAAATCACGAGCCATGTGACCATGCCCGCCGCACGAGTAGCACTGTCTGCCTTTCGAAAGACTGGCTCCGCGCTGTGTGCCCCGCACTGCTGAGCCAGTGTCCTGAGGTCGTCTGCCTGAAGGTCTGGTCTTCCTGGACCCTTGAGTCATCCGTTGACTACCATCTGCAGAAGACTCTGCCACGTGCCGCCCTGCGGTGGGTCTCGGTACTGGTGTAGACTCAATAAGAAAGCCTTCGATCAAAAGGACCCGCTTCAGTACTCCCGTCTGAGTCGGTATGATGAGGGAGATCAGTAACACCCTGATCTCGTGTCTCAATCCCTGCTCGAAGGTCTGGGCCTGGAAGAATGGGTCCCGTACCATGACGGTCGAGTAGCGCGAGAGATCGGTAAATCTCGCCGAGTACTGTGCGACCGTCATGCTTCCCTGCCGCAGCTGAAGAAGCTCCTGAATGCGCACCGCACAGAGGGTGGCTGGGAAGAACTCCGAGCGGAAGAGGCTCTTAAAGTCTATCCAAAGTAGAGATGTCTCATCATGCACCTGATGCCTAAAGCTCCACCATCGGCCCGCTGCTGCTACGTGCAGTAGGCTCGCCACGAGGATCACCATGAGGTCTGCTGGTGTCCTCACTAGCCTAAAAACTCTTACGACCGCCTCTAGCCAGTCCCCGGCTGCCTGGGGGTCCGTCTCTCCACGAAACCTGGGTGGTCGCTGGTGATGAAACTCATGCAGTGCGCTAAGGCGACGTGCATCGTCAGCGGCTGGTGCTGGAAGTATCAGTGGCTCGGCGGGTAGTGCTACCGCTGGTGCCACTGCTGACAAAGGGCCCTGCACCGAGGCATCGTCGCTCGGTGGGCTGTCATCACGCTCGACACTCGGAACCCTAGCTGGTTGCCGTCGTGGGGCCATCCGGAAAAGGAAACAGGTGCACCACGGTCAGAACAGTATACCTGGTGATCTGATACAAAGTAATCACAAAGAAAACTTGAAACACACACGCAATCAATGTTTTTGTGCATTATGTCGGAAATCAGAAGTCAGGGTCCTGGTGTACGGATATGTCGGCCGCCGCACCAACACGGGACTCCCTGGACTGACAACCACACTCAATAGAATAAACACTATTGCTTCACATAGAAAAGATCAGAGTTCGCGGTAGAACCGAACTCCTCTGATACCAATTTGTCACGACCCGTCCTCGGGGCCCCTGCCGTGACTACCCCAAGCCCGCCTTCCATAGGCCAGGGGTTGGCAACTAGCACCAAGACGTAAATCCCGGTAAAAAGGGAAGGCATTGCCTTTGTAAAGTAAACAAGCACCACAGTGTAAGCAAGCGGAAAAGCAAACACTATGTTAAAATAGAGTACAACTGAAAGTGCGGGAATGTAAATGGGCCAGTATACAGACCCAAAACTGAAAGTAAAGTACAACTCAAAAGGGAAAACAACAACTGTAAAGTAAAAGCTGCTACACCGAGCTGTCCACTAGAAATCCCACCTGAAGGGTGGGTACAGATAGCTCCACTGCTCCACGGGTCCCGCAGTCTGCTCCGAGTACGTCCCACCCAGTGGTCCACCTCCAGGTACCGTCCTGCTTTGCGGGCCTCAACCACGATCAACGTTGTCCGTTGTCTGCAACCAACACAACGTAGTGCGGGGATAGCCCATGCAGGGGTAAGTATAAGCTACTCCGTAGGGACCCTGAGACCCCTGAATGTCTCCCAAAATCCACAACGGATAAACCACAAAGGAAAGATACAATCACGAAGTAACAACTGACACTGTTTAGGTATATGCCCATACATATACCTAAGTCATCATTTCAATACCCTCCAACCTCTGAGCCCAAGTACAACTCAGTCCACACAAGAAAGTATACGTATTCCACACAGGAAAGCAAAACGTAATCCACACAAGATAGCACAACTCAATCCACACAGGATGGTAAACAGGATTCAGCTCACACAGGTATACTCTTTGAAAGAAAATAGAGATGATCATTGATCCATCTAAGTCGTCAGACCCACAATGGATCGATAGGTACTAACCCCCGCAAAGACCCACACAGGATCAGACCTACAGAGGATATGTAGGCGCTGGTTCACACAGGACCGTTGAGCGCTGGCCCACACAAGATCGGACCCACATAGGATTGGTAGCACTGATCTACACATGATCGATGAGTGCTGTAGTTGTCGTCGTCGAATCCACTGAGGATCTCTGCACAGTCGTCGTCACAGTCACAGTAGCAGTCGCAGCCAGCTCTAGGGTTCCCGCACAAAACAAGCTCGTTCGAGAGGGTCCGCTCCACGAGCCGAGAGGATGATACATCAACTGTCACAAACTCTAAAGTTGGTGTATCCAAAAGTTCTGTATCGTCAACAGGAACTCAACGCAACAGACGGCGCGTCATTCGGACGCCCTGTCTGAGAGTTATTGACTTTTTCGTCCCAGGGGCTCGGTTGGTTTTTAAGGCAAAACCAACCTATCCGTACTCCACCTGTGTCCAAACCTCGGGAGGAGTATGCCAAAAGATCCGTCTCACTAAGAGGAACTCAACAAAGCTGACGACACGTCAATCGGGCGTCCGTAGCTCAAGATATGAGCATTTCTGCTCCGAGGACCCGGTTGGTTTCGTGTACGAACCAACCCGGCCGAACTCAATGTATTCCGAAACCTTGCGTGCGATATACCGGAACGGCCGACTAGATCCAAGGATCGCATCGCTGCTGATGGCGCGTCGTTTGGAGATCCGTAGCCCGAGTTATGGGCATTTGAACCTAAACAGTTCGGTATCGGGGGTGTCGGGCCCGGGCGGACCCGTCCCGAGCCCCCCCCCCCCCCGGCTGGCCCGAACCGGGTCTACCCTCCCCGGACAGGGTTGGTCCGGCCCATCGGGGCATGGCCCGGCCTGGCCCGGCCGGCCAGGCGCCGGTCCGGCTCAAGGCAGCGCGCTGCGCGAGCTGATTGAGAAAACGGGGGGCGCATGCCCCCCCATTGTGAAACGGCGCGCCCCCCTCATAATGGGGGGCCGTTTCGGCTGGCCGGGGGAATTAAATTCCCCCGGGTTTCTTCATTCCGTCCGGCCCGACTTGGCCGGCCGGCTTCCTCTCAACGGGACCGGCAAAGGCCGGTCCCCTTTTGGCTTCCAACACCGGTGGCCCGGCTGGCCGCCGGTCTCCTTGTTCCGCCACGGGCCGGAACCGGCCGCGGCCTTGGCCTTCCAGTGTGATGCGACAGCACCGCGCCCCTCCGCCGCGGCCCCGCTCTGGCCGCGGCGCCATTCATTTCCTTCGACGCGGCGCGACGGCGTCGCGTTCTAGAAATTTCTTTCCATGGCACGGAGCGACGGCGCCACGCGTATCATCCGCAATATACCACTTGGTGCGACAGCACCACGTTTTCTCGTACCAACCTCAAGAAAACATAACGAAAAAAAAGAAGAGGGTCGGCCATGTTTGTGCGGTCCGACCCCCTCGCATTATTCGATAACAAAAAAGGGATTTAATCCACGATCATCACCAAGTTGGTATTCACGAACAATTAAATAAATAAAACCCCTACCTCAGTTTCAAGAGCGTAGCACGCCAATAACCCGTAGAAGACAAGCGACGCGGAGGTCGGGCGTCGCGGTGATCGTACGTCGATTCCATTGACGTCGAGGTGTGATCGAAGAGGTACGTCACTAGTGAAGCTTCGTAAGCTGACGAAGAAAGTCCGTGGAGGAAGCTGTGTCTCCTTTCGTTGACACGAGAAGAAGATCGAAAGAAGTGGTGTCGTCGATCTTCGGAAACACACCGGCTGCGAAGAAGAGAAGAGACGACACATCTTTCTCTTCTTATGGTGACGGTGTTCTTCGTCAGAGCCTATGTGTCCTTCGTGTTCTTCGTCGTGGTTGAGGAAGATGAAGAATGCTTCCCAAATTCTCTCAAGGTGGCAAGAGAAAACTAACCAAAATAAAATAAGCTTAAGCCTTATTTTATTTACACAACTTCACCTCTTTGAATTTCAAAAGATTGAAAAACAATAACTCATCTCAATTAAAACTCATGTTGTCAAAATTCAATTGAGTGGAGTTATTGGTAGTTTAAAGGGGAGATGAGGAGTTAGGGTTCGTGTGGGCCCCACCACACTTAATCCTCTCAAGGGAGGTTAAGTGGATGTGGGTCCCACCTCTAACTCCCTTTGGGTGGATATAACCAACATGGATAAAAATAAATTGTGTTTCCACAATTTATTTAACTTCATTTTATTTCCCCCAAAACTAACTCTCAACCCGCATAAAACGCAACCTCGGAAAAGGTCTCCTTAAGCGAATATCGATGCTGCGAGTTTATCGGTGCCCTCGGAAATCGATTCAGGGAACCAGTTCAAAAGTTAGAAATTCCCGCTCGTTCGTTCACTGAACGTACCCAAGCCAAACTTCGGAAAATGATTCCGGGCACACCGGGCCTCGGAATCAGGTGCTGTTCGAATCTGGGCTCTTGTAAAATTCCAAAGAAAATTAAGAAGAAAATTTCCCTTAAATTTTATGGGTATTTACAAAATATGATATATTATTATTTAATAGTTTATTTGATTTAAGATAACCTCTTTGTTCCGGCCCAAAAAACCGTTAAAACATATTTATTTTTCCACTTACAGATTAATTTATTGTTTTACATGGCCTGTAATTATTGTAGTCCATCTATTATCCATTTTCATTTAATCTATTTTTTCCTAAATCGAAATAGTTTAATCTTATGCAAGCTTGAAATACCTCTTAATATATATCTCTCGTACTAAATAAATCACAGATTTTCAATAAATGATTTGATCTCATGTATTGGTGATGTTAATATCATGTATCCTATTTAATTTATTTAATCACACATAGTGATAGAATAGATTAATCAAATGAATGTATTGAAATAATCAAATATATGTACCTCAAAAAAAATTAACTTCCTCAAATCCTAGTATACATTGAAAATATATGTTTACATATTATAAAAAATTGAATACATAAATAAAAATAAAAAATCTTTTCTAAAAGACATGTATTCTTAAAATATTCATCTAGATGAAAAAATATTCAAATTCAATACATAGAGAATAATTTTAAAATAAAAATATTAAAAATAATATTAAATATAATTACTTAATTATTCTGTTGACAATAAAAATTAAATAAAAGGAAAAAATAAAAAAAATAAAAAAATAACCAAAAATAAAACCCAAAAATATATTTTTTAATTTTTATGGAATATTTTTTCCTTTGAATTCAAATGATAATATTACCCTACCACGGATTTTAATAATTATTATTTTTTAATAAATTATGATTTTAAATCATAATTATAAGGAATATATTTTAAATATTGTGAATGACCAACATGAAATAATTTAAAAAATATCGATAGGTTTCATAAAAAAAGTGGAAAAATTTAATAAAAATTATGTAAAAGAATAAATAATATAAAACACATAAAATTCATTTAATGAATTATTTCAAAAAATTATCTAGTCCTCTTTCCCCAATTTCAAGTCACATTAATTTTTTTATTCATTTTATTGAGATATTATCAGTGAAGACACATTCGAGGTTTTATTTATAATAAATTGTTTGTTCCTCATGAATTGAGGAGAATGTTGTATTATTGGTTGGTGGAATCATCTCATAGAATCATTTTTTTAAACTAGACACTTTTGGAATATTTTTTGTCAAAATTCATGATATATGTTGTTTGAAATATTTTTATCACTTGTTGAAAATAATTTTAATACCACTCCATTACAAAAATAGTTCATAAAACCACGATCATAGGTTAACCTACAAACACAATCAAAATAGGGTTATCATCTGAGACTATATAACTCAATGATAAATTTAGAACGTGTGGTTAGGTATGTGTGAGAACCCACTTGAATGACACAAGAATGAATTAAAAAACACTTGTATATATATAATTAACTATAAATTATTTGTGTTGAGTGGAACAATCTGAACATATCAAGGTGCTGGTTTCAGGATAAAACCATAGTGAATGATAATTTTTTAAAGGCTAGGGATAAATTCATTGATCATGGCCATACTCTAAAAGAAATTTTCAGAACTGATAGACATAATATTTATTCATTTTCATAGATTATCTATGGCCTTCTCCTATTCATAACAAGTAGGAAATACACTATAACAACGAAATTGGCTGTGAAAAAAATTCACATAAATAGGCTGTGAAAAAAATAATATATATTAAAAATCATGGAAGTACAAGGGAACAATTTAATATAATTGAAATGAAAAACACTATAATATTTTAATAATTCACTTAATGAATAATAAATTTTTTCAAAAAGTACTAAAACATTTATTTTAAAATTAGTGAAGTTTAATATAAGAATTTAATAGTTTAAACACAATTTTTGTTTCTTCTAGATTAAAGATAAAATTGGTGGGTAGTAAAGACATAGATATTGTTGAAAATTAAATAATAACATAAGAAACTAATTATTAAATTTTTTTTTTCCTTGAAACAATATATTATTCATAGAGTAAATTTTATTGATACATGATATACCCATAAATTAATTAGGAAATACATTATAACATCTTCATATAGTCGAATAATTTTTTTTGAATGATTATATTGAATTTTGAGTGAGTATGATCTATTTAATATTTTTCAACTATGACTATCATTTACCATTATTCCTTCTTAGTTAAAATCTATATGTCATACTTTATAAAAAATTATCTATCCTAGTAACGATTTTAATAACCATATATATATTTAAAACATTTTAAAAACATCATTTATAAACATTTATAAGAAATATTTGAGTTATATCTACCTTACTTTCATATTTGAATGTTATTGGATTAGGTCATTTATTTTTCACTATTGTGGTAAATGATGAGTTGATTATTATTTATAGACAAATATTTAATTGTTATTAATTAATTATATGTACTCAAATAAATATTTATAATGATGTATTGTGTTATATTTTCATATCAAAAGTATTTATTTTCAATTTATGATGATGAGATCAGTGAAGAGTTTGTTTCAGTAATTTAATTGATTGGTGGTGTGTAATTATAATTATAGGGTGGATATTACATTAAAAATATTAAAGAAGTATTTATTTAATTATTTTTATTTAATATCACATTATATATGTTTTCTTAAGTTATCCATGATAGAAAATACTATATGAAAATTCTAATTTTGCATTTTTTTAGAGTGGTAGTTTGATCTTATGCATGAGTGATGTGTTCCATTTCACATAATATAAAGAAAATTGAATTTATTTAAAAAAATCAGAGTCGTAAATTTTTATTACGTGTCATATTTATTCCGAAAATATCACTATTTAAATAAAAATTAATTTCAGTTATTAATAATGTATCGTCTCTCCAATATAGTTACTAGTCAACACAAAACAAAAGATATAATTTAATTTTTTGTTTAATAGGGAGAGTGTAAAAAATGTATATTGAATTGTTAAAATAAAATTTATGAATATTAATAATACATATATTTTCATATTTTATTGGATTGTGTTGGTTTTATGTGTTTGAATAAGATAACAAAATAATGAGCTCAATAAAGAATCTTACATATCCTAATTGATGTTCTCTATTAGAAAACAAAACATAGATCCCAAGATTAGTCTTTTTGTAATAATAATTATTCTAGGACATGGAGATATAAATTAATATAGACTAGGGTAGAGTTTTTATAGATCTACGTCTATAGAAATGGTGCAGAAATTTGATTGAATTTTTTTAAATTTATGAGAGTAGAAAAATGAATCTTTTATAAATTCCTATTATATTTTCATTTCTAGAAGGAAACTATTTAATTATAAATGGCGAAAAATAAGGAAATAATTAATTTTGGGGTGATATTAGGATTAAAATTCACCAAAAACTCATTCTCACAAACTTTTAAAAACATGTTATTCTTTTCATGAGATGATTTGTTTTATTTTTAAATTTTTTTCCATAGTAACTAGATTTATCCCAATTAATATTCATTTTGTTAAAAATATAATCCAATGAATATATCAAAAATTTATATTTAATAAAAAAATTAAAAATTATATCATTTAATTAAATTTCTAAAAAATAGAATAATATTTAACTTAATGAACTTTCTATATAGAATAAATATTTCACAAAATATGTTGATTTCACATTTAAATGTTTTTATAATTATGTGTTGTTTATTATAAGTTAATTTAGTGTTAATAAACTCAATATAAGTTTAAAATTTATTTCAGTTTAATTTTATATAATTTATGAATTAAATTTAATATATAAATGTTACATGGTGTTAATTAAATAATTCATTGAAAATAAGTATTTTACCATGGTCACAGTTATTAACATTATTCATAGAAATCTTACGTTTATACCAAAAATTATTTGGGGGGGGGGTTAATATAAATTTTCTATAATAATTACAAACTTATATTCCATTTTAATAAATAAAATTATTATATTTGGATAAATTAATTTTCCTTATATCCAACTTCATGCATTAAAAAAATTACTTAACGGTGTATTTTCGGGAATGTGATTATCATTTTTTATTATATATTTATATAATGATTTTTTATGGTGGAATCATCAAATTCATAACTTGAAATTTAATGGACACAAATTGTTGTTAATTATAATGTCCCAGGGTTCTCTTACATACATATTACATATTTTTATAAGAATATTCACTAAATTGTATAGACACACACATGAGGACTATACTAGTTTTAATTCATTAGAAACTAGGTTTAATACCATCATATTTTGATATTACTATTAAACATCTCCCATAATGATCTTCCAATTTAGTAATATTTATAATAATACCCTAATTAAGAATATTCTTCATAACCTGGGGAAATTAAACATAAGAAAGTTTGAGTTCATGTTCTATAAAAGGGAAACAAGGGAGATATATAATAAAAACATGTACATAATGTTCTGATGACATAAATCTAATATCTGGAAACCATAACCTTAATTTTAAATATCATAATATTGAATCATGGACTAATTATCTATTGTTCATAATAGTTGATTATTGTTGAAATCAATGAAAATGAACCATAATAGAATTACTTTGGAAAATTATATTAAATTTTTTCATATGCATATTAATAGATAAATATTAAAATTTTGGTCAAGGATCATTTCCAATTATATAATTTTGGGTTGGGTTAATTCCCCAAACCATCATAGTAGTTATGTATCACTCCCTTGACCATCATAAAAGACAATTTTCTTTACTATATATTGTTCACTCTCTATTCTAGTCTAGTCTATCTCATGAGATACAAATTTGTACCCAATGAATTAGCAAGCGTCATAATTCCCACCCATTACATTATAAAAAACTAAAATATGTTTGAAAAATGATAATTAAACCTGATACACATCATAAACCATTTAATGAAATGTATTTCATAAACATTTCACTATTTCATAACCTGTGGAAAAGATAAGAGTTCCCGAATCATTTCATCATTTCATAATTGAAAAACTCATTGAAAAAGAAACTGTTTGATTAATAATTTTTTTGTTTAACACATGGAAGATAAATATATATCTTTTAATAATTAAGCATTAATAGAAATAATAATAATGGTATCCATGGTTTATATCCACAATAAATCATATTTTACATCAATGGATAAATTTTTTGATGAAAAATTATTTGGAAATATCATTTAAATGAATTAATGAGGGAAAAAAATATTCTATGATAATTACATTTAAAAACATAAAAAAGTTTTGAATCATATTTTAGAATATCCTTGATTACATAAAAAGGTATCTTTTAATATAATATAATACATTTTATCAAAAACATATCGTTTCCTTTTGAAAAAATTATTTTCGTAAAACATAAAACACTTTCAAAAATAGTTTCACATTCGAATAATTTATCAAAAATAAATGAAATTTATAAATATTAAAGAATGAATTTTTATTGAAAATAAAATTTTAAACCATTAAAAAATCTTGGAATAACTGATCATTCATGATAGTGGGATGTAATTTCCATGTTGTGAATGGTAAAAAAATATTCTTTTTCACATTTTATTTAAAATTAAAAAGGGAATTTATTAGAAAATTACATGAACATTCCATTGAAAATATTTTCAAAAAATATAGATAATTTGTTTTTCAAATATTCTTAATGAATCGTTTAGATAATGTTAAAAAACTAATATATTGTTAAAAAACTCTATTTTGGATGAAAATGGGTTTTCGTATGCGAAATGAAATGAAATTTTTTTTATTTAAAACATTAATTTAAACTCTTGAGTATATAATGATAAAAAAATTAAGAAAAAACTTATTCTCAATAAATAACATGATGAGAATACAATTCATGGTTTTCTTCAAGTTTGAATCATAATATTTTATTATTCGAATCACATTCATAAATAATCTCGATAAATGATGAGCTTGTAACTTATAATATTTACCACATTGGAAACATCTAATTATACACCACATTAATGGTATACCCTCATTTGGATATTTAAATATCAATAGTTTTCATTATAATCAACCATAAATATTTTCATGGGTTTTATATACAACACATAAATGAAATAAACATTAAACATAGCATATGCCTCACTGATGTAAGAAAGTGAGACCAAAATCTCTTACTACAATGGAAATATTTTGAATCATAATCCAAAATAAATCTAAATAATTAAATTAAAAATTATCTATCATTAAAATTATTATATTCATGATATATGATTCTAAATTTTAGGTATATAGAAAACATAATAGAAATATGTCGTGAATTTGCATATGTCTCATAGAAATAAAACATAGTTTAAAAATCATTGACTTTTAGTCTCAACATCCTTAGTACAGATTCGAAACTACCATATAATAAATATCATATTATTATTAATCTATTATAAAAAATTATATATATTTTACCATATATTATTTATATATGAGAATATATTTCAGATTTATTAAAAAATACATATTAAAAAACCATTTTCTTGTAATAACCACTTATTTTTATATGATTTAGTTTTTTTTCATATTACCTTGATAATGGTTCAATAATTAAATAATAACCATTTTTATATAACCATTATACATTTAAAACAAATCATGAAATATTATTTTGATAAATTATGTATGTTGCATTCATAGAGATGGCATGTCTTATGTTTTCAGGCGTAACATTTCCATTTTTCAACGATCATTTTGGAAATGGGGTAAGTAATATTTTATCAACATATAATTATAATAATATCATATGTGACATATAATTTATTTATATATAATAATATAAATCTTCCTTAATGTGTAGTGATGAAATGAGAGAGTCACATCACTTTGTGAAAGTGGTAGTCCTCATTTATATGAATGATGTTATCGTCTTAAAATGAGTGAAAATGTATGAAATAAAATGGTAAAATAATAATTAATATTGATAAATGATTCATTAATATCATAATAATTTCATGTATATCACATATATTTATCCTTATTATTTCCTTGTAAAGTAATAGTGAAGAATACAAATCATATCGCTTCGTGAGATGGTAATATGTCGTACACATGACAAAGGTTTTTGTATCCCCCTCTAGAATGTAATGTAATTAATGATTATATATGATATAATGACTCAATATGTATATTAGTATTATAAATACTATATATATACATTATATCCATATTCATACCAAACCTTGAAATGTGGTAATTGAAAAATGAATGACATTAGTTCTCAAGATTATATACTTCAGTACAAATGAATGATGATTTCATAACCCATTTGGTAGAAATAAATATGGTTTTTGGTAATTTTATTAAAATAGAAACATCTAAGTATATTCAATAAACTTAGGATATTATATCAACATGGATTTATAACAAATTATGAAGATGAAGAACGAAATAAATAAAATGCCATGTTAAAAAACATTACCTATTCTTCGGGTAACATCTTTATTTTTCCCCCAAAACCTTCAAATAAAGGATTTTTTAAAACATAGCGCTTCTATTATGATATGAGGGTATTTTAAAAGTTATTTTTCTGAGTTATTGGGTGAGTATAAATGTATTTAATTTTTGAGGAAGGGAGGATTGTGGGTTTGTTTTTATAAGTGAGGTGAGTGGCACACATCTATGGTTTCAAAAAGGTAATTGTGAACCTTGATTTTTATCATGATATAAAGACAAAAAATAGATTTTTATAGAATATTATAAATTATAGTGTCCAAATTTTTTTATATTATTTATTTTATTCAAGTTTTTAGCCCATTTTAACTTTTTTCTTTTTAGTTTGACCCTCCGATAAACCAATTTTCACCCTAACCATAATAATAATTTTTTTATATTTTCACTATTAACATTAGGGAAACAATATTAGGACCATATTAAATAATATAAATTTTTAAGAGCCATATATTTAATAAATTATATATTATTTAATTTACATAAGTTGAAAATTTTAGGTTGAAATTAATCCCACATATATGAAGAGAAATCAGGTATTCAAAGAGAAAATGTTTATTTGTATAAAAGATTTTATAATCAATTTACACATTAAATTAATTAAAATGGCCAATATTGGACCTATTTAAATTTATTTTAATTAATTTATATTAAAAAATGAAAACAAATTTAATATTCTAAAAAATTTATTAAAAAAGAAAATATTCAATTAAAATTCAGAATTTTTTACAACTCATCAAAAAATTAATCTTTTCCAAAAAATATATAAAATTAACCCGAAGATAATATTTATATGATGAATTAAAATATAAAGTTTGTTTTTTATAATAAATTTCATAATTTTTTGGATACATATATTTTCATAAAATCCCATAGACATGAAAAATTAGATGGTTTTTGAGAAGTTTATTTTTTGAAGAACAATATGATTTCATATTATATCTATATGTAAAAATAATAAATGTTTTAATGTTAATTATAAATTATTGATATGTAATAAATTAATTAAATTTGTGATCTTTAAAATTTTTTATATTTTAAGTAATTAAAATTGGGAAACATTATACACTTTAAATAAGTTATCAAACAACTCTTTAATACCCAAAATGTACTCATGATAAGATCTAAAATGATGTTTATTCTAATGTAATTTTGGGGATTAAATATAAATTTAAAATATAATAGATAATTATATTTTCTAATATTATTGAAAATAAATTATTATTTTAAAAAAATATGTATTTTCACTAGTCACTAAAAAATAATATTTTGTTTGAAAATTCCAATAATTTAACTAAAAATTAATTTCATTATAATGATCTGAAAAAATTAAGTATTATTTATCCAATAAATCATATAATATATCTATAAATTTAATAAATTTTTTCACATTAAAATCAACAAAAATCAATTTTTTGGAAATAACATGATTTTAATATAATTAAATTACTAAAAAATTAGTGATTATTTGCATGTGAATTTATATGTAAATTTATATTGAGTTGGAAAACTATATTTATATGTCATAATGTGGAAAATAATATTTATACCCACCAGTTTAATAAATTGGTTATTATTTTACTTTTAAAATAAGATTATATAATGCTTTGTTGATCCTTGATGTCTAATTCATTCATGCTATTGAAGAATGTCATTATTTCATTTAACATAAGATAAGATCAATTTTCAATTTAATAAAATATATCTAATATTTTTAATTCATTCGAAAAAAATTATTAAATATCTGGATATTTTATTGTACCCACTTAAAAGGATTTCCCCTCTCAAAATTCATCTCAACCACCTATAGGTTACAATTTGAAAATTCATTCATAGAAACTAACATTTCTAATTTAAATAATAAAAATTATACTAAAAATTGAATGTTTGAAACAGAAATTTTACATAAGTTAACTCATTATAATGTTCCCATATAAGAGAACATATATAGGATGTTACAATTTGGTCATGGAAGAAATAAAATCATAGAGTCATGTTGATCATTTCTTACATGAAGTGATTGTTATAAAAAAAGTAAACTAAAGAGGTATATAAATAATCATTGATATCATAAAATAAAAGATAATTGGAAAAAATTATTGTTCCAGATTCATTTTCTCAATGTTGTATAACTTTCATGATAATTTGTACAAACGTTATTTCATTCCATTTCATAAGAACAATCTCACCCATTGGTTGTTCATTAATCAATTTCCACATCATATAGTACTATAATAGAAAAAAATTTCATGTTTAGAGAACTAAATATGATCAATAAAATAAAGATAAGTAATTAATTATATCTTGATAAAAAAGAATAAAATTGTTGATCCAATAGGGATAAATATTTATATAATGTTGTAAAATACTAATCTCTAAAACCTCATCCTAAAATTAACATAAACAATCTCATAAATGGTTAACCCTATAACCATTTTAAAATTCATAACTTATAAATAAGGAAATAAAATTTCAAAATTTCAACATTAAATAAATTCCCCATATATCATAATGTTTTCCCTGATTATCACATTCAAAAAAATAAGAATACATTGAAAGTGTACTCCCTCGAACCAGAGTAATAACTTTAATTTAAAAAAATTATTTTAAAGATAAATTCTTCATAATTTCTAACATAAATCCTATATTATTTCATGTAGTCCTTAAATCCAAAAATATATCTACCCCCATCAATGATAACTTAAACCACTTATTCAATAAATTATTATTTAGTTCCAATGTAATAATTAATATACAATTTAGTTATTCCTATCAAATATCTCATTATCCCTATATCATTATGTCAATATCAAGAAAAAAAATAAGGGTTATATTACCCTAATTAAAATATCAAATAGGAATTAAATAACTCTTCTAGTAAAAATGTACCATTTAACATATCTCTTTTCCAATAATTAAAAAAAAAATTCTGAAAAAATCCTTATATATTTAATACTTCAAATAATGTAATCCCTGATTTAAAGTACATAAATATTTTAATCATTACACTTACTTCTCATGCCATTAAATAGTATTTTTCATTTTTTTCCTAAAGAACTCTTTATATTAATATAACATTAATAGTATCATAATAATAAATAAAAACTAAATTAATTTCACAACCTTATTGATTATATTAATTATAATTCCCCTTTGTACACCAATTTTAATTATTCCATAAATTATTGATATAAAAAATTCAACATTTAATAATTCCGAAGAGATTCCATTATTACAATCATTTTCATTAAATGAGATTTTCATTTCGCATTTTGATTTTAATTAACTATGTGTTATTATTTAACACTATAAAAATTTATTTTCATCTATTTTAGAATATCTCTTTTGTATTTTTTTCACAAATTCTTCACATATAGTATTGTTAATCATCTTTTATCCATGGTTTTTATTACTTGAAATCTCAGAAAACCCTATCATTATCAGCCATAGACTTATCCTTAGAGGCATACCATTAAACATACTTATAAATTTCTATAGGGATCTCACTAATTATTTCTCATCCATGTTTCCACAAGTTAACTAAACCATTCCTCTGATGACAAAAATAATGACCTAGGTTTCTCATATATAGATAGAAAAACATTTTAGACGAATATTAATTAAATTAAACAAACACATGCATGTATACCATGATAGTTTTTTTATATTTTGAAATTAGTTACAAAATCTTCTATTTTTATGATGTATCATAATCATCTTTCATAATGATTTTCCCTATTATTAAACTTTACAAACATACCCTATTTACAAAATTTCTGAAAACCCATGGAAACAAAACATAAGAAAGGGTGAGATCAAGTGTTCAGTAAGGGTATGAATGTCATATAGTTAATAATAACAACGAAATAGAGATATCAGAATGGGGACACTCTGAAAACACTCATATTTCTAATGGATGATTACCAAGACCATCATAATAGTAAAGGTTACTTACATAACCTGGATCATGCCATGTTCTAGTACAACCTATTTCATTAGATATAAAACATCACCCAATGCATTCGATTGAGATATATGTCTTAACAATCCCATAATGAAATATATACAAATGTGTGAAAACAAATCATAAAAAATTTTAAATATCATAACCCAAAATATAAAATGGATTTTATTCTTAATTAATCATATAATATCCATTATAAAAATTACATGTTTCATAATTGATTAATCATTGAATAACCAATGGGGAAACTAGTGGGTTCCATAAAAAATTTATCATGTTTCTCCCTATGGTAGAGAAATGAGTTTACTTCCTTTACAAACCATTCAAATATTTAATAATATTTATATCATTCATTCTTATCCTAAGTAATGATTATATTACATCAAATTATTTAATATTAGTTGTAAAAGGATTTTGAAATATATTTGAAATATTTCCTATGAAAATTAAAATTTATTAAAAATCCATTTTTTGAAAAAATAAAACATTTTTAAATTCCTTCTATATTTAAAATAAAATTGAGTACATATAGAGGTCGATCTAGAAAATAATTTAATATATTTTTTGAGGAATATATCCATCTATCTAAGAGAATAGATTTTTTTAAATCATAAAACCTTCCAAAATCCTTTTAACATTGAAATATTTAATTTTTAAAAAATGAGAATATATAAAGGCAAACAATTTCATTGAAAATAACATTGTTAACATGAAATGTAATCTTGAAATCATTTACTATTTCTTACATATAGAAATATTTTTCATTGGATTTATGAAAAAATAAATATTATTATTACATTTTAGATAAAGAAATGGTATTTTTTAGAATATCTCATGAAGAATCATTTAAAGCATTTTAAAATTGAATAAGACATAGAAAAAAATTGTATAATAAATCATTTAGATATTTATAAAAATATTTTTTATAAACATTTTTATAAAACATTTATTAGGAAAATGAAATGAATTTTCCACTAATAATAGAAATAAGCATAGTCTTTGATAAAAATATTATTTTGAATTATTTATTATATGAAGATAAGAAGATGAGTGAAAGAAAAATAATATCATGAAATAAAAATAATAGAAGAATATTATTGAGTTTTTTGATAGAAGGATCATAACATTTTTCATCGGTAACATAATCATAAAAACACTAATTAAACAATCATAATGTAAACTAATATCATCACCACTTTGTCAACATTGAATAATAATCAACAAAAAAATGATATCCTAAAATTGGTGTTTATAACCAAATAATTTTCAGTATAATAATAATAAATTTCATTAATAGTAATTATTTAAACAATATAATAGAAAAATGTTGTGAAAATGGATTGATTCTCATGAAAGTAAAAACATGAGATGGGAATCCCCTACTACTTTAGTAATGTTGTGAATTGTAAGACAAAATATATCTTTAAAAAAATGAAATATTAAATCACATTAAATGGATGATGTTAATGATGTTAAATTTCAAAGGGGATATATATACACTACAAAAATTAACTTAGTGGTGAATTTTTATATCTCTTCCAAAAATAAAAGTGATACTAGAAATCTGGTATCTTATGTCTTGATATCATTCATGCATGTTCAAACACCCTATATATTAACTATAAGATAATTATAAATCTATTATAGTATGATATATACATTTATAATGGCATACTGTATTTACATATGGCCATTTATTTCAAGTTTTTAAAAATTCCATGTTAAAATCACATTATCAGTTAACAATGACAATGTTTCCAAATATATTATTATTTATTATTATTATTATAATTAATATTCTAATAGTTGAGTCATTAAATAATTTAAATATTTATAAATAAAATATGATTTTTTACTAATTATTATATTTGGTTTTGATAAATTAATTATGGTGTGGTCATGGAGATGGTTGGTGTTATGTACACATGAGTAATATTTACATTTTTTGATGTCATTATAGAAAAAAGGAAGTACTATTTTTTCAATAATTATAATAATATAAAAATTACATATTTTTTCATTAAATATTTATATATATAACCCATGCTGTGTGATGATGTTCATAGAGAGTCACAAAACTTTTCTAAGGTGGTAGTTCTCACCAACACAAATTATTTTGACTTCATTCAGTGTGTGAGAAAAATAAGAAATTAAATTATATATTATCCGTTAAGAATGATAATTATTTCATAAATAAAATAATTATTTTATTTTTATCATATATATTAGTCCTTATCAAATTTCATGTAATGCGTTAGTGAAAAATGACTCTCATGACATCGTGAGGTTGTATTCCACCATAAACATGATCGACATCATCGTATGTTCTACGAAATGAATTAAAAATTGTATATATGATATAATTAACCTATAGGTATATTTATTTCATAAATATAATATACTAATTCATTATATTTATTATCATACCCAATCGTGAGTGGTGGTAATGGAAAAATTATTGACCGTAGTTCATGAGGAGGTAGTTCGTTATACAAACGAATGATGATTTTGTAACCATTATTATTAATGTGGATATAGTTTTATTCCACTATATTAACTAGAAAACATCTCAATATATTTATTATACTAATTTTATTATATCATTATTTTTATTAAAAAATTTATGAGTTTTTAACACGACAATATTTTATGGTATGTATCTTTTAAATGTTAATATTTTCAAAAGCATGTGTTATACACAACATCTATATTAAATGAACAAAAAATTATAATTATGAAGTAATAATTAAATTTTAATAAATAAATATTATTAACCACATTACTATATTTTTCAATTATATAATCATAATTAATTTTAAAATTCAACTTATGTGTTTTATAGACATCATATAAAAAGATGTCCATTTTTATGCATATATAGCTATATTTTTCTTATGTAAGTTTCCACCTTTTAACGGTGCACATGTTTAAAAACTAAAATGTGCGACATTTATAAATTCCATTTTACAAAATATAATTCATTTTTTAAATATGAATCTCAATATTTACTTTGGAATATTTTCTTATATTTCTTTGATATGTATAATTTTTGGATGAATTGTAAAAAATAATTCATTTTAAATGAAAATTTACATTCCATCTAAATATAATTTCATGTTAATTATTATTTCAAATTGTTTTTAGTGTGAAACTAGACCATTAATGAAACTATTAATTTAATTATGTGTTTTTATTATATTTAAAATTTTATTTTCATATAAAAATATTTCAAACTTTCTTTCGTTTTTAATTTAAATACATATTTTCACACTCTGTCTATGTGGGTAATTTATAAATAATTTTATCCAATTATGTGTTTTTAATTTATAAAATTGGATTCAATATTTTGAATTAGAATTTCAATTTTTTTTAAATAATCCCATTTGTTTTTTTTCAAATATGAATAGTAAATTTAGTAATTTTATATTCCAAAGATAAGTGTAAACTAGATAATAAAGGGTAGAAAGAGTTTTATAAATATTTTATATCTACCTTTTAACATTCCTTAATTTTATTTGATGTATTATTTTTAATAAAAATCATCCATTGGATGATATTATGAGCTTTTTGATTCACTTGTATGACTTTAGTTCATTTATAATATTTTATTGTAATGAAAACTGAAAGATGTCATACTATTGTTTATTATATTTAAAATTATTTAATACGGGGTTACATAAAGGATATATTCTAAATAAATACAACTTTGAAATATAAATTAGTTATCTTCATCATGGAATTTTTTTTAGTGAAGAAAAAATTACCCTAAATAATTTTCAATGATGATTCAATAATTTTTTCATTTATAGAAATTTAAAATAAATGATATTTAAAATATTAAAATAAATATAAATTGAAATAATTTTTATTATAAATCATTTTTCTAGATACTTTTTAAATTTTAGTGATGTTTTAAAATAATTTTTTTGAATATATATGGTACAATAGATTTTTTTTGATGTCCAATTAATGAATAGTTTTTAAATTGACATTTATGATATATTATGAAAAAACATAATAAATGATATAACATTATTAAAAATTTTATATTTCCCAAAATATTGGTATAAGGATTATAATGTCATACATTCTACAATTATGATTTGTTTTTCATTTTATAGTAACAATATTGACCCGCAAAGACTAAAAATCCATGTTTTCATAGTAAGAGTTAATGAGATTAAATAAGGTTTAAAAAAATATATGTGTATGAATGTTATATAAACTTATATAAAAAGTATTTAATGAATAGTATTTTACTCCATTAACCCTATTGTTTAATTAAATTTTTTTAATGTACACTTTTAGAAATAAATAATTTACATGTTATTTAATCAAATATTTTTACAAAATGTCACAATCTTTATATTTAATATCTTTTATGTTCCAACATAAGAAAAAAGTAAACATATTAATGATATTAAATGAAATTTTTAATCATAATGAAATTAATATAATAATAATATTTTATTTTAATTTTTTTATAAATTATATAATTAACATAAATTCTTCTTCAATATTAAAATGGTATTTATTATACAATTCGAAATAAATAATTGATTTTCAAAATATTATTTTTGATATATTTTTGATGTGTTAATGGGTCTATGTAATTTTATAATTCAAGAGGATAGATTAGAGCTGTTTGAAATTATGATAATAGAATTAACACTTTTCCATGATGTATTTAATGTCAAATTAATGGAATAATATCATTTTTGACATTATTTATATTTTATTGAATAGTTATATTATTAAATAAGTTAAATTCACAAAAATAGATAAATAATCACAAGTTGGAAAAATTGTGGAAAAACATACATCCCATATTCTTTTATATTCCCTTTTACGTATTTCATTTTATAGTTTCATTATTTTTTACTAATATTTTTGAAATTTGTATAAGTACCCCTCACCTCAACTGTAAAAGGGAACATCCTCAATCACTTCCTCATACGAGTTTGATCCATCCATATCAAAAAACCTAAAAATCACCATTATAAACCAATTTATGTTCGTTCTAGAGGTAATGGTTCCTCCAAAAACACCTACCAAATAACATTTAAGAATAGATTAATAAAATTCCACTAAAGAATATGTAATTGTCTTTATTAACTCTTTAAATTTTGTTTCTTCTTCAACATCCTTTCCATGTATATTTTATTGGAAAAATTAATTACTACATTATACTATTTCTTTTCTTATTTTATTATAATTGTTTTATAACCATAATCCACCTTTTATCTATATTATGAAAAATTAAATCACCTCATGTGCCTACGTACGGCTTATTGTCTACATGTTGGTTTTTAAAATGTATTTCATTTCAAAATAACATGGATGGTGATAATGATTGAAATAGTTGACATATATAATAATTATGACATGATATTTATTATTTCAAAATTAATACCCAATCTAATTCCTTACCATTTCACCATTAATAGAATGATTTCATTTCTGGTTTGTATGTATGGCTTATTATCTCCATGATTTGATGTGATCCATTTCCCATGTTCAATATTACTTAGTGATTACAAAAATATATAAAATTAATAAATATGATATATGTGACATCAATATCATTTAAGAGATGATGTAACTATATCAAATTGAAAACAATTGGGATATAAATGAAGAAATCATGCATAGGAAAATGATGTCGTTAACACCTGAAATCTGAATATTAATGAAATATTATTATAAAAAGAGTAATAAAATGATATATCATGATAATATGTGATGTTATATACATTAATATGGTTGTTTATAAATTAGTAATTACCTTTAAAGCATTGTGTGTTAGTTAAAATCATGTTCAATTAAATAAATACATAAGGAAATTGTTTTTCTTGTATTGTTATTTACTTCTATGAGATATTACCTATTAACCTTGTATTTTTTTGTGGTGGACATCCCATTTGATATATCATATCATTAATCCATTTATCGTTATTGTATTAATTATTTCATATTATAATTATATACTAATATATGGATATTGAGTCAAATATTTCAAAGTGGTGTTGGACACATTGATTTGAAAATATGATTTTAAATAATTTTTTGATATATGAGAAATGATTGGGAATAGATGACATGGGTGGGGATCGATTATAAATAGCTAAAAGATGAACTGATGGGACTTGTGAGACATATTAGTTTGTGGAAACCATTTCTTGTATGTTTCCATGTAGGATTACATTGGCTTCTACCCACATACACAAACCATCATAAAAAATGATTTGATAGTATTGTGGTGTATGTTCTAGATACATGACATCCAATAAATAATAATTTCATTAATTTAGATTTCATATATTATTATCTTTATTTTTTAAACTATGATAAAAATATATGGATACTTTTTCTTGATTAAATGGAATGTTTTCTCATTATATTACCTTTTCATATTGATTATACTTATTAATTAAATTTATCTTTCAATGTACTTAATCCTTACATAGAATTTCATATCACCACATTAGTTTTTCCCAAAAATTCCACAAATATTATTATGATGTATTTGTGAGTTTATGAGAATAGGAATAATGGTGTTCAAAAATTAAATAATTTTTGTAATTTATTTTTATAATATAATTTTAATTTCAAATATGTATCATGATCACTAAGAATAAAACTAATCAGTCCCTTAGGATGTGATTACTTGTATCTCTATCAACGTAATAAGTAAGATACCTGATATTGGATACATGATTCCCAGTCAATACAGTTGGTATTAGAGATTGTATAGTAGAAACCATGGGAACTAGATATAAAAAAATAAATAATATAGAACCTTACCCATTGGTTTAGTATTTGTTAAAATGTTATTTAAGGAATATTATATTTGAATTTGGGGGACATATTTTCAAAGGTAAGGATAACAGTTAGGGTTTATTTGATCTTTTAATTTATGGTAATTACAGGTATTTGTATTATTGGTAACAAAACCTGAAACATATAATGTAACCTTTGTGTTTAAAACATTTCATTCCTTTTGAATATATTTTGGTAAATTTTTGGATTATTTTTATATTTTTTGGTTAATATAAATATTTTATTATAAAAAGGATGACCTGAATGATAGGTGACAACCCGTTTCATTCGTCAAGGCCATGGGTTTTGAACCCACAACCGAAGGGTGACAAGGCTATAGTTCAACCACTAGCCTACATGAAGTCCTTGTTTGTGTGAAATGTTTTTGTTAAACAGTCTAATCTAAAATGGTTGTTTTTATTTTAGAGACATCATTTTATCATATAGATATTCTTGAGATTAAAAAATTCATTTTGGGATTAATTTATTAATGTTACTTCAAATGATGATGTCTATCTTAGGAATCATATAAGATTAAGGCTAAAAATATATGATGAGGTGTAATGGATGAAATTTATTTAAGGGTAAAATATTATATTATTTTGGATTTATGGATATTTAGTTTATTTATGATAATGGTTATCATTTTCTGGAGATTTTTTGAATTAAACTATAAATTGTTTTGGTGTGAGACATTAAGAGTGATTCATTTTTCATGAAAGACTAGGTGTTCATACAATTATCATTTATGTGTTCCAATATAATTATCTTATACTTTTGTGGAAGGATATATATTTTAGGAATGTTCTATATTTTACATTGGGTATTAATATTGAATTTTAGAGGATAAAGTAATTTTTCCTCATATATAGGTTTATTATTCTAGATTAATTATATAATAAAATCTTACCCATTTTCTTTTTGGTTAATTTATAAGGACAAAAGGAATATATAGCTATATTATTTTGATTTTTTGAATCATATAAGTTTATTTGAGTTCTTTTGGATGGATAAAATCAACTCAAATACTTATGATTTGGATAAAAAGACACGTTTTCAGTATAAGTTGATTAATGTATGTAAGTATAACTATCATGAAATTATTTTTCTTTATGTTATTTTTCATGGAAGTAAATTAAATCCTTAACTTCAGAAAATGTATTTTCTAATAAAAATCTTATCCATTTACTTTGATCAATGTCATTTTAAACCATGACATATTTATGATTTTGTGATGGTTAGCTTTTTTATGACCCAGTTCACTATCACAATCAAGTGGAACTAGATAAAAATATTTCTATTCTGTGTCCATGATTTCAATTTACACTAATTTTCTCTAATTACAAACACTATTTTTTTTGTATCCTTCACAACTCCCTTTCAATATTATTAAGAGGATATCTTATTAACCCTAGTTCTGATATATGTTTTCCACAAATGAGTTTTTATGTATCAAAATTTGATTTCATGAAGTGAAATATCAAATTAATAGGACATAATTTTTTCAATTAGTATAGAATTTAACACCCCAATATTTTATAGTATGTCTATTTTTCATATTGATATTTCGATAATCTTATGTTCCATGCAACAACTAGATTAAATGAATAATGATGTATTATTATAACATATCGATTAAATTGGTGGTAAGGAATAATATGAAATTAATTATGAAATTTATAAATTATATATCAAATATAAATTTTAATATTCATCTTATGTGTGTTCTATAAATGATATTAAATTAATTCCACTTTTATACAAAAAACATCTACAAATCTAAAGTTATCTTTTCCGACTTTTAATGATTAAATAATTTTAAAAATAATTTTTTTCACTTATTACAAATATAATTGAATAAATAAAATAAATTTTTGAATGAGGAATATAAAATTTTTCTTTATATTATTTTTTGTATTTTTCTAATATTTTTTTATAAATTGTAAAAAATAATTCATGTTAATTGAAAACTGAATTTTCATTTAATTAAAATATGACATGATGTTATTTATTAATTATATTTATTATATAATTTGATTATTATACATATTTTTATTCAATTATGTTCATTGTTATATTTTTTATATTGAATTTTGATATTTAAACATTACAAAAATTTTCATTTTTTATCTTTATAAACAAATTTTCCCACCCCATCTATGGAATTAATATTAAATTACTTTTTTCCCAATTATGAGTTTTTAAATTTGAAAAATTGATTTAATATATTTAATAAAAAAAATTCAAATTTATTAAATAGTTTCATTTTTTTTAGTCTGAATAATAAATTTTGTAATTTTAATAACAACTGTTAAGGGTAAATCGTGTAATTAAGGGTAAAACTAATATTAAAAATAGAGATATGAATGAAAATAAATGTAAATTTTGATAATAATGAAACTATTTCAATTTATAATATTTTAATTTTAATTTTTATAATTTATTATTTTTATAATATCTTATTCAATGCTAAAACTGTATTATTTTAATTAACAGAAAAATAAAATATTTTATTAAATTTTTTTTAATTTTGATATTTTTTGGATGATTTATTGTTTATAAAAAAAATTATTGATCTATAAGATATATTAAAAATATTTTCATGCATTATATTCTAATTCTAAAATGTTTTCATTTATTTGTAGTCAAATAAATTGAATAGTATGAAGTTTTTCTATAAAAAATTTTTACTGAATTAATATGTTATTGAATTATTAAAAAATATCAAAATTGTGAATAATAAAAATGTGTATAAAATATTGTATAATATGGATTCACAAATTAATTAAAGGGTATTTTTACATCATTGCCTCTAGAATATTTTTATGATATTTGAATATTTTTTGGATTTCTGAATATACTCGTCACCTAAATTCTAAAAGGCAACCCCTCCTTCACTTTGCAACACCAATTTGAGACTTATATCATCAACTAAACCCGAAAATTATTATCTCAACATAAATATTTAGGTTCTATATGTTTATTTCTTCTAAAATTTCTACCCTAGTTCACTCAAGAAGATATTAATGGATGTCCGCCAAAGGAGAGGTAATTATCATTATCTAATCATTCATGTTTTTTTCATTTCCACATTCTATACATGTGTTGTTTCCATGAAAACATAATATCTATAATATCAAATATATTTCGAGTATTCATTATGATTATAGATAATCCCAATTCTCCCTATTAACCGTATTACTAAAGCCAAATGCACCGTGTGAGCGTACATATGGATTACAGTCTCTATATTGTTTTATAACATTTCAATCACCACCACCATTCATGGATGGTTATATGGATGGAAATAATTGATATATATATATAATAATTATGAGATGAAATTTATTCCTGAAAAATTAACATACCCTCCACATCCGTACCATTTCCAAATTAAGTGAATTATGTCGCCTTTTATGCATACATGCATCATAACTTATCCACGATGAGATGTGATTCATTTCCAATGATCTACACAAAATAATGATTAAAAAATATTATATAATAAATAAATATTAAATATATAAACTTAATATCGTTTAGATATTATGGAACTATATTCTATTCAAAACAACTAGGACATCCATGAAATGTCACATCCATGACCTCTTTTAATGTTATTTTTTATATAATTTTCATTATTTCTTTGTTTTGGTGGTTTTACATTAATTTTATTGGAAATGGTGGATTTTCAATATTTTGGCCAAATAATTAGCCCATTTCCAAATAAACAAAAAAAATTTGTTTCGTTTAAAACTCTTTCATTTTTCATTATTTTACAACCTTTCAACTTTCCAATTATCATACCCTGGTGTATTAAAACCACCATATCAGTTTTCAATTCATATAAATTCATAATCATGATGGATTATGGTTTTTTGTTATGGTATTGGTGTAGCTTGAAATCCCATTTCCTGAATTATTTTATAATTTAATTATATAATATATCATTGAATTTTTGTTATTTATATGTGATTCCAACTCTCACCTAAGCCCATGTACCCAAGGCGTGCCCCATTCTCTTCTTCTGCTCTATGAAGCGCATAATCATCATTAATTATGGAGAAACATCTCTATATTTCTCAAATCGTCCAGATTTGAAGAGGGAAATTTTTTCTTTCCTAACTCCTACAAATTTTACTCTCTTTCCCCCATTATAGTTTCTATATGACCTCCAAAGCCTTATTCGAACATCAATTTCATTTTTGGTTGTGTGGTAATTCAGAAACTAGAGTATTTGTGTCGTTTCATTCAATATATCTCAAGTATGTGGGTTTCCATTCATGTTCCATCTATTTCTTTATGGTTTCCTCCCTCTTCCATGATTTTCTAAAATTTCCAGAAGTTAGGTTTTATTCGTAGTGTTTATTTTGGAGTCTATTTTTGTCAAATCATGGGGTTTTAGGTTGGATTTCACTCCCTCGTTGTGCAGCGGTGGCGTGGTTGATGTTTCTCACCACGATTTGGTGGTTTTGAAACAAAAGTTTGGTGATTCCATGTGTAAGTATTTCATGATGAGTTATAATGGTTGATTTAATTATTTTGAATGTTTTTATATGTTTTACATTTTGAAATACCCATTTATGATGGAGTTTGTTAAGTGGTTAATTTTATAGTTTCACTTTTGCTTCAAATTGGGCATTTTCCTTGTGTAAATATTGTTGTAATATTAGGGTTTATTTTATAACATGTTAAAGTACTTTATTGAATGTTTTTTGGGATGAAAATTCTATTTTTGTAATGATTTTGTGTGATTTTGGACATTAAGGAGGGTTTTGAAATGTGTTTTATGTGAAAAACATAGTTATACCCCTTGGGATTTTTTTATGAAAATTGAATATGATTTATTGAGTTTGACAAAGTGGAAAAAAATATGTAAATATATTATTTCGTGAGTGTGTTCACATAATATATCAAACATTTTTAGATTTTTTTATAAATTTCTGAAATGATTTATCAAATTGTAATAAGTGCGTGAAACATGTTTGTGGGCTGTTTTGTGTGAGTATGATGTGACAAATGAATTTATTTTATGATGGATGTATTATGTGACATGTGTGTGGGAAGTTATGAGATTTTTATTGTATTGGGAAGGTTTAAAAATTGTTTAAAGAATTTTTGAAGATTAAAATAGATAGGAAATGTTTGGTGGGCTGTTTTGGTGTGAGTACGATTCTAAAATAATGTTTAAATAAAAAGCTTATTATTTTACTTATGTGACAGGAATGTGGGATATTTGGTGTGTGTGTGAATTTAATGTGTCATTTTCAGGTGTGATTTGTATTTCATGTCTTATGGAACTCGTTTGAGAACAAGAGGGAAAACCCTAGTATCTAGGAGGGTGGGCGTGTACTATTATGCTACAGATCCCTTAGGTTTGGCCCCAGTTTTACGTATCAAGTTTGAAAATTACAACAAAAACTAAACTATGATGATAATGATGATGATTTTTTGGAACACTTGTTTATGGGTATGATCCCTACAAGTGGATCATGTGCACGAGAATAAATATTTGTTTGTTTACTTTCACTAAGATATGAGGTACATGGGGCCCAAAGAGAGCCAGTTCCAAGGGGTTATTTTCAAATGATTTTTTTAATTAGATATATTATACTTTCCGTTGAAATAAAATATGTATGGTTGTAATATACATTATCATCCGAATTCTTTTTAAAAGTATTTATTCTTTAAAGTACCCCACTTGAAAAATATTTTTATTTAAAGTTTCATCTCATTAAAATTATTAACAACAACTAATGTTTATAAAAATATGCCATATCTTCATCTTTAAATATTTATCACATGTAATCCTTTAGTTCTGGCATCATGCTTAGATTTATCTCAAACCATACTTACTCCTTTGTGTGTAAGTAGACATGGATATTTTTTTCGCAGGTTTGGGTAGAGATTTTAGTTCTAATGGTTCGTCTTTCTAGCAGTCATTCGAGATGAAGTGTTATAGAGATGGCTTTAGGGTAGTTTCTCTTAACATGAGGATGTTATTTGTCAATACATTTTGGGTTTCTTCATTTGTTATAGTCTTTTAGAATTGTTTTAAATTGTGTAATTCAATTCAATTTTTTTTAAAATATGGTTTTGTTTAGAAAAAAATATTTGTTTTAAGGGATTTGTTTGTTGTTTTACCAAGAAATTCATTCAGAAATTTCATTATATGATACATGGGAACCTGTTCCAGCCAGTGGGGATTGAAAACACCCTTCGGGCATTGTCCTGTGATAGGTTAGGTGCCGTTTTTGATGGCGACCAAATTCGGTTGAAATGTTTTATTATATTTTGGAATCTTGTTTTAAAATAAGAAGTGTTTAGTTCCCAAATTAATAGGGATTTATGAAATTGTGTTTCTCATGAAATTAAAGGTGTTTTCTAATAGGCTTATTTTTTTTAAAATTAATGTACAATAATTTAAAGATAATATTCATTTTAATGATTGTGTCATTATGAAATGTTTTTTACGATGTAAATAGAGATTTTGATTTGTGGTTGGCGGTCTTGAGAAAAAGGAAGTATTGGTTGACTAGTTTGGATTCAAAAAGTGGAATGAATATTTGATTTACCATTTTGTATTTCCGTGAGCACCCACATGAATTGCGTCCTATGGGATGATGGATGGTTAATTGCATGGATGAATGAGTACCAGGATAGATATTCGGAGGGTTCTCGGTGTGGCACCGAAACATGCATGTGTGAGGAACATGGGGTAGCATTGGTGGATATGCCAATCACTGAACTGTTTATTTTCAAAGAGTTGATTTTGAAGAAAAACAATATGTCTTGATAAATTGTTTGGGATGGTGAGTCTTATGTGATTTTGGAATTGTTTTTTTAGTGGGATGTATTGAGTCCAATAAACTCTCTTGGTTGAATGGAGTTTTGGGTTTGTGTTTGGTCGGTAAGATGGGTTGAAGGGATGGTTAGTGGTCTCTAATGAGATAGTTCGGGGAGCCATTATGGTGGTTCCCATCAACTATTTTGTCCTAGTTTTTGTTATTTTTTTTCCAATGGAAAATCTTGGGTTTTTCCTTCGATTCTCACATTGGATAATTTATTCCCCTATTACGAGTAAATGTACGACTGAAGAGAATCCCTGATTGTTTCATCATTGGAAGATCTATTAGTTGATCAAAATAAGGAATTTTTTTCATGAGATTTGGAGATTGAGTTTACACCATTTCCATTAGTTCTATTTTGGATCCTATTATAGTGTGAGAGTTCTCTTGGATGATTTAAGGAGACATTAGTTTCTTAAGTTACCTAATTCGTCAAAGGATAATGTATTCTTTGGTTGTTAGTCTGGATAGTGCCTACTAAGGCCTCTGAGTCCATCGTAGTCTCTTCAAAGAAAGGGTTCATGTTCAAACACCAGCATAAAAAATCCGGTCATGAAAGGTTGTTATGACCACTTTATAGAATTGTGTGATGTTTTGGGATATTGCATAAGGTCCCTCTCTATGTATTATTTCTATCAGTTTCAATGGTAATGTTCGGTGACACCTTATGATGTTGTGTGCTCATTTGACTATGGGGATGGAGTTGTAAACTCTCCTGTGATTATTTGTTTTGTCATAATTTTTTATCCTTTCTGGAAAACTCAACATACTTTTCTAGGGGAAGTAGTTTCTATATATCCTTTCCTATTTCTGTTTCTTATCTGAAGAAACAATAGGTTATGTGTGTGTGTCTTTTAAGCACTTATTTCAGTTAGATTTCATGTTAGGGTAAATTGAGTTTGGAATGTGTTATGTCTTGGTGAACCCATCTAGGGTTATGGTATTGTTTTCATATCAACGAAAGGAGAAGTTATGTTCATGGGGTTTCCAAATCCTAACATCGAGGCCGAATATTCTTCTATCATTTGAGTTCTAACCATAGATCTCAGAGTGCAGGTGGCATGTTGTCAGGGGAAATCCTGAGGCCATTCAAACATTTGTTCAAAGTCCTATCATCAATATAATGATATGTGAAAATTTTATTACTCCGGTGTTTTCATCATGCTTATATTATTGATGTTCGGTGTGAAGAGGTTGAGGGACTCATGCCTATGTTATCTCCAAATTTCATTCTTTCCCCCTTTGGATTTCATTTCATTTTTGGATAAATGTTTAAAATTTTTCTAAGAAAGGTTGAGAACACGGGTTTTTCACAGTTTATAGTAACCATTCCATATAAACACATTTAGACAAAAGGATTCCCATGGTTAGTGAAAAATTTCCTAAACTGTGTGTACTAACCATGAAACCCTCCCAAATAGTTAATTTTTTGGTCCTCTTGTGTTGGTTCATGTTGGTAGGTTAAGATGGTTAGTAATTATGGTAGGGAGACCCAATATAAGTCTCATGTATATTTTTTTGAAGTATATAATGGAAGCCTACCCCTTGAACCAGGGAGCTCGTTCAAGAATCCCCTTGTTAGTGTCCTGATTTTTCTTCAGAAAATTTATGTTTTCTCTTATGGTGGGGAGCCCATCTGTGTATCCCCATACTAGTAACTCAGATTTGTCCTTGGTCTTGTCTTTGATATAGTTAGTCTCATTAATAACTATATAACTACCAGAAAATTTGTTGGGTAAATGTTGGTATTGGAGAGCACCCAACGTTTAGTTAATGTAAGGTAACTGTAACCTTGTACGATGTTGTTGTTTGTTTGGGTAAATTTGTTGAGTCTTCTTAGGATAGTGTTTGAGGAGTTTTATTTTGGGATAATTTATGAATTTTAATTATTGTATCAGGAACATATTTCATGTTTATGTATTTTTGAGTATTCCTTCTTTAATTGTTCACTGGAGGTGTTTTGGCTTTGGGGTCAAGCTTAGAAAAGGAGACCATTTTGGAATTTCGGTTGGGTTTGGTTTATTACATTTGGCCTTGTTGTGGATTTCATAGGGCAGAATATTTTATAGTAGGGATAATTGTCACATAAATGAATTCATAAAGCTATTTTTTATATAAATTACAATATTACATTTTTGTGGGATTCCCATGCATTTTGGTGGAAATGGTGGGTTTTCAAAATTTGGGCCAAATCGTGATCCCATATCCATATTAAAAAAATAATTTTTTTCTTTTATGACTCATTCATTTTTTAAGATTGTACACTCATTACACTTCCAAATTAGATTCCCCTAGTATATTAAGAACACCTTATCAATTTTGACCTCATATAAATCTATAATCATAATGAATTTTGTTTTTTATTAAGGTATTTTGCTATCCTGAAAGCCCATTTCTTACATTAAATATTTTTTTATTATTTAATATCTTATTCGGTTTTAATTTTTTTTATTTCAACTCTCGCCAGAGCCCACATACCTAATGAACTCCCCCATTCTCTACACCCCCTCTTTGGATCTCATATTCATCTCCAATTAGGGAGAAACATATCTGGATTTCTCAATTATTCGAGATTTGAAGAGGTAAATTATTTATTTAATAACTGCTTAAATTTTTACTCATTTCTTCCATTCTAGTTACTTAATAACCTCCTCATCCTTATTATTACTTCACTTGCGTCTTTGACAATTTTTAAATTAAGATAATTGTGTATTTGGGTAGTTTTATTCAAGATAAATAAAGTATGTAGGTTTCCTCTCATGTTCCTCCCGTTTTCATAGGGTTTACTCCCTCTTTCATGAAGTGTTTAAAATGTCCAAATGTTAGGGATAGTACCTAGAGTTTTATTTGGTGTCTTTTTTTTCAAATCTTGGGAGTTTTAAATAGGATTTCACTCGTTCATGGTGTGTTAGTTTTGTGTTTGAAGGTTCTCCCCAAGATTTGGTGGGTTTGACCCAAAAGGTAGGTCATTCCATGTGTAATAATTTCATGATGAGTTAGAATGATTGATTTAATTATTTTGAAGGTTCATTATATGATTTTCATTGTGGAAAACATTTTTTATGTAGTTTTTTAGTAGTTAATTTTATAGTATCCCTTTTACTTCAAATTGGGTGTTTTCCATGCGTAACTCTATTGGAAATTTTTGGGCTTTTTTATAACATGTGAAAGTGTGTTATTAAATGTTGTTGGGCACAAAATTCAAGTTTGGTAATGGTTTGGTGTTTTTTTGGCCTTGAATGAGGGTTTTGAAATGGGTTTACAGTGAAAAACATTTTGATAACCCTTGGGATTGTTTTATGAAAATTATAAATGATTTATTAGGATTAACAATGTGGGAAAAGTATGTACATGTACCGTATTGGTGAGTGTGTTCAATTAAGATGGGTTTTTAAAGGTAAATTAGTTATGTAACATGTCAAACATTTTTACAAAGTTTTATAACTTAGGGAAATGATTTATCAAATTGAAATAAGGGCGCAAAACAAGTTTGCGGGGTATTTTGTGTGAGTATGATATGAAAAATGATTTTCTGTCAAAGAAGTATTATGTGAAATGATTGGAGGTTGTTATGTGTATTTAATATCTTTTGATGTTTTTATAAATTTGTTAAAATATTTTTTTATCTGTGAAAGAGAAGAGAAAAGTCTTGTGGGTTGTGTTGGTGTGAGTACGATTACAAAATGAATTTTACTAAAGAAGTGTATTATGTGACTTGTGTGAGATACATGTGGTTTGTTTGGTGTGTTTGTTACATGAAATTGGAATTTTCTTGTGAAAATTGTATTTCATGGCTTGTCGAACATGTTTGAGAATAAGAGGGAAAACCCTGGTATCTAGGTGGGTGGACTTGTACTAGTATGCTAGTGATCCCATGGGATTTTTCTCCTTTTTCATGTAGCTTGATTGAATATTGCAATAATAAATAAAATATGATGATGATGATGATGATGATAATGTTTGGGAGAACACTATTTTATGGGTATGATCCCTACTAGTGTCTATGTGCATGTGAATTGATATATTTTTTCTTACATTCACCGAGATACGAGGTACCTTGGTCCCATAATAAGTTAGCGACTAAGAGTTATTTCCCATTTCTTGTAACAATTAGATATTTTATAATTACCAATTAGTATATGGTGTGTTTTTCTGTAAAATATAGTGTCTTTGGAATACTTTTTTTAACGTTTGGATTCATTAATGTAGCCCACTGGAAAATAGTTTTTATTTAAAAATGCATCTCTTAAAAAAAATTAATAGCATCTCATGTTTATGAAAATGTAATAGATTTTCCCCTTTTAATGTTTATCAAATGGAATACATTTGTACTGTAATACTATCGGGCTTTGTATCACACCCTACTTGCACCATTAAGTATAAGTAGAATTGATTATTTTTTTCATAGGTTTGGGTGGATCTTTTAGTGCTAATGGTTCGGGCTTCTTAGCGGTCCTTCGAGATGTAGTATTGTAGAGATGGATTGAGGGAAGTGCCTTTTTCCATGAGGAGGTTCTTGGGATGTCCATTTTTAGTTTCTTAGTTTTTAATAGTATTTTATAATTGTTTTAAATTGTTTAGTTTGATTATAAAATTTTGTAAAAGTTGGCTTTTCTTGAAAAATAGAGATTTGTTTGTTGTTTTATGTTTATAATCTCGGGTAAATCCTTCCCAAATTTCATTATATAATACCCAATAACTTGTACCAACCTGTGGGGGTCAAGAACATTCTCCAGGAATTTTCATGAGCAATATTGGTGCTAGTTTAAATGGTGACCCGATTCGGTTCGTGACATGACAGATCATGCATAAGAAAATAATGCAGTTAACACACAAAACGTGGATAATAATGAAATATTATTGAAAAAAGAGTAATAAAATGAAATAAGGGGATAAAAAATGACATCATAAATAAAAATATAGTTATGTTATAAATTCATGACATACTTTAAACCATTATAAATGTGTTTCAATCATTTCTAATTAAAGGAAATCTCAAGGCAAGGTTTTTTCTTATCTCACTTTTATTTATGTGAGATTTTCATTATTCACCACTAAGTGATTTGTTGTGGTTTAATTCTGCACTAATACATCATATCATGAATTTCTTTATATTAAGGATATTAAATGTCTCATTTGACAATTATTCATCACTGTGGGGATAATTATTCAAAAAATGTAAAGGTGGTATGGAACAATTTGATTTAAAAACATATTTCAAAATCGATTATTTGGTAGAAGAGGAATGATTTATACTAGATGACATGGGAGGGGCACAGTTATAAACAACCCATTGATGCCTCAAAATTTATCATCATAAAATAAAATATTTGTTGAAAACACCATCACTGTTGATTCCATAATGCATCATATGGGTTTCTACCCACACACTCCAACCATCTTGTGTGATGCCTTCGCAATACTATGGTTCATGTTCTAGATACATGAAATTTAATAATCAATAATTAATAATTTATTAAATTTAGAATTTATATATTTTTATCTAATGTTTTTTAACTTTGAAAAAACTCAATTGATACATTTATTTGTTTACTTGAATGTGTTCTCATTCATTTTCCTTCTATATTAATTGTGCTAATTGATTCAAGTTGAATATTGTGGTACATAACCATTAATGTTCATTTGATATCTCCCATTTCATATGTTTTAATTTTTTCTAGGTTTCCAAGAAGCTTATTATTATTGATATTAAGGTTTATATTATTGGAAATAATTGTGTTGTCAAAGAGAATAATGTTTTCATTTTATGTATAAAAGGTAATATGAATTTCAAATAAATATCTTATTTACCAAGACTACTAAACTATATTTCCATTATGATGTAATTCCATGTATCAATTCCAACGCAATAAAGTACGGCACATACTCTAGAATACTGGGGTCTAGGTAATATATATTAATATATAAGAAGAAATAAAATAAAAATTCTATTTGAAGAACGTTAAAATTACTTAGGGTAACATATTTATATTTTTTCAAAAACTATTCTCAATTTGATATATGTACAATATAAGGATTCTTTGATGAGATGATGGATTTTGGGACTCTTTTGAAGTTAATATACAAACCAAAAAGTTTTGAAAATCTAAAAAATATAGGATAGGGTGTGGCCTTTTATAAGTTAGGTGAGTGGCGCACTTAAATTTTTTGTATGGGAAAAGGTGTACCTTGTTTTTAATTTGAAATATTCTCAGAAATTGGTTATTTTAAAATCGTACACATTATAGGGTGTAAATAATTCCATAAGATAAATTTTATACAAGTTATAATTTTATTTTTTCCCATATAATTTTATTTTAATCCCATGGGAATCTTATTATTTAATTAGCCGGGATAATTATTATTTTTTCAGTTTCCAAAAATCCTTTATATTATTTTTTGAAAATATTATTTAAATAAAATATAATTACTAAAAATAGGGAAATGTTTTTTAAATATTTAATTCATAGTGGTGGAAAATTTTAATTTATAATTAATCTCACATATGTGATGATAAAAAAGGTTTCTAGTGACAAAATATTTAAATGATTAGAATGTTTTTATATCCAATATCTATGATACATTAATTGAAATGACACTAATTCAATTAATAGATATAAAATTGAACTAATTTTAACTTAAAAATACATTAAAATAAAATTTAACTTTATAAATAATTTCAACAATATATTACTTTTCAATTGAAATTCATTATTTTCCAGCATTAATAAAACAAAATAATTATTCAGAAAATTATCAACAATTCACTGTAAGATAATTTTTATATTCCTACATTAAAATTGATTATTTTTTCAGATAAAATTTGTTAAATTGTAATAAATAAATTTTTTAACAAATCTAGATTATGTGATGAATTTTTTTTAGATTGCTGTAATTTTTTAATCAAACCATTATTTTCTTAATAACTATGTGTATAATAAATTTTTTTTATGAATATTAATCACTATTTATTTAAATAAAGAATATAAATTTAATTTTAGACATTCCACATTTGAGATTACAATAATTAAAAAAAATTGAGATACATTATACTATTTTTAATATTTTAAAAAACCCCTTTTAAAACACAAAATAATCTTATAATAAAATCCATTTTATAGATGAACACAAATGAATTAATTGGATGAAATATAACTAAATAATATAAATTTTACATTAAAAAATGGGTCATATAAATTATATATCTTTCCATAAAAAATATACTATTAAAAAATTTTAATTTTATCTTTTTTCAATGAAACTTCGATATATATTGAAAATAAAAAATATAACCATAAATAAATTTTAATATGATGTCTTCATTAAATAATCTTTCATATCACAGCAAGGTTCTATAATATGCATAAATCCATGAACACACTTTCTCATAAAAAACAATATAAATCTTTTTTTGAATAATACATTTTTTGTGAATATAATCAATATAATCATTTACTTGAAAAATAAAAATTCTAAAATGATAACTACATATTTAATACATTGAAAAATTATGAAATAAATCATAAAATTATATTTTAACAATAAGATAAAAAATATTATATATTTTAATACATTTTATGGAAATAAAATTTAATTTAAAACATTATATTAATTATAAACATGAATATAAATAATTATGTTTTATAAAAACATCAACACTTAATTAATAATTTCTAAGAAATTTATTTATATATAGAATGATATAATTATAGAATATATTAATAATTAATATTTTTAAATTTAATTATTACAATTATTGGTTAGGTTACAATTCTACTGGATAGTATGTAATTCGTAAGGGTCATATTACCTTTCCAACGGTCCAATTACTATTTCATCAGTATGGGTTATTTAACGTCTAGAAATACATATTTTTTCAATCATTAATCATTTATATTGTTTTATTATGTTCTTAATGTAATTTTATATTCTTTTATACTATATAAAATTGTTATAAGAATCTAATTTACATTTATATTATTCATGGTTGTTACATTCTTCCCCTTACAAAATATCTCCTTTGAAAATTAAAAATAAATTCTATGTTGATAACAGGTGTGGGTACTAGACCATCATCACTTCTTTAGGATCCCATGAAGCCTATTCATACTTATGGTTCTACTATATTAGTTTATCTATGTGAGTGTTATTGTTTTATATAACATTATCTCTTTGATCCAAGCTCTTCACTAGAGTCTCCTCATAAGAGTTATCATTCTCCAACATTACAACCTCTAAATTCAGTGAATGTGCGAGATCTTGTAGGTATATTCTCAATAGGGATATCTGGAATACATCATATACTTTAGACATGGTTGGTGGAGGTTCTACTTGATATGTAACAACTCTAACACGATCATGAAAATAAAAGGGGCTTATATACCTGGGACTAAGATTTAATGTCTTCCAACAACTCATGTTCCTTTTCCATGGGGATATCTGGAGGAATACCAATTCTCCACTTTTAATGTCTAGTTATCTTAGATATTTTTTTCATATATATTTTTATTTACTCTTGGGTATCTAGATGTTTTGTTGAATGGGTTTCACTTTACGCAACATTTTTTCAACCATATCATGTCCTAATTTCTTATGTTCACTAACATAATCCTAAAATGCTTTTGTTTTAAATAATTTCCCATAAAGGGATTAATATGGATCCATTTGGATTCATGAGTTCAAAGAATTTTTGTAGGAGAATTCGACCAGTTGAATATGTTGGTCTCATCATCATTTTATGTCCATAAGAAATTCTCTCAACATATATTCTTATGATAGAATTGTTTCCTTGTATTGGCCATCAATGTGAAGGTGATAGGCCATACTAAAGATAAAATTATTGTTTATAACATGTTAGAGACATTTCCATTACAAGGAGGTTCATATTGGATCTCAGTCAGATAAAACTGATAGTGCTAGTCCATTCATACTTACCACTTATCCTATATATATTCATTAATGTTGATCAAGAGAGATGCCCTCTCCAGTTTTGATAATGTGTGTTGTCTTGGTAAGGGTATCCAAAAGAACCCAAATATCATTCTTTCCTTTGGATTTCTTTATATGTCTAGTGATAAGGTGCATGGTGATGTTTTCCCTCATCCATATTGGTATGACCGATGGTTTCATCATCAGATGAGACTTTTTCCTTTTAGAAATTTCTTTTTTACCAACCAATAAAATTGATTTATATTTAGTGATCTACTTTTTTATATTTTCTAACTCGAAGTTATCCAAAATACCACGGTACATCATTTTGCTCCCTAAGGGAGTACAGAAGGTCGAGATATGTGCTTCATTGAGAAGCTACTTATTTATAACTAAATTGGATGGTACACATAGTCAATTCCAAATCTGACAACTCCATACTTATCCATTTGGATCTATGAGAATTTCCAATTACTGATAGCTTCATCCTTTTTCTAAACATCCACATCATTTCATTGAGAATCCATTATTTTCAATATAAGAGATTGTTGTTAAATACTTTGATAAATGATAGATTATGATCCTTCCTAACAGATTCCCATTATCATCCTCTATATTTAAAATAATATTATACCCTTATCAATTATACACATTTATAATTATTCATGATCATTTATGCATAGATAATCTACCACATTATTATTTGGTGTAGGATTGTATTGGATTTAGAAGACATAAACCACGATGATCTATAAGAATATTTAATGGTGAATATTAATCTAATTAATTTTTAATATATATTAGAGGCTATTGTGATTTGTATATATCTCAAAATTCCCCACATAAGGTTAATTCTCACAGATTATTAACACAATGATCACATCTGACAACACTAGACTATTCATGGGATATTTTTTCTCAACAATTTTTAAATTCCATATGTTATAGGGAATCACTTAATTAATTTTTTATTATTAAACAATATGATAAATTCCTTAATGCATCATTGTAAACTAAAAAATTATCCCAACTTGTTGGTAGTGTGAGAACTAGGGAAATGATATGCCTAATTTTCAACCCATTAAATATGTCAACATAGTCACTGGTCTAGAAAAACATTTCTCCCCTCTAGTTCATCTTTCTTTGTGGATATGGAAATACTGATAAGTTATTAGAAAATTTAAATAATACACATATATTTAGCGAAAATAATGGATTTCCATTATAGATTTTGGAAATTGACACTCTTTTATTTCCTTTTCCTTGGAAGGGTCTATAGATAAATATTTTTTAGTGATAAAATTCCCTAGGAATGATACTTACTCCATCCAAAAATAACATTTTATATAAACTTCAAACAGTTTCTCCCTTTATAAGGTTTTTATCATAGTATTAAAATGGTTCTCATGTCCCTACGTTTGCATAGGGTATCTCATAATGAAATCAATGAATACTTCCAAAAAAATCAAGGTAATATCTAAAGAGACTATAAATTAAATCCATGTAAATTTATAAATCATTAGTGAGTCTAAAATGAATCATAATGATATCATTGTGTCTATAAAAAATTTTACATTCATTTTTGTGAGTATCTTATTTCCTAACCAATAATTTTTGATATCCTCCTCAAAGGTCCACCTTGGAGAAATAAATGACCCCACATAACTGATCAAAAAATTCATCTATTTATGGAAAGTGATACATTTTATTTATAATCATTTTGTTGAGGTCATGATAATTAATAATGATGCGCATTGATATATACTTCTTCTTTATGAATAGGACAGGGGTGCCCCGTGGTGATGCACTCAAGTGTAAAAAATAGTTATCCATATTCTTCTATAATTTCATCTTTAGTTATTCAATCTCATTGGTGGTTATTCTATAAAGAGTATTTTATATAGAAAAATATCCAGGAATTTGTCCAATTGAGAAGTCAACAATTTGATTAGGTGGAAGACTATGAAATTCTTCATGGAATAAATTAGTGTAGTCCCTCACAATGAGTAGGATTTCATACATGATTCAATCATTCATCTCAATAATTTGAGGTAGATGTGCTTGCTCTTAAGGAAAAATTATGCACAATTGAGACGATGATTTCAATGGAGATTCATATTCCTCCATGAAGTTTTATAGAATTTGTAGATTCTTCCTGATGTGAAGATTAATATCCCTTTCTAGGATGTTGATTATGGATTTATTTAATGGTATCCAATCAATTCCCAAAATTGTAACAAACTCTACCAATTTAAGTATGACATGATTAGTATGGAAGTTCTGTCCACAAAAAATAATTGGAGAGTAATAGTAATAGGATGCAATAATTTTCCCATTTTTATTTATCACATAAAACTAATCCCAAAATTTTTTGTTGGGGATTGAATAGTTTTACTAGACAAAAATTATATGAAAAAATATGTAGAAATTGAATTAAATAATAAGTTCAATATTAATGAATGAATAACCATAGTATCTATCACAACATAAATATCGGGATCCCCCTCAGTATTAGTGATAGAATATGACCTCCAATTCTTCATTGATGGTTGTTGTTATTGATTTCCCCTAAAACCCATTATCTAAGTGAAATAGATTTCATAATTCCCATGTTCCTTTCAATTAAATCACCACACTATAGGATGTCTGTTGATTTGAACATTCCTTTCTTCATCAAGATTAGAGGAATTTATCATATCCCATAAGAAGTAATTATCCATATGTCCATCTCTCCAACATTTGAATCTTCTCACGGTTCCCTTTATGTAATTTCCAAGATTCTTCATCCCTAAATCTGGAGACATGGAAAGTTGGGTCATCTTTCTATCATGGTATTTATGTATTTTTTCACCCATATTAAACTCAATTTTCTTCTTTTTTCTTACCAAGACCATGAGACCACTAAGAGTCTCTTATCTCCATTTCATCCTTAAAGACTCAAATAACCATCTCCTCATAACTGTAAAATTCTCCAATCACCAACACTTTTAATAGACCTATGTTTAGTTTTTCAAAGAAGAGATCCACCTTGGTTTCTGTGTTGGTGACATAGATAATGGTGTATCTTGAAAGCATTGTGATGTTTTCCTCATACATCCAGATAGACACGACATCATTATACATCAGTTCAAGGAAATTAATTTCTGTCCGGATATGGATGGTTTAGGGAAGATATTTATTGAACAACATTTTAATGATTTCTTCATGTGCCATTGAATCAATTTCTTCTTTGAAAATTTTGTTCTTAATGAGGTTCCACCAGTAATCATCAACACCATCAAAATGATTGAAATCTAGAATAGAATTTTCTTTTTTTGAGCGGCGGATAAAATAAAATATATTCTTAATGGAGTTAATCTATATTTCTATAAGGAGGGGATATGAGGTTTCAAAAAGAAGGGAATTTATTTTCTCCATGTATGATTTGATGAAAACATTAACTTTTTTAGGAGATGGAGGGAGTTCCAGAAGATGAATGTTCTTATTCATATCTTTAAAAAGATGAGAATATACTATCATAATGTTTTTAGCACCAATTCCCATTATATTTGGCATTTAATTAGGTGAATCATCACATTTCATATAACATTTATTGTTGGAACGTGTTCTTATATTTCCATCCACTAACTACGAAAGGAAAATGTGTAATTATGGGACTTGAATACGTAACTAATAAAAATTTAATAAAATGAAATTTAGTATAAAAGGATTATCTTGTAAAGTAAAGTCATATCCTAATATTTGGGTCATATTTTTCAATCTAGTTCATCCAATATCTATTTCCTAATATATACTCTTATGTGATTTTTTAACTTTTACAATGATTTGTAATTAGATTATGAATTTTTCAACACATATCCCTCAGCAGTGTCAATCAAGTGTGTGGTAAGACATATTATCACATATAAGGTTTCATTGTGTCTATCCCATGACATATTGTTAGAATTTTTACCACTATGTACATCTTTCATAGAACCATATCCACTTTTAGTATCCATAAATATATATCTTTTCATGATAAACCACAAACTCTGTACTTAAAAAATTGTTGTGATGTTTTATTATACTATGACTAATCCAAGATCATTTCTCTAGAGTTTTCAAATCCTAATCCCCAAAATAACTAAACTATTTTCAGGATACCAACTTTATTGTCAATATACATTTACAATTAATATTAAATTATTTAATCATAGATAACCATAAAATTACAATAAAATGATCAAAAATTATATTATATTAGAGATTAGGTACAGAATTAAACCTAATGATAACAAGATAAAAACCTATTTTATTTAAAATCCCTATTGAGATCCTAACTACATTAAGAACTTATATCGGTATTGGATAACATGGGGAATACAAGAACATATGGGATGAGCTCAAAATAATAGTGTTTGAATAATCCTTGTAATGAAACATAGCACATGGCATAGAAGGAAATGCATGTTGACATTAAGGAATTGAACATGAATAAACATAAGGAATAATAACATGTATATCATCATAATATATAACCATGAATCATTGGTATTTTTAAACAACATGACATAAACATGAGTTAAGGATAGCTTCCAAGACATGGTGGAAAATTTCCCCTAAAGGAATCAAGTTCACTCCCTATCCCTACATGATCTCTAATTGGACTAATCATTATTCGATGCATTGTTTTTATATCTCAGTGCACCCATCCTAAAATTATCATGATTATTTTTCCACATAAATAATAATACATAATGAATCAAACATATTCATAAGGGCTAACTATGGAGAGAATTCAGTATTATTATCATGTTAAAAAATATAACAAATGGAAATATCATAATGGAGTCCATAAAAACATTGATTTAAATCATAAAATAACATTTAAAATAGAAAATATGAATATATAATTATATTCAATGTCAAAATGAAATGTAAACATGTAAAAATTGTGTTTAAGAAAATTAGAAATAAAAATTTTTATTACGGTTTAAGGGAATATTATCAAGAATTAGTACAATAAACAAGAAATAATTGATTTTATTAAATAATAAATGAACCAAGATAGTATTTCATTATAAAATTATTTATTTATTTTAAATATTTTTGTGTTTTAAATAATATTATAGAGACCACTCGAAAATATGTATGAAATCGGCAAGCTCCCTTTAATATGGATTTCATAAGGGAATGAATTGAGAAAGGGATATTATAATACATGTATTTACACATCAAAGAAGGATGATATGATCTGGTTACATGATAATAGAACATATAAACGTACTTAAGAATAATTACACAAATATAAATAATAATTTAAACGGGTTAATGAGAGTGAATGTGTAATTTAAAGGACAAAATAGAGGTTCGGAAAGAAACCCTTAACATATGTCTGAAACGAATCTACCCTTGATCTTAATGTCCTAGATAAAAAGACAAAATCCAATAATTAAGTAATTTAAAACCTTTTATACATGTATTTAATTTAATATAATTTTATTAAGTTCATTTATGGCTATTTTGATGTCTTGTGAGAAAATATTTCATCATTTGGGAGATTATGTTTCTTTTGTTTTCATGATCAATTACTTGTATATATGTGTGGAAAATCATGTAAAATTAAAGAGGTTTTCCATAATTAAATTCAATTTTTATTAATTAAAATAAATAATATTAAATGGTTATATAATTTATTAAATATTTTTTCGTGATGATGAATCCATAGATAATACATTAATGATAATTGTGTATATTATTTTGTCATTTTTTTGATAATTAGAAACTAGGTTGGATTTCTTGATTAATATCATTTATATATAATTGTTACCTAACATTAAATAATTTTTAATACATATTTTATAATTTGTATTCTTCATAAAAATGGTTTTATGTGTATCCTTGGAGGATGGAGATGAATTTGAAAACATTTTCATCCTTAAATGTGATAAATTAACACATCATATGCGATGTTTTAGTTTTTAATTAAAATGGATATGGGAATGAATGATTTTGGATTATTCCATTAGAATAATAACATTTCAGTATATGAATGCTACAGGAGTTATATTACCATATGGATTATCGTAGGGGAGGATAATATATGAAATGAATAGATCATCAAAAGTAATTAAAAGAAAATAAAGAAGGATTTAGATCTTGAATTTAACCTCATTGATAACATCATTAGGGAAATGATTTTGTTCTTTTGATGATACGAATGGAACTTGGACGTGGGCTATGGTTTTGGGAAGATATTTAGTTCTAAATTTAACATGTCTCAAAGCTTTAGAGGTGTGAGGATAAGTAGTGTTTAGGGGTGGTATTTATAATGTAAGAGAGGGGTGTTTTCTCATTATTTTATTCATTAATTACTTATTTTTCATTAAGGTTATGAATTGGTTTAGAATAATAATAATAATTTAAAATAATTATGTATTGTTCAATTTTTTTGGCTTACATCATCCATATATCATCTATGACTCGATAATCAATTTATATATCCTTTATTGTAAATTATCATTTTTTACTATTCAAAAAAATTCAATTATTTTAGAGAAATTACAAAAACTCATCCCAACTATTTATCAATGTGGAGAATTAAAAAATGAATTCCAATTTATGGAAATAATTCTATAAATATTATAAATTCCATTTTAAGATAATATCATCATTTACATGGAATATACTAATTTAAAAAATTATAACAGGATTTGTTACACCTTGAAATATTATATAGGGTGTCATAAAAGTGTCTTCTAATCATCAGAAAAAAATAATTAATTTTTAAATTAATATTATGGGAAAAAACATTTTTAGAAGATTATATTCATAATAAATATGAAAATAAAGACTTATTCTTTATAAAAATATCAACAGTAAATTAATAATTTCTAAAACATTTATTTTCATATAATGTGATATAATTTTTTCATATTTTCATTTATAATATGCATAAATTTTTTTATTTTAATATGGGAGAGAAATATTCTAGATGATAGTTTTCAATTCATTAGGTTCATATTTATATTACAATGATCATGTTACTATTTCATCCATAAGGGTTTCATAACATTAATAAGTACCTCTTATTTCATTCATTATTCATTTATATATTATTTATTTTTTTATTAATGTTATTTTATCTGATTTATACTATATGAAAAAATTATATGAAATTAATTTCCATTTATATAATTTAGGGTCCTTACACGGTTTCCTATAGAACTAGTATAAGTTAAATTTTAACTAGAATTACGATATGATACCTTCATTGTGACCATATATCTCAAACAACTCTCTGAATACAATTATCAAGTAAAACACATCCTGATATAAAAAATTGTCCATCTAACTAAATATAGTTTCTATGTATATAGGGTGAGGAAAAGATTTATACTCACTAGAATCCTCCCCAGAGCCAATTTTTCAAAATATAATGAAACCCTATTAAATCCCAGTGAACAAAAAGTTTAGATAACTCATCAACTAATAATTTATAGTAAATTCCTAGACTCACCATGGCTATCCATCACAATGTAATGCATACAAGAGATCAAAATACATTAATAATAACATGGATAAACTAATACCACATCTTTAGTGAATTTTTGATTTTCCATATTTTCTCACGACCTAAGCCATCTTTCTCTTAATAAAGTGAGTCAAGAAACAACTTTGATTAGGTATCATAAATTTCATCTCATTATTCTCATTTTCTTAATAACCCATCCACATCTCCATTTATTATCCATGTGGTTTCTGGGATCCACTATTACTCATATTCCATGTATTACACATTGGTTATTGTTCTTAAATCCATAAAAACTTCTACCCTTTAAAACCTATAATCATCAAAAAATAATAAACCTCAGGTCACTATATACAGAGTATAATGTTTTTGGAATAAGTAAAAATACATATCATCCATATACAAACCTATATTTATAAATATAACCACTATTCATATTGGAACATAATTATACAAGGAAATAGACTTGGACTATATGTGCTATGCATCCATATTTTCCTCTCAAACCAGGATGTTGGGAAAATCACCCTCCAAAAGACCTATGGGTTTTAGTATCCATACCTATGTTGCTGGGGTATCTTATTGAATAATAAAACATCTAGGATGTATTATTTTTAAAACCCACACTAATGTATTTAACATTTTATTACAATCAACCATAGTTATCACAACTCGGTCACCTGGATACAGCTGCTAAGAACTGGATATTTTGTAAGAACACCATCATACAATTAGTATAATTTAATTCATTCATCACTTTTTTAATTCTCCATTATTTTAATTAATTAATTATCTATTTAATTAACTAGATTCCATTTCAAATTACATTAACAACTAACTAATCTCCATTCCCTAGATGAATAATCAAACCAAATACATGGTTTCTCTAGATTTACTATTATTTAATTTATATAATAGCCAACCCCATGGGTTAAATATTTTAATAAAAATAAACATTACATTATTCTAGGTACTCAATGAAACATCATATGAAATCAAAAAGAGAAGTAAAACCAACAAGTGACATCTTCCTCATGTAGTGTGTAATTTACTACCGATAAATAAGAAACCCTATAATAAATTGATTAACCATATTGTTAACCAGAAATAATGTCACCTTAAAACATAAAAAAGATAAATCCTATATTTTATTTGTTCCATAAATTTTGGTTCTATCCCTTACATAATCATATATGTCACCATTCATGTCTCCCTGATGGCTTTCAACAGGTCCCACATACATGGTCCCCACTTCCCATTTCTTTTTAACAAACATCCACCCAAGATAATGTACACCACATACAATGTATTATGACTAGGGAAAAACATAAAGTTAAAAAAAACAATTTAAATAGTGATATCTATACCCTAAAAATAGGCATTGATTCTTAACATGAAAACTAGATCTCTCTCATTCCAAAACATTTGTCTTTATTAAAAAACTGATTTCATTTCATTATAAATTAACCAATTCATTTAACATAATTTACAATAATTTTAACCATGCACATCAGTTATTATAATGTATTATATATCTTAACATGATATCCTTAATATATTTCAGATAAAATCTTAATGAATATACAATTTACATTATCATGCCTCATTATTATTGAAAAAAATGTATTTCAAGCATAATGTTATTTATCATACTCTATTTACATTAAAAATAAAAATGGAATTAAACATACATTATGAATTTTTTTTTTACCTAAAAATATAATTTATGATTGCTTTTTTGAAACAAATGTATTTAATTATTTTTCTAACCAATCATTATATGCTTTATGTTTTTGAAGAATTGTTATTAAATTAACATGCTAACCAAGAGATAAAACCCACAAGGATTGAAAGAGATTAATCATGATTACATTATGATTGGACATAATATTAAGATGAGGATAAATTAATCTATAACCTCCAGGATTCAACATTCTTTAAAAAATAATGGGGACACAATGTGGGTCTCTAATTTACTCTCCCACAAGGAAGGTAAAACCCTGTAAGAATATTGCACCATGAATGTGCCAAAAAAAATTAAAGATAACTCTATGATAATGAAGTAGGATAACAAATATATCATATAAATAATGAGATATGCAAAAAAATATAAGAATAAACTATATGAATAATGTATTAACTCACCATGGATCACCACTGTATGATCTATAGAATTATGGTGTTTATTTTGATAAAAATGGGCATTAAAAGCCTTTTAAAATATATATTCGGAGCCTAGAGGTCATTATAGGTAGTTGTAATAGAGACATGTTTTTATGGGGTTTATGTATTTATAAGTATTTTAAAATTTAGAATACCATTATGAAAAAACCCTACAAATTGAGCATAAATGATTATGTAGGAAAATTCCCCGATTCAAGAAAAGAGACCATGAAACATTATGCTTGGTCCGAGCTACATATAATAAACATGGAATACTCCATATTTTATATATTATTTTTTGGAAAAGGAACTTGGTGTTGGGTAAACCAACATACCACAAAACCCATCCCCCATGAAGGGGGATATGTTATTCTGTACCTTATATACCATTGGGGTAATGAAATCGAGAAAACATCCCAAACCTTCATCTTGAATCTCCATTCCAAAACTTCTATGTTGATATAGTTGAAAATGAATTCCATGTAAAGTCTTATTTTGAAGCCATTATCCATGGTGTAGCTATTTAAAAAATTATATATTCCATAAAACTCCTTCTCTCGGGACCCTAAATCATAATTGAACTTTCCATGCCCAAATTCCCCCATATTGTGAAAAATATAACATGACACATAATCCTTCTTAAATGAAATAACATACACAACAAAACCATTTCCATAAAACTCTTCTATAAAATACCTTGGGAACCTCCACCACAATAAATCATAAAGGTAAGGGAAACATGGATATGCCACATAACATTATATGCCTCTAATAAATTTATCCCCCATGAGAATTTAAACACCAACATGAAGAGAAAGAAAAAATCTCCATCTGAATGAATATCAGGTGAGGTACCTATCATGATATTCTCAGTAACATTGGAGCACAACCTCCTTCACTCATAGGAACAATTTATAGAACCACATAAAAATAACCATAAACTAAAAACACTCATAAAGAATATAAATCTAAAACAAGAGAAAGGTCACTAATAAAGCATTAATGAATAGAAAAACATCTCAAAAAGAAGATAAGGATTTTAGAAAAAAATTAATATCATTAAAATATAAGAGATAAATGAAAAAACTAATGGGTAACTAAATGAACATCTATGAATAAAATTTCTCAGTACACTCCTGAATGCCCTTATGTTTCCACACAACATGAATAAATGGAATAATATTTTAATGAAACTCTTTCTCATAGAGGTCCTAGATATCCAAAGGCTACTCATTAACTGTTATATCGTAGTAAATTTCTTTATAATACAAATGAATGAAGTGGGTGCTATAATGATGTTAATGATAGATCTGAGACACATGGGAGATGCCATATATGCAGTATATATATATGGGACTATCTATTTCGATACACCATGAATCTGGAATGATCCAAATTATTAAAAGGCCTATAAAACATTAAAAAAATAAATATATTATTGAGACATATCTTCCCATGATATAGATTCACCTTAATTAACATAATAACTCATTCATAGAGCTCAAGTGGTCTCTAACATTAATCGATAAACAATTTCTGATGATAATTTGATGCTTCAAAAATTCATGAATCACAAGAACTGTATATATAATGTAATGTAATAGTTCTTCCCTAATAATTGAATACTACATATCCCAATTATATAATAATGGATAATTGAATTTTATTGTATATATATATTCAAATGGATCAATACAAATGGTGTAATAAAGTCAATTTATATAATAAAACACAACTAATGCAAGGTGTCTCACCCATGATCCCCCAAAGTCTAGGAACCAAAAATTGATGATGTCCTTATGATTCTTGATTTTCCACTCAGATTGAGGATATTTATATATATACATGGAAGAAATGTATATCAAAGTAATAACTAGGAGGTAAAATCATTCTAAATTCCTCTATAAAACTTATATATATAATGATGATCACTATCATAGATTATCATCTTAGGGACTAAATAAAGCCTCACCTTCAATTTTATGTACTACCTTGATAAAACAACTTCTAAGATTTAATCCATGATAACATAATATTGGAGGGTTTTGTAAAATGGTCTATTATTTCCCATTTAACATCACATACTCTCATGTATTAAGTTTAAAAAAATAACAATTTCCATCCATATTCCCGCATACATCTCCTAAATAACATCCAATGGATGGATTAAACAACTAAGAAAATATTAGATAGCCTTCCCCTTCCAGAAGACTAAAAACTAGAAACAAACACGGAATATACATTTTTTATTTATTCCCAAAAAATCCTCCTCAAATATTTTTAATTTATCAATATGTAAGGATGTAAAACCAAGGGTGATATTTGTAGCTTACTAATAACAGTCTCATGCATCGCCAAAGTGAATTATATACTCCCCCAAAACAACACCAATTGTTATTCATCTTCATACTGAATATCATGGGAATAAATAAAAATAACATGTTCACTCTATATAGCCAACTGAGAATCCTCAATTTGAAAATCCTTCACCTAGAGAACTACATAAAATTTCACCACCATCTAAAATAAAATATTTACCACAATCCGATCCCATAACATTGTGAATCACTGAGATCTCTACAACACTATCTTAGATACTCTAGATTCATGCAGAACATTATTGTCACCAAATGGATCATTTCAAAAACTACAACATAATCCTTTCCTTTGGAATATAAAATCTTTAAAAAAATACGGTGATAATTCCATCCACCACCACCGATTCATGTTCATGTCACACTAGGAGAAGATATAACCAAAACTATTATGAAAATTAAATACAAAATAAATATCACCAGTGAGGTAATATCACTACAACGTTATGGAAAACATGACTTTTACTAACTAGACATCATGAATCGAATAATTTTTTCCATTAGGTAATGAACACCAATACCTATAAGAAATAACTAACCTCTAATTGATCAGAACAGGTCCAAAATTATGCCATTAAGAACATTTAACTAACCTATATATTTTGGTAAAAATATGGATGGATCACTAAACAACTCATCCTTTAGTAACTCAAAATATATATCTTCTCTTAGGTCCACAATAAGGAATTATTCATTATTGTATAGTTTGTAATAAGAGTCACAAACTCATATAAATATTCGATGAACATACTTTAATAGGTTTCTTGTAAAAGGAAACTCCAAAAATATGTAACTATTTTGGGGACATCGAATGAAATTACTACATCAACTATTTTAGGATCAAAAACTAATCCACACTAGAATATGACATGCCTAAATAGAATAACTTCATCCGAATACAACTCACACTTCAATGTCATTTTAAATAGTAGATGATGATGATGAACACCAAAACTGGTATTCAGTTTCTCATCAGGCTCTTCCTCAATTCTAGAGTATATAAGGTTTTCATTGATGAAAACCACCATGTACTGATTAAAGAGTTATCTAAAAAATATATTCATAAATCCCATGAACATTTTAGGAGTTTTAATCACTCCAAATGAAATTACAATGAACTCATAGTGAAAATATTGAGATTGGAAAATTTTCTTCAGAACATACCCATTATTAATCATCATCTAGTGATATCCTAACAATAGATAGATCACTCAGAACTATATGGATCCATTAAACAGATAAAATAATGTTTCAATCCATATAATAGGATGTTAGTTATTAACATTAACCTAAATCATGAAATGATAATTGAAAAAATGATGTTGGTTGTTGTTAGAAATATTAAAAATTTGTATCGGTGAACATCATGGTGACACACCTCGAAAATCAAAACATCATCAAAAAAATCATTGATTTTTACTCATAGCTCTCAAACCAATGATGGGGACATCTGATTCGGGGACATCATTATTTGAGTATAGTATAACTTTAGTTTTATAAAAAAACCTAATTTCTTATTGCTCGTGTCATACAAAAAATCCACATGAATAAAATTAGGTGTACTCTTACACAACCCTTTGAAAAAAATTAGGATAAACTTCTTTCTATATTAAATTCATCTCTTACATCAATGAACATTGTTATGGAACATGAATTCAACCTATATGAGGATCTCACTCACCAAAAAACACAGTATACTCTCCATTTTCAACATAGAATATAATCTTCATAGTAAATCAATCAAAAATATCCAACCCAAAATTCCAGTACTAAATAATAATGATAATGGTGTATGGTTGTATTCAAATACATATGATGTCCCCAGAATAGTGATTCTACCCTATCAGTAGATCATAGTACCTACATACTTGATACAGTTTAGCATAACCACCAATTGATGTATTACACACCAATGGAATTGAAATCATCTCCACCTAAATATCTGAATAATTGTCCAGGTCAATGGATAAGAATGATTTTGTATATCATAAATCAATAAAATGCATGACACCATGAATAAAATAACAAATGGGTACCTCAAAAAACACCTAAATTAACCCGTGTTGGTATCACCAGAGAATGATGATAAACATTATTTTCTCCATGACCAATTTTACCCCTATGAAACCTACCACTATGGACATGAATTTCTCTATAAATAAAAGTGTAATCCAGGGGATATATTATGCCAACCCCATACAATTTGTACTGATACAATATGGGATCACTATATTCTTTTTTTCACCTATAACTACCATAATGGTTGAACCAAAAATGGAACACGTATTTTGCACTGTCTTATTTGAATGTGTGATCACTATCACTACTGATGAACATGACCTGAACTTGTAAATTATTAATCTGGTCCCTAGGAAATTTATTGAGGGCTGTTACCACTATTGAAATGATATGATATGGGAGCAGACATATCCCCATATGTATATAACCTATTCTAGGTATGAAACTAGGAACTGTGGAACACTTAAATGATTTATGGGAATTACTAAATAATCCTGTCTCATGATAATATATTTATATATTGTATCCTATCAACAAAATCTACTATATATTCTAATGAATTGGTACTCCCCCTTTAATGACCCGATATTTTTAATAAACCTTTTTTCCTAATTTTATCTGTTATTTATTTTTATACTCATAAAAAATGTTTCATTTGATAACATGAGTATAATTAAAATGAGACCATTGGGTTTCGACTGTTATATGCCCGTTAGTCAGTATAACCGTTGGAAACTAAATGTTGCGACTATTATCTCTAAATACAAGTTATGTTGTTTAATGAATATAGAAAAAATATTTGATGCCATCATCCAGCAGTCTCGGTCCAATCGAAGCCCATCTAACAGAACTTGGGAAGGAGGTAGCACCACTGGGCTATGCTCTGGACCAAACCCAAGCCGAACTTTATCGTGTGTAGCTAGAACGGAATCGACTTCACGAGAAGTTCAAACTGATAGAAATTACTACTTGTGCAACGTTGGCCAAGCCTCCCTCAGATTCTCTCACCTTAGAACACCTTACACATAGGTCCTATGATTGGATTATAAGGTGCTATGTAAGGAGGCCATAACTGCTTTGTGTAATCCGTTGACATATATAAAATTTTTTTTTCTCCTTATGATGAGGTATGTGAATTTTCAGATGTCCGGATAAATACACTATGCATATTGTTGATGAATTCTAGAAAAAGTATATTTGAAAATTATTTATGTAAACTTTAAATAATTAATTATGTGTAATGATTTTCAAAAAATGGCCTTCTACAATTATGTTCAGTAAGAAATTTAGAGTCTAATAAGATCAACTAGATGTTTGATTAATAGTAAATTATGAATAGTTATTTTACGCTTAGGTTTACTAATGTGACCAAATGGATCAGTAATCTCACTTAAAGAAAGTATTAATATAATCTAGGAACATTGATTTAGTAATGTGATTCACTAAAATAGATAAATAACTTTTTCAGAAATTATTAGTCAAGTTTCAGTTTTTTTAGGTGAATAGTGTTTTTTAAATAAAAATTAAATTAAAAATATTTAGAAAAATATTTTTATAAAACGGAGTTCATTTTTGAACTCAGAGCATCAATATTATGTTAATGTAATTTTTAAGGATTTTTCTAAAAAAATGAATTTTCGGTGAATATTGTATTTATTTAAAAATTAATTTACAAATAATTAGAAATTTATTTTTATAAAATTAAGTTAAATTTTGATATTAGAGCATCGATATTTGGTTAAGGTGAAATTTTGAGATTTTTCTGAGAAAGTTGAATTTTCAGTGAATAATGAAAATAATGTTTTTATGTTAAGAGTGTTTAATGACATAATTAAATGATGTATTAAGTATTTAATCAATATGATAGAATTATTAATAGTTATTTAAGGTATTATGTGTCCCAATTAGACAATACAATGGGAAAATAACATGGTCAAGCCCATCGTTTTTTCAAAACCACGAATGAGGTGTCCCTTGGCCATTAATGCATTGTTCCCTCACTTTCCCTATAAATAACCACCCTTTACTCCTTTATTTTTTACTCCAAAATCTCCCCCAACGTTGATATGGTCTCATTACCTCCCAAGTAGTCCTAACAAGGTGCCCAAGCCCTCAAGGTGCCAACCATTGAGTTTTAAGTGTTACGTTTTAAGGTAAGGGATCCTACCACTCTCTTTCTTTCCAAGTACTCTCTTTTATGTCATTTCTTTTATGATCCACGTTCTTATGTTGTAGGATGTTCTTTTATATTCATCATAATATTCTTTTCATTTTTATATGATGATATACACACTTTTCTCTAATAAAATCATCTTAATAATGTTTAAGTGGTGCTGTTAGGCTGTTGAATTTTTAAGGGATTTCTTCACCCTTCTCATTTTCATGTTCTATTTTCATGGATAGTCTTTAGTGTTCCTTTTTATTTTGTTGGGGTATGATCTCTATATCTATCATACTGATATTCTATTTTCATATTTTGAGAGACAGTATTTTTATCTTGTCAATTCATTTTTTGAGGTTTTAAGTGATGCTGTTAGGCTGCCGAAGTTTCATAAGAGAAATCTTATTTTTGTCTTCCTTCCATGTTTTTCATTTCATATGGTATGTCATTCAAATTTAGTTACCATGTTCTTATATACTTTATATTGTGTTCCTATAAAGTTTTATGGATCATTTATGAGTTGTTTACCGATGTCCCCTCTCTTTTCAATGTTTTCTAAAACCCTGCAACATAGTCGTTATGCGGCAGAATTTTCATCTCAAAATGTCTCTCTTTTTTTCTCAAATTCTTTTATTTAATTAAATTAATACTCAAATATATTTCTTCTACTTGGGTATTCAAATATATATCAAAATTTTCTATTTTAAATTCTGGTATTTACATACATGAAACCATTTTCCTTTTCTGTGGGTTTAAAACGACATAATGATCATGTCTTAAAAGCCATTTTTAAAACATTATGATTATGAAATGAAACCCATTTATTTTATTATATATGGGTTATTTATGAAATTTTTAATGATGATATATGTGAATCACATGGTGATAAAGACAAATATAAGGGTTCTCCCTGATAGCGATCCAATGCATTGGGTAAATACTTAATCTCTAGAGATGACCATTTTTTAACAATATCTCGGTGATTAACACTGGTAATTATTTAATGAAACCTTAGGGAATGGACCTTGGTGAAATGTAATTGATTTCCTATGTTAAATTTGGTAGCGACATCTTCATGTAATGAAATAATTTATTTTTATTATGATATGCCTCATGATTTCTTTTTCATGCCTTAATGTTCTTTTTCACGAATTTATTGATGTATCTCAAGTTCACAAGTTAAATGCTTCCCCTTGTTTCCTTTTATGGGCCTTCTACTCACCGTTTCTTTCGATGAATGTACCCAGGTTATGAGATTCTATAATGAACATATGATGAAAAATGAATAACCCTTTAATGTGTTTAAGAAGAATTATTTTTGTTGTCAAGTATGAAGCTCCGGGTTTCCAAGACTCTAAACCTTAAAGATCCTCAGTTTTGTATTATGTAATGAAAGTTTATGTGATAAAAAGGCAGAATGTTATAGTTGGAATCACAGTATGGTTTAGTTGTTTGTGGAAATTAGGATATGAAAACTTTAGGAAGAACCCTATAGAAAAGTATATATATAGGAAATCTACCTGGTATTTTGGTGAGTATTGTGTAACGAGTTTATCAAGCAAGTAAATCCCTGTCTGGATACGAGCAGGTAGAGGTGGCTCTGGCACAGATGTATATAGGGGTAAAACCAGAAAACACCACTTTGAGCTAGAATCGAACGGGAACTGGTACATAAAAATGGGCCTTGCGGAACTCTAGGTTATGACACTCCCACGGGATATGCTTTGGTAAATTCATAAGCTTAGTATGAACAATTATTAATGGAATAAAGATAAAATGAAATAAATAATCCTATAAGAATATATAAATGGATAACCTAGATTGGAACCTAGCGGATCCCAAGTTAGGATATACTTTTCTTCTACAAGTTTATCCTTCTATGCTTAAAGTTTCCTTTTCATGATTATTTGCTAAGTATTTAATCCCCCTAATTATAGTTTATTTTCATAGTTAATGGCAGGAAATGGAAGAACATACCCCAACAACCAATGTGATAGGAAATGTAATGATTTCCCTATTAATGTGACAGAGAAGATGAGAGATCAAGTTGATCATATTGTGATTATGCCAAAAAATCTATCAAAAATCACAATAAATAATTCGTACCAAGTTTAATGCCAAAATTCATCAAGAAAGAAGAAGATTAAGTCTCAAGGAGGTTCATCTTATAATGTTGATAATGGAAAGAAGACACAAGTTCCTTTGTGCAAAAAGTGTGAAAATAGGAACCAAGGAGAATGTCACAAAGGAACCGAGATATGTTTTAAGTGTGGGGTGATAGGGCTTAAAGTAGCCTATTTATTTAAAAAATGGATAATGTGTTGAATAGAGATAAGGTTCGATCTAACATACCTTATACTTTTCAATGTCGTAAATGTGGAGAAGCTAGACATTATCCAAGGAAATTCTATCTTGGAAGGAATGAGAACCATTATAAGCATCAACAATCTTCAAAGAAAAGGTAATAAAGAAAGTCCTATGCTGAGATGGATCATGAATAATGAAGTACATGTACCTTCTTCACAATAATTGTCTATGTCATGTTGTATTTTAGTTCGTGCTCTATCAGCATATCTTTAATGTTTTCTAAGAAAATCGAGTCACTACCTAAGATGATTTTATATCGTTAAGGAAAACATTTATTGTTATGTACCACATGTTGATGTTGTGAATCTTTTCTTCTTGAGATAAAAAAAGATGATTAGGGGATTAAAAGATGATTATTATTTTGGAAGACGTTCACTATTTTGGGAACCCTATATGATCAAGGTAAATAGATTACTACGGTATTTTATTTGAGGTGTAAATGATGACCTATATTTTGAAGAATTGATGAATTTAAGGTGAAATTATGGTAATTTAGGTTACTTATGGAAATGATTAATCTATCTTGGGGAAAATATGATAAAGTTAGTTACTTTTGTTATATGAAGTTAAGAGTGGTTGATGTTGTTTGGATACTAATGATAAAGTTTATCTTGGAAGACTATGTTATCAAATATTTCTTATATTTGGGTTCAATCTTAGTTTGGTTTATTTTGAGATATTTAGGGATAGTTATTTATGGAATGGTCTATGATGAACTTTGGGTAGTACCATGGAATTTTGATTATTTAAAGTAGTTTCAATTCCTATGGGATTATTTCTTTTTAAAGAGTTGTTTCATCTAACCCTTTCAGTTTTTTGGGGAAATGATTAATGATATATGAAATAGATAGTTAATTTTTTGTGGATTATGTGATTTTCTAGAAGATGATTCTTGTAATTTTAATGAGTCCAAGTGTTTTTGAATGCTCATCCTTTGGAGAAAAGATTAGTTTTGGTAGAAACTTATTAAATGATGACACAATACTTGAAAGTAAGTATATTTCCTTATGTTATTATTCTATGTAGTGAATTAATTCCTCAATATTATGAAAAGGAACGTAAAACAAAAACATTGTTAGTTTATGATTCCTACTGGGTAATCAAATCCCATTTGCACACATCATAACATTGTGATTTTCTTGTTGTTAACTTTCTCCTAATCATGTTTTATATCACTCTTTCTCAGAACATGACCTTTTTTCTGCTTTATATCCATGTTTTCCTACATGGAATCCTTGTATGGGTTAACTCCGGTGACCATTTTACTTCCTTTTCTTTCATTTAAAGTAACAGTGTTACTGACTCTTTTTCCGATGTGGGACTTTCAATGAAATTTTGATGCCAAATTTTAAAAATTGCGAGGAAGCGATTTCTTAAGGGGGGAAGATTGTAACGACCTGAAATTTTGAATAAACCTTGTCCCCTAATTTTGTGTTTTATTTTTTTTATACTTAACAAAACTGTTTCATTTGATAACATGAGTATAATTAAAATGAGACTACTGGGTTTCGACTGTTATATGACCATTAGTCAGTATGACCATTGGAAACTAAATGTTGCGACGACTGTCTCTAAATACAAGTGATCTTGGTTAATGAATATAGAAAGAATATTCAATGGCATCATCCTGTTGTCTCGGTCCAATCGAAACCCATCTAAGATTACTTGGGAAGGAGGTAGCACCACTGGGATAATCTCTGGACCCAACCCATGCTGAACTTCATCATGTGAAGATAGAACAGAATCACCTTCCTGAGAAGTTCAAACTGATAGAAATTACTACTCGTGCAATGTTGGTCGAGCCTCCCTCAAAATCTCTCACCTTAGCACACCATACTATTAGGTCCTGTGCTGCGGTTATAAGGGGCTATGTAAGGAGACCATAACTGCTTTGTGTAATCCTTTGAGATAAATAAAATTGTGTTTTTTTCTTATGAAGAAGTTTGTGAATTTTAAAATATCTGGAAAAATATAGTATGCATACTTTTGATGAATTCTAGAAAAAAGTATATTTTAAAATTATTTATGTAATCATTAAATAATTAATTATGTGTAATGATTTTCAAAAAATGGCCTTCTACAATTATGTTTAGTATGAAATTTAGAGTCTAATAAGATCAACATAATTTTTGATGAATAGTTGATTCTGAATAATGATTTTATGCATTGGATTAGTAATGTGACCAAATTGATTAATAATCTCACTTAAAGAAAGTATTAATATAATCTAGGAACCTTTGTTTAGTAATCTGATTCAATAAAATAGATAAATAACTATTTCAGAAATTATTAGTCAATTATATGTTTTTTCATGTGAATAATGTTTTTTAATTAAAAATTAAATTAAAATTATTTAGAAAATTATTTTTATAAAATGGAGTTCATTTTTGAACTCAGAGTATCAATATTATGTTAAGGGAATTTTTGGGGATTTTTTTGAAAAAATTGAATTTTGGGTGAATAGTGTATTTATTTAAAAATTAAATTAAAAATATTTAGAAATTTTTTTTCATAAAATGGAGTTCATTTTTTAAATCAGAGCATCGATATTTTTTAAGGAGAAATTTTTGGATTTTTCTGAGAAAGTTGAATTTTCGGTGAATACGGAAAATACAGTGTTTATGTTACGGGTGTTTAATGACATCATTAAATGATGTATTAAGTATGTAATCAATATGGTAGAATTATTAATAGATAGATAAGGTATGATGTGTCCCAAGTTGCCAATACCATGGAAAAATACCATAGCAAGCCCATGGTTTTTCAAAAACCACCAATGAGGTGTCCTTTGGCCATTAATGCCTTGTCCCCTAAATTTTCCTATAAATACCCACCCTTTCCTCCTTTAGTTTTCACTCCCAACTCTACCCCAATGAATATCTGGTCTCATTACCTCCCAAGGAGTACTCCCAAGGTTCCCCATGCCCTCAAGGTCCCAACCATTGTGTTTTAAGAGTTACGTTTTAAGGTAAGGGATCCTTCCTCTATCTTCCTTTTCAAGTACACTCTTTTATGTAATTTCTTATATGCTGCAGGTTGTTATGTTGGAGGATGTTCTTTTATATTCATCCTAAATTAATATTCATGTTCATATGATTATATACCCCATATTTCTCTTATTAATTCATTTTAATAATGTTTATGTTGCGCCGTTAGGCTGCCGAATTTTTAAGGGATTCCTTCACCCTTCCCATTTTCAAGTTCTATTTTCATGTAAAGTCTTTCAAGATCCTTTTGATTACGTTGGGGTATGATATCTATATCTATCATACTGATATTTTATTTTAATATGATGTGGGAACCTATTTTTATCTCATCAATTCATTTTTTGAGGTTTTAAGTGACGTCGTTAGGCTGCCGAATTTTTATAAGAGAAATCTTATTTTTGTCTTCAATCCATGTTATTCATTTCATATGGTATGTCTTTAAATTTTCATTACCATGTTCTTATATCCTTTATATTATTTCCCTATACTGTTTTATGGATCATTTATTAGTGGGTGACCCACGTCCCCTCTCTTTTCAATGTTTTCTAAAACCCTGCAACATAGCCGTTATACTGCAGAATTTCCGTCTCAAAATGTCTCTCCCTTTTTCTAAAATTATTTTATTTTATTAAATAAATAGTCAAAGATCATTCTTCTACAAGGTTATTCAAATATATATCAAAATTTTATATTTTAAAATCATGTATTTACCTACATGAAACCACTCTCCTTTTCCATGGGTTTAAAATGACATAAAGATCATGTCTTAACAACAGTTTTTAAAACGTTATGATTATGAAATGAAACCCATTTCTTTTATGCTATATGGGTTATTTATGAAATTTTTTATGATGATATATTTGGATCACATGATTATAATGACAAATTTAATGGTGCGCCCTGATAGCACTCCAATGCATTGGGTAAATACTTACTCTCTAGAGATGGCCATTATTTTAACGATATCTTTGTGAATATCCTTGGTAATTTTTTTTATGACACCTTGTTGATGGACCTTGGTGAAATGAGAATTATTCTCTATGTTAAATGTTGTAGCTACATCTTCAAGTTATGAAATATGTTATTTTTATTATGATATTCCCCATGATTTCTTTTTCATGCCTTAAAGTTCTTTTTCATAACTTTATTGATGTATCTCAAGTTCACATGTTAAATGCTTCCCCTAGTTTCCTTTACTAGGCCTTCTGATCACACTTTATTTTGATGTATGTCCCTAGGTTATGAGATGATGTAATGAAATTTGGATGAAAAAATGAAGAAGCCTTTCAAGTGTTTAAGATGTACGTTTTATATTGTCATGTATTAATCTCCTGGTTTCCAAGACACTAAACCATAATGATCCTCGGTTTTGTGTAATGTAATGAATGTTTATGTGATAAAAAGGCAGGATTTTATAACCTCTTATGGCCAAATATGATTGGTTATATGACCTTAAGAGTTCCTCCACATAGACTAGATATTTCTAACTAACATTTTGAGTGTAATGATGTTGTGGGGAGACTATATCCCAGGGTAAATAGTTACAATACTATGGAAATTAACAAAATATAAAAGTAAATAATGTAGTGAAAATAGTATAACATACAACTATGGGAAAAGGTGGAACCAATAATCTATATAATAGCGAACCATGTAATAAAGGATCAATTTTATTAATAAATTTAATGAACCCATTTTTTTGTAAATGAAAAATGATTGATTTTTTTTTATTCAAAATTGTTTTGATATGTAATTCGGCATGAAAAGTGATCATATAGTGATGTGTCATCTGTGTTGGAGGTGGTGTCACTTCCATGTTCAGTACAAATATTTGTGAATGTGGTTTCACAAAAAATAGATGAGTTTATATGGAAATATGGTATGTTTCATGACTAGTATAATCATCATAGATGGAAAAATATTAAAAATTATTTTCAAAGATATTTATCATCATGATCATTAATTAGGGGGCTTAAGAAAATTATATTATAATATTTAATGATTTTTGAATTAGGTTATGTCTATAAATATGTGGTCATTCATCATATGAGACAAAGAGAGTTGTTTTAAAAGTGGTGAATTGATCTAATTTGCTGATGTAATTATGATAAGGTAATTATTTAGTGAATTAGTAACAATTCAAGAACACAATCATTGATAAAATAATTGATAATAACTAATTGACCTTATGGAATTTCAGAATATGAAATTTTGAAAAGGTATAGACTTTCCCAATAGATTCTAATTCTATTAATTCCTAGAGCTTTGTCAAAGCTTGTTACTTCATAAATGTATTTAGATTCATGAAATTATGTAGTTTAAACAAATATGAAAAATATTTGAAATAATAAATGTTTTTTATAGTGGATTATGTTTTGTGAATGTCATATAACATAATTGAAGATTTGAACACATAATTTTATTGAATAGCGTATTTATGTGCATCAATTCAAGACTATGGTGGATATTTATTCATGTGATAATTATGGATAAATACTTATGTAACCTAACAAATAATGTGACCTAAATGTTGATAATCTATGTTGAAATTAATTATTGGTAATGGGAAATGGGTGGTTGAAGGATGTTATTCATGGGGGAATGTGTTTATCCCTATTTGTTTTTGAAAAGGAAATGTGTATTGAATAGAGTGACCATGTTTGATATTTTTTCAATCCAAAGTATATATTCAATCATTATGTATTCAGGTATTAATGACACACTACATTCATATTCCCTTTGGAATTTCCATTAGTGGTGAACCTTGCAATATTTTTGTGTTGTGTTTCTATTCCTACATATTAGTGTTAATGAACTTCACTAGATTTGTTAAAAATGTTCCTCAAACTTTGGGAACAATATCCATATCAATGAATGAAAAATATACAACCCTAATTAACACATCCTAGATCATGGACTTCTATGATTCAACAAGTCATACCATATGAAGGTCATAGCTGTTAAATCAATAATCCATTATTTTTCTCCTACAAAATTTATTTAATATTTTGCGAGTAACATTTTATTATTTAATAAACATATATATTTTGATGAATATAATTATACAGAATATTTGATGTCTTGGGATAGATTTTCTCTATGCCTTATTTTAAGGTATTTTGTATGGTTATGTGACAGGTCACTCTATGACATAAACAGATAGAAAAATGCCTGATACAGATGTGAAATCTCAAAATTCATTTAATGTATCACCATCAGATTAACATTATTTTAAGGTTATGGGTTTAAAAAACATTTCCTTTTTTATAAACAATAATATATATTAACTTTATTACAATTTGAATTATTCCAAAAATAATGTTCATTACAATTAGTTAAATGATATAAAGATGAATCAACATTAAAATTCTGATATATTCTTTAATCTAATTACTAATGTTGTTGGATCTACTTTGAGGATTTTGTGAATAACTTTATTATATTTATATTTTTCATAAAACACTTAGAATGATCCCACCTATGTAATTTCAAAAAAAATTAGCCCATGAAGAAATATGTAATTCTATAGATTATCATGATTATGTAATAAGTAGATAGTTGGATTAAGAAATTATTGTAAAAACAAATGTTACTATTATTTGAGTAATCTATGCAATTTCAATGAAATACGTTCCAAAACATGAAAATTTTGAATTTAGTGATTATAGAGATGATGTAGATAAAAATATTTAGTACCTTTTTCCCAAAAAAATCAATATAGAGCAAATGGGGAATTTAAGGTATCTTTTTTTGGATTATTTTCAATGTGGTAATGTAGGTAAAATTTCCAGTTGGTGTTAAAATATATTAAAATATGAAGAAATTGAATCCTAAATCATATAGTGGCATAATATATGGTTCCCTTTAAAATGGTTATGAAAATCATAAATTCAGTTATATTGAAATTGCTTCATTTGTAAATAATAACCAGATGGTAATGAATTCGTGGAGGACATTGAATCAAATTATAAAATCAAGATTTAAAATTAGGGAAAACTAATCAATGAATGTACATTAAGACTAGAGGAAAATTATAAAATGACAACAGAGTTCAAAAAGAAGATGTTTCTTTAAGAATTTGAGTGGAAAGTGAATCAAAATGAGGGGAAATGAAAATAAAATTATAGTTTGGAATGAATTAATATATATTTCTATATATATATTTGAATTAGTGATACATGGTTATGAAGGAATAGTTAAATACTTTAAAGATCCAAGATATAAATTTAAGTGAAAATGTGGAATTGGATATGATATGAAAACATCAGATATGTAAATGGGATGAGCCCAAGGAAAATGAAGAGGAATGCTGGATAAATCATAAAGGGTACAAATGTCTTAACATGGACTGTTTTGATAAAAAAAGAGATGCGAGATTAAAAAAACTCATTTATTTATTGAGTATCTATGGTCACTCATATATAAAAAATAATGGTACATTTGTGAGTAAAGGACGTGAAATATATTTCCTCATATGAAATGGGAACTCTATGGATTTATTAGCCATATCATTCATTACTGTAAAGAGGGGAGGAGAAATTTGGATAAGGAAGCACTTAGAAGTCAACAGAGGGGAATGAGACCATATCCATCATCATATAGATGAAATAATTTCTATGGGTATTGATTTAAATATTATAACATTGATAATACTGCTATTACTTATAGGAAGAGAAGGAAATAAAAACAACTTCACAACTCTGAGATAATTCAATATTATTCAACCACTAAGAATTACCCATAAAATATGTATTCTGTTATAGAAAAAAAAACATTATTATAATTCAACAATTCCTTCTAAATTTATATTAAAGATTAATTATTTTTTCAATACCCAATATAGTAACTCATGGATGGAAAAATAGATGATTTAGAAATCTAACCTGGAATAAATCACTTTAAAAGAAACAACGAATAGTAGCACCAAGATTCATGATAGAAGATTCTCATCCCACATGATAGGAAATGAATATTTTTGAAAAAAAAGTTAAGGTAAATGTTGATTGAATTGTGATATTATGCAAATATAGTGTCTTAAATATCAAAGCTTGTGTAAATAATGAATTTGGTAATGATGAGATAATAAAAATAAAAGAGCCCAATGTGGACGGTTTAGGTAATAATCAAATTAGTCAAATCTAAATATTTGAATTATGACTAGTTGTAAAATTTAATTAGATGGGGTGAATCATCAAAGGGATTCAATGTAATTATCTCATGAATGTTGGTAGGAAAAACTATAATTTATACTTGGTATATAACGACCCATACTTTACATACATTGTTAATACATCAAGATTGATGTACACTTATTAAAACATATAACAAAACCATGAAAGGACCGTATAGGTATAGTGCCTTTAGAAACTGTGAAACATAAAAAACTGGTTCATAAATCATCTACGCTGTCTCCCATTTATTTCATCATATCTAGAGTCCCTTTTTGGGATATCCTACTTAATAATCGTCTTCTGGACCTGGGGACAGAAAACATACAAAAGGGTGAGCTCAAATTCTCAGTAAGGGTAAACAAAAGAAATATCAATCACATCATATTCATAAGAACATATCATTTTGGAAATCGTAACCTGCAATAGAGATCATAATTTCATAACATGGGATAAATCATTGTAGTGAAATGTAATCCCAATAATCCTAACATAAAACATTAAACTTTTTTTCATACACACATAATCATAGAGAATCATTTATTAGTAGTCAAGACTCATTTCCAAGACTATCTTAGTGGACAATGTCCATTTCTGAACCGAGTTTACTCCTCGTTTCAGTCCTGTTTCACTGAACTGGATTAACCATCCATTCCATCCATGTCTATCTCATGAGATATAAATCATTACTCAATGAATTGGATGGATATATAGGTCCCACCCATCTGATAATTATACCATTCTTATGTGTTCCACAAATCATAAATCATATAGCATAACCCATGTAAAAAAAAGGGATAATTAATCATCATGCCATCATAACATAATCCATATAAGATAAAAGGACATCATAAAAATAATTCCATCATAAAATAATCAATACAATGTAAAAATAGGGATATAAACATAACCCTATATTATCTTAGATGGAAAATAATTTTGATAAAACACTTGAACTCCATTCCTGAGGAAAATATCCTTTCTACTTCAAAAAATTTTTCCTCTCTTAACATGTCATATAATTTTGAAATAAAAGAAGTTCATTAAAAATAATCGTTAAAACTTTTAAAGGAAGATTCCTGGAAATAATGTTCTAATAATCCATTCATTCCGTATTAGTTAAAAAAACATTCTTCTCATACTTTGGGAGGAAAAGTGAAAAAGTACCTCGTACAAAAAATGACAAAAGATTCCTTTCATATCTTTTAATAAAAACTGACCGAAGGGTGAAATTGGATTTAAACAATTGTAGGAGGACAGAAATAATATTAGATATTTAAGAAACATGGATGTGGATGATAAATATTCCCTAGTTAATTCTGAAATATAAACAAAATCGGATAAAAATTGAGATTGCATGATTTTCCCTTACCTTAGGTCTGATTTGCTTCGTATGTGTCTGAAACTCTTGTATAATGATTTAAATAATGTCATTGACTTATTCCAGAATCATAATTGTTATTATGATATCATATATGGTCATATTATTATCTTTTATTAGTAATATTTCATTGGTACTTTTTATTTGGGTGTTTATTACTTTTTGTTCTTATGCGTGTTTTGTCGAATAAATTCATATTCTTTTTTTTAGGTTATAGATACACCATTTACAAAATTTTATTAGTGTAATATATATCATATTAATTCATTCAATTCATTTATATTATCATTGTGCAATGAAGATCATGTAGAATGAGTCGAATCACATCATAGAGATGGTATTCCGTACGTACGCACGAGCGATGATATCGTTCCCATGATCGTGGAATTGTATTAGAGTGTATGTATACTATCTCAGAATCAATATCACTTTACAATAATCATATATAAATTTATTATTTACACCAGTATACCCATCCAAGTAAGGTGGTGGTGGAAAATAGATTACACCACGGCGTGGAGACGGTATTCCGTACGTACGCACGCGTGGTGATTTCGTTTTCTGTAGGATGGATAGATGCTGAAATAGGGTTGTTTCATAATTATAATAAAATATCAGTATATTAGTTATACTGATGTTATTACTTCATAATGAAACCACAAAAGAATAAGAAGTGGAAGAAAAAAATAAAGTTGAAAGAATCGGTAACAGACATTACCTCTTCTTTGAAGCGCCTCTTTGAGACCTCCTTTTAGGGCACTAAAATTGGTCTTTGAAAAATACCAGGACCTCTAGGATGTTTTTAGGGAAATGGAAAAGTGAATTTGGAAGGTGTTGGCCGAGCTTGAAGGCTCAAAGTGGTGTGAGGAAGAGAGGGAGGAGGTGCATTTTAATAAGAGAGGAGAGGGGCACCTTTGGAAAAACTAAAAATATTATTTTAATAAAAAGTCATATTCGGTTTTTAATAGCTCCATATTGATTAATTTCGAAGCTAAGGTGGGGATGGGTCGAAATCATCTCATAAAATATAATTTAGACATGTTTAGATTTCTATTTTAACCTTATCATTAAGATTTAACTTTAAGTTAGATAATTTAACTACTACCGTGTCTTCTTGTTTTCTTACAATATAAGGTTAATAAACTAACTATAGCAAGCCAAACAAACCCCATGTTGTTAATTATTAACTTATATAACCTTATCTAAGTCATTTTACCGATCCTTAGATTTTTAATAAGAAAATAACAATTAATAATATAATATTTTTTTTAAAAACTATTTTATGTCAATTATGACACTATTTGGTAATGGATTTTTTGTGAAAATCGAAACAAGAAGATTCGTTCAAACAATGTAAATTAAATCAATACTAACATGTCATATTAACATAGAAAATTATTGTAATTCATAAAAAGTATCAAATTACATTTATTTTTGTATTTATAACATCAATTATGTCAATATTTCATTAATAATATAATTACTGCATCATCATCGTGTCATAAATAAATTAAATTATTTAAAGTCTAAAAATTACAAATAAAATACAATTATGTAGGAAATATTTTTATATTTACAATGAATATTTGCAGTAGAATTTATCAAATCTATAACCCTATATTAAAAATAATTTAGTTATTAAACATTGATTTTAACTATTTTAACCTTTCTTTAAATAAATTAATAATAAATGTCCTAATCTAATCCAAGTGGACCAAAATGTTCATATTTTATTCCTAAGGTGTTTTTTGGGAGAATTAAACTTATCCAATCGAATTAGGACATGTGTTAGGGTAATAATAAAATCATTTCTACCCTTAATTATCATATTTAATTTTAACCATGGTAAAAAAAAGTAAAAAGTTACTATTCACCAAAAATTATTTTCATCTCATTGAACCACATTTTAGTCCTTGATATTACCCATGTCTCTCAGATTTTCGAAATTCCACTCACATAAGCAGTAATATTAAGTATTATGTGAATTTGGAAATTCTCCTAGGAGGTGGGTAAAAGGTGGTGAAAAGTTAAATAAAATTTTTATATTTCTAAAATTATTATAAAATGACTCCAATGAATTGAATTGAACATATATAGGTATTATGTATCAATTTTGACCCAAAATAAATTTAAATAAATTAAATAATTATTTAAATAAAAAGTCGGTTTTTAAATAGTAACCTAGTGTTTTCACTATTCATCAAAAATTGAATGTTTTCAGAAAAATACCAAAATTGCACCCTAGGCTAATTTCGATATTCCGAATACAAAAATGACATCCATTTTGAAAAATAAAATTTACATAATTTTAAAAATAGAGTATTACTATTCATAACGGCTAGTTTTAATAATATTTTAATAGCATATCGTTGTTTAGTAAAACTCGGTATTCCGTACGATGCAAGCTATCGAGGATGGTCGTGATTGTGTTTAAATCAAGGCAAGCTAGTGTTGTGTGTAGTGAAAGATTACTTTGATGATGTATATAACATAAATAAAAATTCTCATAAAAGTCTCGGGTGTTACATTCTACCCCCCTTAAAATGAATTTCGCCCTTGAAATTTATCACTTTGTGACAAACAGATGAGGATAACTCTCCCTCATAATATCCTTGAGCTCCCATGTAGCTTCTTCTAATTGGTGGTTCCTCCATAAAACATTCACCACGTGAGTGGTCTTGTTTAGTAGGAATTTTTTGCTACGATTGAGAATCTCTATCAGCTGTTCTTTATAAGAAAGATCTTGTTCCAATGGTACAACTTCTGAGCTGAGTGCATGTGATGGATCAAGTATGTACTTTCTCAGGAGAGATACATGGAACACATCGTGAACTTGAGAGAGATTCGGTGGAAGCGCCAATCAGTAATCTACCTTCCCAACACGATCTAGTATTTCGAAAGGACCGATATATCTAGGGATCAGTTTTCCCTTCTTTCCAAATCTCATTACTCTCTTCCAAGGAGATATTCATAAGAACACTTTATCACCCACTTCAAACACTAGGTCATTTCTTCGGTTGTCGGCATAACTTTTTTGTCAACTTTGAGTAGCTCTAATGTGTTTTTGAATAGATTTGACTTTTTCTGCCATCTCATCCACAAGATTAGGTCCTAATAGCTTTCTTTCCCCAAATTCATCCCAGCAAATTGGAGTCCTGCATTTCTTTCCATAGAGAGCTTCATTAGGATCTATCTGAATACTGGAGTGAAAGCTATTATTATATGAAAATTACACCAAAGGTAGGTGTTGATACCAACCACATTTGAAATCCATATAGTAAGATCTCAACATATCTTCTAGAGTTTGAATTGTCCTATCATACTGACCGTCTGTCTGAGGATGATAAGCAGTGCTGAAACTCATCTCTGTATCCAGAGAATGATGAAGACTTCGCCAGAACATAGAGGTAAACCTCGGATCCCGATCAGATATAATAGAAAGTGGTACTTCATGCAATCTTACCACTTCCTTCATATATATCCTGGCAAGATGATCCAGAGAGAAATCCTCTCTAATAGCAATGAAGTGTGCCGACATTGTAAGAAGATTAAATATGACCCAGATAGCATTATTGCCTTTGGATGTTTTAGGAAGTTCGGTGACAAAGTCCATAGTGATGTTTTCCCATTTCCAATCTAATATGGGTAATGGTTGTAACATCCCCTTAGATTTTTGCTCTAAGCTTTATCTTGCTGGCAAACCAACCATCGAGAGTTATATTCAGCAACATCTCTTTTCATGTCATCCCACCAGAAGTACTCTTTCAGGTCCATATACATCTCCATGCATCCTGGATGAATAGAGAATGAAGAACTATGATCCTTATCCCGCAGCTCCTTCATTAATTCTGGGATTGGATGAACAATTACCTGATTCCTAAAATTTATTATCCCATCACAATCAAGGTTAAATTCAGGATCATTTCTCACCTTCTTTGGTAACTCTACATATTCTTTCTGTGCCTCTTTAATCTTCACGTGTATTGATTGTTGAACATTCATTTGTTAAAGATACAATTTTTACCCTTCCATTATAATTCCAAGATCCATCCCTTGTAAATCCATAAATATTGTATCTTTTGTGATCCTCGTCATGGATAAGCTAGCATGGTCTTATCGACTTAATGCATCTGCCACCTTGTTTTCATTCCCAGGGTGGTAATGAATTTAGCAGTCGTAATACTTAATCATATCCAACCATCTTCTTTGGAGCATCTTTATCTCCTTTTGTGTGAAAATATACTGTAAACATTTATGATTTGTATAAATATCAGACATTTCTCTATAAAGATAATGCCTCCAAATCTTTAATGAAAATATTACCGCTGATAACTCCAAATCATGAGTTGTGTAATTTTGCTAATGTATTTTCAACTGTCGTGAGACATAAGCTATCACCATATCATTTTGCATAAGAACACACCCCAGCCCCTTCTGGGATGCATCACTGTATATCACAAACCTTTCTCCACTACAAGGAAGTATTATTACAGGTGCACTGGATAACCTTCTTTTCAACTCCTTGTAATTATATTCACATTCCTCCGTCCATACAAACATAACTCCTTTCCGAGTAAACTTGGTGAGTGGTTTAGATAATCGTGAAACATCTTTCACAAAACGTCAATAATATCCACCCAATCCAAGTAAAAACGGATCTCGGTTACTATTGTTGGTTTCGACCATCTTTCAATTACCTCTTTTTTTTCTGGATCCATAGATATCCCCTTTTTTGAGATTATGTGACCCAAAAATGCAACTTTTTTAATCCAAAATTCACACATGGTAAATTTGGCATATATCTTTTCCTTTCTCAGGGTCTTCAATATAATTCTCAAGTGATCTTCATGTTCATCCATGATCTTTGAATATACAAGAATATCGTCTATAAAGACTACCACAAACTAATCAAGATAGTCTCTAAAGACTCTATTCATCAGATCCATGAAGATAGCAGGGGCATTAGTAAGACCAAATGGCATCACTATAAATTCATAGTGTCCATACTTTATAAGGAATGTCGTCTTTGGTATCTCCTCCCTTTTGACCCTTAATTGATGATACCCTGAACAATGATCAATCTTGGAAAAGTATTGAGCTCCGCATAGTTGGTGAAATAAGTCATCAATGTGTGGGAGAGGATATTTTTTCTTGATAGTGATCTTGTTATGTTCTCGATAATCAATGCAGAGTCTAATTGATCAATCTTTCTTCTTAACAAACAGAATAGGTGCTCCCAAAGGTGACACACTAGGGCGTATGAATCCCTTATCAAGATTATCGTGGAGTTTCTTTTTCAATTACTGCAACTCAATTAGAGCCATTCTATAAGGTGTCATTGAAATAGGTAAATCACCTGGTACGAGTTCTATTGAAAAATCAACTTCATGATTTGGTGGAAGACCCGATAATTCCTCTGGAAAGACATCATAAAACTCTCGTACAATGGGCATATTCTAAATTGTGAGTTTCTCACCAACCATTTGAGATAAATAAGATTCATTTAGTGGAATCAAGACCCATAAGATGGATAAAATTTCCACTAGAAGGTTATGTTCATCCTTGCATCGACAGACGATCATAGATTGATTTGGAATATGAAATGTGGCTTCCCTTCTTTGTCAATTGATATGAGCTCCATATAAAGAGAGACAATCCATGCCAAGAATCACATCAAATTACACTATAGGACGGATCACAAGATTTTCAGGATGCACTTTCCTATAAACTTCAATCGGAGAAGAATTATAAACTTTTGATGTGACTGTTGTGCCATTAGGGGTTGTCATAGCTGACTCAACATCTAATTGTTGAGGTAATTCAGCGATAACCTTATAAAATTATTCAGAAATAATAGAGTGGGTGGATCCAGAATCAAATAAAACATTTTCTACTTTAGAGTCGATGATAAGTGTATCTTTCACCACTTCGTTATCGGCTCCACATCGCTGATAGAAATTGCATGTGACTTTCCTTTGTCTTTAGCCTTAAAAGTTTGTTGACGTCTATCATCATCAACAACACTTCGATTAGGGCATTGATTATCATAATTCCCCATTTCCTTTCACTTGTAACATTGAATTGTAGGAGGTGCACTCTGTGAAGCCTTTTCTTTGTTCGGACCACTAGACATATTCTTCCTATCATTGTGGCATTCAAATGCCCGATGACCTTCCTTTCCACATTTGAAACATTTACTTGTCCCTTTAAGACCACTCCCTCCATGATTCATTCCACACTTTGAGCGTAAGGGAAAACTCACCTTCTTTTTAGTGTGCTCTTTATATTTTCATTTGAATTCTATTTTCTTTTCTTATCAAACCCATATGACTGATTGGTTACCCCAATCTCAATATCAACCTTGAGAGCACATCAAATGATTTCCTCATAACTATTGAAGTCTCTTATGGATAACACCCTTCTAAGACTTGGTTTTAAGCCACTAGAGAATTGATCGATCTTACTCTCAGGTTGGATAATAATCCCAGAAGCATACCTTGCAAGTCTTGTAAAATTTTCATCGTAGGTACCAACAGATTCATCATCCTTTTTCTTCAGTTCATGAAACTCCTTCTCTATATTTGTTTGGATAATCCGAGGGAATTACTTATTGAAAAATACGTTCTTGAACTCGTCCTATTCCATGGACTCAATTTCATCCCTCTGCCTCGTATTCTTGATATGATTACACTATTGATCAGCTTCACCTTCCAAACGATAAACAACTAAGATGACTTATCATGTTCATAAAATTGATGAACTGAAAATATCTTTTTAGTATTACTAATCCATTTTTCAGCCACTAATGGATCAGTAGACCCGCTGAATGAGGGTGGGCGCTGCCATATTAAGGATCTGACAGAATGTTTCTCTTTCCTTTGCTCGTTTGGAAGTCCTACATGATTCATAGCTTGAGAAAGTTGTGTGAGCATGGCTACAAGATTTTTCATTCCAACTCCCATAACGTTTGGTTGCTCAGGGGAACAATCATTGCATTTCTCGTTGCATTCCGCATTAACACGGTTCCTTTGGGTTCCAGCCATTGACTAAAACCAAGAAGAATAGTGTGATCAACACTAATTATAATAGAAAAAACACATAATCATGATTAAAATTTCACACTTAAGGTCTTATCATAGTTTTTTCATGTCCATTTCTAAAACACTAAGATTGTGTTCTATGCTTATACATATCCTTAGGTATCATATGAAGGCTTTCACATCCTAGTTTCCAAGGGTTGACTATAACTTTCCTCTGATACCAGCTATAACGGTCATTACTTTACATACATTGTTAATACATCAAAACTGAAGTACACTTATTACAACATATAACAAATCCATGAAAGGACTTTATAGGTATTGTGTCTTTAGAAACTGGGAAACATAAACAACTGGTTCCTAAATCATCTACCTTGTCTCCCATTTATTTCATCATATCTAGAGTCCCTTTTTTGCACATCCTACTTAATATCCTTCTTAATGACCTGGGGAAAGAAAACATACAAAAGGGTGTGCTCAAATTCTCTGTAAGGGTAAAAAAAATATATATCAATGACATCATATTCATAATAACATATCATTTTGGAAATCTTAACCTACAAAAGAGATCATAATTTCATAACATGGGATAAATAGTAGTAGTGAAATGTAATCCCAATAATCATAACATAAAACATGAAACATTGTGGCATACACACATAATCATAGAGAATCATTTCTTAGTAGTGAAAACTCATTGCCAAGACTATCTTAGAAGACAATGTCCATTTCTGAACCGAGTTCACTCTTCATTTCAGTCCAGTTTCACTGAACCGGATTAACCTGCCATTCCAGCCATGTATATCTCATGAGATATAAATCATTACCCAATGCATTGGAGGGATATATAGGTCCCACCCATCTCATAATGATACCATTATTATGTGTGACACAAATCATAAATCATATAGCATAACCCATGTAATAAAAATGGGATTCTTAATCATCATGCCATCATAACATAATCCATATAAGATAAATGGACATCATAAAAATAATTCCATCATAAAATAATTAAAACAATTTAAAAATAAGGATATATAAAGAACCCAATATTATATTGGATGGAAAATAATTTTAATAAAACACTTGAACTCCATTCTTGAAGAAAATATTTTTTCTACTTCACAAAAATTGTCTTTCTCTAACATGTCATATAATTCTGAACTAAAAAAAGTTGATTAAAAATAATCATGAAAACATGTAAAGGAAGATTCATGGAAGTAATGTTTTAAAAATCCATTCATGCCGTATAAGTTAAAAAAACATTCTTCTAATACTTTGGCCGGAAAAGTTAAAAAGTACCTCGTACGAAAAACGACAAAAGATTCCTTTCATATTTTTTACTAAAAACAGATCGAAGGGTAAAATTGGATTTAAATAATTGTATTAGGATAGAAATAATATTACATATTGATGAAACATGTATGTGTATGATAAATATTCCCCAGTAAATTCTGAAATATAAACAATCTCAGATAAAAATTGAGATTGCGTGATTTTCCCTTAACGTAGGTCTGATTTGCTTCGTAAGTGTCCGAACCTCCTGTATAATGATTTAAATAATGACATTGACTTATTCCAGGATCATACGTATTTTTATGATATCATATATGGTCATATTATTATCTTCTTATTAGTAATATTTCATTGCTACTTGTTATTCGGGCATTTATTACTTTTTGTTCTTATGCGTGTTTTGTCGAATAAATTGTTATTCTTCATTTTAGGTTATAGATACCTCATTTCTAGAATGGTATTAGTGTAATATATATCATATTCATTCATTCAATTCATTTATATAATCATTATGCATTGAAGATCATGTAGAACAAGTCACATCACATCGTGGAGACGGTATTCCGTACGTACGCACGAGCAATGATATCGTTCCCATGATCATGGAATTGTATTGGAGTGTTTGTATACTATTTTAGAATCAATATCACTTTACAATAATCATAAATATATTTATTATTTACACCATTATACCCATCCAAGTAATGTGGTGGTGGAAAATAGATTACACCACGACGTGGTGACAGTATTCCGTACGTACGCACGAGCGGTGATTTCATTTTCCGTAGTATGGATAGATGGTGAAATAGGGTTGTTTCATACTTATAACAACATATCAGTATATTATTGATACAGATGTTATTACTTCATAATGAAATAACTAATGAAGAATAAGTGGAAGAAGAAATAAAGTTGAATGAATCGGTAATGGACATTACCTCTTCTTTGAAGCGGCTCTTTGAGACCTCCTTTTAAGGAACTAAAATTGGTCTTTGAAGAAGACTCGGACCTCTAAGATGTTTCTAGAGAAATTGAAAAGAGAATTTGGTAGGTTTTGGCAGAGATTTAACACTCAAAGTGGTGTGAGGAAGAGAGGGATGAGGTTCCCTTCTATAAGAGAGGAGAGGGGCACCTTGGGAATAACTAAAAATATTATATTATTATAGAGTCATATTCGGTTTTTAAGAGCACCAAATTGATTTATTTTAATGCTATGGGGGGGATGGGTCGCAATACTCTCATCCAATATAATTTAGACAAGTTTAATGTTCTATTCTAAAATTATCATTTAGATTTAACTTTATGTTAGATAATTTTCCTTTTACCATGTCTTCTTGTTTTCTTATACTATAAAGTTAATAAACATACTAAAAAAAGCCAAACGAACCCCAAGTTGTTTATTATTAACATATATAACCGTTTCTAATTCATTTGGCCGAACCATTGATTTTTAGGAATAAAATAACAATTAATAATATAATATTTGTTTTAAGAACTATTTTTTGTCAATTTTGACACTATTTGGTAATTGATTTTTGTGAAAATCAAAACAGAAATATTAGATCTAAAAAAGTTAATTAAATCAATAATAAAATGCCATATTAACATAGAAAATTATTTTAATTTATAAAATGTCTCAAATTACATTTGTTTGGTTATTTATAACATCAATTATGTAAATATTTCATTTATTATATAATTACTCATTCATCATTATGTCATGAATAAATTAAATTATCTAAATTCTAAAAATTACAAATAAATAGAATTATGTAGGAATATTTTTTATCTTTATAATGAATATTTATAGTCTAATTTATCTTATGTATAAACCTATATTAAAAATTATTTAGTTATTAAACATTGCTTTTTACTATTTTAACCATTCTTTAAATAAATTAATAATAAAAGTACTAATCTAATCCAAGTGGACCTAAATGGTCATCTTTTCTTCCTAAGGTTGTTTTCGGTCGAATTACACTTATCCAATAGAATTATGACATGTGTTAGTGTAATAATAATATCATTTTTACCCTTAATTACCCTATTTACTTTTAACCATGGTAAAAAAAGTAAAAAGTTACTTTTCACCAAAAATTATATTCATCTCATTAAACCACATTTTAGTGCATGATATTAACCTTGTCTCTTGAATTTTCAAAATTCCACTCACAGAAGTGGTAAAATTATGTTTTATGTGAATTTGAAAATTTCCCTAGGAGGTGGGTAAAAGACGGTGAAAAGTTCAAAAAACAATTTATATATCTAAATTTATTATAAAAGTACTCCAATGAATTGAATTTAACATATATAGGTATTATGTATCAATTTTTACCTAAAATAAATTTAAATAAAATAAATAATTATTTAAATAAAAAGTCGGGTTTTAAATAGTAACCTAGTGTTTTCACTATTCATCAAAAATTCAAAGTTTTTAGAAAAATACCAAAATTTCACCCTAGGCTAATTTCGATATTCCGAATACAAAAATGAAGTCCATTGTGAAAAATAAAATTTAAAAAATTTTAGAACGTGGGTATTACTATTCATAACGGCTAGTTTTAATAATATTTTTATAGCATATCGTTGTTTAATGATACTCGGTATTGCGTACGACGCAAGCTATCGAGGAAGGTCGTGATTGCATGTAAAGAAAGCCATGCTAGTGTTGTGTGTAGTGAAAGATTCCTTTGATGATGTATATAACATGAAAACAAAATATTTCTCATAAAAGTCTCAGGTGTTACATGGTATATAGAAAAAAAACTAATTAAATAATTGATGCTCAAAAAAATATGTCAAACTAGAGGTTTGGTCACTGTAATCAATAGAGAATTGAAAAAATTAACTAAAAAAGGTTTTTAACAATAATCCCAATCCGCTTTATGATCTAAAAAGGGAATGTGATGCATTCATGTCATGAAATATTGTTAGAATTTTTTTCTTCCACGGAACAAAAGGGAATCAAATCGTCTTGATCTTATCTACAAAACATATTTAGTTCCAATGAATTTAGATAAAATATATGGACCAGGGCACATCATTATTTGTATTTATGACTATAAAATAATGGGGTATGTGAATTTAATCTTCTAAAAATAGGAAGTTATCAAATGCATGAAGAGACATATCCAAACTATTGAAAATAAAACTGTCCACATAATTAAGATATCTTGATTAGAATGTGGATAAAAATAAATATACATTGAAATTTAAAATTACCTAAAAAATATGGGATAATGCATGATTATTCTTTATTGAGAAAATTTCAAGATAATGGGTTAATTGAATGCATAAACTGATGGTTGAATATTATGAAAATGAAACTGATTGAGAGTTTTGTGACTTCTAATTATTAGAAATGCGATTTTCTAGTTCTAGTATACACTCAAAATAGAACAATGATAGGTATTATATAGTAAAATACACCATATCTTATATGGTGTGGAATGAATAACTTGATTGTATATTTTCTTGTTATTTAGGTAAATATTTCATTCAAAATAACGAATTAAATAATGGAAACCATGATGGTGGGGAAAATGATTGAATTTTCCTTTGATAGTCAATGAAAATTAAATCCTAAACATTCATTAATAATTATCATAGAATTACTATGAATAGAAGGTATTCAATTTTCGTTAGGTATGAATATATGTATTAATAAAGGATATCATATGATTATATTACTATAGATGAAAAAAATGTAAGTTGGACATATTCAACAAATGAAATTATGGAAGGCCTAACCATGATTCAAGGAACTCAAAATGATGATGTTTCAAAAGTAGAATCAAAAGTTTAACCCATTGATAAAGTCACTCTTCGATAGTCTTAATAGAGAAAATGAATAATAAATGTGGGCCAATACAACATTATTGGGGATTGAACTTCACTTATATAGATAAGGTGAATGGGGATTGAAGAACATCCTAATATCCTATTAAATATAGAATGGTGATATTTTGAAGAATTAGTAAATGATGAGTCATTTTTTTAAAGAATAAATGAATAAATGTATCATATTTATAACAAATTTACATATAATCTTGTTAATAGGACATACAATAACAATGTGATTGGATCAAAGTGGATCTTCAAAAATAAATTTCACGAGTAAGGAAATGTGATCAGAAATAAGGAACACATGCGGTGTCAAGGATATGAACATATTTAAGGCAATGATGTAGATTAAATTTTTTTTCCATTACATATATTAGAGATGATTAGTATCTTCTTATCTATGGTGATTCAAAGAGGGTATAATGAAAATAAAATGATTTTCTAAATAGAATTTTTAAATGGTGTTTGTGATGATGACTAGTACATTGAAAAAATAGTGGTATTTCTAATTAGAAATAAGTAAAAAGGTATTTCAGATTAATAGAGGCTCTTTAAGGTCTAAATAAATCATCACATATATGGTAATTATGAATTTGTGGTTATACAAATAAATTTTAATTTTAAAAATGAGGTGTTGACCATAGTCTATATGTGATGAATTCCCAAGATTATCAATTTATGGTCTCTGTGTATGTGGATGTTATTATATTTAGATGATTAAGGAATGGATCACTGGAAGTATTTTCTTTTGAGATGAAATCAAAATTTGAAATCTCCATGATTGGAGAACTCAAGCACTTTTTATGGATGAAGGTGAATCAATAGAAGAAATAAACCTTTATTCCATAGAAAAACTATGGACGAGATCCTCTATTGAAATTCAACATACATGACTCCAAAACAATATAGATTCTCATTGTAGTTAGTAAAATACATAGAATGAACAAGAATATCAAATTTATAATTCATATCATGGATAGTAGGATAATTATAAGTTTCTTATATTTAACTACAAGAAGACAACATATCCTATTTAAAAAATGATTAATAGATCTCTTCCAATGTTCACTAATAGAAGAAAATTTTGTGGCTATTAAATGAATCATGAGATATATTAGTGGTATTATAGGTATTTTCATATAATTTATAGAATGAAGATATATTCAATTAACAATATTATCTGATGTTTAATTTTTTAGATGTCATGGATTGAATGTATATAAGATGGCGTGATTTCATTTTTGGAAACAAATTCATGGATTGGTTGAGAAAGAAATATGAAATAAATTATATTAGTAATGTTGAATAAGGGAAAATAAATATCAAAAATGGGTTCACATAGTTATTTTGTTTCAATAAATTACATACTTCTAATGTTGATGATGTGAAATAGCTGATGGGGATATAATACCAAAACTGGAGCGTGATTGTGATTATGAAAAATATAGCTCCACACTATCATAACAAACATATTTATATTAGATATCACTTCATAAAATAAAACATTGAACACTGATTGATTAAGATGGTTCATTTTAGAACTAATGATCATGTTCTTAGCATCCTAACTTGGCCCTTGGCATCACAAATGTTCGAGATACGTTGATTTAACATTGATGCTCAACCACCTCCCATTCCATAAGGAGGATATAATATTTATACTCTCACCATTTTTTAAAATATTATATTATGTTTCTTGATGGGATTTAGTTCTTTGGAATATATAGTTGCTTTATTTTTTTTAAATTGTGTACTATACTCCTAATGAAATTCCATTCAGACTATTTCTAAATGGGGATACTGAAATTAAATTAAATTATGTTTTTTAGGATATGTTAATAAGTCGAGGGTCTTATCTAGAATAAAAATATATTTCCCCCTATTATTATACACTTATTTTTACTCATATATATTAGATTTATGGATGTGTTAGATCGTTCCAATCACATTTTTTTAGGATGGTGATTTAATTTATATATCAACAGATTTAAAACAATCTCAAATCTATAGATTTTTGGAGCTAACGTTTCTCTAAAATATAAATTTATTTTTTTTTTCTTTAGTTTTAAATCCAAAAAGGTAGAAAAGAGATTTTTATTTTCATATGATCTTTTGGGGAGTGTGTATTTAGTGTTGAAGGTGGTTTAATTTCCCTTTTTTCACCAAATTTTTGGATATCAAAATTCCAAATAGGGGAAGAGAATTGTGAATGTTGTATTTCCTTGACTAGTTTTTTAAAATATTAAATGAGTAGGATTCCATGAATCAATTTGTTTCACAAGGACATAGACATTCATGATGGAAACCAGTTTTATAATGGTTTTATGTTTATTTGAAAGTGGATTCATGAAAAATAGTGGTTGTGCAATGGAATGAATTTATGTAATGCGATTATAATAATAATCGTAAATAGAAACTTTTCACTATATATTTATGATGAAAAGTAGCATCGAAAAAGGAATGGAGATGTTAATGAAGACTCGGTGGTGAGATTGATTTCATCGTGATGTAGATGATGTCTATAAATTGGTGGCTTCTAATCATATGAGATATGGAGATAGTTTTTAAAAATGGGGAATTGGTCATATATCTTGATGGTCATATGAGAATGTAATTCCTTCATGAATCCATAAAATTTTACAAACACATGCTTCAGGAAGATAATGGTAATAAAATAATTGGCACATGATCATTTTATAAATAATAATTTCCAGAAAGGATGTGTGTTTAATGATCATTTGGAGATACAATAATTATTGGAGTTTTTTAATCCTCAGAGCATTGAAAAATAATGTATTTTAAAAAAATATAAAATATCTATGAAAAATTTGTGTTTGATTCATAAGGTAATTTTTTAGGTTTATACATGAAAAATAGGTTTTAAACATAAGGTTTGAGTGAAAACTGATATCATCTAAATCAATTTAGGAATATGGTACAACAAGAGCCTCATATTTTTCATAGACTAATAATATTATAAAAATTATTTTTATGTCAACTTCGAGTAAATTAATTGAGTGAAGATTATCCCTAGGAAGTGATAATGTTGGAGATCAGAGAACTTGTCTGAGGGAGGTAGTCTGTTATCCTTAAAATTCATGAAACGTCAATGTTTATTACATGGAGTTACTGCCACAATCTTGCCCGGATACCCTAGTAACCCGATAACTGAGACGACATTGACATGAACCAATGGGAATTCCCAATCCCCATAGGTTGGTGACTAGGACCTGGCATCATACAACATTCATGTGGGAATGATTTTTCCACAATAAAGTGGAAGGGAAAGATAATAGACTATATGCATATCTATAGAAAAACTCAACTAGGACTAAAAGTACAAAACACAAAGAGGAATAAAATCCAAAGTACTACATCACAATGTACTAAATACGAAAAAAGTCCCAAGGTCACTAATGTCACAACACACCATGTCAAAAGCTCAATAGCTGGATCCACCTACAAAAATCAATTCCCTTTACTCATACCAAGAAGAAAAAATCTACAAACACCTAAAGGAAAAAAGCAGGGTGTGATCCAATGCCCCATAGGATAACACCAATGATTTCATAATATATGTAAAATACAGATTTTCCAATCAATAGCCTTCAATTTTTAAAATAAAATGGGTTTTTCAATTAAAGGCATAATTAAACAAAACACTCTAAACAGTTTGATATGATTGAAAATTAATTTAAATCACTATCATTACATTACAACTGCTGAAATAGTTCTAAAAAATGTATTATTTAATACATTTATATCCAATAATTTATATAAATTCTATAGGAATGTAAATCAGTTTCAATAAACATTGGCATACAATTAAATTTCACATAAAAATAAACAAGCGGGAAATATGGTCATCTGCCGAAAGGTATGAGTATATTAACCGTATAAAGGGCATTTCACTCACTCTGTGAACTTAGAAAAAGTTGTATACACACGTCCCTATGATACTGGCCAAAGGATACTCATCATCATCCCATCGGTTATGTGACCCGCCACACGAATGTTTTTGAACATAGTCGTAGCGTAGAGATTATTCAAATCACTCAGTAACTACCCATGGATTTCTTGTACTCATACATTATTGAAGAACTATTTTAAGACTTCATAAAATATGATCAATCTCATTCTTCCATTTCAAAAATTCCAATTTTATTCCATTTAAAACCAAAACAGCTTTTATTCAAAAAACATTACTTTTTAACAATATAAAACCACTAGGTTTCTATCAAATCATTTAATCCATTTTCATGAGATTGAAATACATTCAACACAAATTCCATCCTTTTTTCATTTAATTTAAAAAATTAAATTCAAAATTTAAATTGAAAACATTTACAAGAAATCCATAATTTAAATTCAATAATTTAAATCATCCAATTTCCATATAACCACCCCAATTAAATGGCATTGGGAGGTTTCCCAAATTTCTCTTCCAAAACCATTTGAAACAAAATAATTTATTCGAATTGTGTTTTTATCAATGAAATTGAATGCAATATTATTAAAATGAATTTATATCAAAAAATGGAATAAATCATACAATTCGATAGTAAACAATATGTCAAAGAGGTCAAACCACCTACCTCTTTTCTGAAGAACGACACTCACAACGTAACCTATAAATGATAAATAAGGTATAGAATACCTCAAAACCCTACCTAGTAGAATGATCCAACACCAAAAGACATGGATCCATCAATCCCAATGTGATTGATTGAAAACCCAATAGGAGAGGAAGATAGAAAGATGAATTATGAGGGGGAACACTTACCAAGGAATCGTACCACACAAAGAATTAAGATCCCATGTAGTTTGGTTCGATCCAGATGGATTTTAGCCTCTAAAAAATTTACTAAAATAACTCTAGGTCGAGGGCCATTAAGTATAGAAAGAAAAGGACTGAGAGAAATATCCAAACACATGAATTTAAGTTAGGTGTGGGTCAAGTCATGACATGTACCTTTGGATCACGACGTGTAGACCACACTAGATAATTACACTAAAAAACACATCACCCCAGGTTAAAAAAATAGTTAAACACTACATGATGTGTACCTCTGTTACACGACGTGTACCCACTCATGCCGTGACCCCCATTTCATGAAATGAATCTATTTCCATGTACAGAACATATACTTTAGGTACATAGAATGTAAACATCATTAAATATACAGTAATCCCCCCGAAATCTATTTCGATGTATTTTTACGCAAAACAGACTTAGAAAAATTAGAAAATTACCTGTTCAAGGTAACCGAATTTTATAACCTCCAAAACATAATTTTTTCCCCTACAACTCATATGATGAAAACTCATAGGCAAAGATATGAGTCCCCTAATCTCTAATTACTAACTCCCTCTCCCACATTTCATGGAATCAAAAACATTATACCATAGAACACATACTAAAGGTGTCATCCTTCCATAAAGTACGTTGGTCTCAGAATCAAATATCCTGACTTGCTTCTTAGTCAAAGATAAATCAGGCTCAATATCAAGATCCCTCCATCTCTAAATGTTGGATAGATTAGATAAATAAATACATATCTAAAACAAATGGAAATCATTATGTATCAAGGACAGTTTTGGTGGTAGTTCCAAGTGGTACACAACATTCCCCACCTTCTAAACAACCCAATAATGTCCAACAAAACTAGCAGAAGGATTTACTTTCCGCACAAGTCATCGATGACCAAACCATGGTGAAACATTAATGAACACCTGATCACCAATTGGGAACTCTAGAGGTCTATGATCTCAATCATCAGAAGTTTTATATCTACTTTTTTCTGTCAACATCCTCTGATTAATTAACAAATCTTTGATATTGTCTCCTACACCAATCTTCATAGAACCAAAGAACATTCACCAATCATCGAGTAGCACAAAAGATATTTACAAGCTCAGCCATAAAATTCCTCAATGAGTTCCAATTTGATCGGGTATGGGTAAATTTTTTTATAATAGAGTTCATCTAGACCCATTTGATCATCTCAATCCCCACCGATGTTGGGAAAAGAGGCATGATGCATTCCCTCAAGAATCAATATATCTCTTTCGGTCTTGACATCCGATTGTGGATGGTTGACCGTGTTCACATGAACATGAGATCCCAGTACCTCATTAAGGCCTCTCCAATAGAAAAAAGTAAACTAGGTATCCCAAATAGATACTATAGAAGATAGAATTCCATTAAAATAAACAATCTCTTTCACATAGAGATTTATAACCTCCTCAACTTTGGTCATAACAAAAATGGGTATAAAGTGATCCAACATGGTCAACCAATTGATAAAAACCCATATTGAATTATTCATTCTCTATTTTCGAGGAAGCCAAACCACAAATTCCATAGAGATATCATCACACTTCCTAGTAGGAACCGGAAAATGACGACGAAAACATAAAGGTGTTGGGTGCTCAGATTTCACCTGTTGACATGTATAGTAATAAGAGACAGACTCCAAAATGTAACATCTCATACCTAGACACTAGAACATCCACCTCTTGTCATATAACAATTTTTTTGTTCTTGGGTCTATCGAACACTTAAAATTATGTCAATCCTCATTCCATTTATTTCTTGATGCTAACAGAACAATGAAGCAGTTTGAATAGCATAGAACAACCTATTTGGAGAAAAACCACTGTATTACTATTTACCCAACATAAAGGTATTCTCTAGTGCTAGGGAACTCATTATCATTCTCTTAATCATGAAGACTCATCTCTAGAATAGAAGATTTCAAATGCACAGTAGCTAAAGAAACATCATCCCCTTCCTCTAGAACTCCAATTTGCAAATCTGCAAAGATAACCATAAAATTCTACACTTATGAAGATTCTATTACTACCTAGATTGGAAGAATCTTTCTTAATGAATCAGTAATGACATTTACATTCTCTATGTTATAGGAAATGTTAAATTTGAAAAATTGAGGGTACTCTAACCAGTACCCATGATGAAGATTCAAATATTTTTGAGATAAGATATAACTCAAACTTTTGTTGTCTGGATACACTTTAAACCTTATGTAAAAAATCTAATGATGCCAACATTTAAGCGTGTGCATCATAGCTTCATGTTCTAAATCATGGGTAGGATATTTCTTCTTATGTGGCCTATGATATTGTGATCCATATACTACAATATTATCAATCTACATATAATTCCCTCCCATTTAAGAACCTGACGAATAATAAATGACCACATAGCCCTACTCGGGTTCTAGATCTTTTAACATTGGAATAATAGTAAATAGAAATTTCATCTTAACAAAATAACTATAACATTTATCATCCCACACATACTTCACCTCCTTCTAAGTCAGAGCGGTGATTATAGAAGCCAACATCGAAAAGTCATTCTTGATCCTACAGTAATATCAATCTAATTTCAAGAATCTCTGGATCTTGAAGAAATTTTATGGTTTATCAGATGTCATAACATCCTACACCTTCTAAGGATCAACTGATACACCTTTTTTAGACACCACGTGTCCAATGAATTTCACTTCCCCAATCCAAAAATCACACAGTAAAAGTTTAGAATAAATGTGGTGATTTCGAAGTAGGCTCAAAACTTTTCTCATAGGTTTCACTAGATCCTACATAGACATGGGTAAACAAGAATTTCATCCAAAAAGACTACAATAAATGTATCTTGATACTCATGAAAAACCATGGTCATTAAATCCATGAAAATAGATGAAACATTTGACAATATAATTTTCTTAACAAGGAACTCAATGTGTCCATACCTTCTCTGAAATCCGGTTTTCAAAATGCCAGATTATTTTATCCTCAACTTATGGTAACCAAATCGAAGGCCGGTCTTTAAAAACTACTTCTCCCCTTTAAGATGATAAAACATATCATCAATATCTAGAAATGGATATTTTTTCTTTATCATAAATATATTAGTCTTTAAATAATCAACACATAATGAAGAGAACCACCAGCCTTGTTAGGAAAGAGAACTAGTTTCTCCCAAGGTGATAAACCTGTATGAATAAAGCCTTTCTCAAGATGGTTGTCCAATAAATATTTCAGCTCTTTCATCTCATCTTGTGCCATGAAGTAAGAAAGGATAATGACTGGTTGAGTTTCAGGAATTAAGTCATTATAATTCCCAACCTCTCTCATTGGGGGAAGATAATGAAATTATGAATGTATCGCATCCGAAAACTCAGTGAAAATTAGAGGAAGATCTCTACCCATTGAATATATCTCTATGTCAAAAGATAGCACTGAGATCACTTTCCCCAACTCTTGATAAGATGGTCCAGCTGTGCTCAACCTTGGGTCACATTCTCTTTGAAAAAATGGGGCACACCACTAGGTGTAGTATAGTATACCCATTGAAGATAACAATAATATTGGGCTTTGCTAAAAATGATCCAATCCATACCGAATATGACATCACGATATTTTATATCAAGAACCAGAAAACTCAAAGATAACTCAACATATGATATAGAGAAGGCAACAGTAGGACTACAGAAACCCTTATCTCTCATCGTACTGTGGGTTTTAGTAATATACATTGAATAATAGAGTTTATCCATAAAAATATTAAGAAAATTAACTATAAATTTTTTAATAAAAGAAAAGTATGCACTAGTATCAAAAAGAGAAGTCACTATGTCGGAATTGATTGTAATGGTACCTCTCAGAGTCATTGGACCTGTGTCTGTATATTCTGGAGACATCCACTGTGTGAAGAAGCTTCTTTCCAGATGCATGTGGATAGAACCCTTTTGAATGAAAAGAATTTGATTTCCCTATAGTTTTAAGAGGATATGAAGATCATGTACTACTATGTGGGGGTAGAGAATTGATGGAAAATCCCCTGTATTTGTCCTCAACATCCACATAAGCTTCAATTATTTGGTGTCTCAGTGAAATATCTCATATAATTTCCTTGCTTTCCACACTCGTATAAAGTCAATAAAAATCCTCCTTGTAATGTAGGAGGATTGTAATGACTCTTCCACTGAGAATATCCATTAGGATAATCATGATTTGATTATCCTTTAAAGGAATCATAACTACCACTAGAAGAAAAATAAAATCCCATCAACCCCGACTTTCAAAACAAGTCCATATATATCACCATCTCCCAATCTAGAACATTATCATAAGTGGGTAGCTTTATCAAGAAAACCTCATAATGGATATATAGTCTATTTCCTAAGTTAAGCTATAAATCCTTTATACTCTCATTTGATATAATATAAGGATTAAACATCACCATCTATGAAAAGGGATTTGAATACTCAGTCACATTTTTTCCAGCATGTTCAAGATCCAAATACACTATAACCTTAGAAAAAAAAATTGACTCTAGATAGAACTGATTGGTAAAAATATCCTTGAATTCATTTCATTCTAAGACCTCACGTTTTTTCATCATCATCATGTACCACCATCTTCTTCAAGGTACCTCCAGCAAGAAAGTAATACAATCCACCATAATCACTTCAAGTGTCTCCACGAACTCAAAAATATGTTCTATATTGACTAACCATTCCCTAGATTATTGAGGATCATTGTAGCCTTGGAAAGCTATTGGCTTCTAGCGAAAAAACTCTTGAGAATGATCCCAAATAACATCACCCAGATGACCAACTGTTTGAGCTTGAAAAGGAACTAGATGTGGTTCATGTCCAAGAGCTTTGACAGTGTGCACAATCATATCAAACTGATTTTGGTTAATAGTAGGATTTTCTTGCTGAGGTTTAACAACAGTCATCTCTTACGTCTAATTCACAGGTCTCCTCAGAGGTATGATGCTACACAACATCAAGAGATAAAAGGATAATACTAGATTAACACTCAAACTGAGTCTGATGAGAATATATTATCAACAGAAGGGAAAAACAATATTTGGATTTCAACTTATCCTACTATCAATTGAGAAAAGACTAGAAATAATCTAAATGATGTATTTCCTTCACCACAAATGGAATCTTAAGATTCATTGCGGTGAGAGCTGGCCAAGAACTCAATCGCAACTACCTACTAATTCCAGAAAATATTTCAAAAATTTATGTTGACTTCAATAAAAATGGACATCAACAACCTCCATTGATACCAATTTTTTATAAACCATTCTGGGTACCCAGGTAAACCGATAACCGAGATATCCTTAACATGAACTGAAGGGAATTCCTGATCTCCATAGGCTGGTGACTACAACCTGGCATCATACAACATGAATGTGTGAATGATTTTCCACAAGAATGTGGAATCTAAATATAAAAGACAATTTTATTATCAATAGAAAAACTCAACTTGGAGAAATAGTACCAGAACACAAAGCGGCATAAAATCCAATGTACATCAACCCAAAATACTAAACTAGAAAATAGACCAAAGATCGATAAGGAAAAAACTCACCACTTCCAAATATCAACTTCTAGATCCACGACCATGAGATCCCTTCCCTCAGCTTGATCCTTGATATAGAAAGTCTACAAACACTAGAAGGAGAAATTACTATGTGAGCCTAGGCCTAGTAGAAAACCACCAAAGACTCCATAACAGATGCCAAATATATATTATCCAAATAATATCTTTCAATTTTCAAAATAACCAGGTTATTAAATTAAAAGGTATATTTAAATAAATCATTATAAATAGTTTGATTTGATGGAAAATTGATTTAAATCACTGGAATTACATTACTAGAGAAAAAATATTTCTAAAAAATGTCTTAAGTAAAACATTTATACAAAACTATTTATATACATTCATAAGGAATGAAAATTAGTTCCAAAAATCATTGGTATACATTAATATCTAAAATATCAATAAATAATAGAGTTACATGGTCATCTTCCAAAATTTATGATAATATTAACCATCTATTGGATTCTTCTATCTCTAGGTGAACTCATCAAAATGGGTATACACACGTCTTAATGAAACTGGCTAATGGAGACTCATCACCAACTCTTCGAGGTCATGCCCCACCACAAGTATGTTTTAGAACAAAGTCATATTTTAGAGAGTATGCAAATAGCTTACCAAATACCGAAGCCTTACATGTTCTCTTACATGATGGGAGAACTATTTTAAGACTGCTTAAAATATGATTAATCACATTTTTTATTTAAAAAATTCAAATTTATTTTCATTTAAATCCCAATTTTTTTATTCAAATTCAATCCTTTTTCACAAGATAAAACCACCGAGTTTCATTCAAATCTTATAATTCATTTTCTTCATATTTAATTCATTAAAATATAATTCCATATTTTTCACAATTAATTCCCACAATTAAATTCAATAAATTAATTGAAAACATTTCCATCAGATCCATAATTTATATTAAACAATTTAAATTAGCCAATTTACATATACCCACCACAATTTAATGGAATTGTGGGTTTCCCAAATTTTTATGCCAAAACTATTTCAAATCCTCAAATTATTTGGAATTGGGTTATTTTCAAATCAATTGAATGAAAGATTAAGAAATTGAATTTAAATCAAAAAATGAAATAAATCAAGCAATTTGATGGTAATCGATTTGGAAAATCGGGACAGATCCACCTACCACTTTTTTGAAGAGTGACACTTGAAACAACATTCGTTAATAAGAAAAAAGGTGTATAAGACCTTGAAACTATACCTAGTACCGAGATCCAGGACCACAAGACATGGATCCATAAATCCTGAAAAGATCCATTGAAAACCCAAGGGGAGAGGAATAGAGAAACTTGAATTGCAAGGGGAAACACCCATGAATCACTCCACAGGAAGAATAAAGATCCCAAGATGTTTATTTTGATCTGGAAATATTTTATTCTCTCAGAAATACACAATAACTTCTATAGGTTGAGAGACACAATGTATGAAATGAAAAGGATAGAATGAATTATCCAAATGTGTGACATTAATATGGGTGCAGGCTGAGTCACGAAGTGTACATTGGGGTCACGATGTGTAGTCCATGCTTGATAAGTACACCAAAAATCCCATCAACTCATGTAAAAAACAAAATTTAAACACTACATGGTGTGTTCCTTATTTACATGAGGTGTACCATCTTATGGTGTGACCCCCACTTCACGACATAAATCCATCCCCATGTACATGGCATGTACTTTTGGTACACCGAGTTTACATCTAGTACACAACATATACTTCTGGTAGATGACGTTTAACTATCCCAAAATTTGCAGTATACTACAAAATATATTTTTAAGTATTTTTAACCAAAAATGGAATTATAAAAAGTGGAAAATTACATAATCAAGGTAACCTAATGTTATATTTATAATATCAAATATTTTTAATCCATATTATCTAGTGAAACATAGTAGATTCATGTATGACTAACAAAATAATGGTGTATTATCAATAAACTATCCCATAGTGGTTAACCAATTAAAATGATTATTTTTTTTATTCCATTTCTGTATATGAGTTTTTAGTAATTATACTAGTCATGTTTGAAATGTTTATACCAATGTGGGGAAAACACTCATCCCATTGAATGGAATAGTTGACATATTGGTACATCCCACCCTGTATAGGGTGTTATTTGTTTCTAGAAAATGATATGATGTATGTTAAATATATAAATGACTATGGGGACAAAAATAATCACAATGTCTCTATCCCCGAAGCCCATTTCAGACCAATATCCATAATCTAACATATCATTCCTGAAAAAATCATCACCATGTTCCCCTACCATTTTCGAATCATACAACCATGTAATATTCTCTAGTACCAAACTATGGACCGAATAGTGTGTGTATTAAACTTAGAAGGTTCACACCACAACATCAAAACAAAATTATCCAGATAAAAAGTTCATGGAAGAAAATAATAAAAATGTGAATCAATTAATAAATTAACATAATAGGAAAAAACCTTGTTAAACATTATTCCTAAATAGCTCTATTATTTTATCACAACCATGAAAATCATAACCTCAAATACGTAACATAATCAAACAACAAGGAAAATACCACATTAAAAGTATTTAAGTATTTAGGAAAAGCCCTATATAAAAAAATTTAATAATGAAACATGGCCAATACCACTATATAATCTTTACATCAGATTTTTTTTTCAATATTACTACAATCATTACATCATCATACTAGGCCAATAGTGATATATTAACATTACATCATGAAATTGGTCCAAGACGAATACATATTCATTTTTACTTGAAACTAGCCTTATCCCAAATTATAATCATTTCAAAAAGTATGTGGTCCGAGAATGCTATATAAGAATAACATCATTAAACTGGGACTATATATATATATTACAACAAGAGTCCCAACAAAATTTATAATAAAAAATATATCACAACATATCATGATCATCAATAGTTAATTATATAAATTACCATTAGTCTTTCGATTTCATATTCATTTTTATCAATTTATCACCACCCATTTAAGTATTCAAAATCTAGTACGAAAGATGTCTCTACATCATCCAATAACCTAGAATTTTATGTAATTATAAACAAAAATTAAGGAACTAATCATTTCATTATTATATAAGTATTTTCTCAACCAATGTGTAGTCATAAGCCCATTTGAAAAACATATGAATCTATAGTGACCGAAAGAATAATTCCATCAAGGATTTAAAATCATTCACAAATCAAGCATCTGTTCATCACATTGTGTCAAGGAAAAAGAAACATTTCACATACATGAGAATTATTTAGATCGTATGGTTAATTTTTAGACCACCTACTTTAAATAAGACTTCATAAAAACCCTTATAACAAGAAACAACAAGAATAAATAGGGGAAAAATATTTCAATATGGTACATAGACCAAAAAGGTCAATATAAACACAAAAACTAATCATGGAATAGTTATTACACCACTAAAATTAAGGAATTATAGAAAATATGGGAAATCCAATGAAAAAAACTCACCGTAGATCATTTACAAGAACATGACATCAAGGAAGGAGGAATGTTTCTCAAAAGTCTCATAAAAATCACTTAGATAATGAGAAAGAAGGACTTTATGCTAATTAAATAAAAAAATAAGAAAATAACATGGATTATAACCAAGGATTCCATGAAAAACATAGTGTGATATTGTATTTTACATCATGTAATTCTCGATTATGAGATATGATTAAAATTTTGTCACCTGATGTTAAATTATGCCTACCATAAAATCACATATCATTTAATGTTGATTCATGGAATGTATCCAATTATCACCTATAAATACTTCATCGAATTCATTATTTCATCGAAACATCATGAAGATAGTTTCATGTTAGGTAATACACATACATAGTGTGTAAATTTATTACATGAATATTTATATGCTTCCACCATAGATGATACAAAACCACCTCCAAAGCCATCAAAACTCATAGGAAACCACAATTAACCCATTTAGAACATTTATAACTAGACTAAATTAACTAAAACCAACATACAACTATGAAATTTATGAAATTTACGTAAAAACGTCCTTCATCTATGAACAATTATAAACAAACAAGGATCAAAGAACCCCCCCCATAAAAATGGAGATTCTGAAAAACGTGGTGATGGATGTACAAGGATTATGCCATGATGTTATAGCATCCCCAAAATATATTATCTCATCATCAAGATATTATATTAATCATTGTGGGATCATAGAGAATAAGTATTTCCAAAATGCTCATTAGTTAGACACCCTATCCCTAGTCCCCTCTTGAAAAATTCCATATTTCTGCTATATTAGAACTGAATCGATAATGTTACATTGAATATATTTCTCACTAAAGTCTAAAATTCTTATTGTAATCTTCTCAAAGGATTAATCTTTAAATATAGTTATTTCCTCAATATCTACAAACTGAGAAGTTTCAGGAACATATCTCCAATGTTATGACATGTGGAACACATCCTCTATAGAACTATGCTACTATTGTAGGGATAATAAGTACAATACTAGATCGATCATTTAAAATGTCTCAAAGAGTATGAAAATACATGGCCTTGACATTCTTGGAATCCTAATTCAGTGTTTCCCCATCATTGTTTATACCCAAAGAAAATCAAAATTACCAATATTGGAATATATAGGTTCTATCAAATAATGACTATAATGTTTGTACCTCCTCTAGATGGTCACTAACTACCACATGATCAAAGAAATCGGTTGTCATGTCTCCTATATGATACTAGTCCCAACAAGTGATAACTAACCTTACCCCTAAAAATAAAGAGATGAGATGCATATCATGTCATACAAATCCTCAAAAGGTTATATATGGATGGATTCCCATAAGAATTAATAATATGACAACATTCTCTGAGAACATCTAAATACATAACCCAATAACATAACATATTAACTATAATATAAAATGTCTAATTACATTAGAAACATGTTTGAGGATAATATTTCATACTAAAAAGGAACCTATGGTCACATAGCCTTATAAATACCCTAAATAATTTATAAGTATAAAATGTATCACTATCCAACATTATTCTCTTTGGAACACCATCAATCTAAACAATCTTATAAACGTAAATAATGCAATTTTCTTCAATGGTTAAGGTATACCAGATAGTAAAGAAATGGGATATCATCATTAGTCAATCCATGATTATCCATACTCAATCACCCTCTTGGGTCATCTGGGGAACCCCTATCATGAAATCCATAGTGATAATATACCATTTTCACACTAGAATGGGTATATGATATAACATCTAATCATTCCTTTGATTCCTTGCCTTCACTTACTGATATGTGGACATTTTCCCTAAGTCATACTACATCTTTCATTATTCTTGACCACTAGTCTAATTAATGGTGACAACTACACATCTTAATCAGACTAGGATGTATAACCCATCTAGAATCATGAAAATCTATCATTGGACTATCTTTTATTACCATATAAATCCATACATAGACAATGAACAAGGTAATTTCCACTACCATGATTCTAAAATTAGGGTGTATCCCCTCCATATAAGTTTTCCCTCATAAAAAACCATCTGGATTAGATATATACTATATCCTGATTCTTTAAAAATGCATGGGTATGATAGATGTTGTGGTTATATATACTCATCCCTAAGACTCCAAGATATATAAATCTGTGTCTACAAATAGTTATATCATATTAAACATATCACATTACTACCTCAAGTCTTCTCTCTACACATCCAACATCATTAATTGGAAATGAAATTTCCCTTTTCCTAGTGTATAATCTTACTCTAATTTGATATATTAGAGATAATCGACTCACCTACTATGAAAAACTATAAATCAATCCGATAAAAGATGTACTTGAGGCTGTTTTGGAATTTTTAGACCACTAAAACCTCACCCATAGAATAATTTTTTGAGTATCCCAATGCATATATCACCACATCTAATTCCAAATTGTATGTATGGTAATTCCTCTCATGCGGTCCAAGAAGTCTAGATCCAAAAAAACCCACTCTATCCCCCTATATTTGAATTTTTGGAATAAAAATCCATATTCATCATAGTAATTGAAATATAAATTACCTAGAATGGGTAATGGGAGGATAGGTGATGAGGTAAATGATCTTTTCATCCACTAAAAAGACACTTCGGAAGAGTATATCCAATAAAACATCATCCCTTTCTTAGTCATCAATGACATTTGTTATTATATACTATGAAACTCATAGATAATGTTTTGATAATTACCTTATAAATTGAAAATTCTTGGAATCTCAGAGACATTCATTGGCCTCTCCCATGATACCATGGATTCCACCATCACTCAGTCCACTGACTCTATATCCATTGAAATGTAATTGACTATGGAGTAAATTTTAACCATCCTAAAACGACATTTAGATAACATGGAATAGATTTTATTCTCCCTCAATTTAATCAAGATGATTTTATGATGTTGGGAATTCCATTCACTGACAATGATAACACTAATTCATTTTTTAAAGACCTGCCAAAATCTAATTTTGAAAATGATGAATCATCGGAATCATCCAGGTTAGGAATAATACTAATGAATTTTTTAACCCAAATTACATCACATCAATATAATAAAATCCATAGTTACTTTTAAAATTATCATAATGTATATCTAATTTTCACTCCCTCAACTAGTGGTATATTATTCTCAAATAAACCAATTAGATGATATTATATCCTCAATGATGAATTTAGAGATAATAAATTTTTTTAAGGGTGTATCAATTTTTTACCAGCGTCTAGTTTATTCTATAATAATCATAACATATGTTAAAAATACCATCATAATTTTTAGATAAATAAATAGAGAACCCCATATTAATTAATGTGCCCATTCAAAACCATTATTTTATACTTCTTATAATTTTATATTCGACTACAAATTAACTGATGGTTCCATCCTATAAAGTGGAATAGGAACTAGTTCATCTTCCTGTAGAAATGCCATAGTGAACTCTCTCTATCTATCAAATGGAATGTCATGTAACTCCGTAAGAATAAAATCCATTAATTGGTCTACCACTAGAGTAAGAGTATCAAGCATCACTCATCCATCATCAAGAACAATTATTTCTATATGTACCAGGAGATAATCTATTGTACAAAAAATTAGTCCTCAATGACTAGCATTAAGATCCCACACACACTAGGAAAAATAGATACGTGCTTCTAGAAATTGAAGGGTTACATTCTGCTAGTAATAGTAAATATAATCCTAGTTTTGAACATTCTAATCCATACCTAAAAATTTGAACTTGTTGTTATTTCATGAATGGAACTAAAAAATTGATTCCACCAATGTCTATAAAAAATTATTTTGAATGATTTATATTCTCTAACCACACAGCAAATGGTGTATTGATATATTAAACACAATCCAAACAATCTACAAACAATTTCATCCCATTTTAATAAAGAATGATTAAATGGAATATTATTCCCATGTATACACCAATACTCAATAATGGTGATATTTCCCAAGAATCATACCTCTTAAGGTTGAATTCCATGCACCAACATGGGCTGGTTTAGAAATTATAGCATGAAGATGACTTTTTCCTATTCCCTCAACCCTAGTTTGAATCCCCTATACTATCCCTTCTGGTAGGTAATTTCTCTCAAGAACTAGGGTTCCAAATCCCCAACCATAACCTAAATTTCACATGGAACACTAGCTACCTTTCTATTGAGTCGTAGCTTAGTCCTTCCAAGAATATAGTTTCCCTCCGGATCCTCTACCATTTATCACATATGAGACGCTCTTGTATGACTTCAGAAGATCACCAAGATGGCTGCAGGAATTAAACTCTAACATAGTGTATGGACACTATGGATGATTGTAGACCAACATTCAATACTAGTAGTACTACAAGAGAACTTGTTCATGTGATAGATTCCTTGTAATCTTACTTCTATGCTCCCTATATTGATGGAAATATCTATCAGGTCAGCATTTCTAAATGATGTTTCCCTACTGAAACAACTTACTATCTTTTCGTTGCCTCTCTCTCATTACCTTCCATAATGAGTTATTAATTCATAAAGATGGAGAGATATTCAAGAGAAAAATATTCAAATGTGATCTCCTCTCACAATGAATCCCATAATAAAAATTTCTCATCATAGAGATCTCATATTCTATTACATACTGATCAATACAATGAGTGTTGGTGGAAGATCGTGTTTAGTTAATCAATGAAATGTTCTCCTTTGTCAGGTGAATGAACTCATCATCCTTCTCATCCACCATAATCTCTACATATAATTGGTATAGTAAATTATCTCTTCATTCCATCCAATGTAACTCCTCATTCTTCCAATCATTCACTATATTTTACCACCAATGCATCATAGGTCCTCGAGTATAGATGCAATAATCATCACACTTATTTCAGTGGGCATCTCAAGGTACTTGAAGATAATCTTGACTGACTATATCATAAAGATGGAATCATATTGGCCTCCCTCTCTAGTGAATTATTGTAGATGGTTTAGTTAGAACTCTATCATCATCTCCAATGTTGAAGTGAGAATGTGAATACTCCCCTTTTCCATGGATTTCATGACTTATAGGGTGTTGTCTTGAATTTGAGCATATATCTGATTCTCATGTACTATAGGAAGCTATGAATCAATTATGATAGGAGCATGCTGATTACTAATTTACCAATTCTAAAATTTATGAAAATGAGAAGGAATTTTCTATATAGAAAAAATATGCTCCATAGATCATTAGCTAAAAATAAGGTCAACCTCAACATGTGATATCAAACTAGAACCAGCGGCTCATTGTCTGCCTAAACATTGTTCACATGTTTTTTTCATGATATAATAGTTCATTAATTTCAATTATTATATATATAGTGTATATCTTATCACATTTTATAGAGAAAATATATCAGTGTAATTAATATGCCCTTATAATGAATAATGTTTTCAATATAAATCCTTGTTTAACGATCACAATCTATAAATACTCAACTCATGATATAATAGGACATGATTATAAATAAATAGTAAATAATACATCACATAACATTTGAATTACCATGAATGAAATAACATCAATTGTTACAAAAAAATATAATGATTAATAATCTCATCCCTAGGTACTCATATTTTTTCAAAATACATGGGTTATATCCTCTAACAAACAAGCTCATTACCCAGCACAGACACATCCTAATCACCAATAAACCTTTCAAAAATCATAATGATATAAATCCAAAGAAAATATGGAACATGTGATGCAACATTATTCCATCTAATGATCTCAAACACTCTCACGTGTCAAAATTAGGTTTTCTATGGCACCCCAAGCACATATCCTCATATATTGGAAGATAAAAACTAGGAGCTAAGGTGTGATGATATCATGGGAATACTTTAACATAGTAATGATTTGAAATATAGATGAAATAAAAAATATGTTATAGTAAATAAAACAATGAAAATATTACAACATAAAACTCAGAAGAAAAAGGATGATCAATTAAAGAATAATAGTTAACCATGTAAAAATAGACTGATATGAATATTTAAATTAGATTATTGAAGTTAAGAATAAAAATGATCATTAAGAATCAAATAAAAAATATGTACTATATTTAGAACCCCAGGTAAGTCAAATCTTAATGCTCCATTCCATCAAGCAGGAATGAAATTTGTAAAAAGGTCCCATCCTAATATCCAAACCTCGAATCATGTTTTATTCACTGGTTATAAATGGTTGTCCAAATTTGGCATGTTTAAAACCTATTTGGTCGACACTAACATATAAAAACAAAATTAACCTAATAATATATTCATGTAATTAAGAGATAATCATGTGTATTAGTTAACCAATTAATATAATAAAATAATAAACCTACTTTGGAACTATAGTATACATTGTCTGATAATTTAGCACAATCATGGTAACCAAGAACATAAATTCATGTAATTGTAAAATAACTAGGAAAATCCTTCTATATAATAACTTCAGAATTTGGTATACTCCCTCTATATTATAAATTCATCATGAAACTGGGTAAAACCTACTATATAATCATTACATCCTGAAACTTTTCCAAGAACACTATATAATTGTTACACCATGAAACTAGACCGAGACCACTATATAATAATAACACCATAAAGCAGGGCTAAGCCCTCTATATAAGAATTATATAATGAAATTTGGAAAATCCTGATATATTTTCATTAAAATATAAAACTCATCCAGGTAATCTATATTAGCATTACAATATAAAATAAGGCTAATTCTTGCATATAATAATTGCATCATGAAACAAGGCCAAGCCCACTCTATATGAATTACTATATGAGTTAAAATACATTTCATAATTTCATGGTTATTACAATACCATATCATAATCCTCCAAGTCCAATTCTTAAAATTACCATTAACTATTAAATTGCACATTGATGTCTATTTGAATTTATCACCAGTCAATTCAATAACAAAATCCATCACCAAAGGTGATTCTACATCAATAAACCACATTGTATATCATGTCACGATAAAAAAACATTAATATTTTGGAAAATTAATTATTATTCCACAGTTCAAACACCCAATGGGTATCCACAAGCCATGTCTAAACACTATTGATTCAACTAGAATCCATGGAATAATCCAATCTATGATTTACCATCAATCACCATTTAATTAATTTTCGCTCATTTAGTTTTATTGAAATCAAAAAATTTCACATACTTAATGAATAATCAAAACAATATTTTATACCAACAAACATAAACTAGTGATATATGAAATGGTTCAAATAGGAAATATTGAAAATCAAAAATTCATATATGATCGAAAGAGGGAACCATTATAAATGATATTAAGGTAAACACCACAAAAAATAATCCTCAAGAGAATACATGAACCCAAATAGTGAACAACAAAAAATAATGTTTAGCCTAAAAATCACTAAAAAAGATCACATGAGTGGGATGTATATAAGGGAGGAAAACACCTTAAAATCACCAAAAAATATCATAGGGATGGATAGTGGAGGACTATTTACAAGGGGAATGAAAAAAATATCAAAAATCATGGAAAATAATAGCTATGTTTGAGAAATAAATTTCATGGAAATGTATTACATTCTATGTAATTATTTATTATGGGATACAATGAGAATTATGTCGCATCTAGTGAAGTTAACTAGGCCAAAACATTACATGTCGTGTAATGTAGATTCGTGACATGGAACTAGTTCACATTGTGGATCAGTTCAAGGAATTCATTCATTTCATGAAATATTTGTAGCAATAGTTAAAATTTGAGTAATATGTTTACACAACATGTACATTACCTATATGAATGATTAATACCTACATCCATTTAAGATGACATACCACCATTATAACCTTCTATATTCATGGGAAACCATCATAATACAATGTTACATGTTTTTACCTAGAATTCATAAATTAAAAAAAAAACTTACATCATTAAACATTATGTTACATCACTGAAAACATCTCTGTATCACAAAAATAGGACTATACCAATATGGATTAATGAAAAAGAAAAACACAAAAAAATATGTTTGATGAATGTATCAAAGAAGAATGTACATGGATAATGACTTGATCGTAAGCCTTCTCTCATTAACACCTTGGGATATGTAAACCATAAAAATCGTGATACCGTGAATTATATATATACACAAAATCCCTAATATAATTTAATTTCACTATACTTTAAATTTGGAAATGTTTTTGAGGAAAAATAGACACATGTTTGGTAATGGATCATGATGTATCACACACTAAAACTATCATTTTGAAGGGGAAAAACCTCTAAGAAAATGGGTACCTATATGGTTGAAGAAGAAAAATCAATTCTCTGCACATATTCTGGAAAATCTCCCATGATACCTATGGCTCATTACGATTCATGAGGAATGACATCCCCCACTACCTCACTGGTCCATGGAGCATTATTACCAACAACGAAACCAATTATCCATCTAAGCACTAGTTAAACTGAATGTAATATCCACTACCTCAACTTATTCCTTAATAACATAGTTTCAATGATATCCTTCATACTTAAATATAATCTAGTTGTGAAACTATCATAGATTTCTCCTCAATGTATAATCATCATCAATATATACTATACGATGATCTAGTGGTACATACTACTGAACATATTCCCCAAAAAATTATTGAGGATGTCAACATGGACACATAATGATAAATTAATACATGGTTATGAGTTCTTAATCATATAGTATAGAGAAATTATGGTAATTAATTTTTTTAATTGTTAACTGTTTAAACTAATACCACGGTCTACCCATTTCATTAAAAGTTTAATAGTATAATTATGAAATATCATTTCCTATATCTCTACATTATAATTACTATAACTACAACATATAAAATCGGTAATCCAAAAAGTCCATGAATTAAATCACAATAGGCCCCTAAATACTAGTGTATTGTATGGTTTCCCTTGTGTAAATTTCAAACTAATCTTAGCTGATACTATCACCCTACTTACCCTTTAATTATCACATGTTCCAAACCCTAGATTCTACATTATCACTCCACATTATCCTTTGACTCCACTCTATCCTGACCCTCTCCATAAATGGAACCCATCTATTACTTATATGGGGGATGTGAGATAATGTCACCAGAAGCCTTCCCCTAACAGCACATGGGATAGAGATAATCATCGAGGTTATATAACACATACAAATGGGTGTCATTACCCTATAATGAACATGAGTAATTAGATATAATACCAATAAACCATTATAACATTTACACATGATAAGTGTGAATGAAAATTGAATTAAATTCACACAGTTTCACAATAAACAATTACATTAGATAATGAATCAATAAGTACTATATTAAAATCTCATCAATGGCCATGAATCCCAAGGAGGTCCATATAACTAGGAACTAGAAAAACCCAACTTTTACTCAGACCTTCTCCTACTAACATGAAAAAAATTTATATATATATGGTGAGATTAATATGTATACTTATTTGGATCCTTCAAATAGTTTCCCATTCATTTGAAAATGAAATCATGCTGAAGATATAATGATCTAGGATTATCATACATACATATTATATTATTATTTTTTAATATTAATTAAATTACTCAAAAACACAACTAAGGTCAATAATTGTTTAGTTCCTTTAGATACTTAGAAACAAAAATATTTGTTTCATAGGGAGACTATATTATTTACCACTATGGTATTCACAACTGGAATACTTATTAAAAATATCATAAGAAATATATTTATTCATAACATGGAGAATGGAATCATAAGAAAGTTAGACCACAAATTATCAATAGGGGTAAACAAGGGAGATATATATATGAATGAAATAATCACATGGGTATGATAAAATGACAATAATATTAGAAGACCATACCCATTACATCAATGTTCTAAATCTATGGTCATGAGACAACGATTGGAAGTACATAACCTATGAATCAATATGGAATTAAAAAAACCATGATCTATTAGAGAATAACATTGGCATAAGACATTTAATTGTTGCATACAAATAAGAATAGAAAACATTTTCCATATTAGTCAAATATTTCTTCTAATGATATCAAATTTTAATGGTATTACTCCCCATACTATCATAGTAGTCAAGGTTCAATTCCAATACAATTATATAAGATAACGTCCCTTATGGAATTAGTTTCACTACCCATTATAGTATTATTTATATTGTGAGATCTAAATCACTGCCTAATGAATTACTGTGAAATATTAGTCAACCTATATCATAAAAATAGTATATTTATTTCACGTGATCATATAAAATTCAACATATCATTAACCATTAAATGAAATGGTTTTCATAAGTATTACATTATATCATAACCTGTGAAAAAGAGACATGTTTCATAATCATTTTATTATTTAATCGTAATAGAACCTGTGGAAAAAGAATATTGTTTCAAAAAAAATTCATGGTATAAATCGTGGATGAAAAAAAGATTTCATAAACACCATGTACTCATAAACATAAAATAATCAAATAAATAATACGAATGGTATACTTATAACATATAACCGAAATTTAATGGATAACATAATCCTTTGTCATCTTATATGAAAAATGATTTTCAAAAATAATTAAGAACATTTTTTGGGGAAAATATACATTCCAATATTAAAAATATATTAAAATCATAAAAATATTAAAAATATTTTTCTTTGTAAATATACATTAAAAATTCTAATATAATATTATGAGAAACTTATTTTCATAAGAATAATAATATTATTCACACTATACACAATAAAATAACAATTAATTTCATATTTTTGGTAATTTTTGAAAGATAATATGAGATTAAATTAAATAATTTAAGTATGAAATGAAACAATTGTCTTTTGAAATAATCATTATAATAATAATAATAAAATGAAAATATTTTTCTTAGACAATGTTTTTGAAGAAAATGGATTTCCAATCTAGGATATAAATAAGGTTAAATATTATTTAAAAAATGATCTCAATTATAGTATTTAACATATAGTGGAAAATTGTAATATAATATTAAAAAATCATGAAAAACTAGATTGGAAAAAAACTTATGAGTTTCGTGAGATATGGACAATATTATTTTAGCATAAAAACATAATTTTAAATAATACGGATAAATGTTGAGATTTAAAAATTAATCCATTAGAACATGGGTAACATTGAATCATAATACCTATGAAGGATTAAAATAAAATGAATCTTAAAATATAATTAGGATAATTCAATTCATGATATTATGTTTCATATTGTCTTTATATATACCTCGTAAAAATATATAGGTGCATAACCTAATATATGTTTCCAAGATGAAAAATTGATACATAAATCCCATAAAGAATTAGAAATAGTTGGAATCATAATCCCCAATAATAAATATCCTCAAATGAAAAGAAAAAATGAATTATATTAGTTATATAAAATGTATAATGCATAGTATAAACATTACTCTAAATAAACAAGTGCTAGATTTCTTTATGTATCCTCAAAAAATGACACTAGAAATCGCTTTTATTAAAGCTTAACTTACTTCGTACTAATTAATAAATCCCATATGATAAATATATATTAATTTTTCATATATTTAAGAAACATTTTCACATATATAATACTATATATTATTTTCTTATGATATCTTATGACTTATTTGTCAATATTCAATGTTAATGTCATGTTTCAGGAAAAAATGCTTTGTTTTTCATGTATGTTTTAACATGTAAGTTTTCAATCCCCTTAATTAAACAATTTATTAAACATATAAATAATATTAAACATGTTATTATTATAGTTTATATTTATTATATACTAATTTAGATTAATAAAAATAGTTAGTGATAGAAAATTAAATACACCATTCATTCAGATGGTATGTTGTAAATACACATGACTATTTTTATATTTTTATTAGATTAAAATATAAAAAATTAAATGATAAAATATCATTAAATCTTCACTTGTATGTCATATATCTCACAAATTTATATCAAGCCCTTCTTTATTATATATTACTTGTAATACATGAAAGAATAAGATTTCATTGTGAGGCGGTAGTCCTCCGTAGAAATGTGCAGTGTTATCATATTCTGAAAAAATAAATAATATAGATGTATGTGTGATAAAATATATATCAAATAATAATAAAATTTTATATATAATAAAAAAATAAAAAACAGTTATAACTTGTGATGTGTTTTTGTAATGTAAAATCTAATGACATTTGGTCTAAAGGTGGTAGGTAGTTCATCGTACACACAAATAAAGATTTCATAACCCATTTAATGGCAGTGGAGATGGTTGATCTCACTAACACTAATAAAAAAATCTTCATTATATAGAGTTTGTTGTGTTTATTATATCATACTGGTGTAGAAATAACTTAAGATATTGAAGGAAGAAATAAAACCAAAATTCTCACTGATTAGCGTTACCTCATCTCTGGGTATAATCGTTTTGTTTTCACCAATCCCATTCCTAGGATGGATTTATATCCAAAATAAAACATCTAGGTTGAGTATTTAAAATTTGAGAAGTGGTTTTGTCCATTTGTTGAAGAATCATAATGTTTTAATGGTGTTGAGATTAGAGAAAAATATGTGGCCTGATATATGTGAAGATATGAGAAATATTATTTTTTAGAACAAATTAAACTCATGTTTTTTATTGTAATAAGTTAAAATAATGATTTATATTAGATCCTATAGGAAATAATGTCTAAACTGATCTGTCCAATTTCTATTAAAAATGTTTTATTTCATTTTTTACCCTTATCATTTTATGTTAACCTTTGAGTTAATTCATTTTTACTTTAACAATTGAAAATAATTTTAACTATTTTTACTACTATTTATGTACAAAATTATATTTATATTATTTGATAATATAAATGATTAATTTTTAAATTATGGAATCCATTTTTAAAAACTGCATTAATAGAAATTTAAATTTAAATTTAAATTTAATCCAACAAACACAACTATAATGTAACTTTTTAAAGAGAAAGTTTTTGAATGTATACAAAGAAAATTTATTTAAATTCACAATTAAATTTATTGAAATAGGCTAAATTTGATTAATGGACATATAATTAAAACAATTTAATTAAAGAAACAGAAAATATAATTTAGCATTACACATATTTTGTATGAAATTCTAGTTTCCAAATAAAAATTTATTATTTTCATTATTAAATAAAATGATACCTTTTAGATAAATATTAAAAATTTACCCTTTTATAATTTTAACATTCAGCTTTCTAAAATGAATTTTATTTTACAAAATTTATTTTTTAGTATTTTCAAGATTTAATTTTATTACAAATTAAAAAAAATCTTCATAAAATAGTATTTTTTTTAAATAAGGATTTAATGAAAAATATGTATATTTATCAATATTTTTTCATTATATAAATATATTATAATTAATTTTTAATAATTATGTATTACTATTCATATTACATTGTTAAATTTCATGGTTATAATTGTCATGTTTATATATATATATATATTTAATATATCATGGTTTTGTTGACACTCAGTGTTGTCTTTAACATAAGATAAAATGGTTTTGTGTATAATAAAGTCTATCGTAGATATTTAATTTAGTTGAAAAATAAATATTCATTAAAAAATTGGTTGTCACATTATGCCCCATATAAATTAATTTCACCCTTTAAATTCATCTCTCTAATATAAAAATTGATGATAGTTTTTCCTCATCTCATCCTCAAATTCCTAATTTGGTTCCTCAAACAAGTTTCTTTTTTATAATATATTTATGAGGTGGGTGGTCTTATTTAAAAAACATTCTTTGTATAATCTATAATCTCCATCTATTGTTCCATAGATTAAATATCATTCACCAACACTATGACCTATAAATATAGTGCAGATGAATGGGAAGGTATGTATATCCTCATGAGAGATATATTGAACATATCATGGGCTTAAGGGTGCTTTTTTTCAAGTTCCATACATTAATCTAAAGTCCCTATACAAACAATAATTTAAATGGGATTGATATAAGTATGGACTAGTTTCTCATTCCACATTAATCTCATAATAGTTCCCATTTATAAATATATAGATCTACCTTGTAAACATATTTAAATTCTTGATCATGCTTATGATTATATGTATAACTATTCTACTAACTCCGAACTTCCTGGATCTATTGTAAAGTAGATCTAAACTTCTCTATAATTTTTTAAATTATCTCAAGTAACATTATCTTTCCTTTAACAACATCATTCTAAAATTAATGATATCTCTATTTATTTTAATAGATTTATTCATAAGGAGGAATAAAAATAATTGGGTGGAAGTTATTATTTTCAAAAAACTCAATTATATAAATTTATTGATCCCAAAAACAATTAAAATTCAAAGAAAATTATATAAAAATATCCTACAGGGTTTTAATTATTCTCTATGACTAACTATATATCTGATGATGATATAAAATTCTTTAACTCTACACTTTATAAATAAGACACTAAATACATTGTTCGAACAAAGAGGTAAACCATAGATCTCTGTCAAGTAGAATGGAATGTGGTACACCATGACACCATTCCACTCCCTTAATGTATATCCCATCATGTAGATTGATAGAGAAAACATCATTGATGTAGATGAAGTTTTCTTAATTATTAAGGATATTTACTACAAAAAATATAGAATTATTAACTGTAGAATTTTTGGGGAGTGAAATGACAAAATCCATGGTATTGTCTTCCAATTTCCATTCTGGTAGGGGTAATGAATTAAAAATCCATAGAATTTTGTATATAATCATTAATATGATGACATACCAAGACTCGAGATTTTTTTTTGACATATCCATTAATTCCATCTTAAACAATTTCTTTTAAACACCTATACATCAATGTACCCATAGTATGAATAAAGAATAAAGAACTAGAGATCTATTTAACTACTACTCCTTCAGGTCTAGTATGGAGCTAACAATGACCATATTCACGAACTTTTTCTTTCCTCCATGATCAAGGTTAAACTGAAGAACATTATTGTCCTTATATTTCATGTCTACATCTTCCTTTGAAACATATTTAATGATCACATTAGTAGATAATTGAAATCTAAATTGAGTAAGAGAATATATTTCCACCTCCATAGGATTTATATATTCATCCTTTGAAAATACATAAATATTGGATCATTCTTATTCTCATCAAGGATAATCTAGAATGATTACTTCAGTTTCATTAGACCCTCACTAGTAGTGGGTAGCATCTATAGTATGGGGTTTCATGCCTGAGGTAATGTGGTGTAGTAGCTTGGGGCAGCGGTTTAGAGGATCCAATGTTGGTGTGTGACATTACCGCTTAATTTTTTTGGTTTTTAGTCTCCCAAAAATTCCATATATAAAAATTTTATAGATATGTAGAAAACACTTATTTAACCCATATTTTGGATAAAATCAACTATATTATTCAAGGATCCTAACTATTATTGTTTTAAAACTATATTTTACGAAAAAATTGACAAAAACAAGTTGATAATGGAAAATAAAGAGGAACATAGCTTTAGAACCAAACTAAACAATTGGATGATTTGGTTTTTAAAGATTATTTATTTTGATGGAATCACAAAAAATGTTTTAAAATGCAATTTTAATGTCACCAAATCATCTTGATTTTTTCCCTTTCATTATGAATAGATCTTGTAATTTAGTTTTTAATCATACTCCCTAAAACAAACCAAATGTTCATAACATATTAATGTGTAACTATTTATAGAACACCGAAATTAATGTTACATACAAAAAAAATAGAATTAAATAATATTCATACCTATCTTGATTCATTCTATTTATAATACAACACCCAAATATTTTGTCAAATGTATTTTTAAAATTAATTTATTAGTTTTTTATATTAATAATTACACACTTAAATATGTTTAAACAAAGCATGAAATAAAATTAAAATATTATTATTTAATATGAAAGTTATAACCTAGATATTGGAATGTAGGATAATAATATGAAAAATTAAATTGTGAATATATATGGCTTACACATGTATAAAAAGGAATTTTTGAGTGAAAATTTATTTATAAGTGAAATTAAAATATATTTAATGTAAAGAAAATATCTTCTTGGAATAAACATTTAGGAAAAATCTCATTTCACATCAATTAATTAAACAGAATAATTTTTATGCTTTATTATAATTATATATATATATATAATATATTCAATAAATGGTAAACATCCGTCATATGTGTTTTTTAGACAAAAGATATTATGAAATATTAATTTATTATTAAAAACTATTTTGTTCTAAAAAAGTAATTTTTTTTCTACTTTTATGAAATTATTTATAGAGATACATTTTTATCTTTTAAAAAATGTGTTTGAAAAAATAAAGATATTTTTTAATCAATCGTGTAGAAATTATATTATGTTTAAATTTTTATAATTATTTGAGAAAATTTTTGGTGGAATTGTGAAAAATAGAATTTTCATTAAGAATTTTCATTTCATTTAAATAACTAATGACCTAAAAATTATTTTAACGTGATTTTAAAAGAGAAATTAGATCAAAATTATATCTAGTAATCTAATTCCATTAATCTTTTTCATTTTAATATTAAAATTTGATATAGTTTTTTTTAATATTTTGAAATTTTTCTTTTGGAAAACCTTCATTGTCAATACATATATGTGATTAATATTATTTTAAAATCTTCTATTTATGTTAATTGAATTAGAAAATTTTGAACCCAAATTTCGAATAAAAATAATTTATATTATCTAATAATTTCATCTTAATTGTTGACCATCACAAATAGTGAAAATAGTAAAAACTAGTTTTTGTGGATAAGGTAAATATTGGATAACTATGGGGTTAAACTAAAATTATAAGAGATAAAATGACCCAAAAAAATCCATAACCCATCAGATGTATTTACTTCAACTTTATATCTTACAAGTTCAATAATTGACCATTTAGACACCTTTTGGAGGGTAGAAAATGTGGATACACCATTTCCTTTTCAAAAACTAAAAATGTGCCCCTCACTTCATTTATAATTGGTCACCCATTCTTCTATCCAATTAAATCATGCATAATTTTGTTTTCAACAAATACATTCCAAAATGACATATTTAATTACTTATTATAATCCCAATGACCTACTTGGTTTAGGAAGACATCATAAGAAGTCCTTTGGTGAAAACCACAAGAAGTTGTTTGAAGAAGTGGAAACATTCCTAGTCAAGTATTTAATATTATTTCTAAATCTAAGTATTTAAATAAATATTATACTTTAATGATACAAAAATTGTATAATCACTTAAATAAAATAATTATATAATGTTATTTAGATAATATAAATACTTCTGTTTTTTAATCAAATGGATTAGGAAGTCATAATTTGTGTGTGTGGCAGATTACTACCTCACAAAAAGATGTTATTCGTTTTCCATAACCACATTTAATGATTTTATATAATATAGAGTTTAATATTTATATATTATTTAAATGATATTATTATTAAGTAAAAATTATTAAAACATAGGTTTCTTCTTAATTTAAATTTTGAGGGAATATGATAACGTCACTCATGTATACGGAGGACGGGTGCCTTGTGAAGTTATTTAATTATTCGACACTTTATATGGAAAGTAATATGGTTATAAAGGGATTAAAAATAATATATAATGATAATATATTTATTACCATTGTTTACATATTTATTAATAAATATTGTAAACAATATTCACATGTATATATATGTTATATCATCTCAACAAATAGTCCAAAATAATTTTCAACCTATAAATATTAATGATCAATCTAAATAATTGTATATTGAATATATATTATATTTACATAATGGATAAAATTATTTTTATTATATAACCATGATCAATGTAGTAGTATCATAAATAAAAATTCCAAATATACATGAAAAAGAAAGCTATTATTTTTCAAAATGAAACATTATAATGAAATTCTAAATATATGGGTAATAAAAGTTCATAATTAAAATATATATGATATGATATATTTATTTATAATTTATAATATATTTCAAATATACCTATATTTATTGTATACTACTTTCAACTGTATATGATGGAATTTGAGTCATATGGTAACAGACTTACGTCTCTATTTTTACATTTGGTAGAAAAATTCCCCATTTGCCAAATTTTATCTAGTGTACATAATCCCCATGAAAATATTTTATGATTATTATAATGAAAATTTTTGGTAATTTTATATTAATTTTACTATATCTCTTTCATGGGGTCTATGGTTCAAATTTTACCAAAGTGATAAAGGCTTTTTGTCTTGAGTTTCCTTCTTGGAGACATATGTTATGTTATGAACCTATCTTATTATCCAAGGTTAATACACATCCCATTTTACTTGTAATATCATAAATTTATTTATTATCTATATATTCTTTGTTTCATCTATTGTTACCGTCTCATGGGCATCATGAGCCAATTTTACAAACTTATTAATGGTCATATAAAACAATCTTAACATTTATTGGGATTTCTAATGATAATTCTCCCAATGATGAAATCATATGATACATATCTCAATAATTTCATGAATAATCTTTTACTATGGTTATATCATTGAATACATTTATTACCTATATTTTATTCTTCTATCATACTAAATATTTTAATGGGTTATATTTAAGGAAAAATATATCTGTTTATATATTCAATCAAAAAACCATTTTCTTCTCGAACCATGTTGTCAATGTAAATTAAAAATGATTTTAACAATAATAATATTATTTTTTAAAGGAATTTTTACCCATGTTTTTAATTTTTACAAATTTTAGTAATGGAATCATCATGTTATTGAACCAACAATAATGATTTATCCTTTACCAAAAATGGTATTAGAATCATTATTTCAAAAAATATGATATGAAAAATATTTTCCAATGTAATAAACAATTAATTATTTTAATGTATCCATTATATGTTTTAAAGGATATTTTAAAATAAATTTATTTTTTTAATGTTATGTGATTTTTTAAAATGAATCTCCAAACAGTAAAATATATTTATACCATAATATTTCTTAATTTTGTTTGAAATCATATTTATAGGTTTTACATTTTATTTTTAATGATTTTTTTTAAATATTGTTATGTTTTACAAAAAATTAGTTCTAAGTGCTATTTCCCAGATCAAATGATTTAAGTTATCATTAAATTTTGGTTTCTGTTTAATATGAAATCCTTTATTTACGTATTGTTTATTTGGGAATATTTTGAAAGAAACCATCCATATTCATTCTCATGGTTAATGTTTTTTGAGAAATATTTTATTATGTTCTTTTACATAACATTTTTTCATGTATGGTGAATTGATAAAATAATTATTATTCCAATTTCCATTTAATGACATCAGATTTTAGGATATAATGAATTTGTTATGATATCATATTTCACATAGGAATGGTTATCCCTATAATATTGGTGGGACATTTATCTCCCAATAGTGATTTGTCTATAGATTTATATCTTGTGATATCATAATGGGAATAAGAATGATTGGATTGATCTATTAGGGGAAAAAGCTATTCTTGATCAACTATATGAAATATGTGTGTTTCAATCAATAATCGGAAATAGGTCCTAAGTATTGAAGCTCTATGTTTATGGTATCAGTATTTAACTATTAGGAATGTAATTATTTTTTATATGTATAATGATGACACACATTTATGAAATGATCTTATGGTTTGTGATTGATTTATGACGATTTCACAATTTTATGGACCACGATTTCTAATTTGATAATTTTTTCCATTAATATTGTTTATGATCTATGACATGATGGGTATAAACATATAGAGTTATTTTCATGATCACATAAACTTATTCGCACCTTATTCCATCATATGCCCATATATTGATATCTCCAATGATTATACTTTCTGAGATTATATGCTCTCTCTTTCCTATGATTCCATTCCAGCGTTCTAAAGAATTGTTTAGGTTGGTTATAAAAATATGAATACTATTTGAGAAGTTTATTTTTAGTGATGTTGAAAATCATAAATAAAATAACATATTTTGTGTCTACTATCCATTTTTACGAATCTATGTTGTTCATTGGGAGCACGTTTATGAAATTTATTAAATATTACCCTAAAAGGATGACATATTTATGTATGAAATTTCAGGTCCATTATAGATGGTATCATTAGAATGAATTACATAAATTTTAGAAACAATTATTAGAAAAAATTATTGATATTCCTATGAATATTTCAATGGATGTATCTAGTGATGTCTCTATGAATAATTCTAAGGGTGTGTCAATCTATAAAAAATATTTCTAGTATTTTGTTATATCATAGAGAAAATTGTTTCTATGTAATTACAACCCTATCAAAATACTATATGAGTATATGGATCTAATAAAGAGTACCTTTTGGGTAATAAATATAAAAATGGTGCATGGAGCTGGACTCGACCCTTACATGGTTCAAGTAAATGGTCCTTGTTTTCCACCTGGTTTGACACTCCTAGGGAATGTGGTTTGGAAATTCATAATCGCTTTATAAATCATCATGACATATTTAAATAATTTCCATGGATGCCCTAGTATAGTACTAATGTGTCATAGATGAAATTTATATTCACGGTATAAAATTCAATAAGTGATTTTTATAGATTATGTGGTTCAGCACTAGGATTAATTTTTCTCATACTTTTCTTAATAAATTTTGCGAACCCAAAGAAACAGTATCAAGGTTTAATGTCATAGAAATAGTTTTTATGAGTATCCAAATAGGATGAAATTTTGAGTGAATGATACTATGGTTATTGATAATCATCAATCTCTATATATAATTAATTACATGATCTATAACCAACTCTCAAACTCACCAATAAAGAGAAGGATTAGTTTCATTGATATTTTGGATAATGAAGACAATCAGAGAAATTAGATTCATTTTTCTATTTTTTGAGAATGTATGAATAATAAAAAAAGTAGATATATTAGAGGAAAGAAATATTTTTTTTTCATGGAAAGGACAAAAGTAAAGTAATTAAAGAGGAATAAAAAAATATTTGATTAACACGTTGGATTGGAATAATGTTCTCCCAATAAGATCATCAACATTTGAACCATTCAAATGTTGAATATATGTGTATCAGGTTAATATATTTCCTAAGGGTAAATATCTTGAATATAATTATTAATGTTTTATGGTAGAATATTTAACTATTGATGATTATGAGATTAATAATGTAATTTATAATGTATGGGTTATTCTAAGAGTATCATTTTTTATAAATGTGATATGAATTTTTAAATTGAATCTAATAAAAGTTAATACATGATTAATATTTTGTTCTTTAGGAAAGGGGTATTAAGGTGTATGATGATGAAGCCTAGTTAATGGTTGAGAGGTTGAATTGTATTTTTGTTATAATTTATCAGTTATGTAACATATATCATGAAATAAATAAGGATTTTTTAGTATATGTTTTTTCTTAAGTATTTAAAATAATTTTTTGAATGGTTTAGATGAAATATAATAGTGATTTAATAGACATGTGATATTATGATTAAGGGATGATAATTGTTAATATGTTCGTGATTTTGAGAAAATTCTCTTTGTTAGGATAATGAGATGATTGATATGAGTAATGTAAACTTTTTAATATTGAAGACATTGAAAATAATTATTGATTAGTGGTAAATTGTATTATGTTATCATTGATGGAGTTTATAAAGTTATTATATTTGTGGAATGAATTCAATGATTTCTGGTTTTATTCAATGGATGATGAAGTATGTATATTGTCATTAAGGTTTTATGGTAATTCAGATTTTTACCATGACATTAAGAAATTTAATATTATGGTAATCAAATGTCTAGTATGTATCTACCAATATATTATTTATTATGTTTGGGGAATTAATGATTAGATATTTAGTTAACAAAACTATAATTATTTTATTTTGAAATGGTTATTTGGATAACCATTTTAGGAATGATTTATTCTTAATTTTCAATGAGGTTTTATAGATTAATTTATTATTTCACAATATAATGATTTATCCTAAGTTGTAGTAGCTACTATTTTATAACAAATAAAGATAGAATGAATTAAATTTATTTTATTTTTGATATTATTTAGAGATTTTGAGAATAAACAATCACCTCTTAGAGTAATAATGTAATAAAAAAATAATCGATGCATAACTCAAGGAAGAGATTACATATATGGAATGTTAATATATTAAGTAAATATAACTTCTAATAAAAATTTTACAACATTTAGAAAAGGATATTTAAAAAAATTTGTTTCTATATTATCATCATTTTTTATGATATAAATGTACTTTAAAAAACTTCCTTACATTATGGCTTTACGGCCATTAACTATAACCTTACCATGTTTTATATGACATTCCAGCTATATTTAGGATTTCTTTTATAGGCTATGTCAATTTTTTCTGATCCCACTTGTGTTTTTCTTATTTTTAAACCACATATGTATTATTAAGGATGAACATCTCACATATCATTCTCAATTTTCAAGAGGAATTTGATTAACCAATTTTTTGTTGTGGGTTTCCCACAACGGGATTATCAAATAAAAACCATTTTTACTGAGAAAAAAAATCAAATTGTGGGGACTTAATTTATTTATGGGGGGTTATAATGTGACATCCCAAGAGGGTGGGAATGTTATATATTTAAAATTAATATAAATTTTCTTATATTTTCTATGATATGCAACACAAAGCATTAATGATTTATGAAATTATTTTGAAATATTATTATTTAATATGATAGTTATCACATATCTATTGGAATAAAGGTTATAGATTTTATTGAGTAAATTATAATAATATATTTCTTAAAAATTTATATAGAATTAATTCGTTTTGGACCAATTATTTATAAAGGAAAATAATGATTTGCCAAAAAAAATAAAGTATTTTTATAGAAAACTAATTTATAAAACACAAGCAATATTTTCCATAATAATTTAATAAATTGTTTTCAATAATTATTTTAATTAAATTTATATGTTATATATTTTATCAAATGTATAAAAACAAAAATATTTATTTTATTGTATATATGATTTAATATATCAATTTTTACACTTAATGAAATTATTTTTTTAAAATGATATTTTATCACATTTTCTCTAGTTATATTTTAAAAAAATATATTTTACTATTTTATAGAAATAAATTTATAAAAACAATACTAATTATTTAAATCATCATGTAAAAATTATCATAGGATAAATTTATGAATTTTTCATGAGATTTAAATTTTTGAAAGAATATTAAATAATACGAGTTTTCTTTATTAATTAATTTTCAGTTAATGTTTTATAAAAAAATGTTATAATTTATATTTGAATGGAAAACATTGTTCAATAATATATCTACTAATCAAATTTTTTATATTTGAATCATTTTTTCAAATATTTTATATAATACAAACATTTAAATTTTAAAGCATTTTCTTTTTGAAAACATACTTTATAGTAGCATAAGTTAGATTAGTTTTAATTTTAAATTTTATATCTATATTAATTAAATGTATAAAAATAAATTATTTAATTTTAAAAATAATAATTTATATTATATTCTATGGTTATGTTAATTTTTTACATTAATTAAAAGTAACAACAATAAAAATTATTTACAGAGGTTAAGGTAAAAACGGGTTTCTGGGGTGTTAAAGTAAAATGATATTTTTGAAAAATTACCCAAAACATGTCCAAAATAAATTAGATTTCCATATTTTAACCTTATATCATCATGGTTATATTATTAACCATTTTATCCTTTTGTTTTTTGAACAATGTTGTTACACCTTATTCTTTCCCAAAATTACTAGTGCGACACCCCCTCACTTATTAAATGCCACCCCATCTCTTCTCTAATAAAAACATACGAAAGAATATCTTTTAGACATAAAAATAAACTATATATTCATAAATTCACTACTATCATCCTTGAATAATTATTTTGTTTTTCAAAAACTCATTCTAGGAATCCTTTGGTTGAAAGACAAAATTATTTTTCTGAAGAAGAGTTGGCTTCACTAAATGAGTTCTATATTTTATTTCATCCCACAACTCATTAGATTCTTATGAAATCATAATTTTAAAAAAATTAATTATATTAAATATAAATAGATATTATTATGCAAATGATAAAATTTAAATCATTATCCGCTTCCATAAAATGATTTATGAAATAAACATTCCCCTTGTATGGAGTCCTACTGCCTCATGAACCGATGTTATTCATTTTCAATCACCACATATTGAAACTCAATATAATTATTGATTTATTTATTATATATTATTTTTATTATATTATTTTTCTTTTTGAATGATTATCTCACATTTTCATTCTTACTTAACATACTATATGAATATGATAATGTTGTTCAATTATGCAATGGACTACCACATCACAGAGCAATATGATTGATTTATGATTTATAAAGATGTTAATAATGGTGGGATTATTAAAAATATGTGATAAAGATGAAAAAAATTATTATTTAATGTCAATGTGTTATTTAATATTTTTTCTTTATTTCGTTTATGAAAATGGAAACAACGTTTACATATACAAATGATGTTCCATATCCATGAATGTTGTATATCATTTTATATTTCTTTCCTTTAATGATTACACTATGTTAATTTATAAGGAATATATATTAAACATATATAATTTATTACATTATAAATATTATTCATCCATGATAAATTTAACAGGACCAAAAACTATTCAACACATACATGAAAAAATAGTTATTTCCTGAAACGTAACGTTAACATTGAATTGTTAATTAATCAGTAAAAAATGTAAGAAAGAAATCATAAATTATATGATATATATAAAAATATGGTTATTTAAAATATTTTATTCATTATATAGGAATTTCAAGAATTTAATATTTACGTTTAGACTTATGTTAAAGGGATTTCATTTCAAATTTTACATCACTGAGAAACATGCTATATTCACAACTAATTTGATTTATGTTGAGTATATACTTCCCATTAATTTATTTTATGACTAACATCCTGGATATTGTTTTTAATTATATTACTAGTCGAATATATCTAATTGATGAGGTTTAGAGATTAAATGATACCAAAGTGGTAAGGGATTTTTGTCTAAATTTTTATTCTTTGATACATATGTTATGTTTTCATCCAATATTATTTTATGTGGTGTATATAAATAACCCTTTAAATTTATTATAATTAATATATTTATTCACATTATATTCTATGTTTCATTTAATTTTACTCTTTCATTGGGCTCATGATTTTGTATTACCAATGTGTTAAGGGTTTTATGTAACAATCTCATTGTTTATAAAGATTTCTCATAATTATTTTCAAAATGATGAAATAATATTACCTACCCATCTTGAAACTAATGAATTATATTATAGTATATCATTTCATGAAAATTAATTTGTTCCCTCCATTTTAATCTATAAATTTACTCAATTGTTCAAAATAATATTTTTAATAAAATATGTCATTATTTTTGGTTTCATTCAAAAAAAATTTCATTCAAAAACATTTATTATAATTATATATTCAAAAACATTAACAACAGTAAAATGATATATTGAATCATCATTCAACCATTTTTTACTTTTATTTATAATGTATTGAATGAAACATTCTTTTTACCAAACAATGTTCATTTGTATTTTACATAAAATGTGAAAGGAATATTTTTTAATTTATATGAAATGAACAATTTCATTTATGATAAAAAATGACAGTTTTTTTAAAAATACTCAATTATATTATTTAATTTTTTATTTTCAAATAAGTATTTTCTATAATTTTTTTAAAATAATTATTTTCAATGTGGAAAGTATATTTTCTTCATGATATGAATTCAATTGGTTTCGAGGTTTCAATTATAATTCAAGAATGATATTTCTAGAGAAATGGATTTTTAAAATATATAATGTTATATAAATTTATTTCTGTGGTGAAAATTATATTTTACTCAACAAACTATCCACGTTATATTTCAAAATCATAGTTTATCTATGATGACATCCTGTGATGTTATTTTTTTCAATGGATAATATAAAACGATCCCATACTTTTTATTTGTAGGGATGGTTAATTTTTATATTGTTTAAATATATATTCACCCCATTTATTTTTCTTAAGTTATTCTATAGTGTATTGTTGAAATTTTTTAAAAACAAATTTTCTTTACATATGTTAATAATTGATGATATGATGAATAATTTATAATGTCATGGCACACATAATTATAATTTTCATTATGAGATGGGTATGGCCCAAATTCTCCTACAATTAATATTATATATCATTATATATCATGAGATAATAATGGGAAACATCTCAATATAGTTGATCTATAATGGGAAATAGATTAATCAATATCCCCTATGGAAAATATTACATACTGATCCACAATGAAAAATTGCTGATATATCTTGATACATTATGATTAGTTTCTTGGAAGTTGACCTTGAAAACTAAAATGCTATTCCCTATGTATGATATTTTTAAGCTTTTATGATTTGATATTATGGATAATAAATAACATGTAAGGATTTCTCACCCCTATGTCCCACGTATCACGAAAAAGAAAAAAATATTTCATGGCTCAGTCTTCTAATATATGATAGGTTGGGTTTGAAAATTGTATGTAATGTTAAGGACCAAATACCCTTATTCTTATATTTTAAATTAATATTATCAGATATTGTTATTTCATAGGTTTACCTTTATTAAGTATCTATTGTCACTCTTTATTATATTTTATTTCCATCGTTATGATGAAACTGTTATGTTGGGTAGGCCTAAGAGGAGTACTATATGACAATATATTTCTAGAATATGTTGATAAAAATTCCCAAAATCAGAAGTTTTTCTATATAGTCTCCAAATAAAAAAACTATTATTGACCTCGAGTGCGTTTTTATGAAATTAAGTGAATGTTAATCTTAAATAACGTGATATTTATGAATGAAAATCATGGGTCATAATAATAAAGGTATATGAAACATTCATATAAATTAATAGAGTTATACAAGACTGAAAAACAACACATGAGTAAGAATAAATTAATATATCTCGATCCCAATTCACCTTCACAGATAATAAACAACCCACTAGGATGGTAGGGAGTCTCAATATAATTCCCACTTCCCAGAAATACATTAATCACATGATATTCTATGAAATCTTATCTCTGAAACATAATATGGAGAAACTATATTCAAAACAAAAAATCTTGTCTATAAGTAAAATTTAAAATAGAGTTCTTGGTAAATTAAAAGAAAAATGTATTATAGATTCAATCCTTTCATATAATTAAATTTCTATAGGATAAGATTTTTTAAAAAACTAAATAATATTCCATAAACACATTTGATAAAACATTTATTAAAAATGGATATATAAGGGAATAACCTTAAAATAAATAAGTCAATAAAATATTTAATCATGAGATAAATATTTATGAGTAATTCATTAATAAAATAAATTTATAAAACATTTCAGAATTATCAAGTTTACCATTACAAATATTTTATATTTTTTAACATCAATATTTTATCTTTCTCTCAATATGAAATCTTTCTTATTTATCATTATATATAATTTTCATTTTAAATATATTATATTATATTAATTATAAACTATTTATAATTCCATTTCTATTATATAATAGTATTATATAGTCTAAATATCAAATAATTAAATCTTATTTAAACGTTGATCATCACAATATTCAAATTATATTTGATGTGGTTTAAATAATACCTATATAAGGTAACATTTTAATTTGATTAATCTAAAATAATTAATTTTTATCATTTCGTAATTTAAATATGAATAAATATTATTTTCCCATTATTTGTTAATTTATTATTCTTTACAAATTATATCTTGTGATTCCTAAAAAAAAACTTTCATATCTAGATTATATTATATTTTTTGTAATTTGGTTAAAAGGTATTTCAAATATTAACATTCAATATTTTGTGGAAAAATATTTTTAAAAAATTAATTTACTTATTTATAAAAAAGTTAGATAAAATTAATTTATAATACATTAATATTTTAAAATATCAGAAAAAATATTTATTAATTATATATAAAATATTTATAAACCAATAAAACAATTTTATAATTAAAATAATTTTTTAAATAAACTTCTCTGTACCAGTACTCAGACACTCTATATAAGTGTAATCTTATTCTAGTGCCATTTCATAAAGGTAAGTGACTCCATACCATTACATGTAATAAATTAAATGGGATATGTAATAATAACTTGAATAATTTCTTTAAATTGAATATTCTGTGTATAGATGTGACCCTTATGAAAGCAATTCATGTAAGAAAAAGTCATAAATTATCATGATTTATCCCCTAGATCAATTTTAAAAATAAAAGATTCCATTTTAATTTTACATTGATCTTTGAAATCTCATTGCATAAGAGTTTAACCTCAACATAATCGTGTTTGGCATAAGGTTAAGTGGATTATCTACCATTATTGATGCTTTTATGAATAATGTTTTGATATGTTGTCCCTTATATATACTAATATTTATAAGGGTAATGAGTGATGAAACTTTTGCAGGAATGTATATTTTCGGGTATTTCTTTTGTTATCCTTATAGATCCCTGCTATATAAGGTTATGTTATTAGTTAACATTATGTATCATAGAGATATATGTGTACAAAATTAGGAAATAAAATTATTATAAATGAGGAATGTCATTTATTTTCCCTTATTTATTTTATCCGAAATTTTATAAATCATAGACTTGGATGTATTTGATACAACTGTTATGTTTCAAATGAGTCAAATATGACTTATTTTTAATAAAAATTGTAATTAGAAAAAAAATGAGGATATCTTTGAAATATAATATTAAGATATTTTAAAATTTAAAATTAATGACAAGATGTAAAAAAGTGATTCATTCACTAAATATAATTTACAAAATTTTCACACATTATTACAAGGGTTTGGAAATGATTAGAGTGTGAAAAACATAATAATCCATCAACTATATGTATCCATGATCTAATTTGATACACCTTAGGTTCATAGAGTATTTATCTTCTCTTTATGATATTATATAAACTCTCTCTAAAAATGCATATGATGAAATGATATATGTGTCAAAGTGAGTGTTTTCCAAGCATGAAACAATCAAATACAATATCCATCATATGGTTGAATCTTTTAAATTATTTATGGAAACTCATTAGATTTTCTCATTTATTCATATTTTAAAACACATGAATCAATAACATGGAAAAAAATAATACATCATGTGAATTTACCCCCAAATGTTTCATAAAATGAAATTTTATAACAAATGATAGATTATAGAGAAAATAATAAATGATATGAATGATCATTTTTCTAGATTTGTAACATACATGGGATTGAAAATCATATTTTAATATAATATGATATTACATACATATATATATTATATATACTAATATTTATTTTGGAAATATCTCTTTAAGGAACATAATAATCCCATGTCAATCCAAATATTTATCAATATCATATAATTAAATAGATATTTAATAGAATTTCTTTTCCATTATCGATTTAGTAATAGTAAAATTAACAATTGAGAACAAAATATGAATGATGAGACGGATATGCATACATGTATATGTCAAAAACATATTAGAAAGACTTAAAAACTGATAGGATCTTCAATGATGAATAAAAACACTATATATAACTAGAGGGGATAGAAGAGGCCAATATTGATGAGTAGTTGAAGTATCTCACCCAGATTCTGCGTCAATCTTAGTCTATAAGCACCCCTGACCAAAGATATATTTTTGAGGGAGTAATATAGAATTAGTCATATAAAATAATCTCCAATCACTATTTCAAACAATACAAAACCAAATAGGTCTCTAACTATTATATGACTAAATGAACCCCTATTAGACCATGTGCATCAGGATTTACCGAAGAGATGTCCAGGGTCCACTGATGATCAAATGTCCTCCCAATAGGTATGTGTGACCTTCTATAAATAAGGATCCCCTCATGAATCTCTTTTGATCCATTGTAGACTCATCATTTTGTGATGGAGACCACATGAAAAACATGGGATCTCCCCACCCCCACCAGTAAGTTGATGTTTCTTCTCTGGCTCAAATTTCCCGACCATTATTACAAACCTCTTCTAATTTGTATGTAAATCACAACGTTTCTATTAGAGTCTAAATAAATTCCCAATTATTTCTAGATGTGACACATCATTGGTCAATATCAAATTCATCAAATGATCTATCCATAAGATGGAAAGTTCAAATCCCCTCAAAAATTTATAAGCATTATGGTATGCATAAATAAATTTTGACATACATATATATATGGTTCTCATTATATTATTGGTGGTTTAATCGTTATAAATAATATGATTTATTTGGTAATTAAATATATCTTATCAGATAATAATGATAGGAATGATAAGTAAACACATTTCAATATGGGCATCTGTCTAATATGATAGCCTTAGGAGAGAACCCTGAAAAATGAAATAATGGAATAGGTAGTGAATAAAATTCACTATTATAGTATTGGTAGTTAACCATGACTAAATAAATGATTTTTCTATACTTATCTATTTTGAAAAAACCCATATCTTATGAATATGATATCTTCTTTGGTATCATGATTGATTATTAATTATTTCTAAATCTTATGATTTATGTGTTTTTTATGAAAATGCCTTATGCAATATTTTTTATCAATGAATTGATTTGTATGATTTTTAATTGCTAATGGATTATTTTATTATTTTAATTCTCATATTATTCATAGATATTATCATTGGATGATATCTCCCCTGTTTACCCTACCTGAGCATCTATTCCAACCCTATCTTATGTTTCCTTTCCCTAGGTTATAATAAATTGTTTTGAGTATGTTATTACAAAATTTTTTACATTATTAGAAGAACATTGTGGGTTATGTTGAAGATATTTTTTGAAATAATATTATTATGAATTCTGTCTTTAAATACACTAAGTACTTACAGTTTTTCGGCTTATGATTTTAAGAGTAGTATTCAATATTAATTTAAAATGATGGGATGTTTATGTTAGATATACATGGTTCAGCTCTGCGAATATATTGTAAATGGGGGTGAAATGTGGTGAAAATTGTCCACTTTTATTAGATAATAAAACTGATCTCTTATAAATACATATTAATTTTTCTATGATGGAATGATACTATTAAATGAAAAATATATGAAATATAATAAATAATGATGTGTGGGGTGAGTTAATTATTAGAAATGAATTTTGACTAATTTTAAATATATTTCTCACCGTGTTTTATTCCATTTTTTCTAAATATTCCTTATAATTTACCATTTATTTATTAAACTCAGTAAATAGTTTTATCCATGTAGTACATATTATAGAAAAGCACATTTACCATTTCCATAAAAATTTTGAAGTCTTTCATATAACTTTAAAATCATATATAATCCAAATCAATTTATAAATAACAAAAAAATATAATCATTAAATTAGAACATTATATAAATATATATACACTATTTGCTATAAAAATTTTCTTCTCACTACTAAGTTTTATTAATATTATTTATAATTTATATCCAATTAAATGATTCTGAATATATCTATATATAGTTGAGAAGATATTGGATCATTTTATTATATAAAAAGTACACAATTACAATAAAAATCATTTGAAAATTTTACCTTCGATTTTATAGCTGTAATTAACATTTATCAGAGGAATTTTTTTTATACAAAAGAAATTAATGTGTCATTTTATATAATTTGGAAAAAATTATTCTAAATTTAAATGTCATATTACCAATTAAAATATCTCAGGGTGAGAAAATTTTATTTTCATATATTACACATAATACATATAATTAAATTTTATAGAAAAAATAAATTTCATAGTTTAAAATGAATGAGGTATTATTACAAGTATTTAAAATGGTATTTTGTGGATGTTTCTTCTTAGTTATACCCTCTAATTTAACATTTATTAGACAATATTATTATTTAAAAAAATATTATATAAAATAATTATGGTATTTTTTTTGATTGGTGTTTAATATATGACATTCCTTTTAATGAAATTTAAGGAAATGTATTTTCTATGATCAGGGTACATTGAAATGTTGGGTTTTTAATCATATAAAATCATCTCTTATAGCATTAATGAATTATTTTTTTTATGATTCTCTTAATCCTATTATTAATATTTGAGTCCATGTTCCCTTATACTATCCATCGAATCATACTATGTATTACAAATTGAACCCCTCCCCATTAATACAATATGTCTTCACCCTATGTCATACTAGTTTAACCATGGTGTCCATGGTAACCATACCATTTTTATACTCTTTGGACACTTTTCTAACATAGTTGATCTTATAGTCTTCCATCAAACTCATTGAAAATAAATTTAATTGAGTGAAGAAGTTATTGATTTATTTTTTCATTTTTATATAATGACAATCTCTTCCCATGGCTGTAGTAATGATTGTTTCTTCTAGAAAATCCCTATATTGTGTTATTTATTCATTAATTGTACATTTAGCTCCCTTTCATTGGTATTAGTTAGGTGTGTTCTGTTCTGTGGAAAGTAAATGTTGTTATTTTTTATGGTCTCTTATACATATTAATTGTCAGAGATTTATCATGATTTAGATTGGGATCCTTCAATAATCCATTCTTTAGTTAAAATTTTAGGATGGGTTTTTCATGTTGATTTTATTCATTCATATAAAAATATATCATATGAAGAAATGGAGTTTATTTTATTTTGTTGAAAGATAATGATTGATCATATCTCATTATTATTCCATTTTGTTATTATTAATCATTTATTATGTTTGTTTCTAGGATTGTGCGCATGTTATCATAAAAATAACATATATATAAGATTATTTAAACCCTAAATATTCTACCAAGTTCAGGTGGTTACATTAAAACTTATAATACATAGGGGATTTCATTACATATGATCAAACTATTTTGTAGCCTTGGGGTAAAATATACAATTATTGTTCTCATATTATAATTCTCGAAATCGAATAATTTTGAAAAAAAATAGATTTTATACAAAATAAAATAATCACACGGAAAATAATTATTGATTCCTGTAATGTCATATAATTTCCGTATAAATTTTTTTTATATGGAATTAATTGTAGACCACTAAATTTGACGACATGTAATTTTGAGGGCCATAGAGCCTAGAATGATCCATTGAAATATATTAATCTTTAAATAGCATGGGTGGGTTATTTTACTAAAAATGTAGAATAACTCCTAAACAAGTGTAAAAAAAATCTGAGGGCACCGTTGCATTTATGATGGTGCGTTTACCCTAGGTGCGACTTATGTTTAGTAGATGCTGACCTCCAGTGAGGAAACCTGAAAATTGCATAATCGTAAATAAAATTGTTAATATTTTTTAAAAGAATCTAACTCCTAAATGGTGATTCCGATTAAATATTTGAGACCACCGCTGAACTTGTGAAGGTATTCATTCCTTCACCAGACCATAACATTGGATTGTACATGCCAACAATGGAAGTTATTTTTTGGCTGTAAATAAAATAATTAAGTAACAATTATTTTATTGTTAAATCCTTTAATGTCTAAATGGTAACATGGATTGAAAATCTGATAGTACTCTTGGATTCATGGGGGATTATTTCACCTAGTCATAGCATATCCTCAAACAGAACAGGTAGTGGGTGACTGTTAATAATTTTTTATCTTTTTTATTTTACGTTTAGTAAAGGTGCAAGCAGGATTTTCAATCTTTTGAACCATCGCTTAGGTTGAAAATTTGAGGGCACTGTTGAATTCAGAACATTGGGATTCGCCTAGATATGACTTAACTTCATCTAGCAAGGGCATAGACGAAAAGTAATTTTTAAGACTATTCGAGAAAAATAATAAAATTATTTAATAGAATTATTTTATTTTCATTCTCAATTTTGAGTGGTGGACGGTAATGCAATAAGGAGTCCATGAGGCTCATCAATGAGGCTTATTAATGGCTTGTCAAACTTGTAGTCTAGCAATGATTTAATGATGCATAACAACAACTTTGTTTCTTAAATAAAATAGAATAACAACGTGACACCACATCATAATGGGATCTCTTCGATGTGATCCTATTTATATTTTGATGCACTAGGGGAATATGCATTAAAATTTTGGAGGATTATCTATCGAAACACTGATGGACATCCACCCCTATAAAGAACAAAGAATAATGGAATAATATCATCTTCTTCATCAAACCATTCGAAGATCAGAGCTATGAAGTGACACCGACGTCTTAAGCCCTCGAGGACGAACGAGAAGCAATGAACTTAAAAGAGGTATGGGTTTTTGATTTTTTGTTCTTCACTATCCTTTTCTAGATACAATGAACAGTGGTCAAACTATTAAAAGGATAACCTTGGATTTATGCGGGAGGGTGTTTCATTATAGGGTTTTTAATTCAGTGTTCAAATCATTGAATGTAACGATTTAACAAATACTCCCCAAACCTTACCCATAATTAATCCTTCTAATGTGGATGGTGGAGGCTGACACGAACAATAGCCTAGACCCATTAGTTTGGGAGCTCTTGGTTAATGATTTGTTCAACGTTATGTCAATGCGGCTTTGAAGGCTTTGCAGTAAAGAGGATGCTCCTCAGAAGCTGTAGGCGTAGGAAGTGAAAATAATGGACCACTGAAGCATATATCGTAGTCCACCGAAGGATCTTCTTGTGAATTGGTACCAATAGCGTTAGCACGTGACAGTGGCAGAAAGAAACAAGCATGTACCAGATGGAGGGATCTTGCTACTATCAAGGTGTAGTCGCATGAACACGGTGGCACGCCAATGTGGCAAAAGCCGTGGCCTATCGGGCCGTGGTACTGGACACCTGCAGTGCCAGTACGGCATCCCGTTGGCCAGGGTCAACCCGTGGACTGAGTCTGCATGTGACGCGGAGGGAGGCCAGTCATCACCGTCTTTGGGTGTGTGAAAAAATATCCTTCTTCTTACGGTCCATGCTCGATCAATGAGGGACACGACGGTCCTTCGCATCCCCAATGCACCCCTATGTTCTCTAGTGCAGTTGGACATTGAACCAACAAGTTGCACCCCCAGCAGGTCATGTCCCTAGGGGTCTGGACCGGTCTCTTTGCCCAGTGGGCTAGAACTGACCCCTTCAGGCCAGACCCACGCTGGTGGGCTACACTCATACCCCTTGTTATGGGCCGGACTAGACTAGGTCACCAGGCGACCCGGTGGGCTGGAACCTCTACCGACTGGGTCGGGTCTAGCGAGGCCTATAGGGTCTGGCCCACTGGCCAGGTTAGACCAGATTGACCCCGACCAACACTAGGTCTGGTCAGTTCCGTCATAATGAACTGAGGTATGTGGAAACCCCATGCCAGGTTGTTCAGATCCATGTACCCGGGTTGGACCGTGACACATTGCAACCGGCCCAGTGGTAACTAAGATGCATGTATTGTGCAAACCGTGCATCCGATTTATGGGACATTTGAGGCCTTGGGAACCAATCAAGGAGGAAGAAATTTCATCACGCAATTTAGTGACATTAATGAATGTTGAGAAGTGAATAATGGCTTGAGGAGTGGTTCTCCCCAACATGCTACGTATGGAACCCTGTGGTTGGCTGAGACCTACAGACTGCTCAACAATGGCCCAGTTGGGGGAGGCTATATGTGACCCAACATGCCCATAGTGGGGATCATCTTTGTTTGGCCTGGAAGACCGACGATACTCAATAGGATAAGTACATCAGTTCGGAAAAGGTGGTATGTGGCTCTATGTGACCCAGTAGGCCCACGGTGGGGAGCGACTCTTTGTGACCGATAATACCCATGGTACTAATTAGGGATGGGTACCAAATCAGGTCAAGGGTAGTGGGAAGAGGTTCTGTGTGACCTGACCGGCCCACTGTACTAGATTGAGGAGGAGTTCTCCAGCGGCGATGGATTTCTAAGTTTGTGAATAGATATTCAATTATCACTACCCTAGAATATACCTGGTGTGAGATATCTTTTGATTCATTCTCTACCTTAAAAAATTTATGAATGTTATTTCCATTTCGTCTTGGAGGACCTACTTAGTACTGTGTTTCTCACAACTACACAAGCTTTTCCCAAACATGTTGGGTCTGGTGCAGGTGACCGCCGATAGGACAATGGTGCTCATAGAGGCGGGACTGACGAATGCTACGAAAGTGGATTTAGTGGCCTAGTACCAGGTGGGCCCTAGTAGGACAAGGAGGACATGGAATTCTACTCCAAATTCTAGAAGCTTCAGTACTCTCATTATTAGGTGGGGTTTACTTTAGATTTCCATCAGATCACATTCCGTACATTATAGTTTCTAGTACATTTTCGTGGGTTTGTATTCTGGTCCACTTTTTTTCATCTGTACATGAACTCAGTTTATTCAGTGATATGTTGTTTCCCATTTATGAGTTGGGACTTGGTTGGGAATGTGTGTGCATATAGGTATCTAATATAATTCCTCCACCTGTAGTATGATGCCTTCGGTGCTAGTCTCCAACCCCTTGCCATCGGGAAGCGATCTTGGGGTAGTCACAACACAGACCCCTGGGGACGATTCATGACAAAGTGGTATCATATGGCAGTCGGTTCCCCCTGAAAGACTTGGATTAGGTTGTTTTTTTTTGGGTACACATTGTTAAGTGTTGTGAGTTCAGCTTTCAGATTTGGGTAGTCCAATGTTGGTGTGGCGACAGATGTATCCATACACGAGGACATTGAATTCTGCTATCGACTCAATACATGGAAACACTGGTTGCATTAGTGTATCCTTATTATTGAAATATAGTCATATCATAAGTTATAACCTTATAACCAATGAAAATATTCATCCATCTCAGTATGCCTACATGTGGACGACAAGCCAGGATCCCAATACAAGGTCGTGAGGACAGCCCACGTAGCGATGAGGTAACTATTCAGGGACCAGTTCTAGAGATAGCTCAACCAGGTGATGAACCTGTGCTATCACCACCCATTGGATATAATCTATTTATAATGGTTTCGATAGAGAATGTTCCTAGGCTTAGTTCCCTACATGTGTTTCAAATATGGAGACCTCTCAGGTTTAGTGGAGAGATGGATCATCGGGTCACTGAGGACTGGCTGGAGGCTATGAGGTAGGTCTTCAAATTTCTAAAGATACCACCTTACCAGAGGGTGATCTTTTTGGTGAGCCTTCTTTAAGGGATCAGGAGGGAGATGGTGGAGCATGAACACCCAGACTCACTAAGAGGGTACCCTCACATGGGTTGACATCGAGAGGCTTTTCTGGTAATATTTTTTCCCCACAACGTTGCTCTTTGTGTGAATTCAGGTGTTGTTTGACCTACATTAGGGAAACAGTTCAGTGGATGAGTACTCTATGAGGTTCACAGAGCTTTACTACTACTCTACAGATATGTTCGGGGTACCTTTATTCAAGGATAGAGCTTTTGAGCAGGGACTCGGGTGGGAGATCAGGGCATCAGGGGTGTCTCCCAGTATCCCTATCTAGGATGGGGATCTATAGAGATCCCTTCTCATGGATAGTTTTTTGGCTAAGTAGGAACCTGCAGCTAGAGATAACAGAAGACCCCAGGTGAAAGAGTCATCGATACGTAGAAGACAACAGACTCTTGGGCCAAAGTGGTCCAGGTCATTCAAAGTCCAACCCTAGGACTCTTGGTCTACAGTGCAAGGTTCCTAGGCTATAGGGAGTCAGACAAGGGAAAATATTTTCTACTCGTGTGGAGGGTAGAGATTAAAGGAACATGATTGCCAGATCGGCCTTACATGTAAACATAAGTTGGTTGAGGGGACACCGAGGTAGCGATAGGTGTTCGAGTGAGGAGGTCTGCAGGGCGATGGATGTGGTAGGGGTGTGTTCTGAGCAGTAGGTAGTGGGAGATGGTTTGAGGAGTTACCACCACTACCCCCAAGTGGTACACCCCGACCTCAGGGAGCATGCAGATAGGGGGGATCTCAGTTATATGAAGTAGAGGATTACTACCACGAAACATTAAGGATGATCTGAGGTACAATATGTGTATTCTTCACCCAATTTTAAGTACTTATAAACATAGGTTATAGTCACTCATTCCTATACATATCTCTCATTTAGAACTCGATGATTCTGGTGGAGCCATTGGCTCAATCCTTACAGTTAGATATTCCTACGAGAGATGATTCAATGAGTAAAAACTGGTGTCGGCAGTGTGAGATTACTATAGAAGGAGAGAGCTTCAACTGGGATGGCCAAGTAACAACATTGAGGCCTTAAAAGTTAATCTTGGGTATGGGCTGGTTATCTACATTCCATTCCCAATCCAACTATTTTAGGCATACGGTGCGGTGTGTCCACATAGATGGGACCTGATTTTCCTTCACCGATGAGAAGGGAACTATTGCAGTGCAGGATAGACTCTCTTGGAAGAGGGTGCAATAGATCACTCACCAACTGGATAGCCTCACCCTTGGTGCAGTGGAGAAGAGTATTCGATGTTTTCCTATAGTGGTGTACACGTACGTGGATATTATTCCTCATATGGTTCAATTTCTACCAACTCATAGAGAGGTAGAATTATGTATCAACCTATACCCCAGGAAGGCACTGATATCCACACTAGAATATAAAATTGATCCCACAGAGATTTGTGAGTTGAGGGTATTGTTGGAGGACATTCAGGATAAGGGGTTTTTAAGAGCCATCATTTCACTATGGGTAGTCGCAGTGTTTTTATTTTCAATAAGAAAGATCATATTTTGAGGTTGTTCATATACTACCAGTGCCAATACCAAGCGACAGGGAAGAATGAGTACCCACTACCAATGGGTTGATGTGAAAATAAATCAGTTAAAGGGTGTAGCCTTTTGTGTGGATGAAAAGGTGCCTATAGGCATTTTAGTAGTTAAGACAACAACGATGGATAGAGTTCCTCCACGACTAGGACCTTGAAATATTATATACTCTTGGGAAGGGGCATGTGGTAGGAGACACGCTTAGAAAGAGGTCAGGTTTACGGCTTATAGATGAGGAAACGAAGCAGCTAGCCACGATGTCGATATCTTGCATGTATAGTGATTGAATAGATTTCATCCAGTCTAAGACTTTCACCCCCAACTCTTTTACCATGTTTAGGAGGCGTAGCTTATGGACACTGATTGTGAGACCCGATGAACTCATATATACACAGGGAAATATTCTGATAGATTTTCGATATGTGGGGGCCACGTACTCTATTTCAAATTGAAAAACCTAGTAGCAGTGGAGCTGTTGGAGGAGTTGTTGAGACAGTTGAATACTTACCCTCTGATAGAATATCCTGGAGTTGAAAAGATTTACCAGGACCTGTAGCATTAGTACTGGTGTCCAGGGATGAAGAAAGAATTGACCGAGTTTATTTCACGATGCCTTACTTGTCTTACTGTGTAGGTTGAGAACCAGGTTCTAACAGGCGTGACTCAGCCACTCGAGGTACTAGAGTGGAAATGAGTTGCTATCTTGATTGACTTCATGACAGGGTAACCACTTACAAATAGAGGTCATGACTTTATTTGGTTTATCGTTGATCGACTCATCAAGTAGGCTCACTTCTTACCTATCTATGAGAAGGTAATGTTAGAGCGATTGGGATTCCTCTACTATAACATCCCGGTTCCAGAAACCACCTAGATGTGCCCCATACCTAGTTGGTCACATGGCCTCCAGCGCCTTTCACCGAACGCCAAAGGCTGCCGACTAGCAGCGAGGGCCATGGGAGTGGTAGTGGGGAAGCTATGCCCTCATTAGAGGAGTACACACCCTAAGTACACAAATACATATAATAGTTGATGTTGTAAATACCAAACAATAGTAACAACAGAAGACTGATAAATAAACAATTGGAGAAAAATATATAAATGATGCATGATACAAATGCGTCTAGGAACACAGCCAAAGAAGTCACAATTTTGACTACAGTACTAAACCCAAGTACCAAAGGATAATAGATAAACAAATCTTCCACATCACAAGCCTCATCTTGGTCCCTTTCTCCCCAGCTCCAGTGCAATCATGAACCTGAAGAAGAAGAAGGGAACTTTCCCCAATCTATACATGTAACAATATAATCTGTTTAGGCCTAAAAGCATGAACCAAACAAACAGTGAGTCAAAATCCCAGAAGGCAACCTCTCAAAGATTTAAGCCTTATAGTCAGTGAATATATGGTAGGTAAAAGTATAGAAAGCAGTAAACAGGAAAGTACTCTACAACAAAAAATCCACAGTTTCTAGCATATAATTTACAAACAAGAATGTAGCCACTCATGTAAGTAGAAAAAATAGGTAACCCTCTTGGTAGTTCTCACAGCCTAGCCCCTACGGTTTAACCTAAATGTACTAGAAATCTTTGGGAGGCACACACAGTCTCACCCCTCTGGTTTAGCTAAAGAATAGACTCTCTAGGGAAGTATTCAGAACCAATTCCCCTAATAGTCTCGTATCATAGTGAAGGAACTCTGGGGAAGCACTCAATGTCTCATTCCCCATATGGACCGCGTCGAGGAACTACAGACACTCTGAGGAAACACTCAACGTCAATTCCCTTATGCCCTCACATCATATTATAAAGAAACTCTAGAGAAGCCCTTACATCTATTCTCCCTCTAGTCTACTACACTAGGTTCTCACAACCCTTTGTAAAGTCAGCAAGTATCACATCGCGTAACGGCCAAAGTGAACCTCAAAGACTACTTGGCTAGTAGTCAACAAGATCTCAGCAAGGAAGAACAACAGTCACACCATCCTACAACTAGGCATGGAATTAGCACAAGCCTAACAGAAAAATCAAGACCAAACTATCATAAACAGGAAAAACATGCTTGGGAAAAACATCTAAAGCATAGTAAAATTACTCTATTCTCAAACAATAACCTATACTCAGGCATATAAGTATTTCAGGAAAAAAACAAGGAAAAAACAGGAAACATGCAATACCTCGTTCAAGGGTATTGGAGGAATTTTCACAAAAGACTCAATGAATTTCTACAGAAAGCCACAATCCACCTACCTTGATGTTAGGAGATCGATATACGTATACCATGGGGATTTAATCTCCTTAGAATGTCAGATATATACAAAAACATCTAAAATATCAACCCCATATAATGTGGAAAAGATATGGAATTGGAAAATGAAGCTCACGGAGAAAGAAGAGCTTACCGCTGCGGTTCCAATGTAATAGACGACGGTCGATTCAGAGAACAGATGGAGGATCAGGGGTTTGTCAAAGATCTGCGGCCGCTCAGTGCACATGGATGAAGAACACCAAGAAGAAGACAGTTCGGTCCATCAGACCCGACCCTGGTGCATTTAATGAAAAAAAACAAAATACAAGGTGTGTAATTTTGGAGTATATGGCATGTAATCTCCTTTTCCGTACTCTTCTTTAAGCGGCCTCTAAAAAATATTACATGGTCATGTTTGTGGCCCCTACATGGCCCATACATAGCCTTCAGCAGTAAGGAAGTATAAGGGATATACTCATAAAGTACACGGAGTGTACTTAAAAATTTTCCAAAAACCCCTCTTTTCTGTAAACTCTAGAAAAAATAAAAACAAACATGAAATGATGGTTTGGTTTCTTACAAACTTGGCCACATAAAGAAATTCATCCCTGAATTTTCCTAGCATGTCATAGAAGAAGAAACCCCAAACAGCTCCATCCACTACGATCATACATCGGCCTCCCTCCCCCATGTCTCGCCATGTACTCTCCCATGTTGCGATATCACCCGTTCCAGAGGAATAGACTGGCCACGGAGAACCATCGTACTATGGTTGACAATCCCGATAGGATGCTCCACAAACTATGCATCTACTTCAAGCCCAACCTCGTCATGTTGAAAGACATGAGACGAGTCTGAAAAGTAATGTTGGAGATAAAAAATGAGGAAGACATTGTGCATATCCTGGTACCTCTGAGGTAACTACAACTAATAGGCAATTGGCCCTACTCTCTCCAACACCTCAAATGGCCTGACATACCTCGTTGAAAGCTTACCCTATCTTCGAATCCTTTTATGTCCCAACCTTGGTGCGACACATTGGTAAACCTGATCACCGACCTCGAACTATAGAGGTCGTCTCCGTTGATCATCATAAGACTTCTGTCGAGACAGTGCAGTATTCATCCCCTTCCGAATCAACTTTATCTTCTCTGTGGTCTCCTGAACAAGACGAGGTCCCATCAAAGCTGCCTCTCCTACCTCCAGCCAACATAAAGGTGATCGGAGTGGCCTACTATACAAAGCCTAATATGGTGCCATCTGAACAATTTCTTAAAAACTATTGTTGTTGGAAAACTTCACAAGAGGTATATGCTTCTCCCAAGAACCACTAAAGTCCAGAATGCATGATTTGAGTATATCATCAAGCACGTAAATTGTATGCTCAGAATGGCCATCTGTCTGAGGATGGTAGGTTGTACTCAGAAGAACCTGCGTACCCAAAGCTTTTTGTAGCCCCTTCCAGACCTGAGAGGTAAAACATGCATCCCTGTCTAAAAAGATGGAGTGTGGAACTCAATGAAGACGCACAATCTCACCGATGTACAACTGTACCATCACATCAACACTGAATGTCTCATTGACTGGAAAGAAGTGTAGAACCTTTGTGAGTCTATCAATGATAACCCATAATGTTTCATTCCCTCAAGGAGACCTCAACAACCCCGTCATGAAATCCATCGTGACAACATTCCACTTCCACTCGAGATTGGGTATCTACTATAAAATCCATGCTGGTCACTGATGCTCTGCATTAACCTACTAACAAGTGGAACATATCATGACGAAACTAGCAACATCCCTCTTCATACCTGACCACCAATACTAGTGGTGTAGATCACAATACATCTTGGTGACCCCAGGATGGACTTCTGAAACAGATGAATGAAAGTCTCGCATCATCTCCTCGTGTATGTCTTCTAGTACCCATACATGTCTATGGAAACACTAGATGTCATCCTTGCCTATGGTCCACCCAAGAATATGGGCCTTTCTTAACATGATTTCCTATAGGACTAGGCCTTATGATTCTGGTAGCTACCTCTTTCATACCCAAAAAATAATTGTAGAGGTAACATCTAAAGAAGATATAAAATTTTTCCCCTATCTGTGATGCACCTCCAAATTCATCTAGGAGAAAAGATCCATTAGCTGCCAATCACTACTCGCCTCCTGGACTGCCTGTATTTGAGTCCTCCTGCTCAACACATCAACTTCTGCATTGTCCTTTTTGGATGTATGGGTAGCTCAAATTCAAATAATTGTAGGTACTCAGCCCACCTGCACTGTAAAAAATTCAGATCATGCTGAGTGATGATGTACTTGAGATTGTTATGGTCAGTGAAAACCAAAACGTGTTCTCCTAAATGATAATGTCTCTAACTACGTAAGGCATGAACAATATCTTCCAAAATCCAGATTTTATGTCGGTTAGTTCATCTCATGTGGCCTCAACTGCCAAGACCCGTATGCAATGACTCCATCTTCCTGCATAAGCACAGCTCCCAGCCCGATACCTGATGCATAACAATAGACAGTGTAGCTTTTTCTTGGATCTGAAAAAACTAGTATCATTATGGAAGTCAACCTACCTTTAATCTCATGAAAGGCTGACTCAGATGAATCTGACCATATGATCTTTGCACCCTTCATGGTCAGACCCCTCAGTAGTGCTCCTATGCATGAAAAGTCTTGTATGAATCATATATTATATCTATCCAACCCCAAAAATCTCCACACCTCAAAGACGTTCTTTAGCTACTCCCAAGAAACTACTACCATCACTTTCTCTGGGTCTACTGATACTCTTGTCTCTGAGATTACATGACCCAATATGTGAATCTGATCTATCCAAAAGTGGCATTTTGAGAGCTTAACATATAACTGATGCTCTCTCAGTGTACTCAAAATTATCACATGATGGGTAGCATGGTCATGTCGGGTGCGAGAGTACACCATGATATCATCCATGAAGACCACCATGATAGAGTCCAAGTATGGATGGAACACTCGGTTCATCAGTTCCATGAAAATTGCAGGCACATTCATGAGACCGAACAACATAACCATATACTCATATATACCATACCTACACCTGAAGGCTATAAGAGGTATACATGATGATATAGCACACAACTGATGATAACCAGATCTCAATTCGATCATCAAGAACACTCGTCCTTCTTCAATATGATATAAGAGATAATAAATCCTAGGCATTGGATATCGTTTCTTGACCATCAACTAGTTCAACTTCTGATAATCCACACAAAACATGAGGGTACCGTCTACCTTTTTTGGAAACATAACTGGAAAACCCCAAAGAGAAGTACTAGCTCGGATGATAACCTTTTCCTAAAACTCCTCAAACTGCTTCTTGAGCTCCTGCAACTCATGTGTAGCTATCCGATATGGAGGAATAGACACTGGTGTCACTCTTGGAACGAGCTCAATAGAAAAGTATACCTCATTCTCTAGAGGAAAACCAGAAAAGTCCAATGGAAAGACATCACTGAAACAGTCCACCCCTAGATGAAAGTACAACTCTGAAGTCCCCTGGTCATCTAGATAAATACTAGAAATCTGGGTTGTAACTATTCCCAACCCATTATTCTATGGACCTGCTCTACTCACATGGACAACCCACTCGCCCTTATCAAGGAATGATCCACCCCTAGTGACATGAAACTCACCCTACGGCATTAACAGTCGACGATTGCCTCGAAGGGAACTAGCCAGTCCATTCTAAGAATAACATCACAGCCTGTCATCTCTAAGAAATAGAGATCCCATGGAAAGTGATACCCAGCCACCTCTAGAGGGAACTCATTACACTAACGTACACAAGCCTTCCTAGTCCCCAACAGTGCTTCAAGAGTCAAATTATCGGTAGAGGAAAAGATGAAAATCCCAAGGATATCCACAACATCATAGAGATAAATCTATAGGAATCCCCTATATCAAAAAGAGATGAAGATAAAACTGAGGCTACTAAGACTGTACCACGAACTGTAGAGGGTCCGGGATCCTGCACCCTACTAGGACTGCTCCGCTGCAAAATGATGACCTGTACCATGACCCTGTGATCCTACCTAACCACTCAGAGCTGATCCACCCTACTGTCACTGAATGACCGGTGACTGACCACCACATCTTGGACCTCCACCTCGGCCTAAATGGCTAAAATAATTGCAGTTCCCAGACTGGTGAGAAACTAGTGGTTTAGCCCCTGAAAGAGGAGTTATAGATGAACCCTTGTCACCAGCAGCTAGAGAGAAAACCTGACAGAAGCGTTGAAGGATCCCCAAATTGCCGCTAGATTGGCCCTCTACTAGGTCTCTCTAGCACTAAGGCCTTTCATGCCCATTTTTTCCACACTGGTATCACACCACCTAGATACCAGAAGATGCATCCCGCCTACTCATAAATTCGACATGAACATTATAAAACCCTCTCGGAACTGTGCATCAGCATTTGTGTCCGGAATGATGGCTGGTGTCAAGACTGGCACAATATAAGGATGTCTCGGTGCCATGACTCTCCAAGGTCATGTGTACACCTTAGATCATCATTATCAAGGACTGAAAACTAGGAGCATAAGAAATGAACAAGAGGAAGAAAACATTCATATTTTTTAAAACATGACTACACAATGTGTACACTACCTACACGGAATGTTCCTTGAGGTCATTCACATGGGTGTGTACTTTAGATTAAACTAGTCGCAGAACACACCAAACACATGGCGTGTTCTCAAAACACACGGAGTGTACCTGAATCATCTTCCCCTTCCCGAGTACTTATACATGGTCAAGCCTCACGGCTCTCCTAAGGCAATAATACACAGTGTGTTCGAGGGAGACACAACCTGTACTCGACAAGCTTCACCAGCCTGTGTAGTTAGTTATATGGCCTGTGTACCCAGGTTACACTACACGGTGTGTTCCCGAAGGATACAGTGTGTACTAAGAAGTCCCAACAGACCGTGTGGTTTGTAAAATGGCTGGCTACACGGTTCACACTACATGGCGTGCTCCATGTGCACACGACGTGTACTTGAAGGATTTTCCCGACCCATGTTGTTCATGAAACATCTGGGTACCAAGGATACATGGCACGGTGTGTGGAATCAGGACACGACCTGTATAGTAGATTTTTCAACAATCCATGTCGTTAGTCACACGGGTAGACATATGGTAACTACAATAGATCGTGTAAGTACCATACATGGTGTGTTCTTGAAAGTTTTTTCATAACCTCGTGCCCCTGACCACACAGTCAGTGACATGGTTAAAAACTACATGGCATGTATTCATAAAGTACATACCGTGTATTCTAGTTTTTTCTTGGAAGTAGCCTTAAAAACTATTCTGGAGCCCATAAAATACATAAAACAAATGTTAAGGTGCCAAATTCCAATCTGCGAGGGCCCATACTTCCCGTAAATCAAATCTTGGAATCTTATACAAGTTATAACAAGGAAAACAAGAAATGATACCCCAAATTTCGGTCCATGAGGTCCCATAACACCTCAAGAACCAAAGATTGACATCCATCTAAGCAAAGGACTATACAAACAAATTACCTATCAAACAGTAGGGGTTCAATAAAAGCATCTATCACAACAACATGCATATTCTAAAAAACATCTATTACAATAACATATAATTGCTAATGCATCCTAGATGACATGGAAAGAATGCATGACAAGTGATTTCTATCATGTTCCGTTATGATGCATGAGATGGAATACCCTCATCTCACCGGGTTGCGACAGAAATAGAACCGCAATAACAACAACAGTAACAAAAAATATCATCTGAACCACCCAATGGTGAAATCAAATCAAATGTAAAATTGAAAACCAGTAAAATTACAATAAACGAGGTAGTATGGATTTTCCCTGTACACGGGTTAGCTTATCCTGAGAACATATTATTACTAAGTACCTATTCCGTCCTATCCCTGGCTAAAGGATCCAAACAGTAAATCAAGAGAAAAGATTCTCTCTGATACCACTTTTTAAAGTCCTGGTTCTGGAAGCCACATAGAGGTGCAATGTACCTGGTCAGTCACATGGCCTCATGTGCATTTCCCCGAATACCAGAGGTTGCCGACTAGCAGCGAGGTCCTGGGGTGTGGTAGTGGGGAATCTATGACCTCATTGGAAGAGTACATAGAATAAGTACACAAATACATAGAATAGATGAAGAAGTAAATACAAAACAACAGTAACAGCAGATGATTGGTAAATAAACAAATGGAGAGACATATAAAAATATTTCAAGATAAAAATGAATCATGGAAAGCTTCCAAACAAGTCACGATGCTGAATACAGTAGTAAACTAAAGTACAAAAGGAAAACAGATAAACAACTCCTCCATATCAGAAGCATCATCTTGGTCCCATTCTCTCCAGCTTCAGTGCAATCAAGAACCTCAAGTAGAAGGGTGGTTTCCCTTATCTATAAATGAAATTATATAATATGTTTGGGCCCAAAAGCACAACCCAAATAGGGTGTGAGATAAAAATCCCAGTTGGAAACCACCAGAAGATCTGTGATTAACAGTTAGTGAATATATGGAAGGAAAAAGTACAGAAAGCAGTAAACAGGAAAGTACTCAGCAGAAAACAATCCATAGTTTCTATCATATAACATAGAAACAAGAAAAAAGCCACTCAAGAAAGTAGAACAAACATGTAACCATCTTGGTAGTTCTCAAAGCCTAACCCCTATGGTTAAACCTACAAGTACTAGAAACCCTATGATAGGAACACATTGTATCACCCCTCTAGTTCAGCTAAAGAATAGACTCTCTCGGGAAGCACTCACTGTAAATTCCTACTATAGTCTCATATAATACTAAAGGCACTCTGGAGAAACACTCAACATCTCATCCCCCCTGTGTCCTGCATCGTGGAACTATAGACACTATGAGAAATAACTCAACATCAATTCCCCATGTGGTCTCGCATCTTATTACAAAGACACTCTAGAGAAGCCCTTACATCTATTCTCCCTATGGTCTACTACAATAGGTTCACACAGCCCAGTGTAAAGTCAGCAAGTATCGAATCACATAACAACCAAAGTTAACCTAAAGGGCTACTTGGCTAGCCTTCTACAACATCTCAGCATGGAAGAACAACAGTCACACCATCCCAAAACTAGGCATGGAACTCGCAAAATCATAACATGAAAAACTAGACCAAAAAGTCATAAATAGGAAAACAGTGCATGGAAAAAACATCCAAAGCATAGTAAAATTACCTTATTCTCAAAAAATAACCTCTACTTAGGCATATATGAAATTCAGGAAAAAAATAAGAGAAAAACAAGAGACACACAATACCCCGTTCAATGGTATTGGTGTAATTTTCCCAAAATACTCAAAGAATTTCTATAGAAAGGAACAAACCACATACATTAATGTTATTAGATCAATATACTTGTACCACGGGGCTTAAATTTTAATATAGCATCAACGATCTACCAAAACTTCTAAAAAATTCCTCCCCGAATAAACTAGAAAAGTGAAGAAATTTGAAAACGAAACTCTAGGAGAATGAGTAGCTTACAACTACAGTTCCAGTGCAATCAACTACGGTTGATTCAGTGAATGGAGAGATGATCGGGTGTTCATCGAGGATCCATGGCCGCTTGGCTCTCTTAGACGAAGAACACCTAGAAGAAGACGATTATGTCCATCAAACACGACCTCGGTGCGTTTAATGAAAAAAATAGATGATGTGTAATTATGGAGTATACGGTGTGTACTCACATTTTTCATACTTCAATTTAAGTAGCCTCCAAACACTCTTACACTGCTGTGTGTGTGGCCCCTACATTTCCTTCGCACGACCTTCAATGGAAAGGAAGTAGATGACGTGTACTCATAAAGTACATGACGTGTACTTCAAAAATTTCTAGAAACTCCTCCTTTCTCAAAACACCATAAAAAGTTAAGGCATTCCTGAAAAGAAGGTCTGGGTTTTTACATCTACATCTAAGAGATAGTGTGGATTTACAGGGTTCCTTTAATGATTGTGATAGATCAAGATGCCAATATTACATCCCAGTTAAGGAAGGGATTTCTAGAGGTTTTTAGGATGTAGCTACATTTTAGCACAACTTTTCATCCCCGGTCGGATAGTCAGTAAGAGCGGACTACATAGTCCTAGAAAGACATGCTTTGTGCTTGAGTCCTTTACTTTCGTTGTAGTTGGTAGGACAACACTCCACTAGTGGAGTTTGCATGCACCAAAATCTGTCACACCACCATTTTCATGACACCATTTGAGGCCTTGAATGGGTAGGCTTTCAAGTCACCCATATACTAGACAGAACCAGTGGAGTCGGTACTCATTGGCCTGGAGTTGGTACCTACTACCACCAAGAAGCTGAAAATCAACCAGGAGAGGATGAGAACTGCACAAAGCTAGTAGAAGTCTAATACAGACATGGGACGAAGACTCTGGGAGTTTAAGGAAGGAGATCATGTGTTTCTTTTGGATTCCCTCCAACAAGGATTTCAGTAATTTGGCTAGAGTGGTAAGTTATCTCTGAGGTTCATCAGTCCTTTTCAGAGATGGTGAGTTGGTGTACCACCTAGCTCTTCCCCCACAGATGCACCGTGTGGATGATGTTTTCCATGTATCAAAATTGAGGAAGAAAATGCATGATTAATCACACATCATCGACTGGGGAAGCATCCAATTGATGATGTGGTGACGTTTCCTGATTTCCCAATTGAGATAGAGGATCTACAATAGAGAGTCACATGCAGACTGTCGATTCCTATAGTATGGGTCCAATGGAAGCATAGGAATTTCCAAGAGATCACATGGGAGTGGGATGATCAAATTCATAGTCAGTGCCCTCATATTTTAGTTTTCATTTTACCTTTTTTTGGCTTTAAGGGACTTAAATCCCTAAGTTGGGAAGAATGTAAGGTACCATAATTTCTGTATAATTTTTTATTATATAGAATTATTTCCAGATTGTGAAATTTTATGTCACGTAATTCTAAGACCTGAAGTTCTATGATCGATTTGTTGATAATTTTAATGATTTAAATAGTGTGCATTGGTCGTTTTCTAGAGAAAGTGGAATAAATCTTAAAAAAGACCCCAGATCAAAAATATGAGGGAATATTATTGTTTATGATGCTGGGTTTACCCTATGAATGACTTTAGTTAATCGGTGCATGCCTCCAGTGAGAAAACCCGAAAACGGAATAATCGTAAATAAAATAATTAAATTATTTTATTTTATTTTTTAGATTCATATAACTCATGAACGGTGGCTGAGATTAAAAATCTGAGACAACTGCTAGACTTGTGATGTTATTTTTTTCCTTAGGCAAACCCTAAAAATAGTCTGCATGGGCAAACAGTAGAAGATAGTTTTTGGCTGTAAATAGAACAATTAAGTAACAATTATTTTTTTGTTAAATACAATTACATATATATTATTTCTCATATGGAAAATATGAGAGAACCATGGAATTATTGGGAGCATGTTTCTTATAGGCAGAGCCTAACCATACCCATCATGGGTCGATGGTGGCTGTTAATAATTTTTAACTTTTTTAAGGTATGTTCAGAAAATGTTCAAGTAGGATATTCTAGAGTTTGAAAAATTTATCAGATGAAAAATATGAGGGCACCATTGAATTCATAATACAAGGATTCTCCTAGATATGACTTAACTTTGGATGGAAAGGTCCGAGCGGAAAATTTATTTTCAGACTCTTCATAAAAACAATAAAATAATTAAAAATAATTTATTTATTTTTTTCCACTTTTGATTGGCGAACAATGGCGGTGCAGGGTGGATACATGACGATTATGAGATGTATCAATGAGGCTCATTAATGGATCATTAAACTAGTAGCATAGAGATGGTCTAATGACACATACTAATGAAATTGTTTCTTAAATAAAACAATGTAACGATGTGACGTTGCATCATAATGGGAACGTTGTGACGTGCTCTTATATATAGTTCAAAGCACTGGGGAAATATGAATTAAAAATTTGGACAATAACTAAAAAACCTCTGATAGACTTCCACCCCAATGAAGAACATATAACGCTGTTGAAACATCATCTCCTTCGTAGTGTATTTCAAAGATCATATCTGAGAAGTGATTCTAGAATCATAACCCATTGAGGACAAACATGCAGAAACGAACGTCAAAGAGGTAGGGGTTTTTGTTTTTTTGTTTTTACCCATCCTTTTCTATAAATAAATAACACAAGGCAACCCAACCACAAATCTTACTCATGATTTATGCATTTATGAGGGAGGATGTTTCATTATCAGGGTTTTATATTCGGCGTTCAAATCATGGAATTTAACGATTGAACATAGACTCCCCAAAACTCCCTTATCATTAAAAATTCAAACGCAGAGGGTTCGGGCCTACATAAAATAGGCTTTCACCCCTCGTCTTTTGTACTATTAGTGAACTATTTTTCTGTAGCATTCTCAAGGAATATTTGAAGGCTTCATGGTAAAAAAGATTCTCCCCAGAGGCCGTAGGTGCAGGCGGTATGAAGAACGGACCACCGGAGCTCATCCGTTGGTCCGCCAATGGATCTATCAATGGACCGATACCAGAATCAGTAGCACGTGTTGGTAGAGGCATTCCCATAAAAACTAGTAGAATGTGGGAGCAGCTCACCGGCCAGGTGGAGCGGCACACCATAGTGGTGTGCTACTGCAGCGGAAGCCATAATTGATCGGGCTGCGGTGCAGGACACCAAAAATGCTAGCATTGCACCCCGTTGGTCGGGTTCTACCTAAAGACTGAGTCCACAGGTGATGTTGAGGGTGGCTAGTCATCAACGGCCGCAGGAACGTTAAAGAGTTTCCCACTTCATAAAGGTTGCATCTGAGAGGGAGGGACACGACAGTCGGTCGTGTCCTAGGCGCACCCCACCGGTCGATAACACGACTAGTCTTCAGACCAGTAGTTCACTCCCCCTAGCAGGCCCCCCCACAAGGTCGAAAAGGACCTGTTCACATAGGTAATGACCCATGCCAGAGGGCTGGACACACGCCAGTGGTCCAGGTCAGAGTAGACTAGGGCGCTAGGTTACCCGGCGGGCTAGACCCTATACCATCTGCGCCAGGTCCAGTGGGGCCTATTTGGATTTTCCCACTGGCTAGGTCAGGGCAGACCAGACTGACCCCAACCCCCACCATGACATTTCAGGTATTTCAGAATGTACTAGGATATGTGGGAACCATGATCCGCATTGGCCGGGTCGGTATGACCGGGTCAGACTAGGCACCATCGAAATCGGCTTCCGGGTTACTAAAACCCTCATATCTTGAAAACCGCATTTCTAAATTGACAGTCTGTTTGTGGTGTTGGGACCCTATCGAGGATGAGGAACTTGTAGAATTATGTTTTGATAACTTTCCTTGATGAATAGAATCGTATAATAGAATTAGGTGTGGTTCTCCCAAGCACGCTGCATACAGAACCCTGTGGTTGGATGAGACCTGAAGACTTCTCAAAGATGGCCCAATGGGAAGCAGCTCTGTGTGATCCAGAAATCCCATGGTGGGGAGTACCTCTATATGACCCGGACTACAGGAGTACCTTAGTTCGGAAAATTTGGGAAGAGGCTCTGTGTGACCCGGCAAGCCCACGGTGGGGACCATCTCTGTGTGACCCACCATACCCATGGTACTAATCAGGGATGAGTACCACAACTGTTCAAGGTTAGTGGGAAGTGTCTTCATGTGACCCAACATTCCCACTATACTCGATAGATGAGGAGTTCTCTAGTGGAATAGGAGTTCGATGTTTTTGACAGAATATTGTACTATTAATACCCTAGAATATACCTAATGTGAGATGTCTAGTGTTTCGTGACCATCCTTGAGTAATTGATGTATGTTCTTTACTTTTATTTTTGGGGTCCCTACTGTGTATTGTGTTAATCATCCTTGCATTGGATTCTCCCACACATGTTTTGTCTGGTGCAGAAGACTGATTTAACGATATGGGTGATCAAGGAGATAGGATTGACAGACGCTTCGACGGTGGACATGGAGGACTAGGACCATGTGGGGCCCAATAGGACCTAACAGACATGACATACTAATTTGGCTTCAACTAGATTCACTAAAATCATGATCAGGTTGAGTTTAATAGAGATGACCATCAGATCACTTTTCATACTTTGCAATTTTCTGAACATTTGTTGGGTTTGTATATTGGCGCACTTTCTTTCAGCTGTACTTTCAATTAGTATTTTCAGTGGTGTGTTGTTTCCCTTTTGTAAGTTGGAAATTGGATGGGCGTGTGAGAGAATATAGGTATCCAGGTTAATTCGTCCCACTTTCAAGTTGAAGCCTTTGGTTCTAGTTTCTAGTCCCTAGGAATTGGGTGGAAGGCCTGGGGTAGTCACAGCACGGGCCCCGGGGGATGGGTCGTGACAATTCCATTGTAGGGAAATTAATAATGATTTATATCATAATATTATCATCATGTCTTCATCCAATTAATCTACTTGTCTTTAAGATGGTAGTATGGACAACTAAATAAAAGGTCATTCATGTAAAAAAATAAAAAAATTATTCTATTTGATTAGATGTATCACTAAATCGAGGGGATATTTCAGGATACATGAATTACACACTATACATAACTTATTCACCATATTGAATAAATGAATAAAAATACTATGCATAGTCAACATTCCTTAGTAATCAATGATATTAGTATTTGAAATATAATCATACGGAATATAAATAAAATCGATAGTCAATAAATTAAATATATTTTTTGTAATCCCTATATATATATAAAAATTAGATGGTATCATTATATAACATCATTACTCAATCATAAGAATTATTAGGGATATTGACAAGGATTAAATTAATATTTTTATAATTGTTGTATAAATCCCATTAAAAATAAGAAGAAATTCCATATGTGATTTTATAAAAATCATTTGAAGTAAAACTAATTTAGAAAACATTATAAAATATAAAATTATTCTTTTTTATGAATGATCATCATAGAGAATTAATCTTCTCAAAAAAGCATAAAATAAATATTTAAAAAATATATTTACAAAAATATTTTTAACATTATCATAAAAAGATAATGTATCTTATCCTATTTAAAATTTAATTTAATGGGGATAACATGAACATATTTATAGAATATAATTTTTAATGAATTATAAATATTTTATCATTGTAAAATACATAAATTTTTAGTGGATTGTAATGTATACAATCATTAAGGGTACGAATACCCGTTTTAATTTTTAATGATAATTTTAGAAATTATCCAACATAAAAGTGATAAAAACTCCATTTAGAAATAGATAAACATAAATATTAACATCACACAAAATAATACATAATATGGTTACCAAATAATAATTATAACATTAGTGGGAATCAAAAAATTTATCATATAATAAAAAGGACATATTCTAGAGGATGTGAATTATTATTAACAAAACTATACATTTATGAGAAAAAAAAATTTATAAACTAATATTTGAATTAAAAATTCATTATTATAGAATATAAAAAATAAAATATTTTGGTGAAATAAACCAATAATATAGTAAAATGGTTCAATGTGGAATATAATACTCAATGAAATATTATTAATCTAACATAATCCCATACAACTTTAGTAATTATTAAATAAAAGGATGTTGAAAAACAACACATGAAATGTATATATATTTCCTTTTAATTTCATTAATTTCAAGAAAATAGAATACTTAGGGTAATTGATACACCAAATAACATAAAACATGTATTTAATATGATATGTGTCTAAGAGAATAAAAATAGAGATGTAAAATCACATTCAAACATGGTAAAAATTAAATCTTAAGAATATAATGTAGTTATTCATGAAAATGATTAAAAATACATTGAATTAAATGGTAATGATATTAATAATAATAAATAAAAATGTGGATTTAGGTAAATTTTATAATAGTTGAATAGGTACAAACCATAACAAATTTATCAATAAATTGAAATTGAGATAAAAACACTTTCCATATCTCTCAACATTCGAGAAAATTATTTAACAACCTATATCATACACATTACAGTTTCAATCAATTATGTCAGAACATTATTAAATCGTAATAAAAGATTTACTCTATTATTATAATCATTCATTGTTATTTTATTAGTTCATCGAATATTATTTTCACCATCATATGTTAGATATTTTGGTTTCATCATATGGGTTTAAAAATGGCGATGTCGATTACTTTTCTATTAGGTACATGTGAATTATTCATAGATCATTAAATTTTCTTTTAATATATGTTTTCTAAAGATTTAAAATGTTATCATGTCATTTCGTGCATGTTACATTTATGATATGTAAAGATCGAATCAATGAAGATCATATATCAGTTATTTTAATGGAGTGAAAGATGTTATATTAATGAAGAATAATATAATAATATAAAACCTAATAACATTAATATTGTCATGGATAAATTTTTTACTAATTAAATATATCCTTATAATCATCCAAGTAAGGTGATGATGAAAATAAAAATATGTCACTACGTAAATAAGATGGTATATTATACACATGAATGACATATTTATTTTCTATAGAATGGGAGGAAGGTTGGAAAACAATTATCATTTCATAATTAAAATAATTTTATAATATTTTATTTCATTAATTATCCTTTTTTATTAATCTATGCATTATAGGAATGTAATATGAAACTTGTGTCTTTGTTGAAGTGGTAGTATGCATGTAAACAAGAACAATATTTTCCTTTTTACAAGGTAATGGGAAGATGTGGATAATGTTTATTCAATAGATATAAAAACATATAATTATATAAATAATAATTTTTTCATAATTTTTTAATGGGAAATTTAATTTTGGAGAATGATTGAAGTGGATAAAGATGAGACATTGATTTATAGTAAAATTGGGAATTCCAAAATTTTATTTAAGAGAATCCTGGATGTGATTAAATTCAGAAAAATTATTGTAAACAACGTCTTAGATACATAAAATATTATTCTAGTATAATTATAATTGGTTGAGTTTAAAGAGAACATATAATTCCTAGAGTATCAATGATGGGGTGCTGGAGAGCCCATTTATAAGTGAATGGAATGAAGTTTTTTTAATATAATCTGTAAATATACTAGGAAAACTTGTTTATTAGGGAATGATTACTCTAATCTATATAATAATTGAAATGAACTATTGTTTTCATTCCATGCATATTTCACTCATTTGGTGACATGTTTTTAAAATTTTTGGATCGTTTACACTTTATTAAACACTTTTATCTACTATAATTTAATTATACTATTGTAATCAAAATTTTCTCCTCGATGAGTAACATCATTGAATAAAAATTTAAATACATTTTTTCCTCATTTTTAATAAAAATATGAAAATCAATTTATCAAAAACACTTCAACTACTGAGATAATTTAATTTTAATATTAGCACATATTATACACACCGTTCTTTTTAAAAAATAATGTATTTAAATCATAAATATTATCATTTGGAATTCATTAATAAAGTGGTTTTCTAGTGCTAAATTAGTTGGTTTATTAATTAAAAAATACGTGTTATGTTGATTTATATGAAATAAATATATGAATTATATTTTATGAAAATATATTTTTATAGAAAATATATAAAACCATTTCTTATTATATTAAAATATTATAAAATTATGAAAATTTAGACATGGGTTATCAAAATTCGAAATATAATTTTTAAATAAATAAATTGACGTGAAAAAAATATGATGATTAACAAAAATTTTAATTTATTCTTATACCATGATAATTTAAAAAACAATATGATATTAATAAATCTATATAATTCAATATTCATAAAATATCAACCACTCCAAATAAATGAATATAATTATCATAAGATAATATTGACATAATGAATAAAACTAATGATCATTTTTTCAAATTAAAATTATAATATTTTTAAATTTAATATTTAAATATAAACATAAAATATAATGAAATACAATTTTTGTGGTTAAATAAAATTTTTAATACTATTAATTATGGATTTTATTTAATAACATTAACTAATTAAATTAGTCCTAATATATTATTCCTAAAAAATTTATATTTTATCATCATTTATAATTGATATATTTTGGTCAATAAAATAAAAACACAATGTTACTAAAAAGTAAATTATCAATAAAATAATTTTTTTATTTAATGAATATATTACATATTTAGCAACAATGATTGAAATTTATCGAGGAATTTATAATAGAAAGATCCTTTATTTTTTTTTGCATTAAACTAAAAAATATACTTGTATTTATACCTACTAATTCAATTGATACATAATTATTGAATCATTTAACTCTTCTAGTTTATCTTAAAAAATTTAATTTTGTTTCATTTTAGTTATATTTTACAAGTAGAACATGATACTAATAATAAATTTTATTTAAATAAATATTAATACCAAAATTTCATGGGAATAAAAAAATGATTTTAATAAAAAATTGAATTTTAAATATGAAAATTAAATAGATTAAAATTGAATGTTGTAATATTAATAGAAAACCATGTTTATATTGTGAAGTATTCATTGTTATTAAATGAGGTTATTCAGTTTCCAAGGGCTATTATATTGAGAGTGATTTGTTATTTAGATGATATTAATGATGTTTTTTGACTTTCATGCCAGGGATGTCTATGTAAATATATTTCCACTCATAGATCATGTAAATTAGATTTTTATTATTTAATATAATATTTTAATAATATCATGTGTTATATGGTTTCCCCCTATGGCAATAATTTATACCTTGATATAATATTTTCAATTCATTATATTTTTGACGTATTTCAGTTATGAGTTTTGTAGTGTAATCTTATTAAGGAGTCCTATTTATGAAGAGGAGTAGTATGTTGGTTGTAGAGGAATGAAATCTGGGACATTAGTGGTGAGGTTTTGAGTTAGAAAATCCCAATTTAATGATTGTTTATATAGGGTTGGGGTGTTTTGTATCAACATAATTTAGGGTAATATTTTTATAGGATAATAGTAGGGGTTGTATTTTTGTATCATAGTTACACATAGGTATGTGATAATATTATAATTTAAAAAATCTATATGGGACTTTTATAATTACAATGATGAAATAATTAATTCAAAATCTAATTAATTTAGTATAACAATTGTTGTAATTAATTGTAATGTGAATATCAATTACTGACAAGTTAATTTACATAAAATTAATTACTATTTAATTTTTTTGTAGTTGGAAATGAATGTTTGTTAATTTATGGACTAATGTTGATATAGAATTGTTTTATCTCTTATTATTTCATGTGTTCTCATGGGTAAAAATATGGGATTACATATACTATTTAGGGAAATTTATTTATATCCTCTATGATTACATACCATAACAAGAGGATGAATATGGAGGCATTAGAAAGTTTAATCTTTTTATGGATGATATTAGCTGGCCCATTTAGGCCACCTAGGCTAGAAGTAAGCCAAGTTCTCCCCCAAAAACCGACAACAAATCAGATAGTGTCATATGACTAGCACCGAGAAGTAAAAATATTCATGCGATTATTTATCCTATAATAACATGTAATATAAATTTCAATCAAATACACTAGATATAACATGAAATCACAAAAAAATACATATATATCTATATATACAAGTAAAAAATTTATTATAAATTATTTGTATCAAATATAATTATTTATATACTTGAATTTTATTAAATTTCATGAATTGAATAAAAACTCAACATGAACATTGGAATATATATTCATATACCTTAAAATGATAGAATATATTGGATAATGTATCAATATATAATGAACACAACTGTGTTTTAAGCCTTATATTTTTATGTCTTATAGGATTAACCTATTTTAGTAATCAACTCTATTGTGTACCCTATACAACACTATACATAACATTTAATAGATCTATGACTTCCATGGTCTTCCCTAACCTCCGAATATTCTGTACAAACATGAGTTCTATGTTCTCAAAGCTCATACAGGCATGACTATAAGCATAACCATTAATATGACTGAATTTTACAATGTAGATATTAGAAAATAACTCAACTAAAACCAAGGACTATGGAAAATTTGTTGAATCTCTAAAAAGGTAGATATTCACAATAATACTTTCTAATATAATATAATTCTATTCTATATAAATCATATCCATGAATTATCATATCTTTCACATAATTAGAGATAAGTAATTTTTTAAAATTCTCCTAACCAAATTTCTAAATAAATATTTTAATCCATACCTAAAATTAATCCATGAATGTTTTTCAAGATTTCATACTCAATGAATTCATATTACATATCTTCTATTCTACCTAAATATCATAGATTTCATGTTGCCTCACTGTATCTAATGATAATTTATAGAACCTCCCAAGATAATTTATATATTTAATGGAGTGTTGAACCTGCTAGAGGACCCCCAAAATTTTTAGGGAATAAATCAATTGATTGAGTACCAACATGAAATTTTAAATTCCTATACCACCTGATAAAGAATTTATTATACATTATTATAAAGGTGGAAGAAAAGTATACCATCATGTGGGGGTTATTTAATCCAATCGTGGTAAGGAATTTCTCTACCTCACTATGATCATGGGTTAATGAACCCATACTTGAACATTCCCATATAGAGAAGCTGTGAGTAAATAAATTATGGGATTTAAAATTCCATTATTATGAATGGATAAACATGTCCTTTTAATAAGATACATCCAAATGAGAATCAAAATCTTAAACCTATATCAATGGTCCTACCTAAACCATATAGTAACATTTATAAATCATTTCTTCAAAACTACATAATATTCCCCACATTAGTTTACGGTGATTTAGAGGTTTATATCATCACTCTCTATATGTATAATTTCCTCAAAATGAGATATTTAATTTTTCTAATTCTTACACCTAATGGGAAAAAGTAGAAAATACTAGAAATCATAAAATACAATTCATAAAGTCATCATAGAAATGGATTTGAGCTATGGAAACTTATGATTGGCATGTAATGATATCATTTTTCATTTTAATTTATTCTACATATTGTGTATAAGAATGGAAAAATACAAATATCTCCCAAAATCCACAAATGTATGTACCTATAAAAAATCTTGAGTTGAGTCATCCTAATATAAATATTATTCCTTCCATTTAGAAAATTTTTGTAAGACCCAAGGGTTATAAGGGTTGTACTCTTTTTTTACCCAATTTCTTCTAGCTTGAAACATTTTTTTCATTCCAAAAAAATTCTATTGGTACCATCAATAATATAATTTAAGTTTTTCTCATCTTACCTAGTGTGTTTGACCGTCCACGTAGTATGTGATATGAGGGGATTAGTTTGGATTATACCAAGGTATAACATGTGTTATGAAGCCCCTATGTATATAACATGTTAAATTTTGTCACACTATGTGAAATATTTTTAATCATTAGATAAGCTATCAACTATTTTAGAAATAAATCTCCATATGTGACCTAGAGGAGTACATTTAATTAATTAACAAATTTAATATCATGTCTTCTATGATTAACATATATGAAACTACAATCTTTATGGCTCAAATAACATTAAATTTTCATAATTCATAAATTCCATCACTTATAATCTATTATTAATCTTTTATTAACAAATTTTTTACAATAATTTTAATAAAATTGGGGAATTTCATGAGTAACATAAGTTTCCACCTTTCCACTACCAAACGTGGAATGGTTTTCAACATTCATTGACTACCCACAACACCATTTTACTCACACATGGTCAAACCACAAATTAATGAGTATACATGAATAGATCAACCACTATAAAATGGTATTTTCATAATGAGAAATATTTCTTAGAGGATATTTTACAACAAAATTTCATTTTCAACAATTAATAGAAAATAAAATAAAATAATAATAAATTAGTATAGATAAATAATAATTATTAATATAAAAATATGTCATGAGGAAATATGATTTATAATAAATTATGTCACCATGTACCATATTTCAATGATTAATAGTAGAATTATATCTATTAATTTTCAATTCAATAAAAAATCAATTATTTTAAATAATCAATGAATAAGTACAAAAAAATCAATAAGTTTTGTAGAAGGTGAAATCAATCAGACATCAAGGTATACTAAAAAATATTCATTTATAATTTAGTTCAAATATAATTATGTGAATAATAGTATTGAAAATCATACCTTTTTCTGATCATGTTAAACATTTTCTTCACCCATTACCACTTTGTGATTAGATTATCGATGTCAAACAAGTCAGACACCAATCCATGATCCATCATTTACTTCATCTATAAATCCACTCACCCCTTACCAAGTGTTTATTACAAGGTAATTGATAAACCTAATGGAATTCTATTATAAAAGTATTTATATGAGACAATATTGGTCTACATTGTTTTTAATAAAATCCATAAAAAAGCATAATCCATAAACCCAAGACTAAAAACATTAATTATACGTATAGTAAGTAAAAAACTATAGAAAACATAATAACAATATTGAAATTTCCCAACTAGATTCAATTTATGAGCACGATATATTCATTATTGTGGAACAGTTATTTATGTATTTAATATTTATTAACTATCCCTGAAACAATTAAAATCCTAGAAATCTACCAAAACACTACCAATGGGAAAACAACATCTAATATTATTCGATAATTTCATAGAAACATTTCAGTTTTCTTTTTAAATGGATAAAATTACCATTTTAACCCTTTTGATTAATTCAAATTTCAGAACTCAAAACTGTGTTATTTATTTCTTATATAAAATATGAGTTCATTGAATCAACCAATCTATTAAAAAAATTCACTAAAAATGATATTACTAGATTGTTAATTTTTAGATCCCTATCTGAAAACCTAATATATAACAACCCACAAATGAACACATTTAATATTATACTAATATCTACATAATATGGAATAATAGTACAGAACCACATATGAGAATTCCATCTATTCAAAGAATACACATTTCAATTTTATATATTATATTCCAAAATAATCATAGTAACAAATATCCAAAAGAATATTCATTGTAAGATCCCTTACCATTACATAAAAACTAAAAATTAATAATTTCATGATTTATTTTTTAGAAGAACATTCTATAAATAGTTTTCCATTGAAAATGAAATGAATAAATACCATGAATCACAAATATCAATATGGATATGATTTGTTAACAATATAAGCTCCTTCGGGATAGTCATACTCATTGATATTAATGGGGGACTGAAAAATGATTACATAAATTCGATAAAAATGAATATTATGTTTATCTTTTAAAATTATTAGTGGAAGTAATAAGATCTATTTAATATTACACACTTTCTGGTAATCATTGACTACCCAATGTCACCAACATGGATGAAATTTTTACATCAAAAGTTCTAAACATAAGAATTATGCAAGATCATAATGAAATCATTTTTTCCAATTCCAGGGGAAACATCAAGTCCGATACTATATATATTGTAGTATCTAATAAATATTACTTAATTCCTAATTTTTGATAATAATCCATAAAAATTACAACTACATAGGTTCCGAAATATACAATCATTTATGAAAAATCCCTTTTCTCATTAGTGACCCCATAATCTAAAATACAATGAAAATAGTAATGATTCATTCTAATGAATCTATTTTTGTAGCTCTATCCCCAAAATTACATCTAATATAACTTGAGGTAGAAAAACTAATCTTAGTGGAGAATCATTTTCCACCACATGCCTAGATACTCAAGGTATTGATAAATAATTAATGTATTTATCTACATGATCATATTTTTATACAATTCATTATGATTTAAATTTCAAAACAACTAGTGATGCAATATGGACATGCCTCATTAGGTTAACATGTTTCATCCCTATTGTTATTTATTTTTATGTGAAATATTAATTGAAATAATTTATAGGACTATATGAAAATAAATATTCATTAATAACAATTAAATATTGATATCAATATGTACCTCAACCATGTAATGATAAGTTAGGGAAAACGAACTTCCACTAAATCACATTGACCAATAATAACTAATATAGTTGTAAAAATCATTGTTTATTAAGAAAATTCATTTTTATAAATACACAAAAATGTAATTCCATAATCATGTTGATGATTATGTATTTCAAAATATCCCCAAGAGCAAGTGAACAACACATATAAAACATCCTTCATCTGATACCAATGATGACTCTAATCAAGGCATAGTTTTCCATTCATGGAAGCAAATTTAACTATTACTATACTATTACGGAACTAAATAATCCAAAATAATCCTTTATCCACTTGGATTATTAAATAAACCATAATATATATTATTTATCTTATAAATTGAAACCAATTAGATAATAAATTAGTTTAATGTCAAAATGAAATTCTATGAAGAATCTAATGTGTCAATAATGTAAGCCGTGAAAATTAATATTGAAAAGCATCCATGAATTCTTCCACAAATGTGTTATAATAGATACTATGTTGCCAAAAATTTAACCTAGTTAAACTCATTAACAATGGGGAAATCATAAAAAAATTTCTGAGTTTTACCCCTACTCATCTAGACATAAGGTCTCAAAAATTATTGAAGCAACAATCTAACCCCTCTACTCAACTGAATAACATGACAGAATAAGAAAATTAATATTTAATTAAAGTATGATGACATTTTGTCTCATCATGACATGTTTTATTTCAATAAAATACCTTCTCTCACTTATTAAAAAGTTGAAACTATTAGTAGATATGAGTGGAGGGGTGATCTCTTCTAATTTGTTTCATTAGCTGAAGATAATTGGATGGGATATCATATTGAATTCTGAACTAATATATAATGATAATGGAGGAACATATTAAATTACATGAGTCTCAATGTGTGTGAGTATTGTTAGTGAAGACTAAAAATCATTCCTTGGTCCATAGAGGACACTGCATGATGATTGTTATACTCCACTCACACATATCAATAAATAACCCAAATTCACCTTATGTATGACTAGGTTCCCCTATAGAATGTTTTGTACATGGTCCAAGGCATGTAGCATATATAAATAATAAGAATCCACTAATTCACTAGTCCTAAATAACTCGAAGAATGTAAATGTGTCAAAAATTGATTTCAACATTGGCTAAAATTTGAATGTCTTCGTATGAATCCATGATGTCTATTATTAGGAAACAATTTTCCATTCACAAATGGATGATATGTCTCTATTAAGAAGATATTAAATTTTAACACTCCCCTAATTTATACATAATACATGAGTAATATAGAAAAAAAATAAACACACCTCATATATCTCTCTATTGGCCCACATGAACCCCCCAATATTGATGAATTAGAATTATAAATCATTTAGATATAGTAAAAAATGTATAATCAAAAATATTTACTTGATAAAAATAATTCTAACCATGCGTGGGTATACCATCTTACAATATAAAACTAATACCTTTTATTCTCTTTATAAATAAACATAAAAACATTCACAAAAACATACCATGATATGGAATTTCTATTACGAGTTAATGAATAATAATATATCCTACAATACATAATGTTGTCTTCTAGAAAGGTTATTGGATGAATACACATATCATCGAATGATTTTTATGTATGATACAAAACCGATGTATTATAATCCAAGAATACTCTATTACATGACGATCAATCCACTATGAAACCCTTTGACATATCTACTATGGAAATTCATGATGAAAATTGAGCTTACATGTATGTATATCCAAATTAGTGAGAATAACCACCAACTGAATAAAAATATCTATAATAAGAACAAATAGTTATGTATACACTATCTACTCATGGTGGAATTATACCACTCATTCGGGTCATTGAATTTATTCCTCATTTCTCATCTTATTAGTGATTGGAGGATGTTGAACGGATATAATATTAACATATGCATGCTTTTAAATATTAGAGGGTTTTTATCATATGTAATATTCTATTCAATGGGATGAAACCATTGTTTTTACAACATATCAATGTGAGATTAATTAGTTAGAAAATGAAAATAAATAAGTTACCACTACTCGATACATGTACTATCATAACCATATCACATTATTGGTGTTTTACTGTTTTATATTTATTTAATAAATATTAAAGGTATATTCAATAGATATTTTACCTTTTTTCATGAACAATGGGTTCCCTACTGTAAAAATCAACATAATAACCCCTTAGTATCATTACCATAAATTCCAAGACCAACATGTACAAGACCACTGACTCCAAACATTATCCATATGACTCAACAACTCTAATAAAACACTACCATGATCAATCCCGCAGATGTAGCTCTTGAACGAGTAGTAATCCATTGCCTGCACCCCAATCCCACCTATAATAAGATAGAGGTTGCGACAAGAACTATGAATGTATAACCTAAATGGGATTTTATAGCCAATAAGAAATATTTACTAGAATGGAACTCAAATACATGATATATAATAAAAAAACCCCATCAATCCCCATATAATCCATTGAGTTGTATACTAATTCAAGAATAAGATACCTCAATCCTAAAATAAAAATCCAAAATTCAAATAATCGCGTAATAAAAAATTCATTTGAAAAAATCTCTATGTATGATCGACATGAAAAGGGTAGATTCATTTCGAATGAAATTAAATCTAGATATGACATCAAAAGAAAAAATATCCACCTCATACCCTAATATTCCATAATAAATAACCGCTAATTTCATGACATCTAAAAATATCACCTTTATATTATATTTAATTTCATAGACACAAAATATATGGTCGCAACTCCCATATTAGGTTGTGCATAAATAAATATAGTAGGATAAGATGAAAAAATGTAAATTTAAAAAATAAGTTTACTCAAACATAATACATTGGAAAATTGGATGAAAACCTATAATTATAAGAATTATCTATAATAAAGTGAATCATACATTAGTCCTAGTATTGAAACCTTACTTCCATGAAGTAATATTTTTCACTAAAATATTATATACTCAATGTTCCGATGAATACTATAACCATATTTTATAACCCATTTGTAATCAATATCTCAAAAGAAGGTCTTCATGTAGGTCACATCACACGCAATGAAATATATGTAATAGTCATAACCATGGATTCTGATACCACATTAATATTACATTTCATTTAAGAAACCATTGAATGGGACCAAAACATCTCTAACAAAATGTCTGTTTTGGGGATCCTAAACACATATAAAGCACACTCACCTTGTAAAGGGAAATACTTGATCATGGGAGTACTCAAATATATAGATGAATGCCACACTACCTATTATTGGTAGTGGGAGTACTATATAGGTATAGGACCCAATCTTATTTATGTTAATGAATATTGACTCTTATTATAGTATGGGGAACCATTAATTACTTTTTTCAAGGGAGTACCAACCCTATTCCCAAAATACATGATATTGGGGACCCATAACCCAAACAAGTATGGGAGGTTTGAATTTATGATTTATAGGGGTACATATACCATATCATTGATTTTTCACCATGGATATACCAAAACCTAATACCTTCTCCCATCATGTTTCTAGAATGATGTCATTGAACTTCAAATGCTAAGATCCTAGAATTACTAAACACTCTATGTAAATTTTCTATTAAAACTGATAGGATTATACCATCAAACCCTATGTCAAATATTATATCATAATTGACTATTTAGTTGTCATTTTTCCTCCATAGGATAAAAGATAGAAAAAATGAACATCCTGTAATGCATGATATATACATATCCAAACATGGTTTGTGATATGTGATCTAATGTAGAGCATGATCCACCATCATCATTTCATATATTTCAAGTCTATATATAATTGTCTAGTATAGAACAGAGTTTGCGGGGTTCATATTCCCAAGGATCATGTACCTTCATAAAACCATATATTGTAATTTCTTGATATATAGGGTGTAAATATTTTTCAAAAAATACATCTATGGAACATTGATTTGATAATTTATACTAAATTAGTTCTGGAGATTTTTTACTCAACATATTTTCTCTAATTTCTAACAATATTCCTTTTGTATTGGCTAGGTATTAATATAATGAAGTATAATAATAAATGAAATATCCACCAGTCCACACGATTCATGGATCTAAGAGACCCAATTGTATACATAGGTACACCTTGTGTAATGTTGTTGAGATGGACATGGAATATCATGTGTGGTCACAATCCATGTAATATTTTTAATTCACTAAACTGTTTTACACCAATTAGAAAACAATGAAAAATGACTGAACTAGTCATCTACAAAAAATAAAACCAAGAACTCTATATCCATTCATCTTTGTTAAATTTTTATAATGTCATTACCATCAATCCTCATGAAGTATTCTTTATCATTATCAACATATATCATTCTAAAATGATACCAAATATTCTACAATATCAATTTGTATCTCATAAATTATTTACACTACATAATTTTTATCTCAAGACACTACCCTTATATCCAACTTTGATCTCCCAGTCGTTGAAATTCTTTGATAAGATCCCCACTGTGGATAATTGACCACCTAAGCATCATGTATGAACATGGTCCATCCACCGAAAAAATTTATATCCTATTGTGAGTATCCCTAATGTGTGAGAATTTTATGATCTTGAAATAGTGTATGGTGTAATTTCAAATAAGAAAAATTCTATTTAAAACTATGAAAAATTATGAAAAGGAATGATGAACATTTTGAGTGAATTTACAGTAATAATCAAAGAAATTATTTGTGGTGAAATTAGAGGCAAGGGAAAATATATACAATAGAAATTGGATTCCATAGATTAAAAGTAAGATAGTGTTGATTATTATTAAATTAAAAATTATAAAATTCTATTAGTACAAATAAAAAAATTAATAAATACCGAAACATTCACATTATTTTTAAACCAAAAATAATTCCTGATATCATATATAACAAACAAAATACATATCATATAAAAATTTGTTTGGAATTAGGGATAAAAAAATAAATTCTTTAAGCATAGTAAATTATTATAGAGCATTTATTCTTTTCATTAATATGCTAAGATTCAATTTCTAATGACGTACTAGAGTACCATCACTCATTAGCTCTAACTTAATAATTTCTATATTCCCTCCAGGGGCTTATAAAAGGATAATATATTACACTATTTAAATTATATAGCATATTTATATTTATAACAATATAGGTAGGTTAATAATATTTTTAATAAATTTTATGAAATGATATATTTCATGATATGATGCCTGAATAACGATATTAACGTTATCCAGGAAAAAATACACTATTCTAATAAACCATAATTTTATTATTTAAAATAAATAAACCATTTATGATATATCAATATTCATTATCATTTAATAAATAAAAATAACTTTACTAAATGGTAAATATCATACAAAATTTGACAAAACGATATTTCCAATAAAAAAACATTATTATAATTACCCTATCAAAAGATAAATGAATTTATTGTAAAAATATTTTTAGATCATTCACTAGCATAACAAAAAAATTTACACTTTTAGATAACTGAGTACTTTAATTTTAGGATGTGATTTATCTATTCCTTTTGAGAAAATAGAGGTCATGATAATGGTGATGTGTCGTTATATTAATGACTGGATGGATGCCTAGGAAAATAAAGTAATTTGAAATTATTTAATAATTTGATTATTTATTATTTACCGAGGTGCTCACCAACCGTGACTCATGGGTTTGTTGTTTGTAGCAAATTCCTCTAAATTGATAGGTAATTATCAATGAATATTTTTTGTCCCATTTTATTTTTATTCCAATATTATATTCAAAATAAGATGTATTTTACTCTTTGGTTAATTGTATAATTTTATTTCTATGTTTAGTTTGTTGAATGTGAAGGCGTTAATAATTGTTTTTGGGAAATTAAAATATATCTAATTTACATAAATAATTATTTATTTCCTAGTCTATATTATTCACTTGTACTATAGAACGTCTTAGTATTGAAAAATAATTTTTATCATCATATATATATCGGAAATGAATGATTAATTTTATTGAATAATGGTCTATATGTCTACTACCATGTCATATGACTCTATATATTTTTTGGCTTTTTATAATATTTCAATAGAAATTAGGTTATATTTATTCAGTTATAAAAAATGGTTTTCAGTGATAATATTCTTGATTTATAAATGGTTTCACTATATATATTGATATACGTTGTTTTTTAAGAATGGGAATTGTTCCACTTCATGGAGATTATTGGTGGATTCATATTAAATTATAATGATTTATGAGAGAAATGTTTACATAGATTTTTTATACTCTAAATACTGTATTATGGATCATGGAATATTGTAGGCAGAAAACATGTACCAAACAATCTATTACTAATAGTCTTGTATATGTTATATTTTTTATAGATCAGGGCATAATGTTATCAAAACATTTGGAAAAAAGATAAAATGGAGTATGGTGTTTCAAACATGTAAGAATTTAATGGGTGTAGTTGGGAAATAATTACAATTGATATTAGAAGGTTAAGAAGACTTGGATGATTGGATGATACACATATATTAAGTCCCTATACTAGCCAATGTAGGGGTAATGATTGGATTCTATACATTAATAAGTGAAAATTGATTAGTTAAATGGTAAGAAATTAAGATGGTCACAATGATCATTATCTTAGAGAACATATATAATTATGTTTTAGACTATGATTATTATTTGTTTTTATTTATGATAACAAATATCAATATAGTTTCTTAAATTTATTTTACTTTATTAAAAATAAATTATTATTCTTTATACAACTTATCTGGTTTATATTCCAAACTATTCATTAATTTTTCTTATTATGGTATGATTCATGAATTTACGTGTTATAAATTTTAATATCTATTATTAGGATTTAGTTTAGTTGTATTTTAATTAAAATACAAATAACTTAAAAATATGTTTTTAAATTAATTGTTTTTAAAAATAAAATTATAATGTATAATAAGATAATATTGTTTTATCAAGTTGTGTTCTTATTTCATTATACATCAGAGGCCCTTATATATAATATTTTTTGGAATTATTTTTAATTATTTTTTTCTGTTGATTATTTTATATATATATATAGAAATGTTAAATGATTTTGATTTTTTTATCATAATTATTTATAATTTTAATTCTTCGGTAATCCATGTGTTATGATAGACGTGGAGTTTAGAGAGATAAAAATATGTATAATTTTTATTGCTATAAATTTATTTGATAAAACACAATTCATGATTTTTTTTATTCTAATTACATATCATATATGATCATGTTTAGTGTTATTATCTGTTCCTTTTGTACAAAACCTTTTAATAAAATAATATAGTATTTATTGATTTGTTACTGTAGATATCATTTCTAACATTAATAAAATATTTATGTAACATATAATGAAATAAATATAAAAAAATACATCAACATGAGACACACATGGTAGAATTATTTTCATTATTTATAGTGCAATATGAAGGATACAGATCAATTATTTGGTGTGTAATATAGTCGTATAAGGTTATAATTATCAAGATCTTCTGTTTTGATCAACCAAATAAATAATGAATTATTAAAGCATTGTAATAAAACAACAAACTTATGTCACTTAATTAATAGGGGATTTTTTTCTTTTATTAATAATGTAACATGTATATTTATTAATTAATAATTCAAAATAAAAAGTGATGTTACAAAAGGGATCCCTAAAATAGGGTTAAAAACCCATAGAGTTTCACTAATAAAAACACAATAAATAACATGTCCACGAAATGGATATTTATAATATATGGTAGATACTACTGTTATTTACATAATTACACAAGTCCATTGGCCAAATATTTTTATTTAAAATGATAAAAATAAACATAAATTGATCAATTTTATAAAATGTAGTACACTGTTTCTAGCCGATCTGACTGAACCAGACTTTGAGTTCATAACTCATTAGTATTAACATTATATTTGAAATAATTTATTATATAATCTCACATTTGGTTAGGCCTATTAAATTCATAAAATCAAAAGTTTAATCCTTAGTTTCCACATTTATTCATGAATTATAGTTGAGGTAGGACCATTTTTTCTTCCTTCCACGCACTATAGTATTGGGAATGAAAGTGATAATGGTTCCAAATTTATCATTAAGCATATTTAAAAACAATTTCATGATTGGACAATTTAATTATTACACATACATATAGAAAATTGGCTTAGAGTCTTTGATTATATTCTCATCATTCACCACTTGTGGAATACTATTTTTTCCATGAATCTTTACCTCGTATAGCCAAATAAATTGAAACAATATAATCGTAAAATGTATAAAATACACCACGTTCACCATGAAAATAAATCATATTACTTTTTTTTATTCATCTCGAAATGTTATAAAGTCTCTTTTCCATGTGAGATGATGTTAGATATCCATTTTAAGACACTGATTCCTTTAAATATGAAAACATATTTGTTCTCTGGATTGAACTACCACTAGATTCTAATAAATATTTTAACATTAAATTTATTAATAGATCATTTTCTCACATTCCTTGTTTTATTTTTCAAGGATACCCATGATTATTTCTGTATGATTCCCACCATATATATTTTTCCTTTTTTATAATGGTATATGGATTTGATTCATATGTTCTTTGGGTGATATATATCAATGATATCAAAAGATGAATGTTGTGTAAAAAAATACATTTCCCTATTTAAATTAATATTCTTATGAGGTTTAAAATCCAACATAGAATTTTTATATTTCTTAATAATTTTTAATATGAGTGATGAAGGTGTCTAATTAATCAAATTTATATACCCATCAATTTTTAGGTGAAATGTAATATAACATAGCATATATATATATAGAATTATCTTTATAATTAAATTCTAATGTAAAAAAGAAATTGTGTGCCTTGGCTATACATAATATTATATGTTATACCATGAATCCTCAAAATATTAATAAAACATTAATTTGGAAATGTTATTGGAATCATAATTTTATTTATAGTAGAAAAAATGTTCAAATTTTTTAAAACAAATCCATCATAATAAATCAGAATCTATATCATAATTTTTCTTTGTTTACCCCATATTTATGTCCAATAATATATCCTCTATAGTTTTATTATGGAATAAAATTGGATGACACAATTAATGTGGGTTTAATTTTAATTTTTCTAGATTAAAGATTATGATGTTTTTAAAATATTTCTCACCATCCCATATCGTCCTTGTCCAATGAAAATTATCACTGAAAACATGTAATGTTTTATGAAATCAAAATATTTTACAAAATCCTCATTAATGTTATTATTTTTTAAAATTAAGAACATGGAGTTGTTAAAAATACATAGTGTATCAATCTAGAATATGAATCCATCATGTGAATAGAATATTTAATGTCCTATTCTAGATTATAATTTCCCAGAGGATTAAAGAAATCAATTTTAATGGAATATAGTTATTTAATCATTTAAAATAATGTACTTTATGATCTAACAAGGTTAAAAGAGAATTTATATGTGAATTTTAATTTACAAAAATATTTCCATTCCCCTTTTTATTAATCGAAGCATATAGAAATAATTATTTAAACTCAAACCATATATCATGTCTCTTATTTAATTCATGTTTTCTTCTAATGTAATTAATATCCCCATTTTTTGAATAGATGTACAATTCATTAATCCAAACAATCTATTTCCTTGTTTTTAATACTCTAATCATTCTATAAAATTATCGTCATATGTGATATATTTTTGATTCAGACCATTTATGTTCTCACTAAATTATGAAGTATTACATACATATTTTTTTAAGAACTACAACAATGTCATTTCCAAATTAATCACATTTAATTTAAATATAATAATCAATATATCAAATTTAAATTATATAGGAAGTGTGTTTCTATCTTTTTTGGGATGGTATGTACTCTCTTTAGGATCTCTCTATGTCAAGAGAGATTTTTTTTCTAAACTCATTCAATACTTTCACCAATTTGATAATCAATCTAGAAATTTATTATATAAACATTCAATTCCATTAAAATTTATCACCTGTCAAATAGATTTTATATCTAGATAATCATGGATGGATCTGATCATATAATTATTAATATTAACTCCATAACCACTAATAATAATTCATGGAAATATAATTTTATTAGAGATAAATGTGGGAATGATTATATTTGTACGTATATTTTCCTCCATTAAAACCTGTTTACATTTATTAAATGATATGCATGTCCATGAAATACCCAACTATTCACAAGAAAATCATCATTTAAAACAAACCAAAATTTTAAATTTTATTCATGTAACTTATGATTCATAAATTTAATTACCATTATAGGAGAAGTGTTTAGAAACAAATTATTCACTAGAAATTTATAAATAAAAAAGAAATTATTTAAAAGTTGGTTACCATTCAGATGTATCATTAATTATGATCAGTGTGATAAATAAATATAAAATAAATTTTAGATAAAATATTTGAACAATTAGAAATATAAAAAATATTATATGTAATTGGGATAGGATGAAAACAACAGACCATGATTTTAGAGTTGGATCAACAATAAAATATTAATATCCACACAACCTCATTATTTAGAATAAGTATCAGTGGTACTACATATGTAATCAACTTCTCTATTATGTAACCCACATTCAAAATCTCTCATGGTTAACTTGGGATTTCATTTTCCTCCTCAAGGTTTTTATGATTGAATATAAAATTTCGCAGGGATTCCACTTGTATGAGATCAATTTGATTCTCAAGAACATTAAAAGGTTTAAATTAAGTTGGATCCTCTAGTAGAAATACATCATCATAATATATTAAACATAGAAATGTTAAATAGGATATTTATTCATTGGTGTTCAACATCAAAAATTACAAAAAAGTAATTATATATTCATATAATAAATAAATGTGTCCGTAACCACATGTTTTTTTCTATAATTAAATTTTTATATTCCCTAAATTCGTTTTTCCATCCTGATTTCCCTATATTTCCCATTTCATTTAATCTTTTATATTTTAATACTTTATCATTATATCCCTTTTCATTTTCTCACAAGTTTTTCTGATAACTAATTTTTCTAATCTCTTTGAAAATATTATAGTATAAGGTTGAAAATTTAGAAAAATCAATATGAGAGTTATAGTTTCCCCACTTTGTCGAAAATTGTGATGTTTTAGGAAATCATAATTATATACACACTATTTATTCTACCTTGGTCTAACATGAATCAAATGGGATCAATTAATTTTTAGTACATAGTAAAACACCTCATCATGAAACTACATGATTATAAATATAACCATCACTTAATTTGTTACCATCAACTAGTTTTTGGTATTCATCTATATAAGCTTGTATCAATGTGGATGCTTCAAATTTTAGATTCCCAAATTCTCCACATAATAGATTCTCTCCACATTACTAACACACCCTCAAATAATACTGACCCTATCTACCTTCCCATTCATTTCGAATCATGTGTGGATTTCTTTAGCAGTCTTCCTTCTCAATTGAAATAATTTGATCCTCAACACACACATAGTTATGTTTATTCCACCGTATATTTAAAAAATATCCATCATTGATTTCGTAGTGATATATATATGTTTCTTCTAAGATCTCCCCATTGGTATCATGATATTTGTAATTATTAATGTTCATGGCATGATGAGTTTTTAATTAATTATCAATGTGACCCATTCCATGACATATCAAATAATTATTTCTGAAATTATATTGTTATATATAATTTAATGTTGGTTTCTTGGGTATAAGAATTTACTAGTCACTTGTATGATTAACCACTTCTTTATAGTTTGATGTTTCACCAATATAATTCATTTAATTTTTCCATGAGATGAAATTCATATTAGTTTTCTCATTTTATTACTCCTTTACATTTTTTTCCTTATCTATATGGATTGGGTGATCATATATTCTATGTCCACGTAGTGGAATAAATGTGCATGATTCTCTATCTCCTAATTGAGACTTTATAAAAAATTTCCCTATAATACTTTTGATATTCCAAAATGTTTAGTTAGATAATGGATTTATTATATCTCTATTGTAATCTTCAATATTCCCAATCATACATGTATGTAATTAATTTTTTTTATATGAACCCAAATAAATTTAGGGTATAAAATATATTTACATTACATAATTCATGTCATTCCAACTGTAGATTGTATTTTTAATTCATATACACCACATATACTATATTTTATTTCACCAAATTAGATAGTAATAAAAGAATACAACTAAATCATGCATTTTACATTCCTCATTGAAATATAGATGACAGGAAAAAGAAATCACAATCAATATCTCACACTATAAGTACGCTTCAAGAGTTATTTCTCATTGAATATATGGATATTAATATTGATTCCACCAAGAACATCATCATCTTGATATATCCCTCTTACTAAATGTGTTTATTTTTAAATCCACCTATTTAGTGGATCTTAAATGAAGTAATACTTTAATTTTCATCTCATTATCAATGATGTGGTAGTGATGTGGTGTCACATCACACTACATGTTAAAAATGATCATCACAAGTCTTATCTGATTCCCACTATGGTCAAACCTCTAATTAAGCTTCAATAGAATTGAGTAAATATGGAAATGGAAATGATACTATAATAAATTACATTGATGTTCCATAGATTATACATATGAGGATCAAAATTTGAGTCCTTCATTACAAGGATGAGTGCTTCCCATACACCAAACTTATTCCAACATAATTATTGAATCACATGAATGGGAGGAGGCCTATAAAAAAAAATTTATTAATTCACATTTACATAAATCAACATGTTACCGAACATTAAAGGACACAAAGTCACACAACAAATGACTAGTAAACTCTCAAACAAGTGAATATAACAAAAAACACAATGATACACACATAGTTACACTCATAATGATTAAAATTTAAGTAAGGGAACACAATTACATATAAAGAAACAAATGTTTAAAAACATTCATTCAAAATTATGATCCCATACACAGAATTACACATAGTCACACAAATTTTATAACACACACAAAATTTTTCATCACTTATTTATTTTAACTCATAAGGATTTATTCAATTACCAAGATATTATGAAATATAATACCTTATTTGGAATGATATTATCAAACCGATATTTTAAAAATCATGGATTCATTGGTACATGAGTTTACATACCCCATTTGAGTCGAAATAGGGATCAATCTGTGTAAAAGTTTTAAAATAATATTTTAATGACTGTTAATGTTTTGAAAGTGAATGATTCCAATTGTAATAGGGTTCTAACAAATACATATGAAATTTTTAAATATAAACCATATATATATGATTTGGAAATGATGTAAGGTGATGAGAAATGATATTATGATAATTATTCAAATTTGAAATCATTAATCTTGAAAATGTATGTTATTTTGGGTCTCATAATAAAATATATGTTTATAGTATTATAAATAATGATATAACGCGTCAATATATATATATTATATTATTTATTATAGTATTAAAAATATATATAATGAAATAAAATTAAAAGGTATATTGATGGATAATTGAGTCCATGAATTATATTTTAATCTAGAATAATATTTGAATTTGGTTTTAGTTATTCAAGGAATGAGTTTTGAAAAGGTTATATAATATGAAAATACATGAATGAAAATAGAGAAATAGAATGATTGTAGTGGGTAAGATACCTATAATTTCAACCAGAGCACCAATAACAACTAATGAGATATTTATAGTGTGTATTATTCTTTATTGAATGGGGTTTATATAATGTAAATGGTTTGTGACTTCATGAATGTAATTAGTCAAAACATATTTTAGTGTGTTCCATACTACACAGAGCAACATACTTATCTTTAAATGGGTTATCAAATCTACAAAATGTCTCTCTAAGGTTGATGAATAACTTGTAGGATATTTTAATATTGTATCATTGAACTCATATATATATATATATATCATCATGATAAGAATTCTTAAGAGTAATGAAAGTAGAAAAGTTATTTCTTACAATTTATTAAGTAAAACATAGAGTCTATTTAACAAAATCATGGATGACCATGAATGACATGAAAATTAGTATTTCTAACCCATTGGAGATATAATATTTATGTTATTAACGACATAAATTCCTTATACAGTCACCAAAATTTCCATTTAAGGTAAAAAATATCAATTATAATTAAAACTTTTATAATGAGTTTCACATGTTTTCCTCCAATATCACATCAAACATGACAATTAGTTAATATCCAACTATATTTTACATTATTTTCTAATGATTCCTTTATCAAATATACATTTTATTAAGCATCCAAAATTATTTACTACTTTATTCTTGTCCATCAAACAACACATTTGGGTCAGAATAAGAGTGATAATTTGTAAATTTCTATCTTTTATACATACACATTATGTTTTGGATTTTATTATAGTTATATAACCATTTAATAAATAATAAGACATTTTATTTTCCCACTCATCATAAATCGGTAAAAGAAAACTCCATTACATGGGAAATTTACCTGATTCCATTGAAATTTTTCTTATTAAAAATTTATGCATCACTAGAGTTATTGATTCCATGTAATATTTGACATGTTGTTGTGAATTAAGTTATATATCCCGAAATGATATGACTTATTAAAAATATTTATTTTATATTACATTCTTATAAATGGTAATGTGTTATATTTTTTATTTACAATTGTTTCCTTAAATAAAAATTGTAATATTAAAAATCCCTTTCTCCTATGATCACTGATAAAAATATGGAAATACATAGAGGGAGTGGGAAAATATATTCGTAGGGGATAAACCATTACCAATTATTCATAGTGTAAATATGAAAAGACTATATATTGTGATATATATGAGAAAACAAAAATAGAATTATTAATATAATATATAAATTAAATCATAAGATGTCAAATTGTTTCAGGTTTGGGGAAACATAAATCATGGGATATAAATGGATAGAGATATAATGATAGTCATTCATTATAACATTAAACAAATATTAGAAGAATTTTATAAGATAGAAGTTTTCATAGGTACATTATAATCCTAAGAATCATAAAAAAATTTCACACGTAAAATATATTTCATTATGGAAAAAGGTCAAGGCTCATTGTAAAGGTATAATTGTCATATGCTAAACCTCTCAACCAATATATAATAAACATAGTCCACAGATAATAGACAATGAGTTATCAACATATATCTACAATCATTACCATGTAGTCATAAACATGATCTATATCTGTCCACTAATCTGTCATAAACATTGTCTATGATTAATCATTAGGTTCTCCAAAAATAGCATAAGGCACACCACTAATGATTTAAAACATATCCCATGTCTCCATACTAAGGAATCGTAATCTTATGATAACATTCAATGATAGTGTTTTGTAACATGATCTTTACAAATATAATCTATATTATATTGTACTGTGGATTAAACAACCTTGATCTCATGATTTATCATATAATTCCATGTTATTTATACCAAATGAAAATAATAAAAAATCATGATTACCCAAGAAATAATACCATAAATACCCAATGGAAATTAAATATGCATCCATGGAAATAATGTATCAATATACTCAATAAAAATCACTCATGATAAAATATTTTTTATTAAAGGATAATATTATATAGTTTATGTGATCAAGTCAAAAATTTCACAAGTAAATATAATATATTATATTTACAAATAACACCCATCAATCAATATACATAATTATAGAGAATTTGAAAATGAATCAAACAAGAAGAAAAGATATATATATTCATTGATAGTGATATTTTAGGACAAAGTTAGTGATTGTACATTCAACTCATATATATTTCATTTCATCTACATAATAGATATATATAAACATAGATAATTAATTAGAGAATTATTTTATCATAGTATGTACTTATAAAAAGAAAAAATTAGGGGAAATATTACATTATAAATTGTTAAATGTTTTAATATGATGATGTATTTATATAGGTGATGATTCAATGAAAGGATGATAAGAAATATCAATAGTCTTAATCAATTAATTTTTTATTTTTTAAACAACCTAAAAATACATAAATAATGTAAATTCCGAGTTAAAAAATAAATGATCAGTTATTATTTAAAAATATTATTTAAAAATGACATTTTATTAGAATATATTGAAAAAATATCCCCTTTTAAAAAGTATTTTCTAGAATAATATAGAGATAAATGAATAAGATATCTTTAATTGTGTTTTATTAACATTTTTAAGGTTTTTTGTAATAAAATATGAATGTTAAACTTTTAAATGTAATTTTTCAAACTTGGAAAAAAATTTCAAAAAAACATGTAAAATAAAATTTCTTAAAAGGTTAATCATAAAAAAATATTTAAAATAGATGAATCATTTATAAGAGGATAGGAATAATGAAAATTGTTCCATTGTAAATATAGTATGGTTTAACATAAGGAAATATTGAAAAGGAAACATAAATACATTTATATATTTATCAAAATATATAAGATATAACTATAAATTAATTAGTTATTTTGTAATTATTGAATAATTAATATATGGATATTGAGTATTATTGAGAACATTACATGATAAATAAATTAGTGGAAAAAATTCATTATAAAAAGGTAAGGTATAAACTATAACTTCTATGAAGATGAAAGGATAATATAATGTAATTATAAATGAAATTAAAATAATAAATAATACATGAAATATAATGAATATTATACATTTATGTTAATATATTAAATTAAATGAAACTATATAATAAAGATGAGATTCATAGTGATACCTTTACCCTGACAAAAAACATTCATTGTATATCCTATAACATCTTGAAATATAAAATTGTATTATTTATATGCATATTTAGGACACTTTATATGTTTATTAAAATATCATGGATAAATATAATCCATATAATATAATGTATTATTCCTTAATAATATTAAATTTTCCTCTGTTAGTCATTTTTTGGTTGATCATATCATAATTCAAATAATTAATTCGAAAAAATTGTAAATGTCGATAGTCACTATCTAAAGATAACATAGGAACGATTATTATAAATATATATGTTTCATATATTCCCTAAATAAACTGATTTCAATACAATAATATATGGTTTTGATTTATAATATAATAATATGTAATCCTATTTTTAATAGTGAAAATAACTAAAATTATTTTCATTTGAAATCATTAATACAGAGATTAATTCACCATTGAAGAATATTAGTCAATAATATATATGTTTTAAATTAATATTCAACAATTAATTCAATTACTATGAGAATCCATATAAGGAATTGGTGAAAACAAGACATCGTTACACATTTAGGTACTATAAATGAACAATATGATCCTGGATATCTCCCAAAGTATGTTTTTTTTAGGATTCAGTTAAATTTTATTATTTTGGTTAAATAAGTGCTTCCTAACTTCACTTGGAGGTTTAAAAGGTGTTCTGGGGGTTCGTGGCCCGAAATAGGGGAAAATGATTTCTTTGGAAATGTTTCATAGTTTGCGCACTTTTAGTGAAATCCGTGTGGAAATCCAAATTAACCATGATAAGGGGGTTGTTTTTGGAGAGTTTCATCTGAACACTTTTTCAAACCATGCTGGGAAACCATATGGCCAAGTATTTTTAGGAAATTTACAAAAAATCGATAACAGGATTTCATATAGCTACTCAAGATTTCTCCCCCTTATTCCTTTATCAAACCTAGTGACGAACCAAGGTATCCTAGAGCTCCCAAGGGTGATTTTCCATCAATTAGAGGTGGTTTGGGGATCCTTCAGTTTACTATTGATGATCTGGGTAGTCTTAATCACCTCATTGGTACTCTTTTTGGTTTATAGTCTCTGTTTGTTACCCATATCCTTCTAAATAACTCGAACACTCTTCTTCTGGTGATATCTAAGTTGATGCATCAAAGGGTGGTTGAATCAAGATTTAAGGATTCTATTTGGAGTTTTTTCTCCAATACATTCAAGGTAGATGGCCAAAAAGTCATATTCCATAGTGTATATTAAGAATTGGGCATGTAAGGGTTTTTTCTTTTTCAAATATTTGTGTGTTCTTGGTTTCATTGATAGGATTTGGTATATTTAGTGTCTAAATAACCAAATTAACCCATCATGATCCTTGTGAGATGCATTCTTGATTCCTTGACTATTTTTAGGGTTGCTCATGGGTTGTATTGGCCATTCCAAATGGGCTAATAGAAATATATGGTCTGAAAATTACCCATGATATTGTAGAGCCTTAGTGAATATATTAATGGGTTTATGTAATGTCTTATAATTGATTGTGGTTAGTTATGTATTACATTTTTAAAGGACACATGATTTTCAAGTTTCCAGGTAAATGTGATAATTTTTATTAATTGAAATTTGATAAGGAATTATGTTTACACATGAATATGATCAAAAAGATAGGCATGGGGAATGAGAATTTGGATTAAATAGTTATGCTTCATAAATTATTAATGTGTTAATGAATTGTGGTATAATGATAAATTACCATTTATTAATATTGTTTTGATATTTCTAATGGTATTTGATATGCATAGATTTAATCTGATAACATGTGGATGATGATAAAATACAATGTTCACTTGGCATGGTAGAGTGGGGTATAGACATGATGTTCTACGCGCACATGCCAACATGTACCGAGGCTCTATGATCCAACCTCTAAATACATGAGTTAGGGAATGTGATGAAGCTCTATTCCCCCTAGCAGTTGAATTCACCCTAGACTGAGGCTTCGAGCAAAGAATAATGTGGTTATTGTGTTATGTTGTCTAGTGAGATAGGACAGCATTTATTTCCATATTTTGTCGATCACTGATCATTTTGAATCTATTGAACACAGAAAAAAGTGTGAACAAAACCATAATATTTGTTTGTAGTGAACATGAATTTAAGTGTATAATTACCTAAAGGCACATAATCTAGAATCGATTATTAAACTGTTTCCTTTAAATATCATTCTATATAACTTGCATGAACTATCTATATTTATATGATAAATTGTAGACACCATTGGTGGGGGCCTACTATGTTGTACTCACACCTTGATCCAACCACTATTCGGTACCTGAGATGATTCCATGGTTGAATGTCCGGAAATTGGTAGGTTCCTTATGATTGAGAAGTGTGTCGGGTACGGTATGGGAACAGATGAGGTTTTTGGAGTTGGAGCTATGGTCGTATTGTGGATTCCATTGTTTGAATTTCTTTTTTGGTTTTTTTCTTCTCACACTATAGCATGTAATGACATATTTACTGTTTTTTGGATTGTATCCCATTCAAGAAATGTTTAACTCTACATGTTATTGGATTTTCTCTATTGTTTCAACTATTTATATAGTGTTTTATCTGTGGATTACTATGGTAAAAAGGGTATAGTCTCCCCATGTGACCTATTAAAACCTCACATCTAGTTGAAAACATTTGGTGTATGTGGATGGGATCTTAAGGTCATGTTATGACCCGGATAGGGGAACTGATTTAGTGGAACATAAGTCAGAGACATTACAATGTTGTACCAGAGGAGTATTTTTATCTTTTTTACTATTTGGGAATGGTAGACAAATGATTATGATAGTGTCGGGCCTTGGTAATGGGATCATTCCTAGGAGTAGCTACCCTATGTTTTGGGGAATCTGTGAGTCACCATGGGTTAGATTTTTTGTTCATGTTTTTTGTTTTAACATTTGACAGTATTTCAACCTTTGGGTATTAACGTGTGGTGGGATGTGACTGTTTTATGATATTTTTCTCAGGGTTGGAATGGAATGAGGTTTCAAATTCACGCATTATTTTATGCACCTACATATAAATGTGACATGCAATATAGTATCAACAAACACAGGGGAAGAGTGTGTAGGACATGGAGAGTAGGATCCATTCGATGTACTGAAAATGAAGAAAATTTGTACTAATGAAATGTTACAATAGTAAAAATGGGGAAATAAAATATTGGATAAGAAATAAATATTTTTTCTAGATAAGGGGTAGAAAGTGGATTAGAGTGTCCAATGCGGGTTGGGATAATTAAATAATCATAAAATTATTTAAAGTGTGTGGTTTTTAACTGTTTGAGTTTGTTACCAGTGTTCACCACTACCTTGGTGGGAAGAAATGTGTAGTGTCCTAGTAATGATCAGGCTTGTTCAGGTAGTGTATGAAAAAAATTTTGTTTATGGATATTGATTAAACATGCCTTATATTTTGGTGAGTACTTTATTGAATGTGTTATATAGCTCGTGTTTGGAATTGTAGAGAGGTTCCACCAGGAATATGTTTTCAAATTCGGTGATATGAGAACATTACCTAGAATAATCTTCCTGTGGTGGGTCAAGATAATGTAGTGATTCAAGATATTATGTAAGAGTATTTCAACAATAAATTCACTCATTTTATGAAGATGATGGGTTGAGAACCAGGGTAGGATTCACGGAGTATGATTGAGTTAATCATGGAGTTTCAGCTATTGTAACCTCTTACCCTTACGAGAGAGGGTGGTACTCAAGAAGCAGAGTTCGTGAAAGATTATATCTAGAATATCCAGGACCATATAAAAACTCTTCTTGATAATATATTCATTTCAACAGCTTATTTGCTGATAGGTCAAGAAAAGCGTTGGTGGGACGTCATGGTTCAAATGGAACACGTCAGGGGAATGATGCCGAAATACTTTTAAGATAATTTTCTCAAAAAAAATAACTGAGAGACCTTGATGTAGAATAGGGATTCATATTTTATGAATTTAACCAAAGGGAGAGTGTGAGTAGTATAATATTCTTTCCACTTCACCAATTAACGATGCTTTTTTTCAAGGAATACATGATATGAGGCAACTATGGTTAATCATTTCAAAGATGGACTAAGACATGAGATAAGATCTTAGGTGAATATTTTCAATATGATTTGTTTTAATGTTTTAGATGAAGTCCTCATTTCATAAGGTAACCTGAAGGTATATTCTATTAGTGACCATTTTGTTCCAGCTGGGGGAGCATGTGGGCCGAATTCTGAATTAAGAAAGAACAATTTTCGGAATTTTCAACAGAGTGGATGTTCAATGAACACACAGAAGAGGGAACCAGCCTCTCAAAGTTGTGACTAGTTATTCTATTATCAGTGTGGCAGGTAGGGGAACATATGTGGCTAGTGACCCTTTCCACTAGTTTAGTGTCAAGCGTGCTGAAGGATAGACCATGTGCAGTAGTTCTGTAAGAACCCACGACAGTCGGGAAATGAGGGAACTAATAAGTAGATTCCATGTGTAAGAAGTGGTTAGTTACCCTATATCATGTAGGATGTCGGATCTCCACAGCTTGTACTGGTAGAGGTAGGGTTCATGGAACTACTAAGAAAGATCACCAACACCAACAGGGTAGTGCAGTGTAGGGTATTCAGATCAAAGCCCATGGTAGACGGAAATTTCATCACCATGCAGTTCAAACTATGGTCGAAATTGGTGAGGAAGGGTTTTCTACTATTTAGAATACAATTATTATAGATTCCACATCCCCTATTTCTTTATTTGATATTGGTGCTATAGATTCTTTTATTAATGCTTATTTTGTATTTGTGTTGGCCTTCACCAGGGAGTGTTCGTGTGGGGAACTAGCACATGATACTATGTTGGGGGTATGAGTCTAAAACATTAGGAAATTTAAGGGTTCTACACCGGAGGCTGGTTGATATTTTTTTCTCTGGGATTTATCTATTCTAGACACCTCAGGTGTTGACCTCATCATGGGGCGGATTGGATAGTGTTTTATCCAGAACATATCAACCATTACCGATATCGAGGAACGTTTAAATTTCTCAATGGGGATACTCACATCTTTTAGGGTGAGTGGGATACTCGAGCGGGATGTGAAGGGATGATATCCCAGTAGTTGGGGTAAATCACAAATCATGTGGATTTCCTTAGTTTAGACGATGGGGTGAAAGAACATCCATTATTCCCTACTATTGTGAATTGGTTTCAAGATGTGTTTCATGATGACTTCATAGGACTTCCACCTGAGGGAGACATCATGTTTATGGATGATTTTTTACTAGAAGTTGATGCTGCTTATATTATGCTATATCGAATAACACCAGCTGAGATCACAAAAAAAAGGATTAACAGGAGGAGTTAGAGAATAAGGGGTTTTTTCATACTAGTACATAACCATGGGGGTATCCGGTGATGTTTTCTAAGAAGGATGAAAAAATACTAAGGTTGTGTGTGGCTTATAGAAAGATGAAAAACATAACATTGAAGAACTGATACCCTCTTCCTAGAATAGTTGACTATTTTGACCAGCTCATGGGTGTCTCATTGTTTTCTATGATTGATTTGAGATCAGGATTCAATCAATTGGTGGTGGGACCTTCTGAAGTGCCACCAATAGATTCTTGATGTAGGTATGGGTTGTATGAGTTTTTAGTGATGCTGTATGGGTTAGCCAATGAACTGGTTGTGATCATGGCTTTGATAAACCAAAAATTTCACCTATATATAGATCATTTTTTGGTTTTTTTGTTAATTGCATCTTGGTGAATTCTAAAAATCATGAAGATCATTCCAAACACCATGACATCATCTGGAGTATACTAAGAGGTAATATGATTTACACCAAGCTATGAAAATTTATGTTTTGGATTGATATTGTGAACTTCTTGGGACACATCATTTTCAAGTCATGTGTGTTTTTGGATCCATAAATGTTACATGTAGTGTTTCCTTGGGAGCATCCCTAATATGCATCTGATGTTTAGAGTTTTCTGGGATCAGCTGGTTATTATCTAAGGTTCATCAGAGATTTATCTCATTTGGTAGTGCTTGTCACAGGCTTAAACAAGAAGATGGTTGTGTTTGAATTGTCAGAGGCATGTGGGAATACTTTTCAATAGCTTAATAAGGGGTTTACTGCTACATGGAATTTTATCTCACCTGAACCGTGTATGAATTACACATTGTTATATGATGCATCTCGTGTTGGACTTGTGGCGGTATTGTTGTAGGATGATCAGGTTGTTGCTTTTGTGTCGTGGAAATTAAGAATACTTGAATGAAATTTCCAAACACATGAACTTGAGCTAGCTGATATGATTCATGATTTGATGTCTTAGAGGCTTTACATGTTATTAGAACCTGTCACGGTGATTTCCAATCATAAAAGTCTCTTGTATGTTTTATCTAATTGATATTTGAATCATTGACCTTGAATGTGGGTCGAGATCCAAGAATCCTTTGATTTTGAGTTGGTCTATAAACCAGAGAAAGGGAATGGTGTTGAAGATTTTCAAATCTAGAAAATCTTGAATCAGATGATCAATAATCATGTTCAGAGTGGAAGATGATGGCCTTGTTTCTTGAGAAGTTTTTGGAGATACTGGATGGGCAAGGGCGATATCATGTCACATCCATAATAGTATAATCTTTTCTTTTAATCCTCAACAAGAAGAGGCATATGGTGTATCTAGATTTTTTTCCTATGAAGTAGAGTCTTAAATATAGGGAGTCACCTTCTAGTAGGGATTTTGATTCCAATGTAGTTTATTATCATCACAACCATGTTGTGGTTATAGCTAGTGTATGAGATGATTTGATGGGAGAGTTTCATGAATCGAAGTGGGAAGTGCATCCAGGATTAATAAAGATGTACTAAGGCCTTTGTAGGTATTATTGGGTTCTGGGAATAAAGAATGAGAATGTGGATTTTTTTTGTATGATGTTCTACCTTTCAGTTGGTGAAGGCCTAACATTATCATCCTGGTAAATTTTGGTAGAAATTACAATGGAAAAAATAATGATGGAATTTTTAGTTTATAGTTTTTGGACACCTGAGAAGAATGGTTTGGCCTTGCTGTTTCTGGACTTACTAACAAAAGAATCTCATTTCCTTCAAGTCCAGGAGATTTCTAGGGTGGACTAGTTGGGTGATTTATATGATTGAAATATATTGAGATTTCATGAGGTGTCATGGACTATAGTTATTGATCAAGATCAGTGTTTCACCTTACACATCTGGTAGGGATTATAGAAATATATTGGAACCATATTGTTTTTAGTATAGAATATCACCCACAGACTAAGGTGTAGTCAGAATCCACAATCCATTTATTTGATGTCATGTTGAGAGCATGTGTTAAAGATTTTAGTGGTTTCTGGGAAAGGCACAAGTCTATTGTTGATTTTTCCTACAACAATATTTATCAGGCTACAACGCAAATGGATGCATTTGTTTCTCTCTATGAGAGACCCAGTAGATGTTTTTTGTCTTGGTTATAAGTAGAGGAGTCAGATTTTTTAGGAACAAGTCTCATGTAGGATACTTTAGAGAATGTTTAATCGATTAGAAAATGTATCAAAATGGCATGGATTAGGAAGAATACATATGAATATTGGGATTGTAGAACTCTTGGGTTCCGGGTGAGTGATAGTGTGTTTCTTCGAGTGTCACCATGGTTGGGTCACCATCGAATTTAGAAGCATGGAATATTTGTGTCTTGTTATGTAGCGCCATTGGAGGTTGTGGAGTGGATCAGACCGACGACTTTAGAATTATCTCTTCCACAATGGTATAGTGGCATGAAAAATGTTTCCCATGTTTTATAGCTTTGATAGTATCACCCTAATATATCTCATCTGATAAAGGTATATGATGTTGACCTTCGGCCTAATGCATCCTCTGTGGTGAATCCAATTCGTATTATGGATCGAAGAGAAAACGTATTGCGAGTAGAGGTTTTACCTTGGGTTTCTGTTCAATGGAATCATGTTAACATTCCGGAAGAAACTTTTGAGTGAGAATATGATATGTGGTTCTAGTGGCCCAATCATTTTTCTTCGGAAGATCAATGATTCTCAGGAAGAGTGGCTCGAGGCTGACCCGTCTATTGGTGGGATGGTTATAATATATATGATTTCTCTCAATGTATGTTTTTGTATATGTCCCTGTTTAATTCCCTTCTTTTTGTTAAATAAGTGTTTCCAATGATCACATGGAGGCTTGGGAGGTGTTTTTGGGGGTTTGGGACTTGAAATAGGGGGAGAAATGTGTTTTTTGTCAATGTTTCATGGTTGTGCATTGTTAGTGAAAAAATGTGTATTTCCCAGGTAACCATGTGAGGGGGTTGTTTTTAGATAGTATCACTTAAACAGTTTACACACAGTTTAGAACTCTATATAGAAAAACCATGCAACCCATTATTTTTTAGAGTATTTAAAAAATGATATTATTGAGTTTTTTATACCTACTCAGGATTTCTCCCCCATCTTCCTCCTTAAACCCAAGTGTGGATTCATGATTTCCATGACATTCCAAGGGTTCTCCTACATAAATTATAGCCCATTTGGAGTGCCATGAGTTAGTGATTGAAAATATGGGTATGTCTAACCCCCTCATAGATTATCTACTTTGTTTATGGTCTCTATCTCTTCACCATCTCCATCCAATTCTCTAAATAACACTTTTCCAATGATATCTAAATTGAGGCTTCAAAGTTTCATTGAATCTAGATATAAGAATTTTATTAGGACTTTGTTATCTAATGGATTCAAGGTATGTGGTCTATAAGTTATATCCCATATTGTATATTTTGATTTTTCATTTAGGGTTTTATTGTTGTTCTAATATTGGTATTTTCTATGTGGCATTGGAATATGTGGTAAATTGAGTGTCTAAATAACAAAATGAACCCCTCATAATCCCCTTGGGATGCATGGAGGATGTCGTGACTATTTTTAGGGGAACCCATGGGGTGCACCAGCACTTCCAATTGGGATAACAGAAATATAAGGTTTGAAGTTGACCCTTGTTGATGTACAACATAGACAATTTGTTAATTGTTTTATGTAATGAGTTGGGATGGATTTTTGTTATTTGTGTCTGACATCGTTAAAGGATAATGGATTTTTTGGCATGAAAATGGGTTTAATGGGATTAATGGGAATCATATATGGAATTATGATTTTACATCAATATACTTAGTGATATAAGAATAGAGAATTGGAATTGGAATTAAATGGTTATGCGTCATAAATGATTAATATGTTAATCTACAGTGGAATAATGTTAAATTCCAATTTATTAATTTTTTTGTAACATTTATATTGATATTGGTGATTCATAGTTGTAATGTGGATACTTTTCGATTATGATAAGTAAGAATTTGCACATGGATTTTTAGAATTGGGTAGAGACACAAGGTTCTGCGCCCACAGGTCGAGTTGAACTGAGGCTCTATGGTCCTCCCTCTAATGGAACGTGTGAGGGAAGGGGTGGAGTTCTATTAAATTAATGACTACATTCCCCCAAGACAAAGGTTTCTAAGTGAGGATAACATGGTTGTTGTGATGTGATTCCTAATGTGATAGGACTGGATGTATTCACATATATCATTGGAATGTTGATCATTCTGATTATATTGAACACATGATGATTTGTGACCAAAACCATGATATTCTTATGTAGGGAATCTGGATTTTAGCGTAGTATGACATTAAAGAACATAATCTACAACTGATTATTGATTTTTTTTCATTTATATGCCATTATTTATCAGTTGATGCAATATATACCTTGACTTGATATTTTTTAGACACTGTTAGAGGTGGCCTACAGAGATGTACACACAACCTGCTCAGACCGCCGTTGAGTACCTGAACTGATTTCATGTTTTCAGGTTAAGAATGAAGCAAGGGCCTTTTGTATGCATAGTGAGTCGGGTTCGGTATAAGCACGAATGAGGTTCGAGAATTAGAGGAAGGTCTATATTGGGGATTCAGCTGTTTGTCTTTCATTTTGGGTTTTTGTTCACATGGAAATATAGCATGACATGATATATTTACTATTTCATTTAGATTGTATTCCATTCGGGATATGTTTGACTATGCATGTTATTTGTTGTTCCCCATTATTTTCACTATTTACATGGTGTTCGGCTATGACTTATTCTATTGAAGAGGGTATAGTCTCCCATGTGACCAATTAGACTCTCGTTTCTAGTCAATAACCTATAGCTTATGAGGGGAGCACATAAGGTCATGTGATGACCCTGCTCGAGGCACATATTTCGTGGAACTCGGTTTGAGGACGTTAAAACCAGCATGGGTTGATGATTTTTTAACAAATTTAAAAAAATGGGAAAACAAATAACTATTTTAGTTTTATAGAAAATTGAAATAATTAATTGGATGCTTGAGGTTTTCTTTAAAAAGATATTTATATCATTTAATGGTGAAAAAGATAATTGGAATTAAAATATATAGTTTCTGAATTCTATATTTTGACATTGTGACCACATATGAAAAAAGGTCTGATTAGCGGGAATTGGTAATATCTCATTAATAATATATAAAAGGGTTGATAATAACAGGAATTTAAAAAAATTTCACCATATTAAATTTTTTTTAAAGGATTTTATATCTATAAAATACAAAAGAGGATATGAAATGACATAATTAAAAATTATTATTTAGTTATAGTAATGGGTTCTGAAAAACAAAAAAATTAGGAAAAACGGGTGTTCCATATTCAATAAGGGATCAAAATCAAATTATTACGATGAAAATTGAACTATTATAGAAAAAACATTAATTAATAATTATTTTATGGGAAATATAGTCTCAAATAAGAAATTATAAAGAGATATTGAAACCATAAATTTCTCTTAAAGTAACCTCCGGTGGAAATTTTTGAAATCCATTTATAAAGAATTAATAGGTTATATAAGGGGCTTATGTACAACTAATATAGAGTTTATAAAATATTTTTTAAATAAATTTGGAAAATTAAATATTTTTAGATGGTGAATGAAATGGTAAAGAGTGGTTTTTATATATCCTAAGTTATTAGAGATTGAAATACAGCTTATTTTTCATTTTGTGGAAATGACAATGAATAATGTTTATTATATTGAATTTTAGAGGTTTATTTTTAATAAAAGGATACTCAGTTTTCATTAATACAAATAAAGAATAACAATTCCTAATATTATATTTGAATCAAATGAATTTTATAAAATTAGTTTTTAATTAGATGAAAATAAAAAATATTCTTCCAAATATCAAATATGGGTTATAAAATCATGAAGTTAATTTTAAATTAATTAATTTAGTTTATAAAAAAAATTATATTATATATATTATTCAGTAAATTTCTATTTAATATTTATATTAGGATGATGTGATAAAAAACGAAAAAATTCATAAAAAAAATTGTTAATCATTAAAAAAACATTGTAAGGAAAATAATGAAAATTCACCTCAAATTAAATTTGATGTGAAAATTGGAAAAGAATAGGCTGTTTAATCAAATTAAAATTCTAAAACATAGACATTTAGCATTTATATAAAATAATATATTACATGGAAACTACTTTATCTTAAATAAAGACTACTTTATTTTCTATTATGAATATTGTTTTTCTTTTTATTATAATTTATTTATATTATTTTTAATAATTAAACACTTAAACATGGTAAACATTGACAATTCATAAAATGAAACATTTCATTAATAGTAATTTACATTTCATATACATTAAATTGAAACTATTTCAGGAATGCCCATATTTATACAATATGATTACACTGTGGTATTAATTATGCATATTGCTTTTTAAAAACTATATATTTAGAAATTAATAATGAATTTATTATAATTCGATACTATAAATATGAGAAATTATATTTTCGACTAAATGAAATAAATACTTCATAAACTTATTTCTATTTTAAAATTTTTAATTTAATATTTTTGAGTGATAATTTTAACATAATATATATATATATATAAACAAAAATAATTTATAAATTAATTTACTATTATATAAATCAAAAATAGTTGATAAAATAATTTTTAGTGTAAAATTAACATTTTTACATTTATTTAATCACATTTTTTTCACACAAAAATTACATATCATATGAGTTTTAATGGATCTATGTTATAATTTAGTATAAAGGATTAACCAGTACAATAATTTTTATAAAAACAATTTTCAAGGAATGAACAATACATTATATTTTCATGTAATAGTAAAATAGTTATGTAATGTAAATTAGTTATCGTGAAGAATATTGTGTGTAATAAAATCATTGAAAATAATAGAGATTTTATAAAAAGTGTTTATTAAAAAAATCCATTCCAACAATTTTCAATACCTAAAGTAATATTTCCAAAAAAGTCATGTATTTGAAAAAAATAGGTGATAAATATGTATATAAATTAATTGTCAATATAATATTAAAAAAATGAATGAAATTTATTTATCCTTAACGTGATTTATTTAAATTTTTCAATTATCAATATATTAATTGGAAATCCGGGTTGTTAAACACTACCCCCATAAAACATTGTGTCATCAACATTCCAATCATTAATAAAATTATATTATGGTTTTATCCAATTTTTAAAGACTATAATATTATTTCGTAATGATAACATAATAATTACCTCAAATAAATAAATAATATTCCTTATCATAAATATATAATAAATGTAAATTCTACTATCTCATACAAGTTATATATAACCTATTACATTAGATATAATGATTATAAATATAATCAAATAAGCATAAAATTCAACAATTTTAATTTAAAAAAGTTCCCAAACATTAATCCAGTATCCACTAAAGAACCCCCAGATCCACATTTCTAGATTCAGTGAAAATCATAAAATGTTTTCATGCATAATGAGAACTAAAAAACAACACAAGAAAAACATTTCTATGTATATGTGATTTATATACATATTAAATCATAAAGATATATAATTTATTCAATCCCTCATTATATTCCACATATAATCTGAGGGAAACTATTTTTCACCTAGGATAACAATGGTAAATGAGGAATCATGTTGTTGTAGTGAGGTAAAATTCCTTGTAAATGTTAAGATGAAATAAATAATATATAGCGATCTAAAATTTGATCATAATATGGTGAGATAAATTATAAGGGGGAATGGATTGAATATAAAAATTAGATCATGCATTAAAAATAAATTAATATGAGGAACCAGAGAATAATAATCATTCATGTAATAAAAATTTTGTGGGATACCATTATAGTAAGTAATAATTATATATAATCAATCATAAAAACATGGCATAAGATACATTGTTCAATAACGTTGTGGTAATAATAAGATATATATCAATTTGAAAAAAAAATATAATTCATCATACAAATAAGTCATGATATTAAAAAAATAAACATAGCACAAGGATCACTCCCATTAAATTATAAATATAGTCTGATCCTCTATGAAAATTATTTAAACTCATCGACTAAGGATCTACTCTAATACATCATAAATTCAAGCCATGTATCATCAACAAGGAATCATAATCATAGGACTATGATTATAACCATGATTTCATAAACATTGGACAACGCTCACTACCATGAATTCATAATCATTTTCCATCCCACACCACCAATTCATCCTACTCATTGTCCAATACACACCACCAGGGTGTTATAACAATTTCTAAAAAAATATGGTATTAATAAATTTTTTAGGGGGTTGGAAAACATCTACAACATTCTTGTTCATAAAATATCACCCATATGTTTGAAAAATGAATATGAAAAGAATTAAAAACTAATTAAAAAATCTATGATAAAACTATGGTAATAAAATGGCCATCCAAATAAATTATGTTTCTATCGATATAGTTACCCTTCATTCAAGAAAAAAATGTTTAGAGTATTCAAATCATATAAAATAATTAATATATGGAAAACTCATTAATATTACTTGTTAATAAGATCAATATATATATGTGTGTGTGTGTGTGTATTCGTGTGTATTAACATATTTTTAATAAAATTATATAGAGGATTTTCATGATAGGACACTATACACCAAGGCACATTTCATCCTAGAGGTATGTTGAGTGTTCCACCCCATGTCGACCTTAAAAACGAAAGGGTTCAATGACTAAAATCAGGTAAGCATATCACACATCATGGGAGTACATATACAATATCAACGTTGAATAATAACTTAAGTCCAATACCTAAGATAAAAAGTACCACAATTTTTATATAAGTATATAAACTACTAAAATATATATAGTACAGAAATTCGATATCAATTACAAGAGAATTTCCACATAAAAAATATAAATGGAATTATAAATTTGAGAAGAATTTTAATTTCACTACAAAAATACACTAGAATTTTCAGAATCTTTTTTCGTACTACTGATCAACCACTATTTTAAATAGTCATTACCACTATTATGAATCAATAGTCTTTATCAGTCATCCAAATGAATCTCACAGTGTCACATCCAACCAATAGACAATTTCTCTAAGAAAGTAGTGACTATATATAAACAATGCATCATATTCGAAATAACAACCCATGGGGGCCCATATCGAATGGATGGTTGAGTGTAACGTACATTGTATAATTTCATACAATAAAAAAGAAACAAAAATAAAAAATTCCAATCAATCTCATCTTTTGGATAGAATCATTGATAATAATAAAGAACTATTGAAATATTCAAAATAAATTGAATTCATATATATTCAAGTATAGAAAATAAATATCCATTGTAATATCTGAAATTTTTTATCTTACAGAACAAGTTATTCTCAATGAACGAAAAAAATCATAAAGCCTAAATTCAACATCCCAATTAAACATCATATCATGAAGTCTGCCAAGGGGGTTTCTGTTAAGTCATAACTCTATAATTATTCAATCTTATTCTCCATTATTTTACAATACGACCATAATATATTATGAGAACGTAAATGCTTCTCGAAATATAAAAATTGTTCTAGGGAGTAATGCACATTATTTTCCATCATCACCATGTTGACATTCTCAAATTATATAGGGGAACTCATTATATTCCCCCAAAAAGGGGTTGTTGAATTCCTTTATAACCCCCATTCTCCTATACACCCATTTCTGGAATCACATAAAAACACAAAATCAAAAATAAAAGTAATGTGTCTTGTTGAATAGAACACTAAAGACACGTGTATAAAAATAGTTGAATGTATCATATTTAGGATTAGTGTAGAACATTATCGATGAAATATTTTAACACGACCGTTGAATGATTTGATCCTTATGAATGATACTTGTAGTAATCTATTTGAATCAACAATGTCTACATTAATCACATCACAACCCATATCAGTAATGATTCCATAAAGAATTAAGTTCTACCCTCTAATGTCAAAGAGTATTACAATTTTATGTTCATTGCGGAATAACATAGAACATGTTGTACTCAGAATCACAAATCATATTATATAGTATGATGATATAAAAATACAGAAAGGATAGAAAAGTATAAAATATTTAACCAAGGTTATACAGTTTTTAGTATATTTATGGAACCTTTGTCATGTACTAGACTTCACAAGGTAGGTGAGGTCCACTACATGGTGTTTATAGTTTGTTAAAAACATGAGGGATCCGTGGGTAACATCACATGTACGTCCATAGAAATTTTCTTATAAGGGATGAGATACACAATATGTCTTGGAGGGTGCATAATGTGTAGACTCAATAATCCCACTAATAATTATATTTTAAGGTTGTTTAATTATGTATGTGGAGGTATAAATGGTGTATGGTCTTAACATATAATGTTATTATAGCCAAACAACCACTATGGTGTGTACTCTACATGCACAAAATTAAGATATACTCTCTGAAATTTGTTGTTCTTACTGAGTACATAAACTATTTCACCATTAAGTAATTTTAAAATTAATTCATTACAAAAATAGGGGTATACTATGTGTTCTCTTTTGGACTATACATTTTGTGTCATCTCTTTGAGCTAAAATTATACAATTCATTTAGAATTGAATCACCATCGTTGTTCCTACCTCTAACAAAGACTAAAAATCATCCAAATTAATTATCTAATGATTTATTTCATTTAATGGTTGATTTTTGTTTATAAATTAAAATAAATGTTTATAAGGGTGTTCGTACAAACTACCAATTACTATGTATGTTGTTTTCTATCGAAAACTACACCAATACACCTCCACAAATCCATTTTTGTTGTTGTTCTTTCTATAATCCATTATATTCATTATCAAATGAAAATAAATCTATATAAATCATAGATTTAGACTATATATTGATCAATAATAATATCAATTTAACCAATGGCTATAGAGAATACCAATTTTGAATGCACGAAGAATGAGTAAGGGATAACAAAGTAAAATCATGTGTAAAAAATTAGAACTTCTATTCTAAATCCTAGAAAAAAAATGATTTTTAAAATAAATTTGTAGTGAAAAATAATTCATGATATAGAATAAAAATAATTGATTATAAATAGTAAAATTTAAGGGGACATTCATTGTGAATAATGAGAGTATTTTTATAAATTATATAGGATCTAAATATGAAATTGGAGAAATAAAAGGACACCAAATTCCTACCTCTTCTGATATTTACCCTGTCTTCGAACCATAATTTATGGGAACATTTCTTTCACGAGAAAAAAATTAATTAAATAAAAATTAATTAATTTCATTTAATCATGAACTATTGGAATGTAATATTAAAGAATATAGATAGGATAAATAGTAGTATCACCCCTTTAGTAAATTATATATTCCAAACAGAACTATGATTTTATATTTTCAATCACAGATTACATTCAAAAAAATTAATAATATATTATCTTGAGATGAATAAATCTCTATTTCAACATTATTAAGATAATTATTAAATTTCATTTCAATTGAATATTTTCACAAAATTCAACCAGTGGGTATAAACTAAACAGTACAATAAACATAACTATTATAATATTATCATGAGGTATCCTATGCGGATAAATTGATTTTTTCCATATTGGGTGGTCTTGGGAGCCTATAACTCAAAATTAATCTATAACTAAAATAGGAAAAACATCGGTGGAAATATTCCCCAAATATTAAATCCTTTTATCCATAAAAATGAAGTAATATATCTTTCACAACTAACGATTATCATAAAACAACAACATATTGATGACAGCAAACACTTACATGACCTTCCATCACTATAAAAGATATGAACTGTAAAAAACCTAGAAAAAATGAACCTATATATGGAATATCTTCTATAATTATGAGGATTATCAGATCCATCTCAATTATAATAAAGTCCTTTATGAAAAAAAAATGTATACTATATAAAATTAATTATAAGGCTCAACACCCAAATCTTTTTCATTATTGAAGTTTTTTAATAGAAAAACGTATCTACACTACACTTAAACATTAATAAGTTCACTCAAATCACATAATCACTCCTAATGTGTTTCATGGATGTATTCTCCTAAATAACAATTCATGTTCTTCTAAAGTCTAATTCCCATAATGTGTAGGTACCATAGCTTCTATATCTTCATATAAAAGAAACATGTTCCTTCTTTTCAAAATGATTAAAATCATTAATGGTAATTTGATATATGTATCTCAATATCCAATATGATCTCACCCACTACCAATGATATCCTACATATACAAATATCACAATTTTATGAAAATCTAGCTAGGAGAACATGAAGAACAACACCCACATCGTCAAACTGATCAAAACATCCCCATATTCAATTAGGTTCCCAAAACTCAAAAATACACTGTATATGGTCGTAACTTTTCATATTACCCTTCTTTATGTTCTCCAGACCCTATGACAATAATTACAAAAACTCAACCAACCAATTACAAAAATATCTTGAGAATGATTTATCATCTACCACTTAATATGAGTTCCAATATAATAGGTACATAAAAAATTATTAATTGGACATTAAAACATGGGAAATGCAATCTATAGGGGTGGTCTTTGTTCAATATTTACATCCAAATATTTAAAATGGATACGAACTAAATACCACTATTGACTTAATAATTTGGAAATATGACTATTTAATTTAAAACTCCTGTAATATATTTCCTTCAAACAATTACTATAAAATAAACACATAGTCATCCTCACTATCGTGGGAAATCATACACAATGGAATATTATGGGTCCACCACCATCCTACATGAAATCTATTTCGTCATATACCTCTTACATCATACCAAAAATATGTATTATACTAAAATCATCAAAAACCAAACCACCATATCCCAATTGTGATCTCATCATTTTTCATAACATCAACCTGTATAAGGATAACCACTAGTATATGATTCTTTAAATCGTATTATGAGTGGTTACTACAAGATTTATACTCTAATGATAAGTCTAGGAGAATTACTTGAAATCATAATAATATCATCCATGAAATTCTGTAATGAATATTTTTATCCATCATGCCTCATATACACCAAACGAGTTCTAATTATTTTACTGAATAATAATAGAACTACATCCCATGTATTAAATTTTGTTCATGCACTTTTCTCCCATCAATGTTCATCTATATTCCACCCTATTAATTAATTATTCATTTTTTCATCGTTTCAGGAATATAGTTCCCATTTATTAAAATAATTTCAAAATACATGTATACTATATAATTGGTTGTTAACTATTACTTTATGATGTATGGAAATACTCACCCAAACTATGAAAATAATTTTAATTTCATAGGGGTGGTTCATTCTTATTTTACTCAAATATTTATTACTGTGTATTAATAATATTATTAACCAATCCATATAATGGATGATACCATTGGATTCCATAAACATTATAAAGGAGCCTTTGGAAAAACCTATTCCTCCACAATTTTAAAATCTCTATACTATAAGATTTGAATGAAATAGAGATACCTTCAGTTTAAACATGACATTTTATATGAGTATGTATTATAATCCCACTTCAATTTTTGAAACCTAATATGAATAAAAAACTATCTATTCTTGCTCGTAGGTCAAAATGTTATGTGGTGTGTCATGAAAATACATCCACATCTCAATAAATATTATTCAATAATCTTTTCCTTAATAATTTAGATAGGATATTTCTAAAATGGATAAATCTTATAGATCCCTTTATAATGGACATGTTCCTAGGTACATAATTGAACATAGAAATTATTTTTGATAGAGGATACAGTATCCGTTAAAAAACACTATCCAAAAAAATTACCTAACTCCAACCATGGTTGTGTAGTCCCATCATGAATTTACAGAAACAAAATGTCCACTAATATCTCACAATTCTATATTGGGATCTCAACTCAATATTTATAATTTATTCAACAAAGTTTTATACAATATTGAAACAAAAGTATTAGAACATCATCATACCTCTATAACCTATGGATTTTTATGTCCTCAAAAATAGAATGAGTATCTTATTATTGGAATGAAAAAATTAAATTCCATCAATGAGTAGTCTTATTCTACTCAGTTGATACTACCATTTACATTATATGAATATCATTCATAATACAAATTGTTAGTGAATGTCCCTAAAATATTGGGGAATTATACCTCTCTAATGTGTCCTGAAAATAATACATCATCACAAAATACCACGAAATGATATCCCCAACAATAGGTATGGGATTTCTATGACCCTATCCATTAACAAAAGTTTTTTATTTTCAGGTATCACCTAAGACATTATATAATAAACTCACAAGGATTAAAACATTTCTATAATAAATTTCACAATAGGATCAATATATATCTAACTATATGACTCATGTGATAACTTTATTATACCTAGAAACTAAAATCATAGAGAAATGTGTAAACTAACAGGTTATCAAAATATTTTTGAGAGTATATATTGGCCAATATACTATTGATGGTATTATGTATATGAAAACTAAACTCAATTCCCTATTATTATCATTATGTTAAATTCCCAAACCAGTCCTCAAATGTCTGTTATCTCCAAACCCATAAATATATCTCAACCTCTTTGACAACACTATGGAATAACTGGGGCCCTTTGGGCCCTGAATATTTTTATTATAAGTCATGTGGGATCCCCCAAACCAACCTCCAATTTAAAATAAACTAGGGAATGGAACAAAGATCTAATATCAATCAATATTGGAGGCTTTAACGAATAATAACATGTAATGAACCCATATCTCCAATTCATTAAAAAAACCTCAAATTCGAGCAATATAAATATTTATATCACATGAATGAGACATCAATTACAATCACTACATTACATAGAATATTATCTATGGAACATCATATCTTAAAATCCACCCAATCTTACATTTATGTGATGCTATAACAAAACTACACACTATGAAAACTCTAGATCAATCTACAAACACAATCATCACTTTTATAAAATTGAACCAACATGATTCATTAAGGATCACAAGGTGGTAGATCCAAAAAATAACCAATATAACCCTATAAGATAAGACTATATTAGAATTGTGAATCTTCTATAGAGATCCAAAATGTAATAGAATCAATAGAAATCATAGGTGAGTGTATGAATACTTAGTGTTATTCCACAAAACTGAATGTGATGACATGAATTCTGTAAGCTAAAAAATAGGTGTAGTAAAGTAACTCGAATGATAAAATGAACAGATCCATATATTTTTGACCATTATAATCATTGGGATGAAAAATGATCTTAGTCATCTTTTATTAAATATATTCTGATGAAATATATTTAGAAATATTATATGTATGGTATACTGAATATCATAAAAATCATAAACTAAATATAACAATAGTACATTTATTCTTAAAGAAAATTTTGGAAGACATAAGAAGACAAAGTTAATTAAACATTGATCTGTAACTATTTATCTACAACAAAACCTGATCCTTGTAATGGATCCCCCCAAATGAAATATTTACATTAGTTGAAGAAGTACTACACATTATTATTCATCATTATTATTTTAATTTTATCCCATACCAAAGGGAAACTCATTCTTTTACCATTAATTTGTCATGTAAATGGTCTTTATAACCCCTGTCATCATAACTACCAATGCATGGAAACTTTAATGCCTCCTAAAACATGAAATGGTGAACTCTTTTGTCATTACAAAAACCACAATGTATGATAGTTCCATGATTTAAATGAAGGAGGAACAAAAATAATGAGATAAGCTTAGAACTAATTTTAAAGATTCATATGACCCTTGAAAGATCTGATCACTATGAATGATCCCCATTATCATCCTTATGTGTATAATATGTTTAAGATCATCACATCACCTCTTGTAACACCAATGATGCCATATAAAACAAATTTCATAACATTAATATTAGATATAATCATATCTCGACATCCAACATGATAAAATTATTTTAATAAACTACACGAAAGAAAAATCCAACACTTGAGAAATTAGATACATATAAAACATTATGATAGAATAGTCAATGGTATGTAATATGGAGGGTCGTGATGTGTAACCCTATAAAGATTTCGTTTCATGCACATTACATCACATTGAATGAATAATTAAACTACATAATGTGAATGACAGAGTAAATAATGTGTTGGTCTAGCAGGGTGCTTAGTGTGTACCTCAACAACCCATGCCGTGTAAGTGATGAAATACATAGCCTATCCCCAGGGGTACATAACATGTAGACTCAACAATCATACTCAATATGTACTACCAAGGATAGAAATTAGTGTATTTACCATTATGCATAACATTCGTTCATGAGAAACATAGAGTGTGTGGAAGAAAGGCTTCATAGGAACATAATTTAACACAACGTGATTATAATAAGTATTTTCCTTTGAAATCTATATTAAATCTGATGTCTTGTAGGCACCAGATCAAATAAATAATATAATTTATTATGGTAAAGTATTAAAATTCATTAAAAAAATTAATACATTACGATAATGGAAAATGAAACACCGTTAATAAAACCGGATGATGAATAAAACCACCAGAAGATTAAAACACACAGATTATGGAATCCTTTTCTTTTTGGTTCACAATTAATATCATTTGTATCATTATAAATATGGAAAGAAGGAAAATTTTTTAAAAATAACAGAAATTTTTTGATTGACTAAAATAAAAAAGTAAAACAATATTTTACTAATATATATACGGATATATTTATAATTACTATGAAATTATATATGTTTTCATTAGTAATACTTCCACTTGGTAATTGGTAATCAAATATTTTGTCATGGGGTATATATGTATCAAATAGGTATATTTATGTTTTCATTAATGAATTAAAAATAATAATATCAAAAATAAAAAAATAATTATAGAATGAATAAAAAATATAAGATAGAATTTGAAATATCGTATTATAATGTGTATTTTTATTCGTTCCATATTATTGTTATTAATATCATCATCATCAATGAAAAATTTATTTTGTATATATATAAAATAAAAAAAATATTTTAACATAAAATTATTGATATTATGTAATGGTTATTATATTATTAAAATATATTAATTTTGTATGATTAAATCCATTTAATAATAAAAGAGGATAATTTGAAAATATTTTTTTTAAATATTGTCTATTTCTGCCTTATTAATTTAAATGTTTCAAATTTATTGTATTATTATTATATAACTATTAAACTTTTAATCATATATATTATATCATATTTATTTATTAATATATATGAAATGCAATGAAGAACACATAATGTTTAAAAATTCATTTTCCAATTACACACACACATATATATATATATATTGTTTCCATTTAAAAACTAAATGTATCATTATTAAAAAAATTAATGAAATTTAATTGAGTAAAAATTCATAAACAAAATTCTTAAATTTGGTATGAAGGTAAATTTATTTTTTAGGTAAAAAAATTTGTTATTGAGGTAAATATTGAGTTTAAATGGTAAACGTAAATTGACATAAAAAATAGTTAAACTATTTTGGAAATACATATAATATAATGAAATTATATCTAAAAATAATTTAGAAATCTTTATTTGAGACAAGTATCAAAACATTTCCAGCATTGAATATATTTTCCTTTTTTAAATTAAAACATTATAAAATATGGAATTAATATTTCTAAAAGTGCCATACACAACTAACATTTAAGATGATCGACCCCCTCCCAATCCACTCTTAGGATTTGATGATATCATTAATACCTACCAAATATTCCTATCTTATAGAATTCTATGAAATTGGGTGGATTATCTTTCAATGAATGAGTCCCAATTCCTTCATTCTAAAGGTACATATTTAGAGAAGGAAACAATTCATTAATGTAAGTACCTAGCCCATCAGCATATTACTAATTAATGTTCTCATAAAAAAATATTAGTAAATAGAATTATATATTGTAATGATTATTTACTAACATTTTAATTCTTAATAAAAATTATATTAATACTAAATAATCGTATATTCTTAAACAAACACTGTTATGACATGTGTTTGTTCAGGTTAGTTCAACCACCAATATTAATGATGCATTAAGAAGTCCATTATTTAAAAAGTGATTGGACAGAAAGAAAATAGTAATAACAATATAATTTTTTTAGATTATTTTATGTTATAGATATGGGTCTGTAATGTTGAACCATTACAATGAAGGATCATAATCAACTCCTTGTTATTGTTAAATTTCAAAAAACATGGTTTTTAATAGAATATATAATCATAAATGTGAACAAAAATTAAATAAAATGAATATTGTGTGACACATATTGTTGAAAAATAATTAATCCACTAACATGAATATTCAAGGAGTTATGAAAATTATATCAATGAATAATTATTGATATCACTATTAAGAAACATATATTAACCAATAAAATTTTCTAATTTCCAATAAAAAATAACAATGAAATATATGACTTATAAATAATCATAAAATAAGTGTACATATGGTAATATTTTTTTGAAATATTTATTATGTTTTCATTTTTTTAATATAAAAGAGGCTGAAGCACATTCATATAAATCTTGAATAAAATTATGTTAGTCTATCTAATGACACCTTAAAGCCATCATTGCCTCATTTTAAATTACTATATAGATAAATTTTTTGATAATTATCACTATAACTAAATATATTTTATTATAATCTATTAATTTATTAGTTTTACATATATAATCATCATTTGACTTCACGTTGGATTAAAATTCAACAGAAAGTCTTCCATTATGTGGAACCAACATTATCTCTTATTTAGTTTGGAAAGTCTCTCCCCAATTTCTATATTCATTATATTGTTTTCTGGAAGTATATATCACTAATTCCTAGATTTAATGTGGAATTATTCCATTAACCTTGATTTTATTTTGAAAATTTTTAAAGGAATAACTTTTAAACATTCCATTTATGGGATATTTTCTATTATCATTTAATTTCATTAATAATTTGAAAAAAGAACCGTCTTTAAAACATCTTCTATGAGACTGAATTTTTCATTCATTTAGATCTATTTCATTTTTTAGTCATCCAATATATTTTTCCTATTTCTACAAAAAAGTAGTCCCATTATTTTACATATTATATTCTTTTAAATTAATGATTATAATGAGTAAAGTATGTTTTATTGTTTTTCCCTTTAAATATTATAATGATATAAAAAATTCAGTTTTCCGCCTATTTCAACACCCCTTAAATTTAATATTATTCACTTGTCATATGATTTAATTATAGAAGAAATATATTCATTCTATGTGGCTTATAAAAATTTATTTTTCTAATTTTCATGTAAACCATTTTTTAATGTGTTAATAGATTTAAGAATTTTTTTCGTGTTCATGTTTTAAACATATGCAAAGTTTATTATTTTGAGTTGGTTTTGTCTTTTATATACTTCCAATGACTTAGTTAAATATGTATCCAATGAGTTGAACTATAATGGGAAATAAAAAAATCATAATGGATTTTTCCTACTATGGGATTGGTTTCTCCATTATATCCATTAAATTTTGAAGGTAAAAATTTATATATCCAAGTAGACATGTTATAGATTTTGGAGTAAATAAAATATACAATGGGACTTTTTCAAATATTTTATAATGAAATTATTTTTCATTGTAAACATAAAAATTAATTTTCAATGTTTGCACCACAATCTTATGAATTTCTAGGTTTTAATTTTTCATTATTACAGACACATGTTACCACACTACTATTTCTAATATATAATTTTATACCAAAAGAATTCATCCATGTATATTTAATTTTAATTGATGTTTTTTTTTGATATTATTCACTTATGTTATATCAATTCAACTTGATTATTTTATCATACCAACATTTTACTATTATATACATTAGTATTATATTATTGATTTCACTAATGTTTATCATCATGGATTATCTACAAAAATTGTATTTCATCATTCCATACCATAAGTAGTTATAATTAATATTTCTATTGATAGTAAATTATGGGTATCATATAAGAAAAATAATCATTTGATATATCAATTATGTAATTAAATAATTTGGTTTTTTATATAACACTTAATGAGACTATACATATATGTTATGGGATGTGAATTATTATTAGATATAATGGTTATTAATCTAAATTGATGTATTAATCATATAAGTTAGTGTTTGGTTGTCATAGTTTGTAGTAGAGTGGATTTTATTTTCTAGGTATTAGGATATGATTAAAATGAGTAAGAAACATAAAACAACCAATAATGAATATATATATATGTGTGTGTGTGTTGAAACTAAAATGTTATAGATTGAAATATCTGTGTTATAATAATGTCTTTATTGTGATTTATTTTCATTATTATAAGATTTATTTATATGATTATTATTTCTTGATATTTGAGGTCACCTTTATGGTTTACATCAGTGGTTCAATCCAAGAGTAAGTGAGTTAACGACGAGAGTGATTAGATGTGTAATGAACATCCCAATGAGAAAACAAACAAGATGGGATATGGTGTAAACAAATATCATGTTGATTCTATCCAAACTCTCATAAGACATGAATAAGGAAAAAATAATTACTAACTCCTAAATATTCTAAGTAATAACCCTCCATTTAGTCCATTATAAGTGAATTTTCACCCACCATTTTTTTGTATTCAAATCAATTAACTTTTTTTAATGAATCGACAGTATAGAGAATATATATTTCATTCTTATTGTACATACATCATGAAATGGATTATTTGGCCTCTCATTGTTTTCAAAGTAGTGTGGGTAAATAATAGAATACTTTCAAGAATACAAGTCAAGTGGTTGGAAAAACCTTTTTGTAATATATGGATTTTAAGAAGTTATATTTAAATATTTTTTTTTTCTAAAATATTTAAAATAAAATTGATGGTTAGTTATGTTAGTTTTTGTAATGGTAAACGAAACTGTCAGGACCCAAGAATAAAATTTCAAAATAAATTAAACATATAATTCTTAATTTCAATTATTACTTAAAAGAATAATTACTAATTTTTATTGGAATAAACAAAATTCTACAAAAATAATTAATTATATTGATTTTTGTTAAAACAAAAAAATCCATATGATCTTAAAGTAGAAATAGAGAATATAAAATACTATTATTCTTATATTTTGGGGATAATACAATAAAAATATACTTTCATGAATACATAAATTATAAATTCCATTGATTAATGATAATTAATCTTCTTATATGATTATTATGTTTGGAGAATAATGGAGGATATTTCAATAAAGTTACATGTAAATTCTGTAATTGTGTAAGAGTATTATATCATGAACATATCTACTCATGGGATATAAAGGGGGAAAACATTGGAATTGATATAAATAACTCAACATAATTTATGTACGATACTATTGTTACGTAAATGTAAAGACTATGGACATTACTCTTATTAGTGAACTAATGTAGGGGTTACTGAGAAAAAATTATGTATAAAACACCCAAAACATAGGGAGAAAGGGGAACCCTATTTCACATAACTATTGAATTATGTCACTCAAAAAGGTAGTGAATGTTTTACTTATCATCCACCAAAAAAGATAAAAATACATATTTGATTCTATTGTTACGTACTCCATTAAATGTATAAAATTTTCGAAAATCACTAAATTGTCACCCCAATGGATATATATTGAATTATTAGTGAAAACTTTTACTGGTGTGATGATTACAGAAAATTTCTACATAATTATTCTAAAATAAAATTATAGGAATGTTTTCCCTGATAATATTATTTGTCTCCCTATAGTCAAATTTGAAGTGATTATAGGTATATAATGGATCACACAACATAGATCCCATATCAATTTATAAGATAAGGAAATAATATTTAATATAAAAATTCAACCCATAATGATATATGGAGATGAGGTTGACTATAAACATTCTATAAATGGTATTTCACTTATTCATGTCATGTTACATAATAATGATGGACATTTAGCTAAAATATACGATAAAGTATATAGGAGATTTTCCAAAAGTGTCTGAATATGTCATTTTATTTTTAGAAGAGGTTTCTAGTCTCCCTTAGATCATGAGGTTGAGTTTTCTTTATAAAACATATCTACTGTTTTCAAATATTAAAGACTCTTTATATAATATACATGATTGTATTAAAAAAAATTTATATGTTACATTATGAAAATTTTGGGAAGTGTTTTATATGATGAAGTGTATGAATATGGGTTGAAATAGGACACTATATTAAAAATAAATAAGGATCAAGGTATATAAACATTGATTATCTGGGAATTAACAAGATCATGATCAATAAAAATAATTATCTATAATATATTGGTGAATTTAGTGATAATATATTAGAGGAAAAATAAATCTCAAAGACTGAGCCATGATCTAAATATCATCAATTGATAGTGTAATGTGAGGATATACTCAATACATCCACATATAAAAGTTAAAAAAACAATGAATTAATTTTTTTAAAATATAGATATAAAAATGGTCCCATTATATTGACCGATATGATGAATATATACAATATATATTACATTGGTAAATTTTTTGTAGTCATTATAAATGTGTTATTTATATATTCCATGAGAATGTAAGAGTGTTGTGATCATTTATAGACTGTCCAAAAGGAATTAATAACGCATAAATTATAAAAATGTAGAATATGTAAATTTTTGACACAGAACATATCATTCATGGTTAGTAAACACATAATAATGGTATATTTTTGGATAATTTAATGATAATAATAAATATGTATTTCCTAGGCCAATAAAATTATCATTTCTCAATTCTATTCTTGAGATAATTGATATTATCAACTGAAATTGTCATTGTTCATTGAATTAAATGATTATAAAAATTCATAAAGTGTTTGATGCATAAATTTAGGTGGTTTATACCAGAATTGATTAAATCTATTTATAATCATTTTAAGGGTCTATAAAATTTCATAACTGATGTGTTGTATCCTTATAAAAAGGTTATAAGAAATGTGGGGTATCATGGAAGGAAGTAGAGATAGATAATCATGATGCTACACTCAGAAGATAGAACTACCTAGCTAATATCATGTGGACTAATGTAAATAATTAATGAAATCCATCAAATTTGTATTAGAGGAGAATCAACTAGATAAATATTATGATATAATACAATGTAACCTCCATGATTTCATTGTCCAGCTAGTGGACATGTAGAAGACAACCCTTGGTAGCAGATTTATAGGTTCATATTCCCTAAACACCACCATCATGTCGGTGGATTCTACTAGATACTTAGTGGAATTATTCAATCTATTATGATAAAAACATTTGTGGTGTTAAAAGTTCAATTAATATGTACATACTCAATATAATAACCCATTATGAATTTTGGAATATTACAGAAGGTATAAGACCTATAAATAGAGTCTATAAGGTCCATTGAAATGTTCATTATTATCTAATATCTATGTCCAATGTTCAATGATTATCTATTGATCTCAAATCCCTATTTTTATATATTTTATTTCTCCTTTCAAGTATGTGTGAAATTTTTTAATAATCATTCACATTTTCTTTTTTCTATTTTCTCCTATTGATTCTTAATTTTCTTTTATAGAGTCTTGAGTAATCTAGAAATGTTATTTTTGCTAAGAAAACTAAATATAAATATACTTTATAATATATTTTCTTATCACTACCATTAAAGTGAGAGAAATTGGTTTTCTTATAATTTAGTCAATAAGGGAATGAATTATTTTTATTGAAGTTTCTATATTTCTTATTAAAAAACAATTTTTTATTGTATATTTGGATTCTTCCAATATCTTAAAAATAACAGGTTGGTTTTGGTGTCTTGGATACCAACAATTTAAATATACTAATACAATAAATCATCATGCAGTTAGTTTGTAGATGTTGGGATTATTTAGATATATTATTGAACATCATCAAAATAAATCCCATTTACATTTCAAAATTTCAATTATATAATAAATTCATTTAATAAATTATTCAAATTATTTAATACATAAATTAATTAACACTCACCTAATTTACTTTACATATGACTCACATAACCATTTTTAATTATAATATGACATTATTCTTATTATTTTATTCTTATATAAGAGTGATTTCCTCATTTATGAGTTTATCTGAAGAATAAATTTATTTTCATAAATATTGAAAATATTTTTTTTAATTGGATTGGTTTCTATTAACTTTTATAGGAAAATTTACACCCAAACATTATTTTTTCACTCAACTCGGAACTATATTGGGTAAAAAATGAATTTTTAATTTGATTAAATATTTTTTTTAAACTATTTCAATGAATATTTTAATTCAAAAAATGAATTAACCACTTTTCTGAAAAAAAAAAATAAAAAAATAGGTTTTTAACCCTCCCATGTTTTCCCCGAAGTAAAATACACTGTCTTTTGCTCTAATAGTTATTTTCCCATTTATTTTTATTGGAGAACTAAATTTCTAGTTTTATTAAATATGGATATATTGTTTATCGAACTATAAGATGAGTATATACTCAAAAAACTAATAAAAAAAGATAAATAAATCATTTAATCTATGTAGACTTTTGAATTATATAGTAAATCTATAAATTCTATGCATTTTGATTTGGATAAAAAAATTATTTAATCATATTTTTATAATAAAATTAATCATTAAATTTGTAAATACATAGAAGATAACTGATGAAACAACTCAAAAATTCATAGATACTCATTTAGATATGTTTATAAATTACATTGAAATTTTATCAATTCATCATAGAAAATCTATCACTATTTTATTTACTCAGTTAAATATTATTTTAATCTGTGAAATTACCTTGGTTGCTCGATTTCTGTCAAAAACAATATTCACGAGTAAAATTCAAGTATTACCATGTAATTAGGAACCTAAAGTCACAACAATCTATGATGATAATGATATAAAAAACATGGTGGTTGTGGAACTCGTTGGTTTTCACAAGACACATGATATTAATATGAGAAGGCACCCCCAAAAAGCTATAAATATAAAGGAAACTAAAATATATCACTTTAAAATATTTCAATAATGAATCTTCTAAACGTGAGTATTAAACTACTGAAATTTACAATAGGGAAAGAATGTGGATGCAAATTAAAAGAGCTACCCACCATTTCAAAAAGATAAATCAAGACATTAATGTTACTCGTTTCGGTTTTAAAAAGATGGGACACATCAATGCATATTTTTAATTTATCATGAATTTTATAAATAATTAATAATACAGGTGTTATCTAAAGGTCTCAGCATAATGTTTGAGTGAAGATTAAATTTCAATATATTAATCAATAAATTAAATTATATACATAATAGACAATGTAAGGGTATGTTGTGAAATTAATTCCATGTTTTGTAGTTCTCACTATGATATATTTCCACCTCTCCATTAATTTATAAAGATATTATTTCTTACAATACATCATCTTCATGATTGTGTTTGCAAACTAAATTGAAAAATAAATGATCTTCAAAATATTTTGAATAATTTTTGGAAAAAAATATATACATTTAAATGAAAAAATAATAAATGATTTTTAATATTATATTAATAAGAAAATGTTGAATATTTAGAATTTAAAATTATGGATCCCAAAAAAATCAATCTCATTTTAATCATATATGGGAATCATTAAATACAATTTTGAGATATCAATTCATTATTAAAAGTTATAATGCATTTTTATTTTCCATAAAAAAAATTTCAAAAAATGTTATCAAAAAGATTACTTTTGGAAATGGATGTTCTCATAGTAAATTTATTATTTATCAAATAAAATATGGTCTTATTATTTATGAATTAAATTTGAAAAAAAATATATATGAAAGACCAAAAACATTAATCCTCTTTTAATTTATCTAATACAAAAACATGTTCTAAATATGTTTGGATTCTAAAATATCTATAACTTATTACTTATGTGGGACTATGATATGGGTATTAAAAAACATTATTTAATTAAAAATATTATTGAGAAATCTCTTTAGAGGAAAACTATAGAACATAATTTTTATATGTATTGATAGTTATTGAGGAATGTGATTTTTGATCCTTCCTTTATAAATTATTTGAAGACATTGTTAAAGGACATGCACATATATATATGATTCAAAATTTAAAATTACCTTTACATGAATGATTGGATTCCCTAAATATTAAAAAATTAATGATGTTTTAAATTTCAAAGTAATTATTCATTATTAAAATATATTGGACAACTATGTGGTAGTAGATTTTTTGGGAAAAAATCCCTCAAGGTAACTTTGCAGTATTTTTGGGTTGATTGTGTTTATTGACAAAGCAGGTTTTCAAGGATATTTGTCGAGTTCCCAAGAAGTTGTTGACAATCCTTGTTGACAAAGAACGATGACAACGGAAAGGACTATTTGGAGGCGGTACAAAATAGCAGTACAAGGTGGCGCCGTTTCCCAGTGGTTGCCAAATTTTTGGGGTCCAACAATTGGAGTTTGGTGAGAATCGCGAAAATAGGATTTCCATAACGAGCATAATTTAATATGGAAAAGGCATGAATTTCGTGAAGATAGGATTCATGGTTTGGAAATCGAGAAGACTAGAATAATGGAGGTGGTGAGTCTTCGCGATTACGTCAAGCTTCGCGAACGACAGAGGCTGAAGCGCATCGCAGCGGTGAAGGGATTTGCGAGGGAGCTTCGCGGCGAAGGCGCAAAGGAATGTTGACGGTGATTCTTAGCGATTACGTCAAGCTCCACGAAAGGAAAATTGTCGTGGTTCTTCACGATTTGGACAGAATTCCGGCGGAATCTTTGGAGCTTCGCGATTTGAGATGATGTGGCGTTGACTTCGCGCGGAAGGAACGAGGGTCAGTGGAATCACCTATAAATAGAGGTCAACCCCTCGAGAGAAGTAGAGAGATTTTTCAGAGAAGTTCATTCACTCTCTATTTGTGAAGGTGGTTCGCGGAGCCAGTGTGCTTCGCGAAAGAGGAGCTTCGCGGCGGCTATTGTAGCTCCGCAAAACCTGCGAGCTCCACGTTGGATTATTAAGCTTCACGAGGGACGTTGCTTTGCGACATCTTGAGCTTCGCGGTAGTGCATTGCGAAAGTGATTCGTGAAAGTTCTTTGCGAAAAGGCAAGAGCTTCGCGAAGGCTTGTTTGAGCTTCGCGAAATTGGGAGCTTCACGAACTAGGGTGCTTTGCGAAGGTGTTTCCAAAAGGAATTGCCCGGTGTTCAGAGGAAAAGAGGTATTCATCAGTGGATGAAATATGGACATTAACAGAGCATCCATCATCAGTTAAGGATGCGTGCATTCATGAAAATGAAGAGACCTACAGGTCTATAAACTATGAGTGAATCCCTTCTAGAGCAGTGAGCTTAGGGAGAGGAAGAAGGTGATCCTCTCCTCCGGCAGTGAGCCAGAGAGAGAGAAACAGGGAGTGACCCTTGGGAATGCAGTGAGCTGACCCTAAAATTTGTAAAGGCAGTGAGCCTGGGCATATAAGTGATCTAGCCCAAACTTTGTATCCACATCTAGTGAAGAATAGTGGAATTTGGTACGCACGACAACATGTCGGCGTATGCTCCTTGGACGTAGCCCAGTAAGGGTGAACCAAGTAAAAATCGATGTGTCTGCCTGGTTGCTTCCCTCCATTGCATTTTATGCATACAAATTAGGTAAAGATAAAAAGAATTGATCAACACAATCGCATCAGAGAAAACAAATTGACCATTATAATAGAAATGTCAACATCCATTTGGAAGGGAAGAACTTTTGAAAAAGAATATCCATACCATGATTCACCCCCCCCCCCTCTCAGGGTATATTGGCCCCTATTGGCCCCAACAATTGGTATCAGAGGGAAGGTTGCTCTTATCAGATTTGTTTGCTCCGACTTGGTGTAGTCGATCTGTGTGTTTAAAGAATCGGTCTGCTCTTATCTCGGTGAGCCATGGAAAAGTGAAAAACATCCAAGAATAAGCAGAAGTCATGTGGTATTCCTTAGTGTGGAAGTGTGTATGGAAAAAGTGTGATTCATTTAAATGAATCAAAAAGTTTATTGAAGGAAGGTCTGGATGAATCTAATAGGGAAAAGATTGATTCACGCAAGCATGATGCAGGAATGAGTGAAGTACATAAACTTCAAAGTGATATTGAAACAAGTGATGAAGAAGAAGAAAGAATTGAAGGAAGAATAGATATGAAAGCTGAGTTAAAGGCTTCTCTTGAAGAGATAGATGTTTGGAGAGCCAAAAACAAGAAAGATAACAACGTTCTTCACGATGCCAAACTCTATATGCAGCAGTAGGAAGAAGAGAAGTCTGAGTTGATGGATAAAATTGAGGAACTCAGGTTATCAGCACCAGAGAACTCAGAAGAATTTGGTGAGTATGAGCTTAATATTGAAGAACAGAAAATGGAGATTGATGGCTTGAATAGAAAAGTGAAAGATCAAGTCAAGAGCATCAAAGAACATGATATTCCAAGTGATGTTGGAAACACCGAAGAAGTCAAATCTAAAGATATCCGGATCAAAGTATTGGAGATTTAGTTCAACAAGCTAAGAGGATTAAATGAAAGGCTTATTGGTGTGTCAACTAACCTAAAGGAGAAGAATGATTCTCAAGGTGGGGAACTACAAAATCTGGCTAAAATAAAAGGAAAACAAAAGGCTGGTGATTATGAAGAGATTCAAAAGTTAGATGAAGTTAAGAATCTGAAAGCTAGAAATGCTGATCTTGCTACACACCTATCTGAGCTAGTTCAGAAGAATCAAATACTACAACAAGAAAATGCATTTTGTTTTGATTATGTTTCTCAAGAAAAATTTAAAGTAAATGAGAAGAGTGACATGGTGGATAAGCTGACACGTGAATTGGATGATGAGTTGAGTAGAGGGAAGCTTCTCACAGGAGAACTTGATGTCCAACTTGAATCAAGGGATATGAAGATTAAAAATTTGGAAGCAGAGATAGAATCAGTCAAGAAGGAAATTCAAAAGTCTAAATCCAAAGATAAGCCCATGTTGAAGGATGCACTGTACATATTATTTGATTATGCTTCGGCAGGTGATGATCAAATGAAAGCCAAATATGCTACATCAGAAGAGAAGCATGAAAGGATTGTATCATCCAAAAGGCCATCCATGTTGGGAAAATATGGAATTGGATATGATGATCTCACTCCTATGTGTGATAGGAAAAGTGCAGTGAAAATATCTAGAGAAATGAAAAACCTTACAGGTGATGGAGATAGACCTAAAAGGGCTTTTACAGGAAGAAATGATAACATTTTCTATTTCTGCGGGATTCATGGCCACACATCAAGCTTCTGTCCAGATGCTCTGGAATACATTTCAGGCTGTGAAAATATAAACGTTGATAAACCCGAGGATAAGGAGAAGCATCATGAGAAATCAGAGAGAAGAGTCTCTTAGAGGAAAGCATTCATAAGATGCTATTACTGTGGAAGAATGGGACACACAATGAATATGTGTCAGGAAGGTCAAGAGCTCAATGTCAGGGGTAGAACTCATGTTCCATCAACATCTTGGCTAAGAGATGATGAAATGAGGTATGCCTTTAATGTAAGTTGATTCATATGTTCTAATCATGGGCATTTGGAAAGACATTGTAGTATGAAGAAGGCAGGAAAGAAAAAGGAACTCCAAAGGAAATTCTCAACTTCAGTGGTGTATAATGAGAAATCGTACACTGGGAGAGAAAGTGGTATGTTGAAGAATAAGCATAGAGTTCCTGGAGAATCACAGGTAGCTGAACAAAAAGTGTATCAGTCACACTCACAACCGCTCTCTAAGAATGAACAGGGAAAAATTTGGAAGAAAAGGGGAGGAAACACTACAAATGAGAATATGAAGAGTGAAACTTCAATGGAGAACTCACCACTAGTTAAAAAGAGTGTGGTGATTCAGACATCTGATAACAGGCAGATAAATAAAGAATGCGTTGAAAAATTCACAGGTCATGTTCCATAGAGAGGACTGGAAGAAAAAGGAAAATCTCTGCAATGGTGGAAGAAGCAAGGGAAGATAACAAGCAAGGAGATTCCTGCTCAGAGAAATAATCAAGGAAAATGGAATTTTGGAAGAACCTAAATGAAGGAAATGAGTACTAATGGGTCTATACCCCAAGTGATGAGAAATGTCGGGCCCAAAGAATCTACATATCAGAAAAATGATCAGTATGTGGGTAATTAATGCTTAGTCATATGGCCAGAGCAGTTGAAGTTGGCCAGGCCGCTAGAGGAAGAAAGAATAGAGTGTGATGCACTCCAAGATAGAATCAAATGGTTGACCCATCAGGATCAACCACAATCCTCATCTTGAGGATTCCAGAAACAAACCTCTCTCCCTATGATTATAAATGCTATAAACTGATGATTCATGTGTTTCAGGTTCTAGGGAGATACAATCCAAGGGGAAGTGGAATCTAAGGATGCGAAGTGGATATGTGATATTATCTACAGTTTCAATTGATTCAAATCAGGTACTAGAGTTGAAGAAGAAAGGGACCAACAGAGCACAATAGGAAGTGATTGTGTTATTAACTCTATCTCGTGTTTCCTACATCGAGTTCCAACTCAGTAGGATTAGAGATTTGGTTAATGGCTGAATGATGAGTTCTAGATTGGAATAAATCATACAGCTGGAAGATGAGAATAAATGATGCAAGAGAGGAATGACGTTTATGGGTCTAAACAGTGGGTCTAACCCCAGGATGAGTTGCATAACACATAGGGAGAATTCTATATCCCAATCAGATGCATGATCTCAATATGATATGAAGGATAAATGTTTATGCTCAAGAATAATGATTGGTGGAAAATCAGCAACACACAGGTTTTCATGATTATCAGTTGTGTTCTAACCATGTGGTATCAGCTGACTGCTTTCAGGATACCAAGAAGCTGCAAGAGAAAATCAAAGGTGTGTCAACAAAAATATGAGAGAAGATGTTCAAATAAATGACGTCATTGAACAATGACACAGATAAAAGTAGCTGAAATAACTGAATCCACTAAAGAATGAGTCAGTGAAAAATTTCTTGATGAATGTGTTGAGGAAGAAAGAAACACAAGGGAGAGCAGAAGTGGCTGATACTGATTCAGAAGAAGACATTGAAGATGAACAAGAATATTTCAACTTTGTGTCTACAAGGAATCCAAAGAGCTAAGCTGAAATTGTTAGACTGAATATCATTGGTGATCAGTCAGATTCAGTTCAGACAAGAAAAATCTAAAGGTGAAAACTGTGTTCATGCCATGAATGAAGAGCTAGATCAGAATTGAGAAGAATCAGACGTGGAAGATTGTTTCGAGGCCAGCAGACAAGAATGTCATCAGGACTAAATGGGTTTATCACATCAAGATTAATGAAGATGGCACAATGATTCGGAACAAAGCACAACTAGTGTGCAAGGGATACTCCTAGACAGAGGGAATAGATGTTGATGAGATATTTTCACTTGAAAGGCTAGAGACAATCATATTTTTTTGGCCATAGCAGTCCAAAGAAAGTTCAAAGTGTTCCAGATGGATGTCAAATCCGCATTCTTGAATGGGGTTCTGGAAGAAGAGGTGTACATTGAGCAGCCAGATGTTTTTCTCATTCATGAGGATGAGAACAAAGTTTTCAAGCTAAAGAAGGCATTGTATGGGCTGAAACAAGCACCAAGGGCATGGTACTCAAGGCTTGATCAGTACTTGAAGAAGCTTGGTTTCTTGCATGGAGGAGTTGATTACAACCTCTATTTCAGCAATGAATGTAATCAAAGGATGATGGTGCTAGTGTGACACAAGGAAGGAATGGAACATTCATTTCTTAATCTAAATATGTGAAGGAGGTCCTGAGAAGGCTTGGAATGGAAAATTCCAAGGAGATGAAGACTCCGGTTGCTACCCGGATGAAATTATCAAAAGGTGAGGATGACATGGTAGTTAATATCACAGAATACAGGCAAATCATTGGAATTCTGTTGTACTTAACCGCAACATGACCTGATATTGTTTTTTCTACATTCCAAGCAGCGAGATATTAGAGTAATCGCAAGGAATGTCACATTCTCGTAGTGAAAAGAATACTTCGGTATATCAAGGGCATGGTGGACTTTGGCTTGACATAGAACAAAAAATCTCAGACATAGTTATTGGGATATACTGATGCAGACTGGGCCGGTTCAGCGGATGATAGGAAATCAACATCAGGTGGTGCTTTCTATCTTGGTGGATTGTGTATTTCATGGATAAGCAAGAAGCAAGATTGAATTTCATTGATCACCGTGGAAGTTGAGTATATTGCGGTCACTCAAGCAAGCACACAGTTGTTATGGATGAAACAACAGCTTGAAGATATGGGAGTTGAAGTGAAGTCACTGATCGGAATCCATTGCGATAACTCAAGTGCTATAAATCTCAGAAAAAATCTCTTCTATCACTCTAGGACAAATCACATTGAGATAAAGTATCATTTTATCAAGGAGAAAGTTGAGCAGGGGATCGTGAATTTAGAGTATGTGCCTACAGAGCTACAGGTTGCAGACATTCTGGCAAAGTCCTTACCCAAGAAATATTTTGAGAGGCATCGACTGGATCTGGGAGTTCAGTCGACTCCCCACGCTTGAAATAGTATGGCTGTGGGACCCCCCCTCTCCCCGAGGTATGATGTGTTTTTCCCTGTTGTGCTAATATGTGTTCTCTACTATGTTACAGACTACAAAGGAGTGTCCTTTGGGTTCATTGACAAAGGAGGAGAAAATAGTGATTGTAAAAGGGGGAGACAGTGTGGAGATTTGACAAATCATGAATAATACGGGGAGAAGCTGACCAGTGGAGCAGCCAGATAGGGGGAGAAATAAGAAAAGGGGGTATATTAAAATCAGACGATGCTAGAAGTGATCGATCAAAGAATAGATAACATGATAGATGAGGGTCGTGATAAAAGCAGAACAGTGGTGTTGGAATGGAAGAGAAGGTGTCCAGCTTTCACCAATTGGTATCAGTGTGGTTCAACCATTGGTTTCAATTTAAGAATTGGTATCAGGTTGGAATCGACAATTGGGGTTTGACATGAAGTGATTCATTGATGAACTTTTCATACTACTCTTGTTTCTCACGCCGAGCATTGCTCATGTCGGCTTAGAGTACATGTTAAGTGATTCCTTGAATGCTATCATAATCGCAAGAGGCGAATGGTGGTAGCATTTGGAAGAATACTCAGTGAGGTATCAAGTGTAGAAAATCATTCTGAGCAGAGTTGTGAAGAGTTGTCAACAACCCCAAAGGGGGACATTGTTGGGCAAAAATCCCTCAAGGTAACTTTGCAGTATTTTTGGGTTGATTGTGTTTGTTGACAAAGCAGGATTTAATGGATATTTGTCGAGTTCCCAAGAAGTTGTTGACAATCCTTGTTGACAATGAACGATGATAAAGTAACAGACGATCTGGAGGCGGTAAAAAAGAGAAGTACAAGGTGGCGTCTTTTTCTAGTGGATTCCAAATTTTTGGTGTCCAAAAATTGGAGTTTGGTGAGCATCGCGAAAATAGGATTTCCATGAAGAGCATAATTTAATATGGAAAAGGCATGAATTTCGTGAAGATAGGATTCATGGTTTGGAAATCACGATGACCAGAAGAATGGAGGTGGTGAGTCTTGGCGATTACGTCAAGCTTCGCGAACGACAGAGGCTGAAGCGCATCGCGGCGGTGAAGGGCTTTGCAACAGAGCTTCGCGGAGAAGGCGTGAAGGAATGTTGACGGTTATTCTTGGCGATTACGTCAAGCTCCGCGAATGGAAAATTGCCGTGGTGCTTCGCGATTTGGATAGAATTCCATCGGAATCTTTGGAGCTTCGCGATTTGAGATGACGTGGCGTTGACTTCGCGCGGAAGGGACGAGGGTTGGTGGAATCACCTATAAATAGATGCCGACCCCCTCGAGAGAAGTAGAGATATTTTTCAGAGAAGATCATTCGCTCTCGATTTGCGAAGGTGGTTTGCGGAGCCAGTGTGCTTCGCGAAAGAGGAGCTTCGCGGCGGCTATTGTAGCTCCGTGAAACCTATGAGCTCCCCGTTGGATTGTTAAGCTTCGCGAGGGACTTTTCTTTGCAACGGCTTGAGCTTCGTGGTAGTTCTTTGTGAAAGTGCTTCGCGAAAAGGTAGGAGCTTCGCGAAGGCTTGTTTGAGCTTCGCAAAATTGGGAGCTTCGCGAAGTAGGGTGCTTTGCGAAGGTGTTTCCAAAAGGAATTGCCCAGTGTTTAGAGGAAAAGAGGTATTCATCAGTGGATGAAATTTGGAAATTAACAGAGCATCCATCATCAGTTAAGGATGCGTGCATTCATGCTTATGAAGAGACCTACAGGTCTATGAACTGTGAATGAATCCCTTCTAGAGCAGTGAGCTTGGGAAGATGAAGAAGGAGATCCTCTCCACCAGCAGTGATCCAGAGAGAGAGAAACAGGGAGGGACCCTTGGGAAAGTAGTGAGATAACCCTAAAATTTGTAAAGGCAGTGAGCCTAGGCATATAAGTGATCTATCCCAAACATTTTATCCACGTCTAGTGAAGAATAGTGGAATTTGGTACGCACAACAACATGTCAGCGTATGCTCCTTGGACGTAGCCCAGTGAGGGTGAACCAAGTAAAAAATGTTGTGTCTTCCTGGTCGCTTCCCTCCATTGCATTTTACGCATACAAATCAGGTAAAGATAAAAAGAAGTGATCAACACATTCACATCAGAGCAAACAATTTGACCCTTATAATTGAGAGGTCAAGATACATTGGGGCAGGAAGAACTTTTGAAAAAGATTATTCGTACCCTGATTCACCCCCCCTCTCTGGGTATATAGGCCCCTATTGGACCTAACAAGATTCATAATTAATGTTTTTTTAAAAAAATTATAAATTGTTTGATTATAAAGGATGTAATTTAATTGAAAAATCTCAATTTATAAATGTATATATTATGGATTTTAGATCTCGTGTGATTCAACATGATAAATGTTGAATAGAATAACATATTGAATCTTTTATCTTCTATTTATTGTTTGTTTATTGAAAGATATACTCATTTTTCAATACAACCCATAGCTAACAATTATACTATTTATTTCGAAATTATCTTTTAAATATAATATTTTTTTTGAACCTTACCCACATAAAAGAAAAAAAATCATCAATATGACATATAAATAAATTTTCATCTTCAAAATGATTATACCTAACACACCTTGGACATTTTTTACTAAAAATATTGATAACATTGGAGTAAAAATTACACATTTTAAATTATCAATATATTTTATACATTTATATAGGATTTATTCTTATCTCATAAGAACAATTCTTGTAATGTATTTATGATTTTTACATGAAATGTTGAAAATTAAAATGGATACAACCCATTTTACTTTATATGTGACCATAGGCGATAATTTGATAAGAAAGGACTGGATTTTTCTTCTTCTCATTATTATCATCAATCCTACAACAATTCATTAAGACATCAATCAAATACAGTATTCGAATGATAAAATAACACCCTACAAAAAATTTATTGAACTCTCATTAATTAATTTGCAAATCATAAATTATTATAGGTTGACTTAGTCAATAAAAAATGGTGTCTCGTTATAATTTTCCTCATAGAAATCATCTTAAATAAAAGTCCTTATAAATATTGACAATGTAAAATTCCAATTTTTTTAATCTTTAAAGTCTTAAATTGTACATTAATAGTCCTCAATATTATAAATTATCTAGGAATGATGACCCTAATTCTGATAATATAATTTTTATTATATACTCCAACTTATGTAGAGAATTTTATTAGAGGGCCAATACACTATAAGAGTCAATGAAAAAAACTATTATAAACATCCTAAATCACATTAAAAATTTCATGATGATGTTCATAACCCTATTTTGACCATTCCTAAAACATAACATTATAATGTATTGGAAGATTATCTATAATCCATTATTACACCTTTAGTGAAGAGAAATTTTTAATCCCAAAACCATCCTCTTGGGAATTTTATCATATAATTAAAATATGGAACATGTACATTATTTTCACTAGTAGATGATGTTGATCATCAATATTCTATTTCTCATCCTGAATATACATAGTCTCATGACAATATTAAGGATGAAAATTTTCTACATTCAATATAGGACAAGTGAGAACAATTTTAAAGGAACAATTTTTGGACTCTCCTGGGCTGTCCCTATAATAATTATATTAGTAGAACCATATGCAGTTTTTTAATGAAACATAATGAAAAAAGAAGTGTTATTTATTACAAGGAGGACATTATTTCTAATGGTTATAATCAAGAAGATGTTATTGATTATGGTGAAACCATTATGCCAACTTCTTGAGTATAATAAATTGTATTCTTATAGTTATTCAATACTCATTTTGTTTTAAAAAAATCATAAAAATAATTCCAAAAGATCATTTATAAATGATTTTCATAGAAAAATTATTTTCTAGACCAAAAACATAAATTTGAAAATCCTAGTTGTCGAAATTCTATGATATTGTTAACCAATGATCTATATATTTTTAATGAAGATAATCTTGGTTCGTATGAATGTCAATCTATGTTTCTTTTAAAAAATATTTTTAAAAAAGTAAAAATAAAATTCCACCCTTTTCCAAAAATATTTTCCCATGAATTATTATTAGTTAATTTATACCGACGATATTAAATTTTGATCAATTTTTTTCTTATAATGATTTTTTATCTAATGAATAATGAGTCTTTTATGATAACCAAATTTCATCCTTTGTTTTAAAATTTCCCTTAATTAAGATTTTATACTTTCAAACTAATGTAAATACATTACTGATCATCTAAATAACTTTCATTATAAGAAAACTTGAGGTACCATGATTACAACTTGTACATCAACGTTCAATAAATCCATTCAATTAGTCAACAACAAGTTTTATCAGAGTATGATTAGAAGATTACATTATATTAAACCAACCCATTTAGAAACCATATTTAATATATTCCATTTTAATTTTTTCAATCAAATCTAATTTAGTACTATTTAAAATCTCGAAAAAGAATTTTCATTTTTTTAAATGAAACTAAAACCCGTGGATTATTTTATATTAATGAATCCTAATTAAAATATTCTATATTTCAGGTTCTAGTTTTATAGGATGTAAACTAGATGTGAAGTGTAATTTTGGAAATATTGATATATTATAAATGTCCCTCATATTTTGAATTACAAATAAGAAAAACACCATTTCTCTTTCTATAGTCAGAGAAGAATATATATCCATATAGGTTTTCTTCCAATATAAATGGATAAAAGATGATTGCTTATACTTTTTGATAACACATTATTACATCCACGTAATTTTTTTCCACACTTTTCAAATAAATATTTTTAAAAATCATATTCAACACTCTCACCCTAATAATATTGACATAGGAAACCATTTTCTATGAGATCACATTGAATAATGTGACATCGTTCTTGAATTTGTCTTCACTAATCATGAAAATGTTTATATATTATATAATCCTATTTTTTAGTCACTTTAACTCCTTAAAATTTGATTTCGGTATAATAAAACTATTATACTAACATCTAAAACATGGAATTCCTAAAAAATAATTTTAAATTTAAATTTAAATTTTTTTTCCAAAACAGCGTCCAAATAGTAATTTTTTAATAAAAATCATAAATTTGAAAAAAAAATGTTATAATTACACTAGAAGAAAAATATTCTTTCCTATAGATAAATATATAGCTTTGGTTCTTTGAAAATTTCTCTAAGGGATTTACCCCCAATATATATTATTGTTTTTTATCATTTCCTTCATTTTCAATGTTTTTACGTAATTTAATGAAAACATGGATTGGCACTACCGGGGAATTAAAAAGGATTTATTATTATAATATATACTATACCTTAATTATTAAAAAGTTTTTAAAATAGACCATCCTGCCATTTTGAAACACCATATGATTTTATGGAATTTTTTATAATAAATTTAATTTCATTGATATCTTTTGTTATAAAAAACCTCAAATATAATAAATCATGAAAAATTATTAATGTTATTATATTAACATGATTATTATTATGCATCATGTAAAAATTTAATAATTAATTTTAATAAAAATTATTTAGAAATACTTATATTGGATTAACATAAAGAAAACATATGGATAAAAATATACACAATTTTTGGTAAAGTCCTTAAAATTTTTGAAAATTCAATTTTATAAAAAACGTATTTTTATTTAATTATATGAACAATATAAAAATTTATTTTTTCAAACAAATAGAAATTTAATATTATAAAATAAAAATAATTTTACAAAATACAATTCCAAATTATATTAGTTTTGAATTTTGGGATATTTCTAAAATGGTTATATTTTCTATGAATATTAAGGAATATTAGTTCTAATGGAAAACTACATTTTCATTAAAAAAATTATAATTTAAATTATTATGAAAATGAGTTTCATGGTATGTTTCTTTGAGTTATACATAAATTATTTCATTTTATTTCATTGGAGTCATTTTCATTTTGAATGTAGATATAATTTATTTTAATACTTTTGAACATATCCTCTTTGGAAAACCTTTTTTTCCATTTTGTCTAAGGGTTTAATTTTAAATTGAATTTGTCCACTTATATGAATTTTATATAGAAATATGTGTTATATATTTTTAATCATAGTAACATATATTATATAATATGGTCAACAAATATTTTTTCATAATGTATCGTACCAACTATAAAAATAAATTTATGTATTTAAGATTATAATGAGTTTATTATGGGATTAAAATAAATTTTTAATTAGGAAAATGACCATAAGAACTCATCTAGAATTAATATTATTATCTTATTTGGTCTTTAAAGAATCTAATATTAGAAAATGATCAAATTTTTGAGACTTTTTTAAGGTAAAAAATGCGGTTACACTATATTCAATTCAAGAATACCTTGTGTGTCCTATCCCCTACAAAAAATGGAAACCACCTCTCCTCTCCTCATAAAACATTGAAACCCATTTTTATTTCGACAAATTAAAATAAAATTTCTTCTATATATCCATTTAAATTTCTCAATTTATTAGTTCTATTACTAATGCCTCATAGTATTTCATTATGTATAAATATATGTAGGATCTTTGAAGAACATGTAAATTCTTAAACACAATTTTCTGTTTTATTTACTCTTCCACCTCCATAAAATTCTCATATATTAATATGATATAATAAAATTAATATATTCTATAAAATGAAATGTTAATATGTTAATTTTATAACCTATATAAATCTCCACTTTCATAAAATGGACAAAAAAATCATCATTCATGTGTACATTGAACTACTCCCTCATAAACTGATGTCATTAATTTTACATAACACAATTTTTAGGATGTATATAATGATATATTAAAAATATATATAATATATTTTATATTACTATACCTCTACAATAAATATGACATAAAAACATCCATACATTCATTTCTATGGGAATACGATATTGACCCTCATGTGTATAGTAGACTACAACCCCACAAAGATATGTGTTTTATTAATTCATTACATGGAATTTCATAATTACGGGTTGTTGATAAAATGGAAATACCATTCATGTTTAAACATGAACTACAGTCTTCCAGAACGAAGTATATCAATTTCTATATCAAACAATTGTGGATTATTTTATATGAATATATAATTAGTATATATGACAGTTGTATCATGTTTTAAATTATTATGATTAAATAACCATGAACAATTCAATATGAAAAAAATAAAAAATCCAAACATACATGAAAAAATGTGTTTTTACTTGAAACTTGTCATTAACATGTAATTATATATTAATGGGTGATAAATGGGCATATTTAAATCATATATTTTATGATATATATAATTATGATTTTTTAATGTATGAATATATATATTATATTCACTATAATTAACATTTTATCATTTATGAAGGATGTGGAGTCTTATTGTATGTCACACCTGGGGTTTTAAGTTTCAATTAGTCTTAATTCCGGTCGGGTTCTTGGTTATTTTATCAGGAGATGGGAGTGACATGTTTGATATTTTGGGACATTATATAACATATATTTTTGTATATATTTCTAAATGATTTTCCCTTAATAACCCTTCATTTATTATGAATGAAGACTAGTATTGGGTGTCCAGAATTAGCCACACAGTTTTACCGCACGATTTGCTAAATAGTGCGCAAAAACCATTAGTAGTGTCTTGGTCATAAAAAAACATTTTCAGTTGTAATTTATCCCCTTATATCTTAACCCTATCACACCCCTCTCTTCCCTTGTTCAACTATTATATCTATATTAGCCTCTCAATATCCTTCAGGCTCCTTCAGAACCCATTATTGAATCTGTTTTGGGTGGTGTAACTTCGAGATCATTCATGTATGTGAAATCCTCTCTTGTTTCTTCCTTTTCATTTGGGTTTCTTCCTTCCTTCTGTTGGTTATAAAAATTTATCCACTTGGGATTCATACATAGGGTTTAATTTGGTGTTTCTTGGTTTAATATTATGGGTTATGGTTTATTTTCACTCACTTTTGGTGCAGTTGTGTTGCGGTTGAATTTTCGCACAATGATTTTGGGTTTTTGATATGCAAGGTTGGTGGTTCCATCTCTAAAAATTATTTGATGGGTTTTTTTCATGGTTAATTTCATTATAATTTCATTTGAATTACATATTAGGTGATAACGTTTTTATGTATATTAACATGTTTTTTATTTTTAAATATCAAGTTTATATTTAATGGGGTCTATTTTTCATAAAATCCCATTTAGTATTAGATGGTTTTTCTCTATAACTTGTCAATTTAGATTCATAAATTATTAATGGGATTTAAATTATTTTTGGATTTGTGTTAGTGGGTGTTTGTTTCAAATAATCAAGGTTTTTGGAATTATTTTTATCTGTGGTAATGTTCTTCTTCATGGAGTTGTATTATAAGTTATCAAAATGGTTTATATTATAGTATAAGAGGTGATATTCTTGTTGGAAAACTGTTTGGGTTGGAATATTTTTTTTCAAATGGGTCTTTTTTTAGTGTATGTGTTATTTATTTGTACCACATTTGAACTGTCTTATAAAATTGTAAAAACCATTTTTGGAGGCATTGATTATGTCATGAATTTTAAAGATTTATTTTTACGTGGAATTGGGTTTATTTAATGTGAATTCCATCTTGTATCATTTGGAGTTATTTTATGAGTCATGAAATTGATTTATTAAATGGTTTTAGGTATTCCAATATTGTTATGGTATGGTATCATTGGGTATTTGTCCTTAAAAGAATACTTTTTAATGATTTTTTATTTTAAAGACTTGTAACACCTCTTGAAGTTGTTTTATAAAATCTATAATGGGTTTAATGAACTACATTGATGGTGTTAAATATGTTTGGGGACGTTTGGTTTGTGTATGATGTAAAAATGAACTTTTAATCTGAAAAGTGTATTTTATAACAAGTGAAACATTATTGAGCTCAAATGGGAAGCCCTGATATCTTTGTGGGTATAATAGGATAAGTATTATAGTGATCTGGTAGTTTCCTCATCCCTATTTCACATATTTAAATTGATGATGAAAACACTAACTAAACTATAATTACATTTGGGGACAACTAGGCCATTGGTGTATCCAATCCTAGTGGATCGTGCATGATATGGTTATCGGTTATGGTTACTTTTACGCCATGATACAATGTACATAGGTCCCCACATTTAGCTAGTGCATAAGAGTTCTCCAATTACTAGTTCTCATTGGCTAGAGGGTGATTACCATCGGCATACAATTTTTTTGGAAGAATTATATATCTTGTGTGTTTTATTTAAAAGTATAAATTTTCCAAATATTCCCCATTGAAAACTATTTTTATTTAATGTTTCACCCCTTTATAATTGTTATGAGAAATGTATTTTTATGAAAACATGCAATATTTTCATCTAATAATTTTTTTAACATAGAACCATTTTGGTGGAATCCTAGTGGAATTAATTTCACACACAAATTACAATGATGTGTGTAAGTAGAATTAGTATATTTTTTCATAGGTAAGAGTACAGATTTTAGACATGACAGTTCAAGTTGTTTGCTTCCTTCCGTGGTGCGATGTTGTGGAGATGGATTGAGGGAGATGTCCTCATACTATGTGGTGTGTTTTGAGTAAGACATGATTATGTTTTGTAGTTTTGTTACCTCTATGGATTTTTTAAAACTATGTAATTAATTCTGAATTTTGTTAGAGACTTATTTGGTTTAAATTTTATGATTCATCAAATTAAAACTTTTTGGTTGTTTAATTAATATAAACATGGTTAAATCATTCCCAATAATTATTCATGATACCCAAGAACTTGTTCCAGCCCATAAGGATTGGGAAACCCCTTTGGGACTTTATATGTACCGGGTCGGTAACCAGATTGGATGGATACCAGATCCGGTTTGTGATATAATTGTATCAGAGGAGGTTGGAACTTTCTTGGTCAAGATCATTAGGAAAGATTCGGGGTAGATCAGAGTAAGGATTGTCTGAAATAGATGATCTGGTTATGAGAAATGTTCCTAGCCTTAACTCCTCATGTTTGGACATGATTTATTAGAGGCAGTAATGTTCCATATATATATTTAGTCTATCTAGTAGTTCTATGTATTTTAAATGAAATGGTCGTTGGGATAATAGTCTTAGTGAGGTCACAAGGACAATAAAGTCATGTGGATGAAGGGATATTGTCCTAGAACACTCTTTATGATGATTTAATGACTGGTGTATGGCCTATGACATTATGTTTGAGTCACCCACCGGCACTAGGTTCACTCTTTTAAGATGTTTCTAGTGTCTCTTTGACTGTTTGAAATCATATTTAAAGCCGTTTTTTAGAAATTTTGGAGACATTATTTTAAATTAGAAAATGACATTTTTTAAGAAATTGGATATTTTGTGGCATTTTTTCATGTAAAACATGGATGGGTTGGTTTCTATATGGATGGAAAAGTTTTTTTTTATTTTTGGAAATTACTTTTAGAAATAATGAATTGTGTTAAAGTGGGTTTTGAAAGATTGTTTTAAATAGAATTTGATAAACTATTGAAAAGTGTTTTCAAATGGGGAGAAATGTTTTGAAATTAATGTGTAATATTTGATTGTGAGTTTTTATATCAATTTTTGGGACTTTTTTAAATGTTTTTAATATTTGAATTTGGTTTTGGTTTTGTGGTAAGTAGTTTAGATAAAGATAATGTGTGTGTATAATGTTTTGATATTGAAATGATCATTGTTTTGATTTTTATATTAAGTATCATCATGGGTGGCTACATTCATGGGATAAATGGATAGATGGAATGTTAATGGAATGACTTCCTGAGTGTCAGTTTGCATGTGAGGATGGTACCCAGTGTTGCATGGAAACATACATATGTGACGATCTTGTCATACCATTGGTGAATGTGATAACCACCTACCCCCATTTACTTTCAATGAAATATTTTATTTTTCTTAAAATATGAATTTTTGAAATCCTATATTTGTGTGTTGTGTATTATGTGTTTTGGGAATGAGGTATGTTATGACCAGTTGACCATCGTGGTATGGTCATTGGGTTTTCTTGTTAGTAGACTATCAAGTTGGAAGAACCTCTAGTTGATCAATATAAGGATTTCCCTCTTGAGTTTTCAATATTTAGTCTACCCCTTTTATTTTTCAATTAATCTTTGCCTCTTATAGCATGATAGTGTTTGTGGAAGGTTGAAAGAGACCTTAGTCTGTAATGTTTCATGGGTTGTAAAAGGATATGTTTGACACCGTTATGTCTGTAGGTTCTATTCGGATGTGGTGAAGTGAAATTATAGTATGTAAAGGTGAAGGATTATAAAGATGACAATCTTGGATGTAGTCTATAAAATTATTTGGGTATTTATTGGTTTCGAATATGAAAATGATTCATGATACGCCCCCAATGTGGAAAATTGGGTCGTTCAAGGCTGTTATGGATACCTGATGTAATCTTCTACTACTTGGGACATGGATCATGATCTCATTCCTTATAAAGTTTATATTAGTTATTATAGTATGGTTTGGTGGATTCATATTTTTTGGGGTTCTTTTAATGGAAATGGTGGATGTTATGCATCATTTAGTGGTAATCTTCTTAAATGAAATCAGGTTTTATTCAAGAAATTCCTAAAATTTTATGTCCTGAATGAAGGTGTATTCCTTGTCTTGTTTCATATATTGTTTCTTTTTTAGGGTGATGGGAGAAATGTTTTTCCATCATTGAGTCCAATGTAATTTTTAATCTATAATTTCAGAGTAATTTTGTTGTTAGAGTGTTTTGTGTCATCAGGGTTTTGTCTAAGAGGTGATGTGGTAGCTTATTAAAATAGAAGGAGTGGTTTTCATACCGGGTTATTCAACGCATGACTGTGATGTATGTGATTCAATAATCTTATTATATCTAGCTATAGGTCTTGGTGTGAAGATAGCGCATAGTTCGGAATCCCCCAAGGGGTTAAATGATCTTGGTATAATGTCTGTCTCTACTGTGGGAGTCAGAGACAGTTTTATGTTTTGATGGATAAGTTTGATTTCATGTTGTCTTATTAGAAAATGACATGTAGACCCTATCCCCCAGGGTTGTAATCTGTGTCAGTGGGAGAGTACAACCTTTATTACAAGAAAGTAGGGTGGTTTCGTCTTCTCCAAACCGTAGTGCTTCAACCCTTGTGAGTGAAAATCTTATTACGGTTGATCATGTATGAATATCCTTGTAGGATATTTTCTATCTCGTTCTGGGTTTGGCTCATTCGAGGATGGAAATTCCCTTGGGGGTGGTGATCCATAGAGTGTCTCTTCTTGTTGAGTGTTTTCTTGATTAGGCCTCTTGCAGTGTGAGAATATGATATGGGGGAAGCACCCATGTTATCCATGTCATGCTTATTTTTTGGGCCTATGCTAGTAGGTAAATATGGTTGGATCTTATAGTGGGGTGACCCATCAAGGGTCTCATGTAATTTCTCTTAGAATGAGTCTAATTCTTGTCTACCACTTAAGATGGGGGTCCGTTAGGGCCTCCCCCAGTTTGTGTCTTTGTTATATCTTAGGAAATTTGGTTTTCTCTTATGGCATCGAGTCCATCTGGACATCCCTATGTTGGTATTCATGTTTATCCACAGTAGATAGTTTACTTCTTTGGGTGGGGTGTTTGTTCTGGTCACATTGTATCACTAACTCAGTTTTCAATGCGGTGTAGGCTTGGAAGTAAGTTGTCCCTATTGGAGATATGTAAAAACAAATTTTATTCATGGGAAATTGTTGTTATTGGATTATGAAAATAGTTTTTTTTAGAAGTTAGTATATGGTACCCTCAATTGAATTTATTTTAGTATTAGGTAAATTACCTAATATTTGTTTAATAGTGATTATGGTGTTTCGATTGAGGTGTGTTTTTATTATGTCTTTATTCTTAATCAAAGTGGTTTAAATTTTGGTTGGTGGGAGTATTCATTCCTTTGATTGATCAACTAGATGATCTTTAGTTTTTTTGGGCGGGTGATCCTTAGTGGGGGTAATCCATCTTAGCCTCTCGAGTTAACTCATAACCATATTTTCTTGACGGTAGTGCCCTTGTTGTATTTTTATAGGGAACCCACTTTAAAGATTGAAATAGTATTGGTTTTTGTTTTTTCTACTAGTTTTCCTAGGGATTTCTGGAGGCAGAATCTGTTATAGTTGGGAGAATTGAAATACCAGGGTTTTTATGTTCCACTTCATTTCGGGTTGGGTTGGGTTTTTGTTAGTTTCTCTGGAACCAAGTTTAATAAGTTTGAAATTTTGGTCCATTATTTATTTTCTATTAATGTTAATCAATTTCCCATATGTTACCCCTAATCCCTCTTGAATTTTTAAGAAAATTTAATGGATTTGGGTGGTCAGAGTAGGCTTCACAGTTTGGATGCATGATTTACTAAACATTGCAGACAAACCATGCACGATGTCAAGGTCCAAAAAAATCTTTTGTAATTCCAATTTTTTATCTTCCATGGTTATAAATATTGTTCCCCTTTCTTATCATATTTTACCACTATATCCATGTAAGGTTCCCAAATCCCTAAATCTCTTTAAGAATCCATTTAAGGGGGTTTTGGTGGTGGAACATTAAGATCATCCAAGTAAGTGACTTCCACTCTTATTTAATCCTTTTATATATGGTTTTCACTCCTTCTGGTGGTTTTAAATCTCTAAAATCTATGGCTTCATCCCATGGTTCTAATTTGATGTTTCTTGGTTCAATAATATTGGATGTGGTTCATTTTAAATAAAATTTGTTGTGGTTTTAGTGTGGTAGATGTTTTTCGCAATGATTTTGGATTTTTGATATTCATGGTAGGTGGTTCAATATCTAATAATTATTTAATGTGTAATTTTTCTTGTCTAATTTTCTTGATCAGGTTAATTGAATTATATCTTTGATGAAAAAGTTGTTTTTAAATATATTAACATGTTTTTTATTTTATATGACGTGTTTATGTGAAATGGGGTGTATTTCAGATGTAAACCCATTTTGTATTACTTGTAGTTACCTATAACCTGTACAATGTTTTTCTTGATTGATGAAGGAGATTAATTTTTTTTTGGTGGTGTTAGTTTCTGTTTTTTTAAAAAGGAGGAAGTTTTTAATGATTTTAGCATAAGGTCATGTTGGGTTTCATGGGGTGGTTTTATAAGTTATCAAAATGATTTATTAAATGTTATAAGAGGTAAAAATATTTTTGGAAAATTATTTTTGTTGTGGAATGTTTTAAAATGGATATTAATGATGTTAAAGGGGTTTTGGGGTGAATTTTATTTTAAATGTATTATAAAATTGTAAAAAACATTTTTCGTAACAATGATTAAGTGTATAATTTAAATTTATATTTTTACATGGAATTGGGTGTCTTTCATGTGTATTACATGTTGTATCATTTGAAGTTACAATATGATTAATGAAATTGATTTATTATATAGTGTTTTGTCTTCCAAAATTTGTTTAGTGTGGCATTTTTTGGAGTTGGGCATTAAAAGATTATTTTTGAATTATTTTTCTGTTAAAAGGCATGTAACACCACTGCATGTTGTTTTATATAATCTTAATTGGTATTAATGAACTACATTCAGTGTGTGAAACTTGTTTGCATAATTTTTTTATGATGCTTAAATGAAATTTGAATGATTAAATGGTATTTTATCACATGTGAAACATTATTGAGAACAATGGAAGGCCCTGGTATCTAGGTGGGAAGAGTAGTACTAGTATGCTAGTGATCCAATAATGGCCTCTTCCTTGTTTCACATAGCATGATTGAAGATGATAACACTAACTAAATAATGATGATGTTTGGTTACCATTAAGACACTAAGGGTTCCCATCCTAGTGTCTCATGCATGTTAAGGTTATTGATTATTCTTACTTTTACACTGAGATATGATAAACCTAGGGCCCCAAAGCTAGATAGTTCTTACGGGTGTTCCCGTGACTATTTCTAATCAGATATATTTTTCATTAAATCAGAATAAAATGTTTTTTTTTGAAAAATTTATTTTAAAATATGTTTTATTTAAAACTGTTCATTCTCCAAAGATTCACCGCTGGAAAAAGTATTTGTTTACAGTTTCATCCCTATACAATTTTTACTAGCATTTTATGTTTATTAAAACATTTAATGTTTTTGTCTTGTAATTTTCATATCATGGAACATTATTGGGTGGTATCCTTCTAGTCTTAGGCTCACACCCTACATACCAAATTGGGTGTTTTGAGACATGGTAATGTTCGTCGTAGTTATGTGTATTGTTTTTGGATAGGACAGTTCGAGTTGTTTTCATCCTTATATAGTGTGATGTAGTGGATATGGTTTGAGGGAAATATCCCATTATCTTGTGGTGAATTATGTGTAGGAATTTCTAATAATTTTTTGATGTGGCCCTTCATGGTTATTGTTTAAAACTATTTATTTCAATTATGATTTTTAGTACTTGTTTGTTTTAAATTTTCAGATATGTTTTATTTAATGTTTTGTGTTGTTATTTTAATATTAACTCCTGTAAATATTTCCCAACCCATTTTTATTGATACACAAGAACTTGTGATATCCTATGGGGATCGGGAATTCCCTTCAGGCCCTTTCAGGGACCGAGTTTGGTTCATATTTGGATGGAAACCACATTTATTTTGTGATAAGGTAATGGATTTTTGTCTACAATTTGCATCATTGGGTCATAAGTTGTCTTATGAACATATATTATTTTAGGATGTTTATATATCGAACCATTGACATGTTATATTATGAAAATACATATTTAAATGACACTAATTGTATAATATGATTTTATAATTTAATGGGGTTTACAATTAAAAAAGATACTAATTTAAGAAATTGTTTAATGATACAATCTTATTTTTTATCAAGAATTTTTATGATAATTCCTTCGATGATCAAAATATAATGATATATGTCTCAAGAAAATCATTATAATTTCTATTATGTTGTTATTTATTTATAATATAGGTTTTACATTACATTTATTCTTTTTATGTTCTATATATTTCAAACAATAGTTTATATGAAAAATTCCCTTGATTTATCTCTTCAGTTGAAAACCCTTTTTCATCCAGAACCATGTTTCCCTAAAAACATTTCTCAAAAATGTAAATAAAACTGTAAATAAATTTTAAAATGAAAATTTTACCCATTTTTGACATATTAAAAAATTTTATGAATGGAATATTCATGTCATTTTTCAAACATATTCTATTTTCATTTATTTAAAAATGTGAAATAAATCTTCCATTTAACAATTATGGAATGAAAAAAATTCAAAATCATGACCATTAGTTTTTTTAAAAAATGATTTATATTTTTTAAAAGGATATTTTCAATGTATTTATTTCTAATTTTTTTTTATATTTTTCCAAGTGGATATGATATTTTTTTAATGAAATATTTTCAATTATTTTTGAATGATTATTTTCAAGTTTCCAGGGTTATTTTTATTGAAAATGATTATTGATATTTTTAGTGTCTTAGAATTTTAAAATCAACCTCAAAAAATTATTTTAATCTCTAAATGGATAAAATTATATTTATATATTTTTCTATATGCTTATGAAACCATTTTCAATGAAAATTGATTTTGAAAATGTTATGGTTTGAATAGGTTTTTTTCAATGTGGACTTTCTATTTTCCTCCAGAATAGTTCCATGTGATATTTAAAAATCTTTTCCATATAATATGATATAATATAATTATAAAAATGACTTTTTGGGGATATGATACAATTATACCATTCATATATTTCTCGGAATAGTTTATGTTTATGAGGAAATGATGTTTATAAAACCATTTTCTCTTCAATGGGATATTCCATGAAAAAATAATTTTGAAACCCATTTCTGCATCCACTAGATATTATATAGCTAAATTATTATAGAACCTATTTATTTTTTATGGTATTTATATGATGAAACTTTTGTGAAACCCTTTTCATTGTGTGGGTTCTGAAATGATAATTATTTTATGATCATGTGGAACACATTTGTAATATTTTCATTATGTGACAGGGGATAATATCTTCTTCCAATGCATTGGGTAATGAATGAAATATCTTGATATAAATAGGAAAATTACAGTGAGTATACCCTATTTTGGTAGGGACTATGCCCACTATGATAATATTGGGGGTAATCCATGAATACTATGATAGTTTGGGGAGTGAACTCATTCTATTATGATAGACTTGGTAATGTTCCTTGAAATACTAGGTAAATGGTAATCTATTTTTATCTATTTTCCAAAAATATATAACTTACCATAATGTTATGATATAATGTAACATTTTATTTTATTCTAGTGTGATTTATGTCTTATTAACATCCATGGAAGATAACATGACTCATTTTTATAATCCCGGATATGATGTGTACGGTTTTCAAATGATATTCCAAATTTTTCATAATGAAATGTTGATCCCTCCTTTTTCCCTTACTGAGAATCATACCACAAAATTTATTAAGTTTTTTCCTTAAGATATGTTTAATGGTTTTATGTACGTTATCTCAATAAAGGGATCTAATTATGAATAATATTGTGGGAAATTAAATATATCAATTATGGACCGGCTGTTTGTTTCTAAAATTTCAAAGGCACTGGAGCTTTACAATCCTCATAAATGTGTTTTAGTATTTACTTAATATTCATATAAAAATATATAATATCTATGAATGAAATTTTTTGGTTTTTAAAATTGGTATTATATATTTTTTTAATTAAAATTTTGAAACTATAATGAGAAAAAATTAGTGAAATCCCAAAGGATATGTCTATGATTAAGTCTATAGATGATTCAATGTATTGGAAAATGTTTTGGATTTTTGGTGAAGGGTAAAGAGTTTGGTTTCTAATAAATTATATATTTTTCAATATAAAATAGGCATATTTGGATCTATGATAGTGGTACCTTGTGGTGATAAATATTAATAGAGTGAATTGAGATGGAATCAACATCACCTGATGTATGAAAATTGATATTGTTGCACACCCAGTTTGACCCTCTCGATGGATATACGTTTAGAATTCAAAAAATCATTATAAAAACCCTGAATTATATAAATAGATGATGAATATTAAAAACAAGGATAAACCTAATATTTCTAAAAATAAAAATAATGGGTTTTCATTTAGAAAAATTATAAATGATTATTTATGATGTTGTTGTTCCGCACTATGAGTATTGCTTCTTACTGTAAAAACCGGTTTCATATTTTTGAGGTACGAGTTTCTTCCTTTCTCTTTTCCTTATGTGTTTTTTTGAAATATGGAAAATGGGGGAAAATACCAAATTTTGGAAAGTACACGCCGTGTACTTTTCCACACGCCCTGTACTTTTGGTTGTGTGGGATGAGTACACGGGGCTTGTGGCCATGCCGGAGATGAAGGGTGTATGAACCAAATACATGCCGTGTAGTAGTCCCTTACACGTCGTGTAGTCAGTCGACAGGAAAATAGTAAATCAGTGGCCATCTATGCGACAGAACACGCCGTGTACTCAAGGAGACACGCCGTGTGGTCATGTCGGCAGGTGAATAGTGCCACGCTGGCGGGAAACCGCCAGAGGAATAGTTAAAAAAATGGGAAGTAGATGTCGTGTAATTTGAAGTACACACCGTGTACATTGTTTCTTTCACTTAAAATGGGCAGTAGCCTCCCCTGTTCATAGAGAAGTCTTAGAACAGGAAGAGGTCTTTGGAGAGGACGACCGACCTTTGATGATCCGCCGATCGCACGTCCGGAATCCTTTTCTGCTTCAGAAGATCTCGTTGGAACTGCACGGGTAAGCCCTCCACCATTATTAATTAGTTCTTCCCAATTCTTCCCCTAAAAAAGTTATTTTCATTTAAGAGATAATTGGTTGACGTCATATCTACACCGTTCTTGGGCATTTCAAGAATCGAAGTACGCGTATACCTTTTGTTGGTGTTTAAGGTAGATGGCTTGGTGTTTAGTTTTCCAACTTCTGTGTGTTCTGTGTATTTTAGTGCCACGAACCCATGTTGGGGTGTCGTTTGGATGAGGTCGTGGCTATTTTAACTACCTATAACTGTATATGTAATTAAATAAAATTGTAAAATTGTTGTTTGGGATCATTTCATTTATCTAGGACCACCCCGGTGGTGCGTTCCTCTATTTAGCCATTTGGCCTGGATACGTGAGGGTATGCCATGTTTAATTATGCATTACTTTTTCCTTGAGTGTATTTGAACTTAAAATCTCATGATTATATGTTGGGAATGGCCTATCTACCTATGCATGAGGTCGGGGTTTACTATAGCCTGAGGGTGTGATTGTATTCCCCTGGGGGAAACCTTTCGTGCATGAGGGATTGACTCTTGTCCCTGAGGGCGACACTTCGTATACCGGAGGGTGAGATTATGATACACCTGAGGGTGAGATTCTATATAGACTGATGGAAAGGTTCTGGTTGGCCTGAGGGCTTCGTGCTGTTTAGCACATCATGTTACTAAATTGGAAGGATAAATGAATAATTAAAATGGAAATATAATTGGTTAAGTTAGTTACTTTTGAGTATAGATTAGTTTATTGCATTTACTACCGCACACTGTTGTTGTATGTCTACACACAGTTGAGCACATGCCTTAGGTGGGTTCTTATAGGGAATTTCTTCTCACACCCTATTTGGGTTATGCTTTTCAGACCAAAAAATTTCTCTTCTGCAGGTGTAGATAAAGGAAAGGGCTCTTATATAGGTACATGATTGTTGCTGAGGAGTAGGAGAGCATGGGACCGTGAATTGGCTCGCGATGCTGCACTTCAATTGTATTATATTGATTGGGTAACATGTTCTGGATGTTTTCATAGAATTGAGGAATGATCCATCATTATTTATATACTGGTTGGTTATATCTACTGAATTTGTTTATTTTAGTTATGTATGGTTATTCGCTTCCGCTAGGGTTGTATGTTTTATTTCATTCTGTTGCGCTACACTTTGACAAATGAGGGCATAGTTTTCCCACTTTCAGACATGGTCCCTCACTGCTAGTCTGTAGCCTCTGGCGTTTGGCGAAAAGTGCTTGAGGTCATTTGGTGAACCAGGTTCGGGGCACCCATTGAGTGGCACCCGGAACTAGGAAGTTACAAAGTGGTATCAGAGGGGTTCATTTCTTTGACATACTATTTGGAGCCATAGTCAGGGATATGATGAACGTTAGTTGGTAATAGGCTATGCTCGGGCGTAGCTAACCCGCATACAGGGAAAATCCAATTTACCTCGTGATTGAAATTTAACTGATTTTTCAATTTATTGTTGATTTGATTTCACTGTTGGGTGATGCACTTGTATTGTGCTATTTATATTTTATTCTTGGGTTTTTTTAGTTGAACCCCATTGAGATGAGGGTATTCCATCTCCTACATCATATAGGCAAATGCTATAAATAACATGCCATGCATAGTTTAATGCCATGTAAGTGCATTAGAAATTGCATGTTGTTGTAAAAATTATTGTGCTAGTAAAAGTATGTTGTTGTGATAGACTCTTTGATAGATACTTGATATTTGATAGGGTATTTTTGTATGAGATGGTTTATGGAATGGACGCCAAAATTTCATTTTTGGGGAGTATGAGCCCCCATTGACCGGAATTTGGTGGATCATTAGTTGTTTATTAGTTACAAGACAAATAAGATGTCAAAATATGATTCATGGGGAGTATGGGCCCTCACGGGTCGGAATATGACACTTACGTGTTGTTTTTCGGTATTGTTTGGGCTCCGGAGTAGTTTCTAAGGCATACTGTCTGGAGAACCCATTATACACGCCGTACAGTGCTTTACACACGCCGTGTATGGTCTTCTGTTCGGGAAGAAAAATGAACCTTTTGAGTACATGTCCTTTACTCTAAGTACACGCCGTGTAGTCTCTTCCCATTTCACAATCTGTGTGGGTGGCGACATGGGGTAGGGAAAGACTTGGGGTAAAACACATCGTGTACCTGATGCACACGTCGTGTAGTGTTAACCTGGAGACCCGACCGTGTAACTAACAAACACAGGCCGGTGTAATCTTTTCATGAACACACCGTGTCAATGAAGAACATGCCGTGTAGTGTGGCCAGGGGACCCAGCCGTGTAGCTAACAAACACAGGTCGGTGTAATCCTTTTAGATACATGTCGTGTGTCTATATAACATGTCGTGTAGTGTGAGCCATGTGTCCGGCCGTGTAACTAACAACACGGGTCGGTGAAGCTCGTTTAGCACACGTAGTGTACCTGGGGGACACGCCGTGTAATATTGTCCGAGGACACACTTTGTGGACTTAGCTGTGTGGCTGGGAAACGGGGTGGTGTACACGCCATGTGCGTGCGTAACATGTTGTGTACTTTCAAGCCGAGTAGTCAACCGTGGAAGAAATGACACGAGCAGTTGGAAATAACACCACACACGCCATGTAGATGATATACACGCTATGCAGTTTTGTTCAAACGAAAGTCGTGTGGCTTTACCCTTTGGAAGTACCCGGGAAGGGGAAGAGAAGGAAAGTACACACCATGTAGTGATTGTACATGTCGTGCAGCCTTGTTTTTCAAATCCTGAAATGCCATCTTCCTCTTGTTCATATTGTGGTTCCATCATTTCTGTTTTGTGAATCTTGAATCTAAGGTGTGTTTTTGACCTTGTAGAGTCATGACGCGTAGATGATCACGTGTTGTTCCCCCAGGAGAGCGATAATGTGTATACTCTAGAGTTGGTGGGCCATGGGCTACCAGTGGACCCTCCAATAGAGCTAGATGTGGCGCCAGCTTTCATACTGGACATGGGCACATAGGCGCAGTTCTGTTAAGGCTTTAAGCGGTTCACACAGACCTTTTAGGGAGCACCACAGGCTGCCACATCTATGGCCGAGCTGACACGTATCCTCCTACAGCAGCATCCACCTACGTTTTTAGGGGATGGCGGACCACGGGTTGCGGAGTCTTGGCTAGGATGGATGCAGACTATTTTAGAGCATCTTGAGACACCTCCATGGAGGAGGGTCAAGATCGCGACTTATATGTTGTGTGATTCCACCAAGAGGTGGTGGGATGTGACCACCCAGTCAGAGCCCCACAGGGACATGACATGGTAAGATTTTCATGCAGTTTTCTATGACTTCTTCTTTCTAGAGACGCTGAGTGCAGATTGAGATCAAGAGTTCATGAATCTGCAGCAGGGAACTATATTAGCAATGGAATATTCTGCTTGCTTTACCGAGCTTCAATGCTTTTCACCCGTGTTGGTGGTTGATGAGATGTTGAGAGGTAGACCTTTTGAGTATGGTCTTCGTTATGACATCCGAGCACTGGTGAATGTTTTCAGGTTTCCTTCAAAACACGCTATAGTGAACCAGGTGCTGATTTCAGAGAAGAACCTGGGAGATGGTAGTGGTGTGGGCCAAGGCAGTTCGACACCAGTTTCTGTTAGTATTTCTACTGGCAATAGAAGAGACAGATGGATTTCATTCAGGGTGGCAGTACAAGCCAGTCGATTTCTTCATGTGGCTCGATCAGGTGCTACCAGTGTGGTATGGAGGGGCTAAAGAGACCTCAGTGTCCACGAGACCCAGTGGGGTGTCGATATTGCGGCAAGATGGGGCATCTGCAGCACTTTTGTAGGGTGTTTCTACCTGTGGCTAGTGAGAGGGGTTCTATACAGACTTCGCGTGCTGGAGCTGGACCAACAACTTCTTACTAGTCGGGAAACTGGAATACGTCATGGCGTGTAGGCATGGATGGTTGTCGTGGTCGTGGTATCCAGACACTAGAATCTCAGAGGTAGTGGAGTACGATAGCTCAGGGTAGCTAGGCTGTGTCGTAGGGCCACGACACTTGGCAGGCATATGCAGTGCAATAGACCCAGCAGGAGCATGATCCCAGACATTCTACAGTCAGAGGTACTATTCTAGTTGCTTTTGTCTTTTCTTCAGTACTTTTTGATATGGGTGTTATGCATAGTTTCATATCTGTACCCGTTGTGGAGAGTCGTGGGCTCTATGTTTCTACCTCTTCAGATATTATGACGATAGAAATTCTGTTGGGGTCTATAATGACTGGTGTGCGTCAGTGCATGGTGTTCCCCCTTGAGTTTGGTGGGTTTCACTTTCTTTGGGACCTATATGTCTTAGAGATGACCACATATAACTTCATTCTTGGGATGGGATGGTTGGTTCCCTTTTGAGCCTTTGTAGACTGCTACCGTCGTTGGGTGAGCTTCACGTCACTCGAGGGAAGAGGGTTTCTATACAAGGTTGAGTGGGATGTTGAGGCGAGTCGAGCTGGACCAGAGCATCATGGGAGGTGTGGAGTCATAGCCAAGATTGCGAGCTGATGTGTGGATGACCAGGGGACTTGTTAGATAGATTTCCCTCCATTGGTTGATCATTTCAGGTATGTCTTCTAGGACGACTTTTTGTGTCTTCCTCCGGTGTGCGAGGTGGACATCTATATTGAGATAGTGGCAGGAGCTGCACCGGTGTCCGTTCCTCTTTAAAATATGGCCATGCCTGATTTGCAGGATCTCAAGAGGAAGTTAGAGGAGTTACAGGAGAAGATTTTCATCTGACCCAGTACATCTCCGTGGGGTTCTCCGGTCCTTTTTGCGAAGAAGGCGAATGGTACCCTCAGACTCTGTGTGGATTATCGGAAGCTGAAACAGTTGATGGTCAACAACCGATAACCCTTGCCGAGGATTGATGATTTTATTGATCTACTTCGTGGAGCACGAGTTTTATCAAAGATTGACATGAGATCAGGATATCATCAGCTTCACGTTATACCATTTGATATACCTTTAACTGCTTTCAAGAGAAGGTATGGTTTATACGAGTATACGATTATTTCTTTTGGACTCACGAATGCGCCAGCAGTTTTCATGGCTCTAATGAATCGTGTGTTCCATCCTTATCTATAGTCTTTTTTGGTAGTATTCATGGATGATATCTTGGAGTACTCTCACACTCGACACGGCCATGCCACCCATCTTGAGATCGTATTGATTACACTGAGAGAGCATTAGTTGTATACTAAACTCTCAAAGTTCCACATTTGGATGGAAAAGATTCACTTCCTGTGTCATATCATCTCAGAGGAAGGAGTTTCAGTAGACCCAGATAAGGTGAGAGTAGTAGTTTCTTGAGATCAGCCTAGAACGTGTTTGAGATACAGAGTTTCTTAGGGCTGGCTGGTTACTAAAGACATTTTATAGAGGAATTATCTCACTTAGCATCACTGTTTACGGGTCTAAAGAGGAAGGGAGTGATGTTTGTTTGGTTAGAAGCTTGCAAGACAGCCTTTCAGGACCTGAAGGGAAGTTTGACATCAGCACCAGTCCTGATACTCCCAGAGCAGGGGAAGAGCCATACAGTTTACTGTGATGAATCGTGTATTGGACTAGGAGTAGTGTTGATGCAGGGCGATCGAGTCGTTGCATACGGGTCCCAGTAATTGAGGCCACATGAGAGGAGTTACCCAACGCGTGATCTCGAGTTGGATGCAGTTGTTCATGCGTTGCGCTGTTTGAGACATTATCTATTGGGAGATAATTTTGTGGTTTTCACTAGCCACAAAATCCTCAAGTATATCTTTACTCATTGTGACTTGAATTTGAGGCAGAGGAGGTGGGTCGAATACCTACAGTCCTTTGATTTTAAGCTTGCCTATACACCTGGGGAAGGTAATGCAGTAGCTGATGCACTGAGCAGGAAGACTCAGATACAGGCAGTGCAGGAGGCCAGTAGTGAGTGGCAGATTATGGCCTTGTTAACTAATATGCATTTTGAGGTGCACGACTGTCGGGGGAAGACCTATCTTCCATCTTTAACTATGACTTATACCCTCCTCAATAAGGTGATAATGTGATAGCTATCTGGTTCAAAAGTCCTAGTTCTACTAGAGTCGGTGGGAATTGAGGACCCTCCTCTTGGTTGGGCGATAGGTGATGAAGAGGTAATGTGTTTCCATGGACGTGTATTGGTTCCATGGGATATACGTGAGGTGCGGATGTGGGAGTTTCTTGCTTCAGATTGGGAAGTTCATCCCAGGGTTACCAATATGTACCGTGACTTGAGACATCAGTACTGGTGGCCGGGTATGAAAAGAGATGTAGCTGGTTTTGTTACGAGATGTTCCACCTATCAGCAAGTGAAGGCAGAACATCAGAGGCTAGCTGGACTGTTTCAGCAGTTACCCATTCCATAGTGGAAAGGGGGTGATGTCATGATGGATTTGATGACAGGGTTTCCGAGGTCACATAGAGTCAATGATGCCATCTGGGTTGTAGTGGATAGACTCATGAAGGTAGCTCACTTTTTGCCGATCAAGGGGACCTTTGGTGTTGACGTTCTCGGAAGGCTGTATATCCGAGAGATCATACATCTTCATGGGGTCCCTCGTTCTATCAATTAAGATAGGGACGCCCGTTTTACATCTTGTTTCTGGTAGTTTTTTTAGTGGTCACTGGGTACAAAGGTTCTTCTGATCACGACATACCACCCTCAGACCGATGGCCAGTAAGAGCGCACGATTTAGGTGCTTGAGGACATGCTGCGTGCATGCATCCTAGACTTTGGGGGCTCTTGAAAGAAGCACATACCCCTAGTCTAGTTTTCCAATAACAATGGTTTTCATGAAACTATCGAGATGTAACCTTACAAGGATTTATATGTTAGGCCATGAGAATCACCCTTATGCTGGTTAGAGGTAGGTGAGGCATATTTACTAGGACCACGTCTCGTGCATGAGACATTTGAGCTGGTCCAGTTGATTCAGAAGCAGATGGATACTGCACAGTCTCGTCGGAAATATTATGATGATCGTCATAGACGTCCTTTGGAGTTTGTGGTTGGGGATCAGGTTTTCTTGCGTGTTTCTCCGAGGATGGGACACAAGTGGATCATGAGACATGGTAAACTTTCACTGTGGTATGTGGGGCCATTTGAGATTCTGGAGAGAGTCGGGTCAGTTGCCTATCGGTTGAAGTTACCACTAAGGTACTGAGCCATGCATGACGTCTTCCATGTATCACAATTTCACTGCTATCATTCAGACCCATCTCACGTCTTTCATCCCGAGGAGTTTGAGCTTCATTTTGATGCATCCTTTGAGAAGCATCTGATTCGTATCATTTATCGGAGCATGAAGGTTCTCTGAGGCCGGTCAGTTCCTCTCGTACGGGTGTTGTGGCAGCATGGCCGAGTACAAGATGAAACCTGGGAGTGGGAGACCGATGTATGTGCTCAGTGGCCGGAGTTGTTCACAAATATATCTTCACCACCCTTAGAAGGGAAATTTGGGGACGAATTTATTTAAGGGGGTAAGTTTGTAAGAACTCGGTTCTTATTTTTGAGGTACGGGTTTCTTCCTTTCTCTTTTCCTTAAGTGTTTTTGAGAAATATGGAAAATGGGGAAAATTCCCAAATTTTGGAAAGTACACGCCGTGTACTTTTCCACACGCCCTGTACTTTTGGCCGTGTGGGATGAGTACACGGGGCGTGTGGCCATGCCGGAGATGAAGGGAGTGGGAACCAAATACATGTCGTGTAGTGGTCACTTAAACGTCATGTAGTCAGTCGGTAAGAAAATAGTATAGCGGTTGTCAGCTGTGTGACTGAACACGCCATGTACTCAAGGAGACACGTTGTGTGGTCATGTCGACAAGTGAAAAGTGCCACACTGGCTGGGAATCGATAGAGGAAAAGTTAAAAAAACTGGAAGTACATGCCATGTATTTGGAAGTACACACTGTGTACTTTGTTATTTTCACCTAAATCGGCAGTAGCCTACCCTGTTCACATGGAAGGCTTAGAATGAGAAGAGGACTCGGGAGAGGATGGCCGAACCTTCGGAGATCCTCCAAGCGCACATCCGGAATCTGGTTCTGCCTCAAATGATATCGTTGGAAACACACGGGTAATCCCTCCACCCTTCTTAATTAGTTCTTTCCAATTCTTCCCCTAACTAGAGTTATTTTCGTTTAAGTGAGAATTGTTTTATGTCAGATCTACGCCGTTCTTGGGAGTTTCTAGAATCGTCGTTCGCGTATACCATTCGTTGGTGTCTAATGTAGGTGTCTTGGTGTTTTGTTTTCTAACGGCTATGTGTTATATGTATTTTAGTGCCACGAATCCATGTTGGGGTTTCATGTGGCTGAGGCCATGGATATTTTAACTACCTGGAACTGTTTAGGTAATGAAATAAAATTTTAAAAATGATTTTTGGGATCAATGATTGGATTTAGGACCACCTCGGGGGTGTGTTCCACTGTTTAGCCGTTTGGAAATCATAGCCGAGTGTATTCCATGTTTAAGTATGCATCACTTTTTCCTTGATATGATTTGTATTTAAAATCGCCTGATTATATGTTGGGAATGTCCTGGTCAATTATACCTAAGGGTGGTGTTTACTATAGCCTGAGGGCATGACTGTTTTCACCTAATGGAAACCTTTCGTGCCTGAGGGCTTGACTTCTGTGCCTGAGGGAAACAATTCATATGCCTGAGGGAGAGATTCTGATATGCCTGATGTGAGATTCTGTATATCCTGAGGGAATGGTTCTGATTGTCCTGAAGGCTAGGTGCTGTTGAGCATATAATGTTACTAAATTGGAAGGTTAAATGAATAATTAAAATGGGAATATAATTTGTTAAGTTATTTACTTTTGATTATTGCTTAGTTTATTGCATTTACTAGTGCAGACTGTTGTTTCATGTCTACACATAGTTGAGCACGGGCCTTAGGTGGGTGCCTACTGGGAATTTTTTCTCACACCCTGTTTGGGGAATGCTTTTCAGGCCAAACAGATTACGTTTCTGTAGGAGTAGATAAGGGGAAGGGCCCTAATACAAGTACATGATTGTTGCTGAGTAGTAGGATAGCATTGGACCGAGCATTCACTCGTGATGATGTGGGGTGTTCTATTTTTCTTTTCTATACATTCACTTCAGTTTTATTGTTTATATTGGGTAACATTTTCTGGCTGTTTTCATAGAATTAAGGAATGTTGCATCATTATTTATATACTGGTTGGTTATATCTATTGGAGTTGTTTATTTTAGTTATGTATGGTTATTCGCTTCCACTATTTTTGTATGTTTTATTTCATTCCGTTGCACTACACATTGACAAATGAGTGCATAGTTTCCACACTATCAGACCTGGTCTCTCGCTGCTAGTCAGCAGCCTCTGACGTTTAGGGAAATGCGCTTGAGGTAATGTGGAAAACCAGGATCGGGGCACCCGTTGAGTGGAACTAAGAACCAGGTTGTTACACTTACTCTATAAATTTAATTTATATTCAATGGATGAAACCCAAAGGATCCTTTTTAATTCTATCGGTGATAGACAATTAATTTATTTTCCTCTCAATAATGAAATATTTATGTGATTTTTCCTGAAATATATAATTTATCTCCTCAATAAACATTCTTAATTCTTGAATCATGCTAAAATTATAAATGAGAATAATTGGGAACAAATATATTTATATTCATTAGTGAAGAAATTTACTCCTCTATTAACTTGACCTACTTTTACTTTAATTTCAAATAAATTGGAAAATACCATTAAAATATATTTTCTGTCCTCTAGTATTTGAAACAAGAAAACTTTTATTTGGGTATCTAAATTTTGGATGGAAAATAGGATCAATAGTAGATGGTCATAAATTTTTCAAGGTAACATGATGAAATTGAATCCATAGAGTGGGAGGAGTTTAAGAACATTTTTTCAATATGTACTTACCTTTTATTATTCAAAACAACATTGAAGGAATTCATTGTGATAAAGTATATTAATGAAGAATCTATCGGCACCTGTGAGGAAAATTTTAAAAAAAAACATGTGAGTTAAACATCAAGCGTTATCATCCAACTTAAATGTAATGTTAATCTATTGTTCAGTGGATTAAGACCTTGTCTCCAAAGGGTGTTATCCATAATATAAATTTTTACATATAAATAAATCATTTTTTTGATCTCAATTATGAAATTTGGATTATAGTTACCCTTAAATCATGTGATTTTGATAGGAAAATAAAGATTGAGTTCAACAGAAACTCTAAAAACCATAGAGAGAAGTTGATATTTTTTTCAAGCTCTATATGTGGAATGAATCCTTGATGAGGATATATAAAGTTTCCTAGTAATTTTTTTATGTGTATAAAGAAAGGAAATATGGAAATTTAATGGTAAATTTATATTAAGAAGTAATAAAATGATTAAAATAGAAAGAAAGAACCATTGAATATACTACACACACTCTAGTGATTCAAATGCATGTATTATAGGAATTATTCTATCCAGTGCCCAAATATGATTATTAATGATCATGATTAAAGCTACATCCTCTTCTCATGAGACATAGAGGGAACTACTATGTGATAATTTTTTTTAAAAAGGTGTATAAAAAATTCGTGGTGAAAGGAACATTTACCTTAAATTATCCAACTGGTAAAGTCTTATTTGAATATGGATCTATAAATTCAATCACATCTAAATAATTCTATATCTTTATAATTATTCCACAAAAATTAATATATATATAATTAGAAATGAATTTTTTAATGTTTAGATAATCAAATCACATGTATATTATTCCCTGCAAGTTGATGAATTTTAGAATTTGATTCATATAAGTCTTGTTATTATTCATATACTCTAATTTCATGTTATCTTAGTAATGGATTTGTATTTCTATAAATGTATTCCAAATTAATTTCTAATTAAGGGAACTAGATTTTGATATTAAAAAAATACTAAATACCAATAAAAAGATAAATATAATAATTTGATGGGAATCACACATATTTTTTGTGTTCTATTAAATATTTATATGGTTAGTATATCTAAAATAGTTGGGGAGAAACTCAACATCGATGATATTCTTATTGTGAGAGAGTTTGATGATGTATTTCTAGAAGAGTTTAATATCCTTCAAAATTAATGTGAAGTTGAGTTTTGAATAGAAATCAAACCTAGTTCCATGCCTATTTTAAAGACTCATGGTATAATTTTCTAGATTTACTTATCAGAATTCAAGAGTCAATTATAGAAAAATCCTGAAAAGGGATTCATTCAGCCAAGTGTGTCACCATTGTGGCACATATTCATTATATTAAAAATAAATATGGATTGATGAAACTCTATATTGACTATCAATATATTAACAAGATATTTATCAAGAACATGCACCATCTACCTCATATTGATGACCTATTTGATCAACAATGTCATTATCAATACTTTTCAATAAGGTCACATCATTCTATATATCACTAATTTTGGGTCTATAAGATGGTATACAAAATATAGGTTTCATACAAGGTATAGAAACTGTGAATATATATTGATTCCAACCAGTTTTACTAATTATCTGACTACATATATTAATATAATGACTAGAGTCTTTAGAGATTACCTTGATTGGTTTTTGTTATTATTTATATTCAGTATTTTTATCTATTAAGTGGGAATGGAATAAAATTATGATAACTTGTGGATTTTACTAATACCCCTAAGTAAACAGAACATATATGAAAAATTTATATATTGTTACTTTTGGATACAAAATTTTTCATTTTTTGGACATATAATATCAATATTGGGTATATCAATAGATACATCAATGATGGAACGTAATGAATGTTGGCCATAAAAAACCATGATGACTGAGATCAATAGTTTTCATTGTTTAGTAGGATACTAATGATTATTTTCAGATAATTTATCATATTCAACTAACTCACTAATCTAGTTAACATGGAAGGGAGACATGTTAGTTAGGATAGATGAATGTGAAAAAAAATTCATGGAACTATGGTTAATATAAGACATCATACCACTATTTATTACTATTTACATTACCCTATAGCGGAGAAGGGTTTATAATCTATAGTGATGAAAACATGGATGGAAATTTGGTACATTAATATAAAAAATAACATCATTATAGCTTATGAATCAATGTAATTGAAGGTTCATTAAAATAATTAACCAACTCATAATTTGGTTTTAGCTGTGAGAATTATTTCATTAAATATTTAGTGGCATTAAATTTATATATAATGGTTGCATATATATACTAATAAAAAAAATTAATATTTATGTGAACTATTTTATATTTATCGTTTTATGGAATTTTCATTTAAATTATATGATATTATATGAATTATAAACTATTTATAATTTAATGTCAATCGTGTAAATATCTCAAATAGTCAAAATATCATATATTTAAAAAATCTTTAAACCTTTAAAGAAATAATATATTTTATTTATATAGTTTAATTAATATCCGAATAAGGTTGACTTTTATTTTGAATAAATGAAGATAATTAATAATTAATTATTAATAATTTCAATATTAAAATTTTATGTTTTCCCATATATCATAATTTAAAATCATTTATAAATTACTTATTATGATGAATAAATTAGCATTGTTGTCTCAATATGTTGTGATATTCCATTTAATTTCGTTGAAATTAATTTTAAATATTAATATTTAATATTAGTGGATAATTTTTTTTCATTAAGATTTATTTAAATAAATTTAACAAATTTAGATAATGTAAATTTATAATCAATTTTTAAATTCAAAAAATAAAATCCCTAATTGGATTTATAATTACTTAATAACATTTTATAAACCATTAATTCCATTTTGTAATTTAAAACCATTTCTTCATTGCATTTTTTATTACTCAATCATAGGAACCCATTCCAACATAATTATAAGTATGAATTACAGGTAAATAATAACTATATGTAATGGTAATCTAATTCTATATCCATTTCATAATATATGACTACATAACCTTTACGTAGAAAAAATTAATTTACAATGTAATGTTAATATGAATATTAAAATTAAAATTATCATTATGAATTCAGGTGAGACCCTTATGTGAACACTTCACATAAGGTTATGTAATCAATTATATTATGTGAATTCATTGAACTATTGTGTAAGGATAAGGCATTTTTTCCATGAAAAATATTTTAGAAACCTCATTTTGTAATGTAGAAACCTTTTCATAACCATGTATTAGGTGAATGTGGGAATATCATCTACCTTCATGTATCCCTTTATGTGTAAGGGTATGATCAGGTGATCCTTACTTAGAATAATTGATGTAATGATACATTTTGACTACACTTACAAATAGAACTATCTGTAAGGCACGAGACTTGGATATGTTTATGCATCTTAGCAATGTATGGGTATGTTATTGGTTAAAATTGTGTCACATACAATGATAATATTATACTATTTTGGAAATAAAATATTTAGAAATAGGTAAATATTTTATTTTTTATTTGATTTTTTCATAACAAATTTCATAAAATAAAATAATATATGCATCTAATACAACAATAAGGGTTCATATGAATCAAATAAAACTTTTTTGACATAGTGAAATCAATGATAAACCTTCTTTTATGGATCTCCATTCAAGATAATAAAAAAAAGTTTAAGAAATATATTTCATGATTTAAAAAAAATATTAAAACAAAGACCATATGAAACATCAAAAAACATTTTTCATGGGTTTAATAAAGGTCATAGAGTATAAAAAATAAGTATCTTACATCTATTTCTATCCACGGGTTGATATGAGGCAACTGATGTTTAGTTGGGATTCATCTTCTCCCCATAGTATGATTGTACCTCAGTTAGGGATGAGGGAGAAGAAAAGAGATACATTTCACATAGAATGTATTCCATGGGAGAAATTTTTACATACATTATAGTAATCATATGGTTTAATCCTTTATAATGTTAAAGAATGATCCTTTGGTTGTATCATTTATTTATGTGTTAAAATTCATGATTAAATACCATGGAAAAAAATGAAATATTGTTTGAATTTACTACCATGCATTTCGTCAATTGAAATTTTACAATAAATGATAACTTATATGTATAATATTAAATTATAAGAGTTTGAAATTATTCTATAATACTAACGTGAATTGGATTCAAATAAATAATATTCAAGAAATGTGATTTTTCAAATATAAAAAAATATATCATATAAAAAATTAAGTCTTTACGTGACATATCTTTTAGGAAAATCCACCTGACATGTCAATTAATTTTTTTATCAATATTAGAGAATTACATCAAGATCCAATGGAATTTTATTCTGATTCAATATTTATAGATATGACAATAATCAATCGAGAAACAAGAGGATCAATGAGAGGAATGTCCTTAGATAATTTTGAAATCAATGGATTTCCATGGAATAAAAACATTAATAGGATATTTTATGATGAATGTAAACCTGATCTAATACTGAATTAGGATGAAAGAGGATATGATAGAATAATATTTCAAGTATATCATCAATATTCTCAATAACAAGGTTACTAGATCTACCCAAGAAAAAGTGTATATCTTAGAGGGAGGAAGAGGGGAGTTTACAGATAAATAGCTCCCCAAATACGATACCAACCCATATATAACCAAAGGGGTGTGAATGAAAAAACTTACCAAATGACCATACATTAAACCATACATAGTGCACTCCAATGGTAAGCTATTTGGGGTCCACTAGAGATAAAGTGGACCATCATATGGTTGTTGTGGCTTACTGATTAGAAGGATCACTTCCTTCCTCACCAACATATAGGTTAACGATCAATAGTTGCATAGAGATCCCTCATGGTATATAGGGGATCATCCCTCCCCACATGCAGTCAATTTGTTTATTATAGCTTGGTATTCTTGACTAAACATCCAACCTTATTTCACATTATATTTCACCAACTATTCATTAATATGAGTTTGAAACACTCCTAAATTATCTTCATATATTAATTATTATTTGTGGAAACAAATTTCCCTAAATGGTCCATCCCATTAATGAAAATATAAAATTTCCTTTCAAAATCAAAACCAAAATAGTGCATGTCATTAAATTAAGGTACCCATTTGTATAGTTTTCATTATGTGATGGGTGCAATAAGAATTTTATATCCCTCCCTAAATTATGTAATGATTATATCTCATGATATAATTTAGTCTATAATTGGGAGTGATCCCAATTTAATATGATCCCATACCTGATATGATAGTCTTGGGAGTTAAAATTTAATAAGGAAATAATGGAATGGGGAGTTAATCTAATCCACTATGATAGACAAGGAAGAAAATCTTGAAGAAAAAAAATAATTTTTCGATACACTTGTTTCTTCCAAAAACCAATGTCTTATGCATTGGATATATTCTCAATGTTTAATATTGATTGTTAAATATTTATCACTATTATGGCATATGTTTTTTATGAAAAATACTTAGTAAATTATTATGATCTATGAATTCTAAAGTATTCTTTTCAAATATTGATAAAATATTATCATACACTTTTCTTCATTTTATGCCCGAATATGATCATTCACTAGTATCTCACATGGTTACCCTTACATAGCATTTGAGAAAAACCATTCTTATTAGTACATTCTCTAGGTTATAAAGAATGGTTTTAATAATATTATGACTAGTATTTGTATATTTTGAGAAGAAAATTATGGGATATGTTGAAGATATTTTATGAAATATGTTACTTGTGTATCGAGTCTCCAAGACGCAAAACAATTACAATTTTTGGGATTTTAGTAATTATATATAAATAATATTTCTATAAAATGATATATTATTTATGTATTCTAAACCTGTTTCATCTCATCCAATGAATATGAAAGGGTGAGTAAATGTGATGTATGTGATTCCGTTTTATCAGAGAATAAAATAAAACTTTTTAAATACACAATACATTTCCCATGAAATAATTATATACTTCAATGGAAAATGAATCATTGGTGCGAAATAATGATGTTTTGGTTGAGATTGGGTTTATAAATCCTCTACCAATAATTTAAACCTATTTTCTAAACATGTTTTAATCCTTTTACAATTTTTTTATATTTTCCATTTTTTTTCTTTACATTGGTAAATAGTTTTTAACCATGAAACCTACATTTTTAAAAAAATATATAATGTAATAATTTCCCGTAAATTTTGATGTTACTAATATATATTGGAAATAAAAATAATATAAATCAACATTTAAAAAATTATATTTATTAAATTAAAAAATTTTATATATAGAAAATAATTTTGATTGAAGAATTAAGTTTTCACCATTAAGTATTTTTAATATTAGTTTTTATAAGTTGTCAATGGAAAAACTGATAATATACCTATATTGGATTAAAAATTATATTGTATTCAATATTGAATAGTAAATAATTTATTTTATTACATAACATTTACATAGTATTAATAAAAAATCATTTGAATACAACACTTTTACTTTCATCAGGGTAATTAACTGTAAAATGGCAGACCAGTTCAAGTGGGTGTAAGAAAGGATCAGGCCGCTTGGATCGACAAACAATGCTTAATTTTTACCATAGGCTTCAACGAAAGGATGATCATAGTGGAGGAGTTCTTACATGTTTGGGACAAGTTGGCCTCTTATTTTGAAGTGATCATCAGCGATGAGTCGGGGAAAGAGGTAAGTGACCAGTCCTGGAAATTATTCAGGGCAGTCACATAAAATATTCTCAAGTTAGTCTCCAATAGTTCTGTTTTCTACTTTTGTGCTTGATGTGATGATGTCTTGCTGGTTTCCCACTTTTTTCCATAAAATTGGGTCTTAATAAAATATTAACTTGGATGATGATGATGGTAATTAACTGTAATCATATTAGTGTTATTATTCAGCATAAAAATGAAATGTGTATTTCTATATATATTACTCATTAATAATCAAAATATATAATTCATATTAACAAATAAAATTCTTATGGGTGTGAAAAATTAATTTTCATATTAGCTCACTTAATTCCTTTAAATCCTTTATTTTAGTGAAATTAGTTTATACAGTTTTAAATTAACAGGATTTCATTAAATCATTAACAAGTTTTCATATGGTGGTTTCATGTTATTGATATCGTCAAATTTATTTTCGATAAAATAATATTTATATTTAGTAAATTTCTTTTATTAATGTATTATTTTTTAGTCTTAGTGTTGTGTTAAATATATGACAACCTTTTCAAGTTCATTTATGCAAAAATATTTTCTAAAATCATGGGTCATTGGATAGTTTCTTTGTTATTTCATCACATAAGATACAATATAATTTTCATAATGACGGATTTTTTTAATGATTCTATTAATAATATCTTTAATCCATCAATACATGTTCCATTATACTATCCATTTAATCTTATTATGTTTAATAACCATAAAAAATTCCATATAATTATTTATTTCATCCCTCTATGTCATTCAACATTAACACATGGCAACATAACCTTTCTAAACTCAATCGATTTTTTTAACATAGTTGATCATATACTAAACCATCATACTCTTTCCAAATGGTTCGATTATGTCGGAGAGGTTATCATTTTTATCATTAATTCATATATACGAACACTCTATTCTCTTGGTTATAATAATTCTTTTCATTTCTAAATAAAATGTAAATTTTAAGATTTATTTATTACATGAATGACTATCTCTTTTTCCTGGGAATTTTTAAGTGTTTTTTGTTTTGGGGAAATTAAATATTTATATTTATATATTTCTCATTATTTTTATTGGTATTAGTTCACTTCTATATTGTTTAATTTAAAATTTGAGATGTGATTTTCAGGTGGATAATTCTCATTCATATAAACATTTATATAAGGAAAATAAAAATATGGTATTATATTGAATATTGGATGATGATCATGATTTATTATTTATCATCATCATTTTATTCTATGTTGATTAATCATATGATTTGTGCTCTTTTATATATTGTTTCATGTTATCACAATAATAAATGGTAAGACATATTATATCAACCCAAACTATAGTAAAGTCGATCCAACAGTCACATTAATAAATTTGTAAAAGATACAGGGGATAATAACACATATGGTCACATGGTTTATTAGTCTTACAATAGAAGATACATATAAGATTCTCACATTGAATTTATTATAATTAATCACATGATCATGGAAAAAATTATAAATGATATAAATATATAAACAATCACATGATCAAGAGTAATTGATAAAAATATTCTAAAATTCATAATGATGGACATCTTTATTGTATGATCAAGGGTATAGAGAAGACATATTCTTTCTATCAACACTGAAATCAGGACATCTAAATAAAATTTGAGGAATATACAAAATTCACATTATTTCTCATAATAAGACTCAAAAATAAATAAAATGACATACCAATGAATCATGGGGATATAATGGGAACCATTAATTATATAATATGTCTAATTAATTCACGAAATGTAATAATTGAGTAATAATAAAATGTAAAATTAATATTCCATTATAATCAATAACATTACGATATGAGTAATATTGTTATTGGATATCAATCAATTCCAGAGTCAATAAATGGAATACAATGTTTATTTGACATCTATGGGATGAAATTTGATGGTTTTATTAGATAAGGTATTTTTTATAACATAAGGATTATTAAGTATGTTAACATAATTAAAATATATATTTAAAAAATATTTTGATAAATAACATTAAAATTAATTCAAAATAATACTTTTTTTATAAAAATGAAAAAAGAAAAAAATATTTGTAGAACCATTTTATAAAATAAAATAGAATATTTTTAATATGAATATTTTTTATCGTAAAATATAATGATCACTAAAAAATTTTGGAAAGATACATTTCAGAGAACATTTTCAAAGTTTATTTTAAAAAATGATTTTATATATAACATTAAAAGATTAATTTCAAGTGGTTGGAATAAAGTTTATTATAAGATATTATTTTATAATGGAATAATTATTTATTAGAAAAAAACATATAAAATCAGATAAGGGAGGGAAAACCTTTTTAATTTTTAGAAATATTATTATTGAAAACCATAAGTGTAAAAGTGATAATAAAATTAACTTTTAAAAATAATTAAAGAGAAATATGAATCTAAAAAGAAAATTAAACATATTCGTGTTACCAAATAATAGTTGAAACATTATTCAGAATGAAAAATATAGACATAGAATAAAAATTTCATATTCAAGAGGAAGAGAAATATATTTTAAAAAATGTACATTTATAAGAAAGAAACTCTTTACATTTTGAGAATTGAATCAATATTTAATTCAAATAGAAGAGAAATAAAAAAATATTTGGGGAAAAATTAAAAAATAAAATAGAAAAATGATTTATTATGATGAATCATAAATCAATTAAATGGGATTAACATAAATATATCACATAGGGATTTGGAAATTTTTTGATATAATTCTTTTAAAAAATGTGACATGAAAATTATATATAACACACTTAAAATAATTAATTTCTTTATAATATAATCCTTATGAAAATATATACACCAAAATTAATTAAAAACTAGTGATAAAGAAATATGTGTCAGAGATTGAAAATACCAATGAAAAATCACTTACGAATATTTTATAAAATGAATCCTATGAATATGATGTTTTTAATCATGAAAAGAATTAAAAATCCTATGATATAAAAATTAGTAATAATAATATTACAAATGGGGATGTATGTATACTATATAATAGAATAATACTTGAATAGCATCAAAAAACATACAAAATGAAGTGATGTTTTTATGAAACCCCTTACCAATACTATCAACATTCTTGAAAATTATTTAACCACAAATATCCTAAACAAAAAATCTTAAAACCCCATTTTAAAACCAAATTCACACATATTACCATTTCTGATTTATTATTACAATCATTCATTATTATTTCAATATCTTATTAATGTTTATTTTGATCATTGTATGTTAGATGTTTCATTTTACTTGAGCATGTTTTGTAATAATTATATTAGTCATTATTCTCTTACATACAATTTCATCATTACCATATAATTAAATTTTAATTTGAAAAACATGTTTTATAATTATTAATATTTTTCTCATTTCATTCTAAGAATGATTTATTTATTATTTTTAAATATGGAAAAAAATTATTAGAATGTTTTTGTAATATTAAAGGTTCTAAATATGTTGTATTAATGTAATCTAAAATATTAATATAACACTTAATAAATTTAACAATTTAATATAAATATTTTATATTCATTAAATAAATCCACATAATCATCCATGTAGTTTGATGATGAAATCAAAAATATGCCACTATATAGAGGTGATAATAAGTATTTACATATGAATTCCATATACATTTTCTATTGAATGGGAGGAAGGTTGAAAAAGTTTTAACAATTTACAATCTAAATAATTTTTAAAATAAGGTATTTTTTTAATAAAGGTCTATTATTAAATAGATATGTAAGAATGTTATTAAAATGTTAACATGTCACTTTAGGGAAATGGTAGTCTACACGAGTTCACAAATGGAATTTTTAGTTTTCCCAAGGTAAAGGGAAAATGAAGAAAAATTTATTACAAAAACATATTAAAATATCAAAATAAAAATAATAATTATTTTAATTTTTTCTAATGTGAAATATAGTTTTGTAAGAAAATGAAATATATTGAAAAATATTGAAAAATTATCCATTGTTACAAATATAATTTGGAAATTACTCTGATGTACTTATTATAAGTAATGAAATTGTTCCACTTTTGTGAAAAAAAGTCTTGGTAAAAAAATATTCTTCTAGGGGAATTAATTTTGGTATACTTTCATGGGAAGAAATAATATTTAGAGTATAAATGAGGCGGGGTGGAGTGACCCTTTTATAATTGAATGGAATTATATTTATTAAAATATATCCTTTTAATAGAATAAGAATACATTTTTCAGAGGGGTTAAAAATTAAAAGTGAATAATAATTGAGATAAGATAGGTTTTTTTCATTCCAAAATATATTACACTAATTTATAGAAATAATTTTTACTTTTTTAATCCCATTTACACTTGTTTAAAAACTTTCGATTTCCATAATTTACATATACAATTTTAATTACTTTTTTATCTCGATAACTAGTTTTTATAACTAAAAATGAAAATACCATTTTAACATAATTATGATTTCAAATATTTAATCCTTTTTATCAAATAAAATTAATACTAATTAGAAAAATTAATTTTAATATTATCATGCAATATGTAAAAAAACATTTTATAATAAGATTATTTTTAAAAATTAAAATAATTGTTTGTAAGACAGTATAATTTTTTTTTGAATGAAATTAGATTGTTTGTTAATTAAATAATACGATTTAGGTTTATTTATTTAATGGAAAAAGAGGATTTATATACTATGACATTATTATTAAAATAAACTTATATTAACCTCATTTTTATTAGCGTAAAATATTTTATATGTTTGAAAATTCAAATCATGGGTTTTTAAATTCCACATAATATTTTTGAATAACTACTTTAAATCTAGAAAATTAATATCATTTATTAATATTTAATTTAATGATTATATCATAATAAATTCAAAAACACTTTTGTTTAAATAAAACAATATTTTTCAAAACACATCTAAACATTAACATTTACGAAAAAATTATAGATATAAATAAATATTTAATATTAACATGCTCAATAAAAATTTGGTGTTGGTTTTATAAAATCAAAATTTTAAATTTTTTTAATTATATATTTTAATGTAATTATAAAATATAATAAAAAATTGATTTTTTTTAATTCAAACTATTTAAATATTATATCCAAAAAAACTAAGTAACGTAGTTTTAATATGTTTTTCATTTCATCAATATATTTTATATTTAATTATATATAATATATTTATATTATTGATATTAAATTATTTTGTTCCTAAAAGGCAATTTTTTAAAAAAACAATTCGGTAGAAAATTATCTTATTAATTATTTTGCTGCTCTATTTGAATTTTATCAAGCTGTTGATATTATAATAACCAATATTTTATTTTTAAATCGACTTTAAAATGTGTTGACTTATATATATATACCATCTAATTTAATGTCTATATTATTATTTTCATAACAAATTCTTATAATATTATCTTTATAAAATGTTTTCGATATAATTTATTGTGGTGTTTCATGTGAAACATGTGAGTCATCAGAGTTTTTATTTTATGTTTAAATATAAATAAAATTTTATATTATTGAAAATATAAACATAGTAATAATTATGTTTGGGGAAATAAGTAGATAATATTTATTAAAATGGAATATTATAATATTATGATACAAGGGTTTTAACAGTGTTGAGTTTTGATTGTAGTTAAATGAGTTTATTATGTATCCATGTGTTCATATATTAAGAAATATTTATGTTCTTGTCGATAGTAACTATATTTTTGCACTTTTTTGAAATTATGTTCTGTGAAAATATTTTTTTCACCCATATCTCTCATATGCCAGTCAATCTAGGATTAAAATAACATTCTATTAAAATATATGGTGTCATTTTTAATCAATATGGGAAATGTTGTTTCATTTATGATTATTTTCCATTTATTAAGATATTGATGTATTTGATTTACGATTTTGATAGAGGAAAATTATAAAAACGTTATATGTATGAAGATGAGGATTTTGGTGATTCTAGAGGCATGAAGTCTAGGAAAATAGAGGTGAGTTTCTAAGTTAGTTAATCCTCAATTATTTATATCTTATATAGGTTTCCGGTGTTTTGTTGATTTTAAATTTGGGTTACTATTTTCATATGGGAGTGTTATGTGAAGTGTTATGTTTTCCTAATAGTTTCACATAGACATGGGTTAATGTTATAATTACCTAAAAGAATAAGGTAATGGAATTATTAATCAATTGAAACAATTAACAGCAAGTGATATTATTTTTTGTATAAATTGTTAATATTAATATTAGTGCTTATATCATATATTGATTAGGTAATATAAATTGTGGAAATGATTGTTTCAATGGTTATGTTATCCAAAATGATTAGTATTAATTAATGGATTGAGGTAGTTATATTGATTTTTTTTCTCGTTTTATTTTATGTTAATTCCTGGGTGACAAGATGGGGAATACAAAAAATGTATGGGAAAATTTGTTATAATATTTAATGATTACATATAATAAAATGAGGTGTAATTAAAAGAATATAGAGATTTGGTTTTGGTTAATGTTGATTTTACCTGGCCTATGAGGGCCCCACCTTGGCATGAAGTTAGTGTAGTGTGCCACCACAAGCCCAAATCCAATTTGATAGTGGATGATGACTAGAAAAAACATGTAATAACATAAATGGTATGAAAAATCATACAACAACATGTAACTGAAATAATAATCCAATAAAATAGATATAACATACATTCACCATCATTATGTAACACCCCAAGATTTCATAGTGTGTTATTTCTTCAAAATAATTCAATAACTTGCACTACACGCAACACTGAGTTCAATTGCACCATGACTTACCAAAAAAAAATCCATTAAAAGAGGTCATGAATAGTATTAACTAAATTTTAAACTTTATATAATCCTTATAATTTTAGAATCCATATTATGAGTTTCTTAGTCATAATGCAAGAACAGATTCATTTTCAGTATTGCACTTTTATCAACTTTTGATAGTGAATCCTTTTTAAATACAATATTTTAAACTTTTTGACTAAATGGAGACATCAAAAAAAAAATTTAAAATGAAACATCCCAAGCTTCCACGGTACGCTTTCCTTTGAATAAAACAGTAGCGTGTGTTGTACGCAACTTCGAGTTCTAACACACCGTAACCAATCAAACTAGCTGTTATGAATAGTAATACCTACTTTTTGAAGTTATATATATTTTATATTTTAAAATGGACTTCATTTTTGGATTCGGAATATCAAATTTAGCCTAAGGTGAAATTTTGGTACTTTTCGGATAACTTTCATATTTTGATGAATAGTGAAAATTACTAAATTTTAATTAAAAACAACTTTTTTAATCAAAATAATTAATAGTGATAAATTATGAATTTGAGTGGTTTTAAAGTATATTTAGAATATATTTTTACTATTTAATATAATGTTGGTCATTGGACATAATTTTACAATTAAACCGAACATAAACAAGTGTCAATCTTTTGATAGTTATTATCTCTTAAAAACACGCTTTTTGTTTTGACAACGGGAATTAATTTTAAATTAATTTCTGCCACTTCTGTGTTTTGAATTTAGAAAAATGGATTCCATATTTGGAATCAGGATGTTCATATTGTGTAAATAGGTAACTTTTATTTTTAGACATTTTGAATAATTACTGCGGTAAATATTTTATTTACCATGGTTAAGGGTAAATCCGGTAAATAAGGGTTAAAAAATAATATTATAATAATACTAAATTACCCTAAAACGTGTCTTAACCCTATTGGTTGATACATGGTCGACCATGGGCATCTTTGGGTCTATTTTGGGACCCCATGGATCCACTTGTAAGTGATAATGACACATTATATTAATAAAGCTAAAATAAAAATAAAAATGGCATAAGCTTACATCTTTTAGAAGAACAATTTTTACATAGGGTTATACCTGTTGGATTTTCTATTATAAATATTCATTAGAAAGATAAAAAGATTTCCTACATAATGATATTTTATTTATAATTTTTAGACATTAAATAATTTATTTTATTTATGACACAATGATGATGCAGTAATTACTAAAATAGTGAAAAATTAAAATAATTGATATTATAAATACCAAAATAAATATAATATGAAACTTTTAATGAATTAAAATAATTTTATAGGATAATATGAAATATTAGGATTGATTTAATTGACTTTTTTCGAAGTAAACAATCTGTTATGAGTTTCACAAAAATCAACTATTGAATAGTTTCAAAATTGACATAAAAGAATTCTTAAAACAAATATTATATTATTAATTGATATTAAATTCCTAAAAATCTAAGGTTCGGCCAAGAGACTTATATCATGATAGGTTAATCATTAATGGACCACTTGGGGGTCTCTTGGATGTATATAGTAAGTTTATTAACCATAATATATAAAATACAAAGAGACATTGTAAAAGTGAAACTAATTAACTTAGAGTTAATACTTAAAGATAAGGTTAATATAAGTACCCAAACCTGTCTAAATTCTATTGGATGGGTTGCTTTCGACCTATCCCCACCTCATCCTTTGAATAGTAAACTTTGGAGCCTTTGGAAACCGAATATGAATTTATTATAAATTAATATTTCTAGCTTTTCCAAAGGTGCCCCTCACCCCTCTTATAAAAGGGGCACTCCTCCTTCTCATTTCCTAACACCTCTCAAGCCACTTGGCTCGTCCAACCACTGCCCAACTAAGCTCCCCACATCCCTCTCCTCCTCCTTGAAGCTTCCCCTTAGGCAGAAAGCATTTCAAGAAGTCCTTTGGTTCCAACCAAAGTGAGTTACCTAAATTAAAGGTAACGATTTCTCTTAAATTATTTTCATTTATTTTGCTTCTTCAACCCCCAAAATCTTTTTATTTCCTCTCTTTTGTAACAACACCAGTATCCTCAATATACTAGGATGTTGTTATAAGAAGGATTCAAACTACACATACACACAACTCCATCTAATGGATGATGAAGATAATGTTTCTGTGGATGGCAAACTAACGCCTCACGAAACGATGATTGTTCAAATACATCTTACCGCCTCTCATGGTGGCCATTATGATGGAACTGTAATTAAATATGATATTAATGATATATATTTTATATATAATCTTCTGTAATTCCATTTTATTTGATACCATTATTCGTTTCATGTTGTATATACATACGATAATTTCATTTGAGGAAGTGCGGACTACCGCCCCCTTAAAATGATATGACTTGTTCGTACCACACATGGAACGTATAAAGGATGGTGTTAATGGACTTAAGTAACATATATAAAATATTATATTATACTGGAATATTAATATACCTATGTATCATTTGGATTCGATTCTTTTAAAATAAAAATTAAATGGAAGTAGCGTTCGTGCGTACGTACGGACTACCGTCTCCACGAACGCGATGAGATTCATTCTCCATCGTATCCATTCAAGTATAATTATCATTTCATGATTTAAAAATGATGTTTAAGGACTTGATATCATTCTGGATATGAATAAGATACAACAAACATGACTTATGTAACAAAACATATAAAAGAAAATGAGTAAGTTAACACCCGAAACGGCGTTAATACTAAGATATTATTATCAAATCAATATTAAAAGATCATATATGATATCATATTAATGTATATGATTCTTGTATAATTTAATAACAATTATTTCACCATTATACAGGAGGTTAACCTACCCCAACCAAGGAAAAGTACAAGGTAAGGGATTTTCTTATCTCACTTTCAATTCCGTGAGATTTCCATTGTTCGCCACTAAATTATTGAAAGTGGTGTATTGTGTACTGCCATTTGATATATATTATCATGATTCTATTTATATTCATGTTATTCTGTAAATCATTTAGTGGTTATTAACTTTTGTCCATACGACTCAGTTGATTAACGTGGTAAGGGGTTTTCATCTCACTCCTTATTCCCGTGAGATTCATGCCATATTGCCACCATCACCTTTTGTGTGGTGTATGTACTACCCATAATTATATTCTTTGTGTAATACACTCTAATTTATGTTTATTTACATATTCATTGTATGATACCTCTTTCATGGGTTGTATGTTTCATAAGATACCAAATTGGTAAGGGTTTACTTTACAACCTCTTCATTATCCAAGGTTGTTTATATGTAATAATCTACTGGGATCTCTTTATCATCCACATCCATGTTTCTTAAAAATGTATTTCAAAACATTTTTACTATTTACAAGAATATGGGTTAAAGTCATTTATACCCTTTTTTGACTTTTTATAAGAGGTTTATAAAGGAATCTTTCCGTCGTTTTCAAAACAAGGTCCTTTTTAACCTTTTCGACAGAATTGAGGTAAGAATGTTTTTTTTTAACTTATACGGCGGGTGCGGTTATTTTACGCCGTTATAAAATCTTCAAAGATTTCCTTACAAGCTTATAAGAATATTTTCAAAGTAAATGTTTTATTTTATAATTATGTGACTTTTAAATGATTTCAAAAAAAAAGATATATTTCTCTCAAAAACATGAAAATCCAGTGCAAATGTATACGTATTTAACGCAAGCTTAAAAATGTTTTCAGAAAACCTGACTCTCGAGTTTGGTAGACAGGAAGGGATTGGGAGTGGACCCATCATGGCCTGTAATTAGTCGATAAGTCTCAGAATTAGTTATTTTGTTTTCAGAAGCTTGCATAATGTTTTCAGAAAAACACTGGAGTGTATTTTAGCAATTTTAAACGTAAGTATCTTCTAAAAAAATTGCATCGGTAGGTCTCATGAGACAAACTAGTGTCTTGGCACAAGGACTTGACAAAATCTTATTTGTAGTCTTGGCACGAGGCCTTGGCTATGTGGTTATGATAGTCTGGCATTATGCATTCCAACATTATGAAAGTGGTTATTGATTTTTGCATGTGATTATTCGATTAGTAGAATATCCATGTGAATAAGTAAATGGCATTATTTCATTTTACTTTTGCCATACCATGTTGAAGTTCAATTTTAAAAGGATTTTGTTTTAGTAATGCATTGCCTTAAATGTTTATTCTTATTTATGAAAGTTTCCGCTATATTGTTATCCTTACTGGGCATTTGAGCTCACCCCTTTTCTATGTTTTATTTTTCCCCAGGATGTGAAGAAGTAAATTATGAATGACCTGCAGGGATATTATGAGGGGATAGTAGTGTGGATTATGGAGACATTATGTTGTTGTAGTAGTTTTTCATTTTATGATGTAATGTAAAACTTATGAATATATCTACTGTTTCCAAGGCTACTAAACCAATCGGTCTTTCGAGATTTGATCTTTCTTGTGATCATGCCAATGTTACGAAGTAATGCACCGACTCTGGGTAACTGGGGTCGGGGCGTTACAGTTGGTATCAGAGGAAGTTTAGTACAAACCTTGGAAGCTAGATTTAGATAAACTCTGATTAGAGCACGTAGACCTAAGATAAACTTTGAGGATTAGTATAGAAGAACTTCCTAGAATTTTGGTATTGTAGAGATTTTGTGAGTTTTCCGAGCAATACATCCCTGTCTGGATACGAGCAGGTAGAGGCGGCTCTGGCACAGATGTACCTAGGGGTAAAACCCGAAAACACCGCTTTGATCTAGACTCGAACGGGAACTGGTGCACGACAACGGGCCTTGCTGCACTCTTGGTTACGACACTCCCGGGGGATATGCTTAGGATAACTCTCATTTTCTTTACAAATCATTATGAAGGGTTTATGAGTATATACTTCCTCAAAGAAAACATTTTTATGATTATGGATTATATCCATAAATAGTTCAATTTATGTTAAGTGTTTTATAAGTATGGGATTATGTGTTTTGATTCATAAACTGATCTAGTTTATGCCATGGTATAGAAATGGCGCCCAGTAGAAGGAATGAGAACTCCAGAAATGCACATGATCCAAAGAGAAGGAAGGATCATATCTTCCATGGTCTTAAGCTAGAATTTATAAGAGAAATAGTCTCCCATGTATTATCATCATATGAAGAAATAATATCATGTGTTGATAAGATAAGTAAAGAGTTTACTGAGTCCTATGGCTTTGAAGGGAAGCAAGAGAATAAAAGGATGGAAGAGAGAAAAATGGATAAAGGGAAGAGGGAAAAGAAGAATTTTCCCATATGTGGTAACTGTGGAAAGAAACACCCTGGAAATTGCCTGAAAGGAATGGGAGTTTGTTATAAGTGTGGAGGAAAAGGGCACAAAGTACATGACTGCAAGGGTAAGAAAATGGTTTCAAATGTACAATGCTTCATTTGCAAGGAGTTTGGACACTACGCGAACCTATGTCCCAGTCATCAGACTATGCCACAAATGATGCTATTGGATAATAATCAAGTTATGATACTACCACAGATGAAGAAGAATGATTAGAGTTCTTATGTTGATTATGTCAATTGAGTGTTGTATCAACAATGTACTTGTTATAATAATTATGGAGTATATAAGGATTGTACTGCAGTACTATTTCATTAAGGACTTGAGATTTTGTGGAACAAAGAAAAGTGACTCATTAGCAGGATAGATTTTTGGAAAATATATGGTTGAGAGAATGATAAACCATAATATAGTTCTGATACTGAGGTAGTGATTTTGGAATAATATGTGATTGTTTTGGGTAAATTATATTGGATATTCTTGACTACCTTGGAACTGATTAATGATTTGTATATTCCATCATTGTTGGGGTTTAAAAGATTTTTGGATTAATTAAGTATATCTAGCATTCTATATGGAATAAGGGAGCATGAATGTAATCAATAAGGAATATGGTAATACATGATGAAGGTATTCATATGCTATTACGGGGTAAAAAGGATCTATATTATGTTTACCTTCCTTATGAATGTTGGACTGTGAGTTTGGACAGAAGTATTTTGGATAGTTCTAGTTAGGATTATTTTGGATTGCCATAAAAGGACAACCCGGAGGTCGGGCGGCAACCCGTCGCGTCCGGCAAGGCTGCGAGACTTGAACCCGCAACCAAAGGGCGACAAGGGTGTATCACCTACCACTATCCCACGAGATGTCCTTGATTAAATAAAGTAGTTTTTTAAAAGATCTGGTAGATGAATTATAAATTTGTTTATTTTGGAACCCTCTATGAATAGTATAAATAGAATTTTTTTTACGAGTGAATGATGAGTTTTGGTAGAAATTTATTAATGGATAAAACTCTAATTATAAACTAAGTATATCTCCTTATGATCTTAGCCAATCTCATAAATAAATTCCTCATCATTAATAAAAGGAACTTAGAACAAAAATGTTGTCCTAGATGGTACCTTAAATCATCACTAATTTATGGCTTTGGGATTGTTGGCCTTTTCATAGCCATGTTCTCTACCACTCTCCATCAGATAATTGATGGCTAGATTTTTCTTCCATATCCATATTTTCTTACATGGAACCCTAGTATGTGTTATTTTCGGTAATCTTCATACTTTCCACTCTTTATTTTAAATAGAGGCCTCATTAATTCATTTTTCGATGTTGGATTTCAACTAAGATATTTTGAAACGTCAAAAATGTGTTATCCTAATACCCTATGTTTTGTTGAACCGATGGTATTTCAAATCATCATAGATTGATGAATTTAAGGACCTCAATTATACACTTGTTTGTGATTGATGACCTCAATCACTACCTATAAATATTTACGTTTTTCCTCCGATTATATGTCTCTAATTTCCACCAATGTTCTCCTAATCGAGATCATAATTTGGTGGTGACCCTTTGATTTCTCTTTTCCTCATATTAATACTAAATTTTAGTAACCCAATTTCCGATGTGGGTTTTCCCACAAATATATTTTCTACTTTCAACCTTTTATTTTTGAAGAACAATTTCAAATTGCGAGGACACAATTTATTGAAGGAGGGGAGAATGTAACACCCCAAGATTTCATAGTGTGTTATTTCTTCAAAATAATTCAATAACTTGCACTACACGCAACACTGAGTTCAATTGCACCATGAATTACCAAAAAAAAATCCATTAAAAGAGGTCATGAATAGTATTAACTAAATTTTAAACTTTATATAATCCTTATAATTTTAGAATCCATATTATGAGTTTCTTAGTCATAATGCAAGAACAGATTCATTTTCAGTATTGCACTTTTATCAACTTTTGATAGTGAAACCTTTTTAAATACAATATTTTAAACTTTTTGACTAAATGGAGACATCAAAAAAAAAATTTAAAATGAAACATCCCAAGCTTCCACGGTACGCTTTCCTTTGAATAAAACAGTAGCGTGTGTTGTACGCAACTTCGAGTTCTAACACACCGTAACCAATCAAACTAGCTGTTATGAATAGTAATACCTACTTTTTGAAGTTATATATATTTTATATTTTAAAATGGACTTCATTTTTGGATTCGGAATATCAAATTTAGCCTAAGGTGAAATTTTGGTACTTTTCGGATAACTTTCATATTTTGATGAATAGTGAAAATTACTAAATTTTAATTAAAAACAACTTTTTTAATCAAAATAATTAATAGTGATAAATTATGAATTTGAGTGGTTTTAAAGTATATTTAGAATATATTTTTACTATTTAATATAATGTTGGTCATTGGACATAATTTTACAATTAAACCGAACATAAACAAGTGTCAATCTTTTGATAGTTATTATCTCTTAAAAACACGCTTTTTGTTTTGACAACGGGAATTAATTTTAAATTAATTTCTGCCACTTCTGTGTTTTGAATTTAGAAAAATGGATTCCATATTTGGAATCAGGATGTTCAAATTGTGTAAATAGGTAACTTTTATTTTTAGACATTTTGAATAATTACTGCGGTAAATATTTTATTTACCATGGTTAAGGGTAAATCCGGTAAATAAGGGTTAAAAAATAATATTATAATAATACTAAATTACCCTAAAACGTGTCTTAACCCTATTGTTTGATACATGGTCGACCATGGGCATCTTTGGGTCTATTTTGGGACCCCATGGATCCACTTGTAAGTGATAATGACACATTATATTAATAAAGCTAAAATAAAAATAAAAATGGCATAAGCTTACATCTTTTAGAAGAACAATTTTTACATAGGGTTATACCTGTTGGATTTTCTATTATAAATATTCATTAGAAAGATAAACAGATTTCCTACATAATGATATTTTATTTATAATTTTTAGACATTAAATAATTTATTTTATTTATGACACAATGATGATGCAGTAATTACTAAAATAGTAAAAAATTAAAATAATTGATATTATAAATACCAAAATAAATATAATATGAAACTTTTAATGAATTAAAATAATTTTATAGGATAATATGATATATTAGGATTGATTTAATTGACTTTTTTCGAAGTAATCAATCTGTTATGAGTTTCAAAAAAATCAACTATTGAATAGTTTCAAAATTGACATAAAAGAATTCTTAAAACAAATATTATATTATTAATTGATATTAAATTCCTAAAAATCTAAGGTTCGGCCAAGAGACTTATATCATGATAGGTTAATCATTAATGGACCACTTGGGGGTCTCTTGGATGTATATAGTAAGTTTATTAACCATAATATATAAAATACAAAGAGACATTGTAAAAGTGAAACTAATTAACATAGAGTTAATATTTAAAGATAAGGTTAATATAAGTACCCAAACCTGTCTAAATTCTATTGGATGAGTTGCTTTCGACCTATCCCCACCTCATCCTTTGAATAGTAAACTTTGGATCCTTTGGAAACCGAATATGAATTTATTATAAATTAATATTTCTAGCTTTTCCAAAGGTACCCCTCACCCCTCTTATAAAAGGGGCACTCCTCCTTCTCATTTCCTAACACCTCTCAAGCCACTTGGCTCGTCCAAACTCTGCCCAACTAAGCTCCCCACATCCCTCTCCTCCTCCTTGAAGCTTCCCCTTAGGCAGAAAGCATTTCAAGAAGTCCTTTGGTTCCAACCAAAGTGAGTTACCTAAATTAAAGGTAACGATTTCTCTTAAATTATTTTCATTTATTTTGCTTCTTCAACCCCCAAAATCTTTTTATTTCCTCTCTTTTGTAACAACACCAGTATCCTCAATATACTAGGATGTTGTTATAAGAAGTATTCAAACTACACATACACACAACTCCATCTAATGGATGATGAACATAATGTTTCTGTGGATGGCAAACTAACGCCTCACGAAACGATGATTGTTCAAATACATCTTACCGCCTCTCATGGTGGCCATTATGATGGAACTGTAATTAAATATGATATTAATGATATATATTTTATATATAAGCTTCTGTAATTCCATTTTATTTGATACCATTATTCGTTTCATGTTGTATATACATACGATAATTTCATTTGAGGAAGTGCGGACTACCGCCCCCTTAAAATGATATGACTTGTTCGTACCACACATGGAACGTATAAAGGATGGTGTTAATGGACTTAAGTAACATATATAAAATATTATATTATACTGGAATATTAATATACCTATGTATCATTTGGATTCGATTCTTTTAAAATAAAAATTAAATGGAAGTAGCGTTCGTGCGTACGTACGGACTACCGTCTCCACGAACGCGATGAGATTCATTCTCCATCGTATCCATTCAAGTATAATTATCATTTCATGATTTAAAAATGATGTTTAAGGACTTGATATCATTCTGGATATGAATAAGATACAACAAACATGACTTATGTAACAAAACATATAAAAGAAAATGAGTAAGTTAACACCCGAAACGGCGTTAATACTAAGATATTATTATCAAATCAATATTAAAAGATCATATATGATATCATATTAATGTATATGATTCTTGTATAATTTAATAACAATTATTTCACCATTATACAGGAGGTTAACCTACCCCAACCAAGGAAAAGTACAAGGTAAGGGATTTTCTTATCTCACTTTCAATTCCGTGAGATTTCCATTGTTCGCCACTAAATTATTGAAAGTGGTGTATTGTGTACTGCCATTTGATATATATTATCATGATTCTATTTATATTCATGTTATTCTGTAAATCATTTAGTGGTTATTAACTTTTGTCCATACGACTCAGTTGATTAACGTGGTAAGGGGTTTTCATCTCACTCCTTATTCCCGTGAGATTCATGCCATATTGCCACCATCACCTTTTGTGTGGTGTATGTACTACCCAAAATTATATTCTTTGTGTAATACACTCTAATTTATGTTTATTTACATATTCATTGTATGATACCTCTTTCATGGGTTGTATGTTTCATAAGATACCAAATTGGTAAGGGTTTACTTTACAACCTCTTCATTATCCAAGGTTGTTTATATGTAATAATCTACTGGGATCTCTTTATCATCCACATCCATGTTTCTTAAAAATGTATTTCAAAACATTTTTACTATTTACAAGAATATGGGTTAAAGTCATTTATACCCTTTTTTGACTTTTTATAAGAGGTTTATAAAGGAATCTTTCCGTCGTTTTCAAAACAAGGTCCTTTTTAACCTTTTCGACAGAATTGAGGTAAGAATGTTTTTTTTAACTTATACGGCGGGTGCGGTTATTTTACGCCGTTATAAAATCTTCAAATATTTCCTTACAAGCTTATAAGAATATTTTCAAAGTAAATGTTTTATTTTATAATTATGTGACTTTTAAATGATTTCAAAAAAAAAGATATATTTCTCTCAAAAACATGAAAATCCAGTGCAAATGTATACGTATTTAACGCAAGCTTAAAAATGTTTTCAGAAAACCTGACTCTCGAGTTTGGTAGACAGGAAGGGATTGGGAGTGGACCCATCATGGCCTGTAATTAGTCGAGAAGTCTCAGAATTAGTTATTTTGTTTTCAGAAGCTTGCATAATGTTTTCAGAAAAACACTAGATTGTATTTTAGCAATTTTAAACGTAAGTATCTTCTAAAAAAATTGCATCGGTAGGTCTCATGAGACAAACTAGTGTCTTGGCACAAGGCCTTGACAAAATCTTATTTGTAGTCTTGGCACGAGGCCTTGGCTATGTGGTTATGATAGTCTGGCATTATGCATTCCAACATTATGAAAGTGGTTATTGATTTTTGCATGTGATTATTCGATTAGTAGAATATCCATGTGAATAAGTAAATGGCATTATTTCATTTTACTTTTGCCATACCATGTTGAAGTTCAATTTTAAAAGGATTTTGTTTTAGTAATGCATTGCCTTAAATGTTTATTCTTATTTATGAAAGTTTCCGCTATATTGTTATCCTTACTGGGCATTTGAGCTCACCCCTTTTCTATGTTTTATTTTTCCCCAGGATGTGAAGAAGTAAATTATGAATGACCTGCAGGGATATTATGAGGGGATAGTAGTGTGGATTATGGAGACATTATGTTGTTGTAGTAGTTTTTCATTTTATGATGTAATGTAAAACTTATGAATATATCTACTGTTTCCAAGGCTACTAAACCAATCGGTCTTTCGAGATTTGATCTTTCTTGTGATCATGCCAATGTTATGTAATAATGCACCGACTCTGGGTAACTGGGGTCGGGGCGTTACAGTTATATATATAAGACATGGTAGTTTGTCACCTTTGTGCATCAAATATATATATATATATGTATGTATGTATGTATGTATGTATGTACGAAAATTAGAATTGCATAAAACATCATGAATTAAATAGATAATTAAACATGTGAAACACTATATAGGTTTATAAAATGAGAGGAAAAATATATATAATACAATGTATCCTTTTATAATTAACATGAAATAGATTTACTCTTATTTATTTTAATTTTTATGGGATATTTCTCTTCCAGTAATAATCTATTTGTTGTACCCAATGTACATCAACAAATTTTTGTACTTAAAATCCAATTTCTAAACAAAAATATGAATCTTATATATATACACCTATGGTGTTTTTAGATATGTTTTATGGGGTGAGTGAAAACATACTCAGTTTGACGACTCGAAGATGCAAAGTAACGATGAGGAAATAAGTTAATTCAAACCCCGGACCATTGAAAATTAGAATAATCAACAAAATGATAGATATAAACTATAGTGCATAATAATTTACAACATCATGTTATTTATTAATCTCCTCCATGAATTATAATATTTTTCATGTAATTATATATGCATAATGTTTTTTAAAGACTCATAACCAAAAGTAAAAAAACACAATAGTAAGTCATCTCTCTTAGGAAACCAAGAATGGATTTTGTGTTTTGTGACAAAAAATATTAATTATTGTAATCAAATAATATTCTTAAACATCATACCAACCATCCTACCAAACATTTTCTCTAGTTTTGGTTTGGAACCTCCCCATGGAATGTTCTATGGAAGAGGGAGTACATTCCCATCTAGTGGACTCCCACATTATCGAGGGAATTAGTTAATAAATTGGGTACCAACATGAATGAATTAAATAGATATAGCCCACCATGAACAAGGGGGATATTAATCTTTTGTAGGTGGAATAAATGCACCGTGTCCTTTTTGGGAGTATTGTTTCCACCAGAATTTATGGGGGGATTTTCAATTCAATATGATCTGGCGAGTATTTAATCCCCCCCAGATCTACCCTATATGGAGAACCAATGGTAAAAAAGTAAATGGAATTAACAAATCCATAATACACATTGAAGAAACATTCCCTAAAATTATGATATTTTCCAATGAGTACCAAGACATTAATCCAACATCAATGGTCCCACAATAACCTAATCATGGACTTTATAAAAAAATAATCCCAAAATACACAATATTCATTGTAAATGTTCTATTATTTTCTATAGGATCATATCATTACCCTCTATGTGAATAATTAATCAAAATGGTCTATTTATTTTATTGATTCTGAAACCTACTATGTAAAATTTGATAATAATGAAAGGTATATAGGACATTATATGTGCTCAACCAAGAATAGAATTTGATCTAAGGAAAAAATATTGCATGTAATGATATAATTTTTATAATTGAATATTGTCTATGAAATGTGTATTAGTATTTTAAAATTCATCAACATTTAATGATCCACTGATGTTTGTAACTATATTACTCCCTAAAATGATTCATTCTAATATACATTGTCTACCTTCCATTTCAAAAAAAACATAGTAGGGTCAATGGTTAGTGGGGATGTAATCTTTTTGTACAAAAGTCAGGTAGATCTGAACATGTGTTGTGATTACCAAAAAGAACCTAAGTATACCTTACAAAATATATTGTTAAATAGACTAAACCAATATGGTCTATCTAGATTTCAACATAGTATATGAATTCAATGGTTTATTTGGTCATATGAATTGGTATTACATGGGTGTTTCATCTCATATGTACAAATCATGTGACATGTGTTCACACACCATGTAATATTTTTCATGCATGGATACCCTATCTACCATTATAGAAATAAAAAAACATATAACCCATAGGGATACATGTCCTGTTTTAAGGAATTTCTTATCATGTCTCTCGTGCTTTCTATAATGACCCTCTCATACTCATTTGTTTGAGAGTTCAACGGTTCATTACTATGTTGTAAGAGAAATCCCCATGACGCCAATGGATGGAAGTAAATACTAAAGGGTATCAAATAGAAATGGGAGATGGTTTACCCTTTAATAAATAACCAATAAACCATCAATCCATTCACTATATGATGCATGAAAAAAAGAAATACAACTCAGAACATCATGTATCTCAAACCCACATCAATGTGTGAAAAAACGGAAGAATAACGAAGTATCATAATACAGAATAGATAAAAAACACAAGAATCTCAAAATACCACAAGGCTCTAGGAATAACAAGCTCCATGATCCAAAGTCATTGACCCACCCAAACACCACAAAGGTAGTGCTAAAAACGTGTCAAATGTTACCTTTAACCTGGTCCCAGAAGATAACATCTACAAAAGCACCAATGTGAAAAAGTATGGGTGAGTATAAAACTCAGCAGGGTTTAACCAATGACTTCTATACTGACGCCACTAGGATAGAATAGTTATCCAACTTTATATAAAACAATTTACCAAAATAGTTTATAACCAAATATAAACAACATCCAAAAATTATTTTCAACCAAGAGATGACACAACTAAATGAAACTAATTTTCAATAAGTTATTTTTCTAGAAAAATAATTAATAAATTCTTTTAAATCTAATTATTAATATCCTTGTGAATACCCATTCCAATTTTCACAACACACCCACACATGCATGCTTCTTTTAACAATTCAATACTCGTGAGCGGTCTCTCATCCAATCACCTTATGTCTCAATGACACAATCCCTAATTCAATGCCACATCCCTTGTACCCAAATGTTACATGTCCCTTGTTAAGGGAACGTTAAGCATGAACTCACACCATCACCATTGACGCCAAATATTTCCATTACCTAATTAACCCACATCAATTAAACTTATCTGTTATTAATAACCAAATCAAAAAAAAATTAAGAAATATTTCATTTCAATAAAACCTTTCTTGTTATTGAAAACATAAAATCCCATTTATCTAGCATCAATCGAGAAAAAAACACTTTTTTAATCAATATTTTAAAACCATGAACCACAACACTCACTAAAAATCGCCAATTTCACAAATGTCACAGCCATCACTCAAGAAGGTTTCAAAAAAGTGTTCAACAACCAAATCAAAATCAATTCCACACCACACATTCAATTTCAATGCATGAAAACTAGTTCTACTAAGTTGTAACGCCCCGAACCTAGTTACCCAGAGTCGGTGCATTATTACATTACATTGGAATGATCACAAGAAAGATCAAATCTCGAAAGACCGATTGGTTTAGTAGCCTTGGAAAAAATAGATATATTCATAAAGTTTTACATTACATTACAAAGCGAAAAACTACTACAACAACATAGTCTCCATATTCCACACTCATATCCACACATACTATCCCTGCAGGTCATTCATAACTTACTTCTTCACATCTTGGGAAAAAATAAAACATAGAAAAGGGGTGAGCTCAAATGCCCAGTAAGGATAACAATATAGAGGAAACTTTCAAAAATAAGCATAAACATTTAAGGCAATGTATAACTAAAACAAAAGCCTTTTAAACATGAACTTCAACATAGTATGGAAAAAGAAAAATGAAATAATGCCATTTACTTATTCACATGGATATTCTACTAATCAAATAATCAAATGCAATATCAATAACCACTTTCATAATGATGGAATGCATAATGCCAGACTATCATAACCAAATAGCCAAGGCCTCGTGCCAAGACTAAAAATAAGATTTTTCCAAGGCCTTGTTCCAAGACACTAGTTTGCCTCATGAGACCTACCGATGCATCGAGGAGCTATACCGGGCTCCACCCGTCACATATTAAGTCCAATTCATTCCCATATGAAAAGTTTTAAACATAACATAAACATTCGTATTGAAACTAGCATATGAAATGTCAATACTTTCATCATAAACTATGAATGGTATAAAAATAGCACATCCACAGTCAAAAATATCACAAAACCTTCAATACAATATATATGTTTTGTATCTTAATAAATCCACTACAAATAAGCATAAAATCCATCAAAGGATGTTGACATAGATGAAATCCAAACTCTTTTTAGAGAAATATCTCTTTCAATTTTTGAAATCATTTAAGAGTCATATATTTATAAAATAAAACATTTTCTTTGAAAATATTTTTATAACCTTGTAAGGGAAGCTTCGACGATTTTATAATGGCGGAAAAAAGCCGCACCCGCCGTATAAGTTAAAAAAACATTCTTACCTTAATTCTGTCAAAAAGGATAAAAAGAACCTTGTTTTGAAAACGACGGAAAGATTCCTTTATAAACCTCTTATAAAAAGTCAAACAAGGGTATAAATGACTTTAACCAATATTCTTGTAAATAATAAAAATTTTTTGAAATACATTTTTAAGAAAACATGGATGTGGATGATAAAGAGATCCTAGTAGATTATTACATATAAACAACCTCAGATAATGAAGAGATTGTGAAATAACCCTTACCTTGTACTTTTCCTTGGTCGGAGTAGGTTAACCTCCTATATAATGGTGATATAATTGTTATTAAATTATACAAGAATCATATACATTAATATGATATCATATATGATCTTTTAATATTGATTTGATAACAATATCTTAGTATTATCGTTGTTTCGGGTGTTAACTTACTTGTTTTATTTTATATGTTTTGTTACGTAAGACATGTTTGTAATGGATAGATTGTATATTATTCATATTCATAATGATATCAAGTCCTTAAACATAATTTTTAAATCATCCAATGATAATTATACTTGAACGGATACGATGGATAATGAATCTTATCGCGTTTGTGGAGACGGTAGTCCGTACGTACACACGAGTGACAATATCATTATTTTGATATTAAAATAATATATAAATGGTTGTTATATTATATATACAGAATCATTAACATGTTATATTTATTATTTACATGAGTTACATATCATTATTATACCCATCCAAATAATAATATATAGAATATCAATTACACCATGACGTGGAGACGGTAAGCCGTACGTACGCACGTTTGGTGACATGTTATTCAAAGGGTGGATAGAATACTGAATATGGTTGTACAATATTTATAATAACATCACATTATATATATGATACTGGAGTTATTATTTTATAATGGTAACAACAATGTAAGAAGAAGTGGAAGAGGAAAGGAACTTGGAAAAGGGTGGTGAAATCATTACCTCTTCTTCGGGTTCTGCCTTTCGATTTGATCAAAAGGGCTCCTTAAGTTGGATTTCTGATCAAACTAAGGCCTCTAGGTTGTATTTAGGGATGTTGGGAGAGTATTTGGGCAGAGTTTTGCCGAACCAAAAGGCTTTGAAGGTGTGAAGAAATGAGAAGGATGAGTTCCCTTTTATAAGAGGGTGAGGGGCACCTTTGGAAAAGCTAGAGATATTAGTATATAATAAATTAATATTCGGTTTCCAATGGATAAAAAGTTTATTATTAAAAGGTTAAGGTGGGGATGGGTCGAAAACAACTCAACCAATAGAATTTAGACAGGTTTGGGTACTTATATTAACCTTATCTTTAAGTATTAACTCTAAGTTAATTAGTTTCACTTTTACAATGTCTCTTTGTATTTTTATATTATATGGTTAATAAACATACCATATACATCCACGAAACCCCCAAGTGGTCCATTAATAATACACATATTATGATATAAGTCTCTTGGCCGAACCTTAGATTTTTAGGAATTTAATATCAATTAATAATATAATATTTGTTTTTAAAACCCTTTTATATCAATTTTGACACTATTCAATAGTTGATTTTTGTGAAACTTCTAAAAGAATTATTACTTCGAAAAAAGTTCATTAAATCAATCCTAATATGTCATATTATCCTATAAAATTATTTTAATTCATTAAAAGTCTCAAATTATATTTATTTGGGTAGTTATAATATCAATTATTTTAAATTTTCACTATTATGGTAATTACTGCATCATCATTGTGTCATAAATAAGTTAAATTATATAATCTATAAAAATTATAAATAAAATAAAATTATCTAAGGAATTTTTTTATCTTTCTAATGAAAATTTGCAGTCGATCATCCAACATATATAACCCTATGCAAAAGTTGTATTTCTAAAAGATATATGCTTGTGTCATTTTTGTATGCATTTTAACTTAATTAAAATAAAGTGTCCCTATCAGCTACAAGTGGCTCCATGGGGTCACAGAATCAACCCAAAGATGCCTATGGTCGAACATGTATCAACCAATAAGGCTAGGACACGTTTTAGGGTAATTTAGTATTATTATAATATTATTTGTTAACCCTTATTTACCGGATTTACCCTTAACCATGGTAAATAAAATATTTACCGCAGTAATTATTCAAAATGTCTAAAAATAAAAGTTACCTATTAACACAATTTGAACATCCTGATTGAAAATATGGAATCCATTTTTCTAAATTCAAAATACAGAAGTGGCAGAAATTAATTTAAAATTAATTCCCGCTGTCCAAACAAAAAGCGTGTTTTTTAGAGATAATAGCTATCAAAAGATTGACACTTGTTTATGTTCGGTTTAATTGTAAAATTATGTCTAATGACCAACATTATATTAAATGATAAAAATATATTCTAAATATACATTAAAACCACTCAAATTCATAATTTATCACTATGAATTATTTTTGATTAAAAAAGTTGTTTTTAATTAAAATTTAGTAATTTTCACTATTCATCAAAATATTAAAGTTATCCGAAAAGTACCAAAATTTCACCTTAGGATAAATTCGATTTTACGAATCCAAAAATGAAGTCCATTTTGAAATATAAAATATATATAATTTCAAAAATTAGGTATTACTATTCATAACGGCTAGTTTGATTGGTTATGGTGTGTTAGAACTCGGTGTTGCGTACAACACACACTATCACATTATTCAAAGTGAAGCGTACCGTAGAAGCTTGGGGTGTTACATAAGTTGAGTCAATAAGGAAGAATCCTACCTCAATGGTTTTCATGAAAACCCAAACGAATGAAGAACACACAAGAAAACTGGGATAATTCTTGAAAACCCCGCCTTAGATATCTTCTCATAGTAATATCAAGACCCAAACTAATTATATTTGGCATCCAAAAACATGTATATACCAACAATGAGAATAAATCAAATAAATGAAGTGAATAAGGGAAGTAAATCTAATTAGATCTAATAAACCGATCAAGAATGAAGAGGAATGATCACATTCTTTAAGAATTTGGCATCGATTCACTAAGGGAGGCCTTCTAATTTCGTCCAAAACACATATGAGAGGTTATACTCCCTTGAAAAGAGAGTAATCCAGTGTTATGACTACTAAAGAGAGAAAACAACCCACTTATGATAAAAAAATTGTGAGACCCACTTATTAGGGACCTCATTTAAACTATCTTCATAGTCAGTACTCATGTTTAGAAAAGTCATGCTCTATCCAAGAATTATCTACTACCTAGGAGGACCCCCGAACGACTTCCTCGATTCATCTATCTATCTAGGATCCAACCATACTAGAGCCACTACCTCAAGAAGACCAAATACGTACAGTTTGGGCGCACAGTTAGACAAACCGTGTGATGCCCGTGCGACTTCAATTTTACCTCAAAACTACTTGCAATGTTCTCCCAACTCTCTTATTCATCACCCTTAAACATTATAAACAGAAAATTCATTATGTAAGGGTTACCTAATAGAAATAGGTATTATACATTCTCCTAACCATTGGTCATTCCTTCCTCTAAAAGTAGAAGACTCCCGTCATTTTGAAAGAGTTTTGGTCACTACAATTTCATCTCCATATCGCATTCCAAACAATATTACTAAATCCAACAATGATTCAATTAATCCCACACCAGATCGATAATTTTTCTAAACAAGACATTCTATTTTTTATCCAAAATCCTCATCTGGATATATATTTACAATAAAATTGAAAGTAGGTCAACATGATCCCATCTAATCATATGGTTAGGATCGTGATGATTCATTTTTAATTGAGATACATAGAACAAATTGTACACCAAACAGAACCTTGGTGGTAATTCCAATTGATAGGCCACCTATCCAATACATTTCATTATCTAAAAAGGGACAATTTATCTAGGAGATATCTTTCTCTGGTTCCCGAAACGAGATTTCCAAGTCATGGAGATATCCTCAAGAATTCTTGATCACCCACAGTGAAGAATAATGGTCTTAAATATTGATCTACACAATATTTCTAACAGCTCTGAGCCATCCCCATCCTCTTTTTTATTATATAAATATTTTACATTGTGTCTTGGACAATGAATAACCCAACTAGTGGAGTTTCACCCATTTCGACCTAGTATAGTAGAGAAAGAAAAGGATTCCCAAAAATTTCTCCAAATGGAGCCATGTGCATAGAGGCCATATAGTTGTTATTATATGAGAACTCCACCAAGGGTATATCTATTCCCATGAGCCACCAAAATTAATTACCCAATCCCGCAAAATGACTTCCAATGTCTATATTGTCCTCTTATACTGGCCATCTGTCTGAGGATTATACACCGTTCTCATAGTCAATTGAGTTCCAAGGGCTTTTGTAAAGATTTCTAAAAACGAGATATGAACATTGGATCTATATATGAGAAAATTGAAACTAGTATTCCATGCCTCTTTACCACTTGAAGGAAATTTATTTTTGATAGATCCTCTACTGTATGAGTTTCACGAATAGGGATGAAATGATCTAACATGGTAAGGCGATACAATATCACCCAATTGGCATCGTGTTTCTGGACTGTACTTGGAGGACATGTACCAAAATAAATCTCTATATACTCCCATTTTCACACTGAGATAGGTAAAGACTACATCATCCCTTCTAGTCTCTGATACTCACTTTATCCTTCTGAAAATTTAAGCACCACAAGACAATCTTGGCCACCCTCATTTTCTTCTCGCTCTACTAAAACTGTACCTTCAATGCCTTAAACATCTTCGATGTACCTAGATGTACATCACATCTCAAATGGTGGTATTCAAAAAGGATTTATTCCAATCAAGACATAGGTACAAACATTCAATCTCTAAAGCACAAAACTAAACTCCCATCAAGATTACATCCCACAATGGTCTACCCACCATCGAGTTTTGGACTAATTACAAAATATTCTACATCAAATGATTGCATCTCTTTGACCATTTTTAACAAATCAAGAATAATCTTATCTAAAATGAAAACTACAACATGACCTCTATCTTCACAAGCCACATGAACATTAGCTAGGACAGACACCAACTACCATTCCTATCAAGCATCTTTGACAAACTGTGTATATGACATTCTATTCAATGTGTCTTCCAAGGAATTCCCTTTTCCTTGGGTATATATCATGTCAATGTCAAACATTTGGAGATACTATATCCATCTCCATTTCCATAGATTCAAATCTCGCTCCGAGTAAATGTGTTTCATGCTTCTGTGATTAGTAAAAATAGTGAATTTATCACCAGAGAGATAATGACGCACGATCTTTAAAGCATGTAAAACTATTGCTAACTCTATGTCATGTGGTATGTTATTATTAACATGATCCCTCAACTTCCTTGAACCATAAGAAACCACATGGTATCCTTTAATGAGAACACAACCCATCCACAATCTCGAATCATCACATTACCCAACATACACATGTCCTGATTCTGAAAAAATCAAGATAGGTGTCGATGTATGACGAAATTTTAGTTCTTGGAAAGACTTCTGGCATTCCTCTGTCTATTTTAATGGAGCATTATTCTTTTTCAGTGATATCTTTGGTGAATCTAGTCTTGATAATTCATGCACAAAGCATCGATCTTAACTAGCTAGACCATGAAAACATTCTATCTAGAAGCTATTCTTCAGTGGTTTGCACGAGATAAAAATTTTTATATGTTTAGGATCAATAGATATTCATTTTTTATAAATGAATTGTACATGAAAACATACTTCCTGTATAAAAAATAACATTTTGAAAATTTTATAAACAAATTGTGATCTCTTAGGATTTGTTACAATAATTCTAGGTGTTTCTTAGGGACATCCCTTGTCTTGGAATACACTTATATGTCATCCACAAACACCACAACCAAAGAATCTAGATATCACTGAAATAACTGACTCACCAGAGCCATAAAGTACTATGGTGCATTTTATATATATAATGGAATGACTACATATTTGTAGTGGACATATCTTCTTCTGAAATCATTATTCAGAATAACCTTCTTCCGAACTCACAATTAGAGATGTCTAGATCTCAACTAAATTTTTAAGAACCATTGAGCTCCCCTTAATTTATCGAACAAATCATCAATGCGTGGAAGTGTAAATATATTATTTATCGTATATTTTTCAAGAACACAATAATAAACGCACAGCAAAAGAGTTAAATTTTCATTCTTCATGAAAAAGACCGGTGTTGCCCACTGAGTCATACTTGTTCGAATGAAACCCTTTTGTTAGAGCTCCTCCAACTACACTTTCATTTAACGTAACTCTGTAGGTGATATTCTATAATATGGAAGGGAAATAGTTCTGTTCCCCAGATGAAAATCAATTGTAAACTCCACTTCCCATAGAGGTGTTAACCCTGAGAATTTCTTGAGAAATACATTTGAAAATTAATCCACAAGTACTGGAGAACTATGTTCCTCGATATCTCCCATTGATGCTAATGTGATTCCTCTGGTTCCCTATATCCACAACATGAAAACCATGGGAAATTCTCTAAACCAGCAATGGTTCACCTGTGGTTCATGTGAAACCAACATCTTCATAGCTTCTCTGGGGTGGTTTTTACTATTCCTACTAGGTTCCATTTCGAAAACCAACAACAACTCTATCAATCTAACTCTCTAGAAATTGATGGCTTAACATTTCAAATTCTATCACAACAACTATTACAACATTGATTCACAGAACAACATTTTTCAATGTTCAAAACATTTTAAAAACATTCAACATTATATTGAAAATAAAATAATTTTCAAAATACCACAAGAAATCATATTTTAAAAATATTTAATTTGAAACAAAATTTAAAATTTTTTTAGAATTAAAAAGTTTTTCACAACATGAATCATTCATCGAAATGATGTATGTACTCCTAGTGGGAATTCATTCCTATATGATGCATGCCATGCTTGTCTCATTGGACAAACCAATGACAATGTTGTTCAAATATATAGGAAGTGTCTCCAAACAATTGTTTACCCAACTCAATGGTGCATGAAGTTCATCATAAAATGGTTTTCAACATCCTTTTATGCAATACCTTTCATGTTATAAAGATCCTACTCATGTCTGTGATTTCAACACAAATTATATACAAGAAATAATTTCAACTCCAAGACCAAGAGCATTGATGACTACTTGTTATTCAAGGACCAAACCAGCTAATAACATTAATAACTCAATGGAAGGACCAGACTAACACAATTTGTAATGAATTGATTATTCTCATTGGCTTGAAAGTATAATGAGTCTATACATGGACATAAGTGACATCCCCACGATTCAAAAGTTTAGAAACAAATGCCGAAGTTTTTCAAGAAAAATGGGGCAAATTTTAACAATTAGGAAATTACCAATTAACCAACAAAACCATTCACTATATGATGCTTGAACAAAAGAAAGATAACTCATAACCTCATTTATCTCAAACCCACATCAAAGTGTGCAATAATGGAAGAATAACCATTTATCAAAGTACATTGTAAATAAACAACTCAAAACACTAAAAATACTACAAGAATCCATTCTCTACATGCTCTAAGATCCACAATCTCTGCATATCCCAAATATTATAAGGTAGTGCTAAAAACGTGAGAAATGTTACCTTTTCACATATCCCAAAAGATAGCATCTGAAAAGGATCCAAAGTGCCGAAGCACGGGTGAGTATAAAACTCATCAGGTTTTCCCCAATTAATTCCCTACTCACTCCACTCGGATAGAATACTTAGAAACATTTGTATAAAATAGTTTATATAAAAAAATTTACCGAAATAGTTTATAAACAAATATACAGAAGTTCCAAAAAACAGTTTGTAACCAAGTAAAAACACAACTAAATGGAACAAATTTACAAAAAGTTATTTTTCTATAAAAATAATAAGTCAAATAAAAAAAACATTCTTATCATTTGGAATACCCATTCCATTGTTCACAACACACCCACACATGCATTCTTTGTTTGACAGATCCATAATCATGAGAGGTCTATCATCCAATCACCATGTATCCCAATGAAACTCATCCTCGATCTTGGGTAATTTCCCTAATACCCTAGTGGTACTAATCCCTTGTTAAGGGCCCGTTAATCATGAACTCACACCAACACCATATATTACAAATATTTCCATTACTAAAATATCCCACTTCAATTAAATTGGCCTTTGGTTGTAAACCAAGAACAACCAATTTCAAGAAACATTCCATTTCAATAATACCATGCCTTTAATTGAAAACATCAAATCCCAATCATCATAAAAAAATTCAGAAAACTTCCCTTTTTAAAATCCATATTTAAAAACCACGAACCAAAGTAGCCATTCAAAATCAAAAAATTTCTAGATTTCACAACAATCGCCCAAGAAGGTTTCCGCCAAGTTTTCAACAACCAAATAACAATAAATTCAACACCACAAAATCAATTTGAAATCATGAAAATCAGTTACACTATGTGTAGTTGAGAAAGAATCCTCTTACCTCAATGTTTTTGACAAAAACCCCAACAAATGAAGAACTCACAAGAAAACTAGGTCGATTGTCCACAAACCCACATTAAATATCATCTCCTGGAATGATCAATACCAAATCTCATCATATATGGCATCCATACACATTGATATACCCATAATGGTAATATATATAAGAAATAAATATAATATGAGAAGTATATCTAAGTAGATCTAATAAACTAATCATGAATGAAGAAGTACGATCACATAACTCAAGAATTCAACTTCGATTCACCAAGGGAGTCCTTGAGATCACCTCAAAAACACCTGGGGGAGGATTTCCTACTTTTAAATGTGAGTAATACTATGGTATGTCCACATAGGAGAAATAATGAGGCACTTTGTGGAATAAACATGTGAGATCCACTTTTTTAGGATCTCACTTTAACCATCCGCATGGTTAGTTTGCACGGTTAGAAAACCCATAAGCTAAAAATGAATTAGATACTACCTAGGTAGACCCTCACATTAATTCCTCACAAGTTCTCTCTAAACCTTCTCCCACCGTGTTGGAGCCACTACCTAAAGAGGACCAAATACGCATGGTTTTTTCACACGGTTAGACAAACAGTGCGTCTCCTATGGGACATCCACATTCCCTGAATACTACATCCAATGTTCTCCCAACTCACCCATTAATTATCATTAATATTTATAACCATAAAAATAATTATGTAAAGGTTAAATACCAAAAAAATTGTTTACTAAATTCTCCCCACCATTTTTCTTTCCATCCTCAGAAATTAGAAGCCCTTACCCCACCAATCTGAAAGAATTTTGATCACTGCTCTTTCTCTAATTCCTTCGTTTCAAAGTCTCTTCATGAATCCGAACATGATTCCATAAAACCAGCACTAGACTGATTCTTTCTCCACAAAATACATTCTCATTCTTATCACCAATCCTTATCAGGTTATATACCAATGAAGTATCTGACTTTAGGTTGACGTGTTCTTATCTGATCACATGGTCAGGATCAGGCTGACACTTCTTCAATTGAGATACATGGGACACATTGTGCACCAAGCTGATCCTTGGAAAAAATTCCAATCGATAAAAAACTTGCCAATATATTCTAGTATCTCAAAAGGGCCAATGTATCTAGGATATTACTTACACTGCTTCCTAAAAATATGATGTCCATGTCTTGGAGACATCCCCAAGAAAAAATGATCACCCACAGTGAACATTAATTGTTCTCGATGGTGAGGTCTATAATATTTCTGATGACTTTGAGCCATCTCCATCCTATTTCTGATTAGTTGAATCATCTCTATTTAGTGATTTTTCACCTTTTTTCACCACTCATAGTGGAGAATAACAATGATGCCCACACAATGCTTCAAACAGACCCATGTGTAACGAGTCCTGATAGTTATTATGATATTAGAACTCCACCATGGGAATATGCACTTCCCCTGAGCTACCAACAACCATTTCACAAGCCTGAAACATGTCATCCAATGTCTATATTGTCATCTAAAACTAGTCGTCTTTATGACGATGATACATCTTGCTCATAGTAAATTGATTCCCAAGGGATTTCCCAAAGGATTTCCAAAAATAAGATGGGAACCTTAGATCAATGTCTAAGATAATTGACACTGGTACACCAATACCCTTTAGTACATCTCAGATATATATTATTGACAGATCCTCCATCACATCAGTTTCTCAAATTGGGATGAAATGGGACAACGTGGTATGATTATCCACTATCAGACAAGTGGCATATTGTTTCTCAACCATTCATGGGAGACCTGTAACAAAATACATCACTATTTTATCCCATTTCAATAATAGGATATGTAGAGAGTGCAACATTATTACTCGTATTTGATGCTATAATTTAACCTGTTGAAAAGTTATGTACTACAAGATGAACTTGGACACCGTCCTTTTCGTGTCGTTCCCCAAAATTTTGCCTTCAATTCCTTATACATCATCTATTTACCTGGATGTACATCCCATTTGGAATGGCGTTAATCATGAAAGAGTTATTTCTAGGAAGCCATAGGTTGAACCAAAAGATCTCTAAAGTCCAATATTGAACTCCAAACAAGTTTCTGGCCCTCTGTGGTCTCCCCACCATTGAGTTTTAAACTCATAACCAGACATTCATCATCAAATGATTGTGTTTCTTCAATCATTTTTATAAAATTATAAACAGGTTCTATTGTAAAATAAACCACAATATCTCCTCGGTCTTCACATTCCACATGCATGTCAGCTAGGATGGACATCAACTACCATTAAAATAAATCTTCTTTCTCCAACTGAGTAAATTAATTTCTATTCAATTCATCTGGCATGGAAATCCCTTTTCCTCGTGTATACATAAAGTTGGTGTCAAAAATTTGGAGATACTCAATCCTTCTAATTTTCCACATATTCTAATATCACTGTGAGAAAATCGGTTTCAATATTCTATGATCTATAAACATAGTATATTTCTCACAAAAGAGATAATGACACCAGGTCTTTAAAGCATGGAAAACTAATTCTAACTCAAAGTCATGTGTTGCGTAATTCTTCTCATTAACCTTCAATTTACATGAACCATTAGGTTCCACATGGTCTCCTTTCATGAGAACACAACCCAACCTTGATCCTAAAACATAACAATACACTAAATACCCCTATCAATATTCTAGAAAAAATGAAGATATGTGCTAATGTAAGACGAGATTTATGTTCTTGGAAAGACATCCGACATTCATATGTCCATTGTAATGGTGTCCTAAGATTTTTTAGATACGTAATTGTTGATGTTAGTCATGATAAGTCACACAAAAAGAATCGATAGTAACAAGAGAAACCAAGAAAACATTGTATCTTGAATACATTATTCAGTGGTTTCTATGATATAACAACTTCTATCTATTCAGGATCAGTAGAGATGAATTTTTCATTAATTAAATGTCCATGTAAATGTAATTATTATATCCAAAAATCACACTTTGATAATTCGGCATAAAAATGGTCATCTCTTAGTATTTGAAACACTATTTCCAGGTGTGTCTCATGTTAAGACCATGTCATTGAACACAAAAATATTTCATCCACAAACCCCACATCAAAAGAAACCAGATATTTCTGAAATATACTATTCATCAAATCCATGAAGACTGCTAGTGAATTTGTTAGATCTAAATGCATGACTATATATTCATAATGGCCATATCTTCTTTTGATTGTTGTCTTTAGAATATCCCCCATCTAAACCTGCAATTTTTTATATCCAGACCAGAAGTCATTTTTTGAGAACCATTGAGCTCCCCAAAATTGATCAAACAAATCATCAGTGAATGGAAGTGGATATCTATTATTTATCTTAACTTTTTTTAGCATACGATAATCAATGATAAACCAAAGAGTTAAACCATCTTTATTCATGAACAAGACCAGTGATGCCCACAAAGACATACTTGGTTGAAAGAATCCCCTTATTTCCAGTTCCTCCAAATTCACTTTCAATTCACATAACTCTATTGGTTCCATCCTATAATATGGAAGGAAATAAGGACTGGTACCCTGATGGAGATCAATTGTAAAATCCACATCCCATAGAGGTGGTATCCCTGAGAAGTTCTTGGTAAATACAACTGAAAATTGATTCACAACTTTTGGAAAACTATTTTCTTCTATCTCATCCATTGATTCCAATATCAATGCCTTTAAATGGTATGATATTGTTCCCACCATCTATGTGAACAAGTTTTTATCACCTTTCATTAACGTCCTCTACCCTCTAAAGAGATGCTCGATGACATCCTTAGCCATGGAACTAAATGTTATCCTATAATAGTCATTGTGAGCACTAAATATTTTCATGCAATCCATACTCATGATTTCATCATAGACATACATGTACAACATTGAGAAGTTACTACTCATCTAATCTCCATCAACAGTTATAGCACATTCTCAACACCAAAATGAGTTACACTTTATTTCACCAAGTGGATTTTTCAGTTTTAAAATAGAAGTCTTCATTAGTAACTTTAAACATAGAAAATCAATAGCATGAGATGAAATGAAAGAATTTGATTCACCAGTATTGAAGAGTACATTAACAATTGTAGAATTCCAAATAATTGTACCTCTCACCATTGATGGTATAACTTTATCATTGACAATCATCTGCTCGGCTTCATATAATTGCGTCGTTATTTCATTGTTCCCCTTATTTACTTGATGAGATTTTCATGGTTGATATGTCATTTTATTTCAAGAATCACCATGGATAGATCTATTATACTGATGAGACTGGTTCTTTTTTCCTCGCCCTATCAAAGCATACAATGCTTGAAATGCCTCAGAAGTGTCATAAGCACCAGTCCTTAGAGCACAGTGACAATAGTGATGAAGATGTCCCATTATGTTGCAATTATGACATGCCATAAATTGTTCCGCTCACTCTCTCTTTAGGTGGTCAAGTGAGCTACATTGAGAGCAACATGCTTTTCTCTGGGGTTATGACGTAAGGTTCATTGATTGAGCAATCTGATTTTGATTCCCACTTCCACCTTGGAAATAAGTGTCACTATTCCCCGTACATCAAGTATTTGAGTTCCCACCATTACTTGCATGTATCATCATTCGTTCTATCGATCCAGAAGTATCACGTTGATCCATAGTCACTTTTTTCCATCTATGTATAATCAATGATTCTGAGTACTACAATCAGTGATCGAATCACCTGTCATTTCCTAGATTGAATAATGTTTTCATTCAAGGGCGTACTAGATGAAAAATGAGGTGCAAAGATAAATAAATTATTGAATGTATTCATATAATCTATGATAGAGAGACTCTGCTTTATTAGGATGAAAAGTCCACCATTTTCATGATCATGAATATGAGAGGATAGATTTTTTTGTTCAAAAATTCATCAAATTCCACCCATGTATGGTCGTCATCCAATTTGGCATGCAATACTATGTCCCACCACTAGCATGCAAGATCTTCAAGCATGTACGTCGCTATCTTGACAATTTTATCCACCCATGTGCTATTGAACTCGATGTTTTTATTCATCCTACAGATCCACACATACGAATTCTTGGGTTTATCATCTACATGGAAGTTAGGTGGATTATGCATCATGAACTGGATTGTTTGATCTACTTGCCTTGGATAATTCCTCTTGTTCCATTTATCCACATCATAAAAAATCTTGGACAATTCTCTGAACTAGCTATTGGTTTATTATGGATCAGGTGAAACCAAATTCTCCACAGCTTCCCTGGGTTGGTTCTTACGACGCCTACATGGTTCCATGTCCTAAACTAACAAAAACTCCATCAATCGCACTATATATCAACTGGGGACTTAACATTTAAAATTATATCGCATCGAATATCGCTACATTTATTCCCAAAACAAACTTCTTCCATCCTAAACCATTTTTTAAAATATATATCTTTCTTTGGAAAATTTATCAATTCTCAAAATACCTGAATCATTCCCGTTTTCGAAATCATTCATTTGAAAAACTATTTCATATTTTTAAAAACATTAATTGTTTTTCACAACATGAATCATTCCTAGAAATTATGTATGCACTCTTAGTGGAAATTTTTTCTTATACAGTTCATGTCATGATCATCTCATTGGCTAAACCTATGACAATTGGATTCAAAAATCCAGGAAGTGTCTCCAAACACTTTTGTAACCAACTCTTTGGTAACTTGAAGTTAATCATATAAGGTTTATCTATATCCTTCTATTCTATAAATTCCATGTTCTGACAATTATACTCTTATCTGAGATTTCAGACCAAAAAATAAACAAGAAAAAAATTCAACTCAATGAAAAATAACATTGATTACTACATATTTGGCATGGATCGAACAAGCTGATAACAATTATACCTCAATTGAAGGACAAAAATTAAACTATTTGTAATGACCATATAATTCTCATTGTCTTGAGAGTATAATGAGTCATTAAATTTTTTTAAGAGACATCCCCAAAATGAAAAAGGCTGGAAATAAATTCTGAAGGGTTTAAAACACAAATGGGGGATGATTTACCCTTTATGAAATAACCAAAAAACCATTCATGAGATGATGCATGACCAAAAAATGACAACTCACGACTTCATGTTTCTCAAACCCACATCAATGTGTGAAACAACAGAAGAATTACCAAGTATCAAATTACATAGTGGATAAAAAAATAAACACTCTCAAAATACCGGAAGACTACAAGATCTACGTGCTCCAAGCTCTACAATCTCTGAATAGCCCAAACATCATGAAGAAGTTCTACAAAAATGGGAAACGTTACCTTTTCCCCTATCCCAAAATATTTCACCTGTAATAGCACAAAACTTCCAAAGTAGTGGTGAGTATAAAACTCAGTAGGTTTTACCCGATTAATTCCCTACCCATTCCACTAGGATAGAAATGTTATCCACATTTATAAAAAATAGTTTATATAAAATGATTTACCAAAACAGTTTATAACCAAACATAAACAAGTTCCAAAAACCGTTTACATCAAGTGAAAAAAATAAAATGGAACCAATTTCTAGAAATTCATTTTTCTAGATAAATACCTAATAAATGCTTTTAGAACCAATTCTTCTTATTATTTTTCATTCCCATTCTATTGTTCACAACACACTCACACATGCTTACTTCGGTTGACAGTTCTATATTCATGTGTGGTCTCTCTTCCAATCACCATGTGTCCCAAAAACACACGCCCCCAATCTAGGGTCAAGTCCCTTGCACCCCAATAGTACACATCCCTTTTTTAGGTTTATTTTAAGAATGAACTCACACCAATAACATTTATTCTAAATAATTCCATTACCAAAATAACCCACTTCATTAAAACTAAAATTTTATTAAAAACCGAAGATACAATTTCAAGAAACATTACATTTCAATAAAATCATAAATTTTACTTAAAAATAATGTGACATTTCTATTACAACAATCCAGAAAAAAAAACCCTTTTAAAATCTATATTTTATATCCAAGTCGCAAAGCACTTATTCAAAATCCCCAATTTTTCAGAATTCACAACCATCACTCAAGAAGGTTTCCAACAAGTGTTAAACAATAAAATCACTATCTATTAAACACATAATGTTCAATATAAAATCATTTTAATAGGTTATACTATGTTAACATGTGAAATAATCCTCCTACATCAATGGTTTGGATGAAAACCCCAACGAACGAAGAACACATAAGATAACCGCGTCGATTCCCCAAGAACACACCTTAGATATCTTCTCCTAAAAAGATAAAGACAAAATACCACCATATTTGGAAACCAAACCCCTAGATGTACTCATAAAGAGTTTATTTCTAATAATACAATTGATTTTGAGAAGTAGATCATTGTCGATCTATGAAACCGATCAAGAATGAAGATGAACGATCATAAACCTCAAGAATTCTACTTTGATTCACCATGGGAAGAAATTAGATCGCCTCTAAAGTGTATGGAAATGGTTCACATACCTTAATAGATGTGTAATTTTGAGTATTCGCCTCTAACGAGAAAAAAAAATCCAATTAGAGGAAAAATGTCTGAGATTTACTTTTTTAGGATCTCATTTAAACCATCCACATGGTTAGTTCACAATATTAGACAAACCGCGTTCTAACCATGTGTTATTTACTACCTAGGAATAGATCGCATGGCTTCCTTGGATAGTCTCTCAAACAAGGCACTAACCATGCTGGAGTTGCTGCCTCAAGAGGACCAAATACGCAAGGTTTGGCCACATGGTTAGACAAACCATGTGCCTCCCGTGTGACTTACATTTTTTTAAAAAACTACATCCAATGTTCACCCAACTCTCCCATTCAAAACCCCTAAACTATATAACCATAAAAATCACTTTGTAAATTTTACATACCCCAAACCAGGGGTACTAAATTTACCATATAACACAATTACACCATTACCACTCACATAACATTACAAGTTCATAATTTATAAATTATATCACATATTCTCTAGTATCTGTCTTTGAAGAACCCATTTATTATACAGTCATCTATTTAAAACTAGGTTATTACATGAGTAATTTGGGTCACTTATTTTCCACTACAACACATGAAATAGAACACCACTTATAGTCCCAAACCAAGTCACGATTTCGACAACCCATGACCAAAAAATATCAAATGTAAAATCCAGTATACATCATCCACTATAAAATGGATGATAAATTATGAGATATTTTAATTAGACGATATTATGACCACAAAAAGTAATTCAAATCGATGAATACAAAAATTTAAAAATAAGGATTCATTATGGATAAATCATAATAAAAATGATGTAATATGTTAGGAGGAAATTTTATTCATAATAAAACATACCCTCACAATGCCAATATTTGTATATTTGTTGAAGAATAATTTTAATTAATTTTAAATTAAATAAAAAAATTCCATCTCAATAATTAACCAAAGTGTATCAACCAAAATCATTCCATTAATTTGGGAACATGTAATTTTAAATATATTTCAATGTACACTAAAAATTTACATCTCTACAAAAATTAATTTGAAAAAATTTGAATAATAGTTGTAAAACTCATACGTTTTGGTGATTAAATTAAATATTTCATCACTAATTAACTCTATAATATTATATAATCAATGTAATGAAATTACGGCTCAAAATTAGGTTCATTTATTATATTCACCTCGAAAATAACTAAATACCTACCTTAAGTTCTTGATATGTGATTAGACAACACTAATTGAATCCTATTATAAGTGTTTTTATATGAAAATACATTTCTTAACCCATATTTTAAAAAAAGTCCCAAAAATGAATAGTCCTTGGCCCCAATCCAAAAAAATAAATTTTACCTATCATAGGCAAAATAACACATTCTAATCAAAATAAGAGTATTAGAATTTCCATCCCAGATTCATTTTAGAAAATAGATAAAATCAATCATGTGGAATATATATACATATATATATATATATATATATTAAAATTTTTCCATTAAAAGATGACAATATCAAAATTCTACTAAATAACATCATTTTGGAAAAATCCCAAAACTATGATTTTAAAATTTCAGTAAATTTTTTTATTAAAATATATTAAATGATATATTTACCATCCCCCCCCCTTGTAGACATGGTGTTTCAAAACATAAAAAAGGGGTATGTCTTTATTATGTAAAATTTGAGTTCATTGTATCCACCCAACAATTAAATATTATTTCCCAAAAAATTAGAAAACTAGAGTTATAATTATTCAACCAATATAGAACATCATCCTGTAGAACAACCCATACAAGAACACATTTCATATACCCCATTATATTAATGTTATATTTAATCATATGAAAAACACACACATGTTAATGTCATATACACCAGAAATACATATTTTAATTATATTTATTATATTTCGATACACTCATAGAAACATATAGTAATAATATCATTACGTGTAATATCCATTACCACAAAATTATCATGAACCATTATTATTTTCACTATTCTTTATCAAAAATACTTTCCATCAATAGTTTATATACACACATGGAATGAAGAAATACCAGGAATCAAACATCAGAATTGACATGGATTGTTAATAAGAGAACCTATTATAGGAATTCCACACTTTGTGCCTTTAATGATAGAACCAAGATACCATTACATAATGTCCATAAAAAATCATTAGTATTTGGTGTATCTTAGAAAATTGATACTCAATATAATATCTTCATAATATTACACACTTTATTGAATAATTAAACAACCCATTGTCAGCAACATAGATAATACTTCAACAACATAAGAACTATTCATAAGGAAAATATATGATCTTAACGAAATCACATTATCTAATTCTAATAGAAACATAAAATTTACTACTATATATAAGGTCGTATCTATCACAAATAATTTCCATGGTAATTTATAAAAATTCATTAGAAAAGATACATATTATGATGTTATAAAATGTACCTTCCTTCTTAAACATAAATGATACCAACCATTGCCTCATTAATGACCCGTTAATCTATAATTAAATGAAAAAAAAACCCAGATTCATTCATATGACCCTATTTTATCGTCTCTAGACCCAAGAATAAATTTATTATAAAATGAGTGGAATAAAAAAATAAGGTGAGAATAATCCTTCACAGAAAATATAAAATAACCAAATTATGATACTGAATTATTGGTAATATATGAAACACCACTATTTTATATAGTTCATGGTGATATAAATTTGAAAACCTCCATTATAGCACCATGGAATGATATCACGAAGATACCACTTTCCACCAATAATTTTGTATAGTGTGGTTCCAACTATTTAACAATACTATTTTTAGTACCTTCTACAATTTAACTGAAATTAATAACCATTACAAATTGTTATCAATCAATACATCTCACGTTTAAATACCAATGAAGGCCGCCAAACGTACTTTATGACACATTTCTCATTAAGAACATCCATAATTGACCCATGGAAGGTATATTAAAAACAATAAATCGGTTTAAAAAATATTAAATTAATTCCATAATAATGTTGAAATAATTATAATTCCCAAATATCCCAAAATAAATATGAAGAAAACCTGGCAGAACGTCCTTCTTATGATACCACTGATTAAGCTAATTAGTCGTGAGTCTAATTATTAGTGAAACATTTTTTATCTTAAATAACTAAAAGGGTTCTGAATACTTCCAAATTAAAAATTTTCTATTATTTTTCTAAAGTACACCGTCATCTTTAGGATATCTTGTTAGACTAACCAACAATCTAATGGGGATAATTGTGTATTCTCAAAAGGAAATTAAATGAAGAATCTATCATATTAATCATGTACACCTTAAAACATATTCTATAAATGACCATAGGAAATATCAAACAATACTTGGAAAACCACTAATCTAAATAATCCACGTTTTACAATGATAAACTCATTAACTGTAGGGGAATAATATAAAAAATTCTGAGATATATTGATACTCAGGCAACCTTATGGTATCTTTAATCAATGAAGGTTAACTATGAACCCTCTATTCAACTTCACAGTACCTCACAGTAATAAAAAATAATCCAATTTATATAATATATTATTTCATTGTGACTAATCATGAAGAGTTGTAATTATAAGAAATATCTCCCTTGCTTGTGATAAATTTAACTGTATTAGTCGGTTTTAGTTAAAGGATGATTGCTTTCAATTAGAATAACTAGCTATAGAGGTTTGGTTATAAGATCAAATTGAATGTTGAACTACGGAGAATGTTAAAGAAAAATAATATTATATTAAACTAGTATCTATATCTATGAGTATCATTGGAGAACAAAAAATATCATTCCTTGAACATTATTGGCTAACACATTATTGGGGAAATCTTCCACTCACAAATTTCCATAAATTACCCATACTCACTCTATGTATAATGGGGTTAAATTGGAGGGGTTTTGTAAATTTTCTATGAATGGGCCATCTATAGAAAATAAATAACCACTAATTCCCTAGTCATAAACCCCTCATATAATACAACAATAACCCCAATTAGGAAAATCAATGATTTAAAATTTTCCATAAATTTTACTGCATCTCTATGAAACCATTATTCGTAATTTTAGGATGAAGTTTTTCTATCCTAAAGGGAAGGTATGTCTTTATTTTGATCATATTTTATTTCAAAACTCACTGAATCACTCCAATATACATGGGGAATGTAGAAGGGAGGAACGTCAACTCATGTATCACTCTAGTCTCTCACTCAAATAGTTAGTATTGATGAAACAATACTGTGAAACATTCAAACAGAGTAACACTTGTATAAAAAATATTTACTTTATTAAAATAATTATCACCCAATGAGGTTCCTATATATTCAAAAAAATTCTTTTTCAATTGTAAATAAATCTACATAAATATGTGAATAAAACTAACCGCAGTGTGGAATTCACACCATTATATCGACGAAAACAAATATCCACCAACAACTAATGGTTTCATGTAAAAAGTTAGTGTAATAATAATAATACAATTTAATTATGTTAAAAAATTTATAAAAATAATGAATTTGAATACATCAAATTATTTTATACATGAGGATCAACATTTCCATAAAACATAGGGATTTTTTATTAGTGAAATACGTGAAACACATTCATTTCACTATTAGTCTTATCTTAACCATTTAGAATAACCATATACTCAATAAAAATATTTTCACTAAGAATCAAGAGAGAAGTATCAACCCTCTATTCATGGGAAAATTATACCACTCAATCAGGTTGTTGAATCACATGAGTGATTAGCAATGTGAGGCTCATGAAATTATATGATATTTTTATAGTCCTCCCTCAAAATATAGGATAGTTACTACAATATGGAGTCTTATACTTAATGAGTTGATGATTTGGTTTCAATATTATATCTCGATTAGATGACATGCTATAAAAATAAAAAAAAACATCATATAACCCCTACATGATGAATGAACCATCATATCCATACCCAATAACTTTCGTTTCATAGTTGTATGTTGATCTATTGATTAATACCGTCCCAATAAATTGATATGTTATTTATCAGAAAACCGTTGGGTTGATAAGTATGAAAATCAATCTAAAACCCCCTTAACACCATTATAAAAAATTCCCAAAATAATACTTACAAGAAAACATACTTTAATCACTCTCCCCAGGACTCCACTACCATAATTATACACTTCATGACCTAATTCCCAAATATACAAATAGGACTAGCAATAATAATTTTGTTCCACCCTAGTTCCACCTATAATTAGATAGTGGATGGAAACCAAAACTATTAATGAATATCATACATGTGATACCTTAGTGTATAAGAACTTGTATATAACATGAAACTAAAATACAGAAGATATTATTAAAAATACCCATTAATATATATATAATAAATTCAGTTTTATAATAATGCATTATTACAATACAAAATCCAAAAGTACAAAACCCTAAGGTAAAATATGTGTTTGAGAAAAAAAAATCATAATAAAATAATCTTTGTATTATGGACACGAAAAGTGTAGACATCTCTTTACAACAATTAATCCTAGATGTATCTTCAGTAGTAAAATATTCCATCATTTATCAATATATGCCCATATAAATCCTCACTTATTAATTAACACCCAAAAATATTATCTTAAACATTGTACCATTTTCACAGATATTACATATGTGGGTGCAACACACATGTAGGGGTTGGTATAAATAATCATAGTAGGATGATTTATGGAGACAATTTAAATATAAACAAAAATTCACATAAAACCTACTAATATTGATCCCTCAATATATTTTTTATTTTATTATCAAACACATTTAAGGAAAAAGTGAAAAACCATAAGTTTAAGCATAAAAGGAAGATACCAAGCCACTAAAATAAAAGTGTAGCTTACCAGTTTTAGTCTCCCAAGATAATTTCCAAGAGATATTGTTCGCCAGAGTGTCTGGTTCCATCTTCAGGAGATCATCAAACTGAAAAGCTAGATTTTCCCAAGACTGTATGTACTCCTCTATACTGATTATCCCATTGTTGAATCCTCGTATTAAGATGAGATCCTATTTATCAATCCAGTTGCATTGCTCCTCATTTCCAGGTACCCTTATACTTATTTCCATCATACTTTCAGCCTCTATAACAGTAGAATTAATTGTCAGAACCGATTCAGCCACAACCTCTTCCGAGCTCAAAGGCAGTTCCAAAGGGTGTTCAATCATAGCATCAAACCTCCAATGCTAGCGAGCCGATATGGAGAGTTCGGGGGCATTTTCCATCTGCTTGGCCTTCATATTCTTCTCGGATCTGGTCTCCATATGTAAAGGTAAATGTGAGTAGTCTTTTCTTACATTACGATTGCCCCTCCTGCTTTTTCATCTCTCTGGGCTTGGATTACTACTGCCCTGAGTCTCATCCTCTGTGTCACCTGCATAATAGATATAACATTCATCACTCAACCCGTTCACCTCCTTCTCATCCATGGAAATTTCGACCAAATCAGTATAGACCTGGACCGGATCATCATTGGACAGAAGATCAAAATGATTACCCCGCAGATGGCATTCCACCTGACTTGTCCTGCACACGGTCTCTCCCCCTACATCTTATTATAGGGCCTTGCAACCTGTATTGGAATTCTGAGTCACTGCCTGGCCACAATCACCTCTATCCATTATTAAGAAATCCACCTCAGCATAAGAAGGTCCCGATGGAGTATGACGTCCCTTATCCACCTTTTCCAGTACCCCATCTGGAATGTGCCCACTTCCCCCATGGGAGGCCTCAAGCGGAGGGTCCAATCCACTGTCAGTTGTCTCCACCTCTAACCCCATTTGCACAGTGAACGAGGATCACCCAGATCCTTTCTTAAATGACTGAAGACATCTGCAACCAGTGGATTGCCTGAAACACCGTGCACAACTTTGGTCGAGTTCAATTAAGACTCCATTCCAATATTACCCTGACCAGACGATCCATTCACTGTGATCTTCTTTGGATTGCAACTAACACCCATGCTTACACCTTTCATTTTCCCAGACTTCCTAAACCAACTCTTATAGACCATCATCGAGTGACCCATTCACTTACAGATAGAACAAAATTCAAACCATTATTCATAAACGACTTCATGTCTACATCATAATTCTTCACCTCCTATTAACCAAACGAAATCGGTGGGCACTTTTGAAGCGTCAACCTCCACAAAAATGCGTGGATTAACTGGATGGAAGAAGGCTTTGGTTCGTCTATCAAACACAGGTATCTACCAACTAGGTTTCCAAGCATACTGATAATCGAAGGATTTTGAAACGGAAGAGGGGGATTAGCGAAACTTTCCCAAATCTCTACTGAACGCGAGTCTCGCTTCATATGAAAGTCATAGGTCCATCTGAATAGATAGAAAACGAATATGTTGTAGTTGCGGGGAGTGCTAGACCATGCTTTGATTAAGTCTTCCTTGGAGGCGAATCGAATTATAATGTTTTTGGAGTCAAGCAAACCTAGCGTTTCCCTCTCCTACAAGTCCCATGATCCAAATACAAATCTATTGAAGTAGTCGACCGAAGGCCTTATTTGGGAGAAGGGAGCGATCAATGACAGGTTGAGGAGGGCCGATACCTCATTGAACCCGGCATCCGAAATCGGTAGATTAGGGCATCCCTCGTACAGGTCTAGCACCTTCGGGCACAAAGACATTTGGGGAAATGGAGGGAGAAGATTCGGAATGGAGAAGGGTTCTAAGGGTTCCGCTCCATTGATGGATGTTAGAGGCCCCTCCCCCACAGGGGGAGGAACCGGCTCGGAAGTCGCCACTATCATGGAGCGGGGGAACCCTCAAAATTGGTATGATATATATTCAAGAGAAACAAAAATGAATCATAGACTTGAAATACTAAATCAATAAAGGATTGTTTCTCATTATAAGTATTAGATACCCACATCTTTAAATGACAACTGAACCCATAATCGATATCATAGATTTAATCTATTTCTACATGGAAACAATTCAGGGAGGTAATTTCACAAGACATGAATACAATGTATTAATCATCACCTCAAAAACCCATTCCCAATAAATTCCAAGTATCTTTATATAATCTATTATAGGGACCCCACAAATTTCTAAAAAAATCACTATTTGAGGTACCACATACACATATAAAGGACTCTCTCCTTGTTAATGGAGTAAATTGATCAAGGGAGTATAAAAATAAGTGAATGAATTTCTCATACCCTATTATGTGAATGCTTCGGTAATAATTTATTTAGGTGTAGGACCAAATCATGTTAATTTTGGTAATTGTGGACTCTTATTATAATATGGGGACATGTGCCTCATTAAGATCAGTGGTGTACCTTCCCCCTTCCAAAAATACTTTATATGTAGGTAAATACAGAAAAAATAATTAATAGAGTACTGACTCTACGATTCTCATTGTGTATGTACACCCTATCAATAATGAGAACTCCCTATGTTGGGTTTTCATAAAATATGGGGTTTCAATTTCATTTAAACCAGACATTTACATCATTTGGATTTTTAAATTATTACTACGCTAGTTCAGGAGTCTTTTTATTCATTATATGGTATTTTGATCTATAAGATTTCCCATGTGGACTACATAAAAAATAATATAATGTAATCTAATCCTAAAATTCATATCCATCAGTATACATAATGCATTGGAATAGGAGACCTTGGTGGGTACTTGGGTACCCCTAGGGACATGAAGTTGGGATGGACATGGAATTTGACGTATAGTCTCACACCAGGAAATATTTATAACTCAAAAAACAAATGTACACAATTGAATAAACAATTCACAATTAGTAATCTTGATGACTATAAACTATATAGTCATAAATTCAAGATCCAATCATCATGGTTGCCTATAAAAATGCAACCACCATCCATGCTCTTATCATAGTCATCATTTATATCCTCAGATTTCATGATAAAATACCTTCAACTATTCTATAATATACATGTATATCCAATAAATGTTTCATTACCATATATTTTTTGAACTCAGGACACATCGCATGTAACTTGATTTTCTCCATCATCTGTTGAAATGCTAAGATAATCTCACCTCTACTGATTTTTGGGCACCTCAACATCTGTGTCAACCATGGATGATTCAATAACCAATGTGATGTACTATTTTGATTCTCAAAAATGTGTGGGATGTAGAAAATCATTAATTTTTTTATAGAGTAATTTCAAATAACCAATATTTATTTAGAAGCTGTAAATAATGATGATCATGAATAATGATTCATTGGAGTGAAATTACAATAAAACCCCATATTAGAGAATTTGGAGGCTTCAAAAACCATATCGATAATAAATTTGAGTATATATATTAATGTTAGGTTAATATTTATTAATATAAAAATTAACATCACAAGATTATATTACTACCTCTAATAATTGAATTTAAATAAGATTTTTGTGGTAAATTTTCAGTCAAGATTAATCAATGAAACTTAATATTACAAAAAAAATTATAAATATTTAAAAATAGTACTTTCAATGATGAGATACATGTAAAAAATTGTAATTGTTGTTATTTATTTATTTATAATTTTAAAAAAAGATATTCAATCATTGATTTATTACAATACTGACACTACTCATTATATCTACATCAAATATTCATACACACCATCAAGGGTTCTTTGAAAGAAAATATATAACACTTTTTAAATTGTATAACAGAACAATTTTTAAGAAGAAATATCGGCAAATAAATATTTAAATAATATTATTTAGAAGAAATAAATCCTAACTGAAATCTTGAATACATAGTCTATAGTTATTCATGAAAAAATACATATTCCAAACACAGTTGTAGTTTTACGATTTACATTAAAAAAACCATTTATGAAATTTTGATATTGAAAATCATTGAATAAATGAAAATATTTTTACTAAATACTTATCAACCCCTATAATTTCTCAAATTGAGAATTATAATAAAACATAACCTATGGGTAATGACTGAACAATGATAAAAATGAATTTTATTTACAAAAATTCAGAGGTCTTTCACTAGGTTAACTTTGTTGTTCTACCGTATTAGATAACTTTGGACTATATTACTTGGAAATGAGTTATGTTTTACTTTATGAAATACCTTATTCACAATAACAATGATGTTTTATTATATTTATAATTACATGTATGGTCAGTTTAATGAAGTGATTAGTTATTGTTTCATTATTTTATTATCAATTAATTTTTTATGGGTTGTCCAAAAATTAATCACTAATCAGTGGTGGGTTAAAACATCCTCTAAATTTATAGGTAAGTTTAGTGGGATATTTTATATCCCCATCTAGTTTCTATTTCTATATTATATTCAAAATATGATTTTTTACTCATTTGTTAGTGGTATCCGATTATTTTTATAATGGTTTTGTTAAATGTGATGTTATTAATGATTATTATTGTTATTTTCTATGATATATTGTTTATCACAATAATTATATAGTTCATAGTCCATATTCATCATTTCTTATATAATCCTTCTTATTTTATCATAATCATGTCTATTAATGAATATTAATTTGACATTGTTGTTTAATGTTATAGAAGAATGATTCCTATGAGTACTGAAAAGTGAACATGAATCAATAGTTTTATTGGATTGTTTTGTATAATAGTGTAATGGACATTGGGAAGTGATTGTTCAAGTAGCATAAATGGAAATTAATGTTGATATTATTTAATTGTATAAGGTTTCACAATATAAGTTGATATATGATGTATGTTTAGTTATCAGAATTGTTCATATTCCCACAGTTTATTATTGGATTTATTTCATCTTTCATGAATTTATGACTGCATTTTTCACCTATTAATTTTATACTTTAAATAGTGGTTTTAAGATCATTCCTATTAGAGGAATTCTTCCTGGCTGCACATTTTATTACTAGTGTCCTTGTATAGGTTCCATTATTGGAGAATCATGCAAAAAGTGTTATCGATGAATTTGTATGAAAGATACAATAAATTTTTTTATTTTCACAATATAGGTATTTAATGGGTCTATTAGTGAAAAAATGTGAATTGTACATTGCATGATAGGTACCTTGAAAAAACACATATACTTATCCCCCCAAATGATTCATCTCAATGATCCTTAAAGTGATGAAAATATTTATATATGAAAAATAACTAATTACAAGGTAGGAACATAATGAGTGTACATTTATCATTATCCATGGTTGCATTTAGTATTATTTTTTCACTATGAATGGTTTTTTATAATTATTTATACAACCATATATCAATATAGTATATTTTATTAAATTTATTTGTCTTCCATAAAAATAAATAGAGATTTATTTAATAATTTAACTATTGTATGTTTAAAAATATTCCTAAGGAATACATGAAATTATATCATGCACAAATCTACTTATTAGAATATTCTATTTATATTTTTATTATTTAGGCATGTTGTAGGTTAATTGACTCATATATATAGAAAAATAGAATGTTTGAAAATAAATTTATTTCTTTAACTGGATTATTTTGTATATTTTGTTGAAATTCTTATATCATGTTGGATTTTTATTAAAAAAATAAATAGGAGACAATTAGGTATATAATTTGTTTGAATCCTTATTAATAATGTATTATCATGATAATTCTTTATATCTGTTAATATAATAAATGATTTTTAATGTTTTTTGTCATTTTTTTTGTAATTTTAATTAACCACTATGAATTGTGATAAACTAGATGTAGGGTTTCGAGAGATCACAATACAACTACTTTTTACAACTCTAAATATATTTTATTTGAAAATATTATAGATTTATATATTTGTATTACAGATCATATATAAACTATTGAAGTGTTGTTGTATATTCCATTCTCTAAAAATTATAATAATTATAAGTAATCTGGTATATACTAATTGGTCATAATAGAAATCAATTAAAATATTTGTAGATGTTATTATTAACCTATTATAACACAAAGGTAAAAATACAACAACAATTTGAAACACACATGGTAGAGTGTTCTTTATGATGTAGGTTTTAAAATTATGGATAGACCTCTGACCATAATGGTAGAATGTAGTCAATTATAGTTATAGTCATTGTGATCGACTATTTAGAACAACCCACTAAATAATAGATTATTTATGAAAAAAATAATGAAATTAGGTTAAGTAATGAATTGGGGATTTGATGATATTTTATTATTGACAAAATATATAGATTAATAAGTCAAGAATTAATAAGATAGAGTTCTTGAAAAAAATAGTTTCCTTATAATAAAGAAAAAAATACATAATATATCATTATAAAATAACGAAAGAATTAAAAAAATAAAAATAGATATTTTTATCAATGATGAGTAAAAATTTTCATGTTCCTAATTAATTAATGTCAACTCACCTAATTTTTTTTTTCTGAAAATGGAAAATTTTAAATTAGAGTGAACAGTTTTATAAAATGTATAACATGATTTCCACCCATCCGACTGAACCTGACATTGAGACCATAAACGATTAGTTTTAACAATTTATTAAAAATATATAGTTATATAATATCAATATTGGTTATTCCTCTTAAATTCATGAAATAATTTGTGTTGGAATTCATACCCATGTTCAAAAATGAATAAGAGTGGAAATAGGTTCATTTTCCACTTCTAGGATTCTATTATTTGTTTGGGAATTTAATAATGGGAGAAGGGTACCCAATGTGTAATTAATTATCTTTAATCTCTTTATCATCGTTGTACTATGTAAATATGGAACCAATATATGTAAAACGGGCTCTCATCCTTTGTAAATTTTCTCATCATCTACCCAATGTGGAAAATGATTTATCCTTAACCCTACGCCCATTACCTCAAGATATAGATAAATATCATGAACATTAATTGTATCACATAATCTACATTCACATAGAAAATATATCATATAATTTTCTTAATAATCTTATGAATTTAAAAATTAGATACTTTATGTGACTTGATTTTAGAGTTCCATTAATAAGAAATGATTTACTTAAAATAAAGAAAAATTATATTTATCAGGAAAATTATCCATTGATTCTAATAAATAATTTCATGATAAAAGTATATATATCATTATATCACACAATATAAATATTTGGAAATATACATAGTATAAAAAGTGGATATACATATAAAAACATTAGTTATTAACTATCCCCATAGTTCAGAAAGCCATAGTAACTATTGGTGTTTATCTAAGGTCAAACCTATAACCATTGATTGATATATTATAAAAAAGGATGTATCTATGGATTAATATTATAGATATATGGATATATATATGCTTTGAAACTATCAAAATATATCTATCAGCACAATTTGAATCTATGATGATATGTTTATATGAATTTTTTGAAAAATAGGAAATTGAACTATCACTATGGAATAAAACCAATACTTATTTATAGTCCTTAAATAAAATTTGGGTAGTGGGTTTTTAACAAAAAACATCTACTCTCGAAACCATGAACTTGAACACTAGAATAAATCAATTATTTAATATTACTAAAAATATTTTTAATATATATATATATATAATTATTTTTATTTATAAATACTCTTTCTGTTGGTTTTCTTACACATTTCCAAAAGAAGAAATATTTCCTGCAGTCACACAAGATAATATAGCCACAATATTTATGAATTGTTGTTATATCCAGGGACCTATAACCATTGTTTTGGAAAACTGTGTCCATATATCTGACCAAAAAAATTATACCCATGGGTTAAGAAAATTTCCACTATAAATGATACTTAATTAAAAAGAATTATCTTATTAATGGCTATATCCCTGGAATAAAAACAAATACCCATGGTTTTAGAAAATCTTGGCTATTGTTCTGACACAACATCCCTATTTTATAATAGTGTAAGTGTCCTTTATACATTCTTTTCACTAAGTCCCATGGTTATTTTTTTATCTTTCCCACAATCCATATTTTATATTTTATTTAATGGTAATGGTTTTGGATTAATAATTTCTTTGGGGAAAATCCTCAATAATATCACAAGGTAAAATGTGGGCATTATAATACATGGACCTATCTTAATAAAACTACCAATTATGCGGACCCCCCCCCCCCCCCAATTATTGATATTTTCATGATAATTTTCAACATGATCAGTGGAAGTGTCTAATTAATTTCATTAGTTTCCCATCAATTTTTAGGTGAAATGTTATATAAAGTAGTAACTACATAAGAAGTTCTCATTATAATGTTTTCCAACTATAATTGAGGAATTGTTTATTTTGATTTGACATAATTGTTAATATTATAAAATATCTCCTTATAAAAATAATGAAGGAATATGTTTTATATGTTAAATGATTCCTTAGTTAATTTATAGTAGAAAAAAGTTTAATTTTTCAAAACTAATCCATAATAATGAAATTAGAATAACACTAAAATTTGTTCCTTGTTAACCCTCCTACAAATTCCTTAAATTATTAACCATTTATTTATTTGGGAGTGGAATAAGTTGATATATTTGAGGTCGGTTTAATTTTTATTTCTCATTATTGAATGAAATTAACATTCCCATTAATATCTCACCATCTTGTTCCCTCACTGGCTAATAAAAAATTTCAATAAGAAAACTTTATGTTGTCTGAATTAAATAATTTACCACAAAACAAAGCTTAGTGTGATTTATTTTATAAATATAATCATATATATTAGGCGGGAATACAATGTTCGTTAATACATAATAATACGCCATCAAGAAAATAGACCATTTTGTGACATCTTTGATATTTACAATGAATATGAGGAACAAAAAATTAACAATTAATAGAATATTTTTAATTTATTCATTTAAAAATATATTATATTATAATATAACATGGTTAAATGTGAATATAGTTTTGAATGTTCATCCCCCCCAATGTCTTTAGTCCCCTTTTATTATGTATATCAGGATGAAATGATTCAATGAACTAAATATATATATATATATTGCATCATGTATATATATATATATATATCTATTTTTTAGTTTTTATGGTCCTTAAATATACCATGATCACAAAATATGAAAAATTAATTACTCCAATGATACAATTTCATTGTTCAAAATACCGAAAAAAGTTTATAACATTATCATCATATGTGGAATAATCTAAATTCATACCAATTAATTTCTAATAGAAAAATAAGTATTATTAGTCTCTTTTTATGAAATACACTAATGAAAATACCATATTCATACAATTTAATTTAATAATAAATGTATATTTGTGATAGTGAAATTTTATGGTAGTGGATGAGTTTTAATTTGGGGTCCTTCATTGCATTTTCATTAGAATCTCCCCATTTGAAGGGAAAATTATTCATTGCAAACTCATTGGGAAGTGTCCCCAATATTATAATGAATTTCAAAAATAGCTTGTAATAATATGAATCCAAGGAAGACATCTCACCTATAAAATATATTGTGGAACCATAGACTCTTGGATTGATTTTATATTATTTTAATCTATATCAATTTCATCACCATTAATGATAAATCATTGTAAAACAATTATATCAATGAAAAGTGTACACTTTTTTGTATTTCAAAATATATTTTCCTTCATTTTTTTTACCATTCTTAAAGGATATAATTGTTCATGAATTTTCCTACTATAAATAGAAATATCATTTATAAAGAAATTTTAATTTTTCCAATGTATTCATGTAACACATGATTCATAATTGTTAGGAAACATCATTGAAAAACAATAATTACAAAAGGAATAAAATAATCATTAATAATATGAAATGTTTTAAAATAATATTATCATTAATGTCCATAATTATTTCTTATCTGACGATAAGTATTTCTTAAATCAATTTTATAGAATATAATCCAACAATTTAAAAATACATAATTTTCTATATACATTGGATATGATAAAAAAACGTATTATTATTTTTTTGGATCAAAAATTTATGCCCATTACCCACATTCCATCCATATGTGTAATAAGTATATGTGTTTCACCATAAATGATTGATATGTCCCTTATATAACAAGTATCAAAAAAATATTGGTCCTAAAATTGGATTTACATTTTATCCTAGGGGTTTTCTATGACTTTTAATTTATTTTTTGGGAGTCTCATACTGTGAGATCAATTTGATTCTCAATAAATAAAGTTTATTGCATTTTTGATGGAACCACTTCATGAAATAAATAATCACTTTTCCGAAAAAATACTCAAAATTATATGGTAAATTAGATATTTAATCATTATAGTTCCATTTCACTATATTGAAATATGTACTCAAATGTGTTCTTATGAAATCAATGTATCCTATACTACCCATTATTTATATAATTCAATATTTATCTTACCTAAATTCTATTTCCCTATTTATTTTTCAATAATCTCTATTTAATTTCATCATTAATATTTTTTATTCCCTCATATTCTCCATTTTCATTTTTTATCATCGTTTATGGGTAACTCATTTTTTCCACTTTTAAAATTTAATATTCTAATTTTTTCATTTTTGGGACATAAATATGATGTTTATAGTTTCCTATATATATAGAAAAGATTGAATAATTTTTAACCTATAATGATTGAGTCACTCATCATACAATCATTGTTAAAAAATATTCAAAAGGCATATAGTAATTACTATTACATAGTATAACATATCATCATTAAACGTTGTGATGGTAAATTAAACCATAACATTATTGGTTACCTCCATCTGTTAATATATTTTAAACCAGTTAATCTGGGATCAACTATTATGTCTTATATTCGGGGGGAAAACATTTCAAACAAATTGATTCTGACCACATCAATACAACTTCATCAAATAGTGATTACACTAAATACCTACCAATTTATTTGGAAGCATCTATGGAAAATTTTTACTTTTGTGGATTATCATTAGAAATTATTAGAACCCAAAAACTCACCTTATGTTATCTATTCAAATATCTTTTAAAAAATAACCATTATGGATTTCATGGGGATCAATTTATTTTTCATCTATGATCTCTCCATTAGTAACACATTATTCATATTTATTAATGGTCATGTGATGCTAATTGTTGAATTCATTTACAATGTTACCACATCCTTGATATATAAAATATTAAATAACACAATTATATGGATGTTTCAAAAAAATAATGGTCTCTTTGGTAGAATATGAACCTTATATCCTTTTTAATCAACCACCTTCTTAAAGTTTGATAATTCACCGATATACATTGTTGATTTATTCCATACGATGAATGGTGTAATTTGTTTTATCATTTTAAAACTCCTTTGGATTTGTGGCTCAATATTTATGGATTGGTGGATCATATATTATATTTCTACAAGGTTGAACACCTCTATATTATTGTATATCTCACAATTGAGTGTCTTTAAAGAAAATCCATGGAAATTTTTTGATAATCTACAATGAATAGACGTATAATGGAAATTTTCATATCATTATACTAATATTAAACTGGCCTACTCATTTATGTATAGAATTAATTTTCACTTTTAGTACCCTATGATATATTAATTGGATAAAATAAATCTTTATAGAAAACATTTTCTATCCCAAATATTGATGAGATGCCTAGTATATCTACATATATTTTCTTTTATTTTATCAAACAAAATTATATCATTAAAAAAATAAATGAATTCCTTTTTTTATTTTATCCATAAAATATTCATTACCTAAATAAAATATAAATTAATGTCTCCCATTCAACATATTCTTCAGGATTTCTATTTCATTAAATACTAGTATATTCAAATTTATACCACCCTGAACATAATCATCTTTTTATATACCATACACTACTAACTTCAATTTATAAAACCACAGATTTTGTTGGAATTAATAAAACGAAAAATAATAATTTCAACTCATTATGAATAATGTGGGTGAAGGAGTGGTTTAAATTCACACTATAGGTCATCATGGTTCATCCTAATGATTATAAGATTTCTTAAGTGGTAACTCTTATATTTATTTTTATCAATATTATAATAAGTATAATTGTTAAATTGGTTATCTATATCATTCTTTTGGAGTCCTAAATATTATGGTGATTGATATATACTTTAGATTTCTTAAACATTAGGATGAATGATTCCCTATCCCCATAAATCATATACATAAATAACCAAAATATATGAACTTTTAGATATATAAAAAACAAAAATATGTAAACACAAACATTTAAATGAAGTTACACATTCGAACAAATTAATGGATTCAGGATCACACATGTAATGTGTAATAAAATATCACAACCAATAAGATATCCAAAAACTGAAGGATGTTTACATAGTTACATAAAAAATTATAAAATTGAATTTAAGGATACATATATATAAACACATACTTAATGGTATACACAGAGTTACTCAAAATTAAATTTTTATGTGTATTTTGAAACACACATACATATATTATGTAACTCAAAAATGATTTTTCATTACATATTTATCCCATATCAGAAATATTAATTCAATTTCCAAGCCATTTTGAAATCCAAAACCACATTTTTGATGGTCTTGTGACACCAACCCTTTCACATTCAGGATTTCGTCGAGTAAGAAGTAACTTAATTCATCTGTGTGTAAACGTGGTAAAATGTTGGCAAACCATTGAAAAATGGGTTTTAATGTCTATTAAATGTTTGAATGTAGAATATTACCATGGTTATAGGATTTTACCATATATATAAAATAATTTATTTTCAATATATAAACCAAATATTAATGGTTTTGAAATGAGGCATGTGATGAAAAATGATTTATTCTAATTAAAAAAATATCAAACAAATGATAATGAAGATTTATGTTTTTTGGGTTCTTTATTTTCTGGTAGTCATAAAAATATAGATATTCATTGTATAATAAATAAGTAGACAATTAGTTGAAATATTTTTTTTATAATATAAAAATAAAATATAAATATATTATGGATGAATAATTGAGTAAATTTATGTTATTTTAATGATTCAAAATATACGGAAAATATCTATGTATTTCTAGTGTGGTATTTCTAAAAGAGTGGATAATATGGAAAAATGTGAAGGATAATGGATAAATAAAATATTTGTAATGGGATATATACTATCCATTTCAAGTAGATCACTATTACCAACTAATGTGATACATATAATGTGGGTCTTTGTTTCTATAAATCGGTTGTAGATAAAAGAGATTGTTCGAGGACTCATGGATTTATACAGACACAAACCATTATATAGAATGTTTCATACAACATGGAGAAACTTACTTAATGATAAATTAATTAACCAATCCAAAAAATCACTCCCTATAGGGTCAAGGCATGAATTGGATGATTCTATAATCCTTGATCATTTAACTATTATATATATCATTATAAGAAGAATGAATAAGATCAATGGAAGTAGAAAAGTGGTTCCTTATAATGGTGGGAGGAAAACATAGAGATTCAATAATAAAATCAAGAATGAATAATCATTTCTTGAAAAATTTTATCTTTTACCAATTGTAGACGAAATAGTCATGGGGTTAATCACATAAATTCATTATCTACTAACCAACTATTAAATTTAATGGAAAAATTAAGATATATAATGAAAACATTCCGAAATATTGTCACATGTTTCCCCCCCCCATATCCCACCAAACATATCAATATTTTCCTATCCCCCCATATTTTAAATTTTCCTCCAAATATTACTTTTATAAATATCCATGTTTTTTATAAATAAAAAATTCATTCTAAATTACATCTTTTCTATCATGAAACACATTTTGGATCAAATAATGAATATAGTAGTTCAATTTGTCAATTTCAAACATACACATTAGGTTTTGAATTTTATTATAGGTAGAATCCCCTATAATATAAAATTTAACCCTTTAGATCACCCTCTTATCATCAATTAGTGAAAATTATACAACATTACATGGGAAATTAACTCGATTCCTTTGACCAATATCTCATTAGACATGTTTTACATGTTATATTTTTCATATTTATATTTTTTAGTGATTAATATAGAATTAATTTGATTAATTAATAATAATTATATTTAATGTAGTTATTATAATGAGTATGATGTTAATTTTTGTATTTATAATGGGTCCATTATATGAAAATTATAATATAAAAAGTCTATTTCCCAATAATAGGGACTAGGGAAAATTTTGAAATACAAAGGATGTCAGAAAATATTCCTAGTATGTCCTAAAATATTGTCAGTGTTACGTAATAGAAATAGAAATATATTATATTATGATAGATTTATTACAAAATGAAAATGAAATGATTAATAGATTATGTAAATTAAATCATAATAAAATAAAACTTGGTGTATATTCCAAATCCTATATCATGGTACATATATGGACTTTGTTATCAAGGAAGTCAATAGAAAAACATGAAATAAATAATAGAAACATGGTATAGTATATAAGATTTCATAAAAGAATTGTAATCTTTTGAAACATAAAAATATCACACAATTATAAGACATGTTATTATGAACACATTTTGAGTATAATTCCTAATGAATCATAAAAATATTCTAAAACACCCAACCAAGTTATGATAAACATAGGTTAGTAATCATATCCAAGGATCTGTAGGTATATATAATGAATCATAACGTAGGTTTCATAATCACAGGTTATGCCTTACCACCAACGTGTCATAAACAAAGTCTTTTCATAACCAATATGTTTTCATAAACATCAGACAACTCTCTCCACTAATGCGTTATAAACATATCCCAATGCTCTATACCATGGAATCATAATCATAAGCTAAGACTCAATTCTATGGTTATGAAACATGATATTTTGAAATATTTTCTATGTTAATCGATTAGGGGATAAAAAAACATTGATCTCATGATTTATCATAATAGGTAATGAATATATCTTCCAAACGAATATAAAAAACACGTAAAACTAAAATGGAAACCAATAATAATCCATGTAAATAAAACAGGAATACGTGAAAAAATGTACATATCTACCAAATACCATTCACTCAATATAATACAGTCTTTATTATCAAGGGAATATAAATTATTGGGTATACGATCAAGTAAATTATTTCAGTAGTAAATAAAATATATAAGTTTCTTATAGAACACCCATCAATAAAAATAATTGTATAGATGGAATTCATAAATTAATAGAATAGGAATAAATGTTATATATATGTGTTGTTAATGATATTTCAAGGTAAATGATGTTATAAGATATTTAAATCGTAGATATTTCTTTTCATCAACCCCATATATTCATAAAAACATATATAATGAAACAAAGTTTTTTTTCATAGTATATGCTTATTGTGACTACTCATTCCATCAGGACCTATGTTGCAACAACCCCAAGTCCGTATCTAATAGGCCACTTGATGGATCCCACTGTTGAGTAGTAATATCACTCACATTGAAAGACATGGGAAAATTTACCTCTACATACACACACATATTCAATCCCATACATTTATGAAAGTAAAAACAATTGATATTCATGGATACATAAACCTATAATCACCCATCATAGTACAATAACAAATACAATAAAAAAATGTAATCATTCAATACTATCAAGATGAAACAAAAAAATCAACCAATATAGTGTGTGACAAATGGAATCAATATAGCCATAGGAACAAACAACATTATATCTTTTTAACTTTGTTCCTCATAATCGTACTCCCTATAGATCATCGTCATAAATTTTATTATCTTCATAAGATAGTAAAAAGGTAGGAAGCCACCGTGTATGAGTGAGTATACCAACTCCTAAAAGGGCAACCCAAAATAAATATTCCTATTGTAGAGACCCAAAGATTTAAGTACATATACATTAGATTACTTTTGAATAATACTTAATACATAACAAAAACATACACCAAAGGACCGTAATAGTTTAGTGTCTTTGGAAACAAGGAACACAATCTTAAAATCTTGGTGAAAGATCTTCAACATCTCCTATAAAGATCTTAATTTTTTTCCTTTCCTAAAATAATTATTTATATCATGGGGAAAAGAATACATATAAATGGTGATCTTAAATTCTTAGTATGGGAATGCATGGAGAAAATAAAACAAACCATATACATATGAACTTCAAAACATGAACATAATGTTTAAACGTCAAAATCATGAGTTCTGAAATAAATCTTGGTAGTACGTAAGGGATGGATCATAAAGGAACATCAAACATGATAAAATAGCATGGGAATAAAACATTTAATTATGAAAAACCATTAAGCACATGATATGATTTCCATAGTAGCCGAGGCATTGCTGCCAAGACCATCTTAGTGGACAAAGTCCCTTTCTGAATCAAGTTCACTCTTCATTCTAGTCCTGTATCACTGAACCAGATTAACTTACCATTCCATCCATGTATATCTCATGAGATATAAATATTTACCTAATGAATTGGAGGGAGATATAGGACCCACCCATCTCATAATGAAAACATTATTACGTGTGCCACAACATAATCATAAATCATTCATCATAACCCAATGAATAAAATGGGATTCATAAACATAATTCCCTCATAACATAATCAATATAAAAAAATGGATATAATTTCATCATAAGAAAAGTGCAACAATGTAAATAATAGATACATAATACTTGAAACATACACAAATGAAATAATTTCATCTTAGATGAAAAATGGTTTTGATAAAACACATCAAATGAATTCTTGATGAAAATATCTTTTCTTCTTCAAAATCATTTTCTCTTCACAAAATTCCATGAAATTTTAAATGAAACGTATATTTTTGAAAATATTCATGAAATCATGTAGAGTACGCTTCATGAAAATAAGGCGTTATAAATCCATAGAAATCAATTTATTCCATATAAGTTACAAAACATTCTCCTCGAACTTTTGCTGGAAAAGTCAAAAAGGTTCCTTGTATGGTAAAAAGGAAGATTCCTTCCATAACATGTGGTAAAAGTCAAAAATGGGTAAAATGGACATTAAAAATACAATAAATTTTATATATAATACATGGACCTGGATGATAACAATACCCCCAGTAAATACTTACTTATAACAATCTCAGAAAAGAACGAGATTGAAATTGTTATCCATTACCTTATGACTGATATGCATTGTATTTATCAGAACATCCTATATAATGATTTAAATAATGTCATTGAATTATTACAGAATCATATTCATTGTTATGATGTCATATATGGTTCACTTAAGACTTTATATTACCCGTTCTTTTGTAAATTCTAGGTAAAAGCAGCGTTTTGGGTAAAATCGCTTTATTTATCGTACGTGTTTGGAATTTTTGTTCTTGATATTATTATTATATAATCATTTAATAACTTCCATAATGTAAATAATTATTTATATTTCATTTATATTCAGTATATATATATATATTATAGATGAATGAAATGAAATACACCGTTCATTAAGACGGTAGGTCGTACGTACGCATGAATGCTATTTTCCTTTCCTTATTGACTTGAATGGAAGTAAGTACATGTAATATATATATATATATATATATATATATAAATAAATTAGCTTTATCATGTCATATAATTCATTATTATTCATTATATATACTTTATAATCATCCTTGAATGGTTAACATGGATAATGAATCTCATCTCATCGTGGAGACGGTAATCCGTACGTATGCACGAGCGATGATATCATTCCCATTATTATTGAATTGAATTGGAGTGGATTATATAATATATCAAATTCAGTATGATGTTATAATAACTATATATAGTTATTATTTACACCATTATACCCATCCAAGTACGGTGGTGGTGGAAAAACAGATTACACCACAGCGTGGAGACGATATTCCGTACGTACGCACGCGCGGTGATTTCATTTTCCGTATGATGGATAAAAGGTGAAATGCAGTTGATTAATATTTATAATAAAATATCATTATATTATTGATACTTATGTTATTACCTTATAATGAAACAACTAGAGAAGAATAATTTGAAAAAGAGAGAAACTTGAAAGAATCAGTAGAAGAGGTTACCTCTTCTTCGACACACCTCTTTTAAGCTTCCTATTAAGGAACTAGAGTTGGTATTTTCATGAGACCATAACCTCTATAATTTTTATAGGAAATTTTATAGGGGAATTGGGTAGGGTTTGGTCGAGCATGAAAGCTCAAAATCGTGTAAATAGAAGAGGGAGGAGGTGCCCTTTTATAAGGGAGGAGAGGGGCACTTTAGAAAAAACTGAAAATATTATTTTATAATAAAGTCTTATTCGGTTTATAATGGCTCTAAAGTGACTTATATAGAAGATAAAGTGGTTATGGGTCGAAATAATCGCAAAAAATACATTTTGGACATAATTAGGGTTCCATTTAATCCTTATCATTTAGATTTAACTCTAAGTTAAATAATTTAACTTTTACCGCGTCTTCTTGTTTTCTTACACTATATGGTTAACAAGAATACTATAAACTACCAATCAAACCCCAATTGGTTCATTAATGTCATATATATTATTATATAAGTCTTTTGGATGATCCATATATTTTTAGGAATATAATATCAATTAATAATAGAATATTTTGTAAAAAAACTAGTATATGTCAATTTTGAAACTATTTTGGTAATTGATTTTTTTGAAACTTATAACTACATGATTAGTTCGAAAAAAGATAATTAAATAAATAATAATATTCAATTATAAACTAAATAATTAGTGTAATTCATAAAAAGTCTCAAATTACATTCATTTGGGTTTTTATAACATCAATTATGTTAATATTTCATTAATAAGGCAATTTCTGCCTCATCATTGTGTCAAATATAAATTAAATTATTTAATGTCTAAAAATTATAAATAAAATACCATTATGTAGAAAATAATTTTTATCTTTATAATGAATTTTTATAGTCTAATTTATCTTATGTATAACCCTATATTAAAAATGATATAATTATTAAACTTTGATTTTAACTCTTTTATCTCTTCTTTAAATAAAATAATTATAAGTGTCTTAATCTAATCCATGTGGACCTAAAGGGTAATATTTTCTTCCTAAGGTTTTTTGGTCTAATTAAAATTATCCAAAAGAATTAGGACATGTTTTAGGGTAATAATAATATCATTTATACCCTTAAATACCCTATTTACTTTTAACCGTGGTAAATAATAGAAAAAAGTTACTATTCACCAACAATTATTTTATCTTACTGAACAACATTTTACTCTTTGATATTAAATTGAAAATATATAGGTTTTATGTATAAATGTTTACCTAAAATAAATTTAAATAAAATAAATAATTATTTAAATAAGAAGTCGGTTTTTAAATAGTAAACTATTGTTTTTACTATTCATCAAAAATTGATTGTTTTCTGAAAAATACCAGAAATTCACCGTCGGCTAATTTCGATATTCTGAATCCAAAAATGAAGTCCATTTTTAAAGATAAAATTTATACAATTTCAAACAGTGGTTATTACTATTCACAATGGATACTTTTTATAATATTGTAATAAGATATCGTTGTTTAGTGAAACTCGGTATTGCGTACATCACAAGCTATCGAGGAAGGTTTATCTTGCGTGTAACACAAGCTAGGAATAGTGTTGCATATACTACAAACTAATACGGTGATTTGTATAGTGCAAGAAAATATTGGTGTAGCATACAACAAAAGATATCAAAGAAAATAATAATTCTCATAAAATCTCGGGGTGTTACATTCTACGCCCCCTAAAATGAATTTCACCCTCAAAATTTGTCGGGGTTATAAATCTTCTACTTCTTCAATGTTTCATTCATAGAATCCCACATTGTAATAAGGAATATTAAATCATCATTTAAAAAGGAGTGTTAGAATCATAATGGATACCCAAAGTAACTTATCGTTGGGTTTCAACATAGGAGAATATAGGTGAAAATATGGATATGGAAAAGAAATCTAACCATCATGTTCTGATGGAGAGTGGTAGAGAACATGGATATGAAAAAAAATCAATCAAAAATCCATAAATTTGTGATGATTTAATTTACCATCTAATTCATCGGGAATGAGGGTACTAGGACAATGTTTTTAGTTCTCGAGATCATTTCCATAATGTTGAAGAATTGTTGAATTAAAAGAAATACTTACTTTATTTTGGTACAATCTGACCGTTTTTTGTGCATTGAACAATTTCCACTTCATCTCTTAATGAAATGACGTTGAATTTTTCATTCGTGAAGTGTTAGCAGATAATTCTATAGAATGATAGGTCATTCCATCTGTTTTATAGAAAAACGTTTATCACAATTTATTAAATATACATAAGTCCATCTATGCTGAGATTAATCATATATGGTTGATAAAATGGATATATACTTCATCTATCATAGCTCTTATTAATATTAAACTAGTTTTTACTAACCAGGGACTTCCTGTAGGACAATGGTAGGTGATAAAGTCCTGTCGCACTTCGGTTGTGGGTTTGATTCCCATAGCCTTATCTGACACGATGGGTTGTCGCTCGTCCTCTGGGTTTTCCTTTTTCAAAAAACAATACTATTATAAAATTCCATAAATAATATATAAAAAACAAGTTCTATCCTTAAATAATACTATTTGATGTCCAACATAATCAATTCCTATATTTAAGCTAATCCAAAATACATCTATCCAATATCATAGTATAAAAGAAGACGATTACATGAAATATCACATAACAAGTACGTGAATACCGTCATTTATCCCCCCTATATCATAAGATATATCATGGTGGTCACATTACAAACATGTTTATACCTTAATCATGTATTCTTTTGATAAGAATGAATACCCATTAAACCATAGTGAAAACATGAATGCTGTCAAAAGTTTACTCTTTCCACATACCAAAATCGCAAAATTTCTATATACTCAACCCAAGATATCACTTTGTCATTATATATGTCATGAGATCATTAATACTATCAAAAATTTCAATATCTCTTTATCCCTTCATTAGGCACATATCATCTTCTTTCCAAAAATATTTGAATATCCTATCATGGTTATCGGTACCATTCAACATATACTTTTAAATAATTTAGGAAGAAATAGTGTAATAATCCTTAGATGTTCCTTTATTCCATAGTACCATTAAATTACCTATACAATATTACTCTTGATAAACATAAAATCATTCCACTACCTTCCTAAACAATTGACTTAGCTTTATCAGTTTACTCCGGAACACTTCTTTCATCTCATATATCATTTGTAGTCTCTTCGTCATCATAAACATAAATACTACGCATACAACCACGCTGATTCATTTCATGAAATATTCCCTTAGAGAATTGGTTTTCATAATGCCCGTAAATTCTTCATTTAGAACATTTAACCGTTGTTGATGTCTTAGAAATACCATTTTCCTTGTCCATGGTGTTAACTGAACCTTTTCCTTTACAATCACTGGCTGTGTGTCGTTCTTTTCCACACCCAAATCATCTTCCAGTTCCATTGAATCATTCTCCCTCATGCCTCTTCCTACATGATTTACATGAGGGAAAATTGATCTTTCATTCCTCTAAGATCATTATGAAACTCCATCTTTCTCTTATTAGATGAGTAAGGAAACTTATCAAAGTTGAGGTTATTGATCATATCATGAGATTTATGATTAGGCATAATAATGATATGTGGACTTCCAGATCTAATTTCATTTTGATTAACATGAAGAATATCATTTAATTTTCCATCATATCCTCCAGTATCGTGAATCTTCCTGTTTCCAGCCATTTTATAAAACCCAAAAAGAATTGTGTGAGAGGCGTAAATTATAATCAAGGGGGAGTACCATCAATATAAAACATCTTAGGTTTAATTATAATATTGTTTCCGTAATTATAATACTATAACATATAGTTATACTTAACCATAGGGACATCCCTAGACATACCGTAGAAATATCTCTAGAGATCTCACTAAAGTTTTCGCATCCTAGTTTCCAAAAGTTAACTAAACCTTTTCTCTGATACCAACTGTAGAGATCCAAATCTTGATGTACATAGAAATTAAATTACTTTTTTGGAATAAATATTACATTACAAAATCAGACACCAAAGGACCGTAACAGATTAGTGTCATTGGAAACTTGTAACATAATCTTCTAATCTTGGGGAAAGATCTTCAAGATATCCCATTAAGATCTTCCTTTTTATTCCTTAGATAAAACCGTTCTTTATATCCTGGGGAAAAGAAAACATATAAAGGGTGATCTCAAATTATTAGTAATTTTAATCATGGTGAAAATCTAACAAACCATATACATTTGAACTTCAAAACATGAACATAAATTTTAAACATCAAAATCTTGAGTTGTGAAAAAAATCATGGTAGTACGTAAGGAATAGATCATAAAGCAACATCAATCATGATAAAATATCATGGGAATAAAACATTTAATTATGGAAAACCATTAATCAAATGACATTATTTCCATAGTAGCCAAGAGTTTGCTTCCACGACCATCATAGTGGACAAAGTCCCTTTCTGATTCGATTTCACTCCGCGTTCCAGTCCTGTATCGTAAACCGGATTAACATACCATTCCATCCATGTCTATCTCATGGGATATGAATATTTACCCAATTCATTGGAGGGTGATATAGGTCCCACCCATCTCATAATTAAATCATTCTTACGTGTTCCACAACATAAACATAAATCATTCATGATAACCCAAAGAATAAAATGGGTTTCATAGACATCATTCCATCATAACATGACCAATATAAAAAAATGGACTTAATTTCATAAAAAGAAATGTTAAACCATGTAAATCATAGAGACATTATACTTGGATCATACACATATGAAATATTTTCATCTTAGTTAGAAAATGGTTTTGATAAAACACATGAAATTAATTCTTGATGAAAATATCTGTTCTTCTTCTAAATAATTTACTTTTCAAAAAATTCCATGAAATTTTAAAAGAAAATTATTTTGTTGAAAATAGTCATTAAATCTTGTAGAGTAATCTTCATGAAAATAAGTCATTATAAAACCGTAAAAATCCATTCATTCCATATAAGTTAAAAAAACATTTTCCTCGTACTTTTGCTGGAAAAGTGAAAAAGGTTCCTCGTATGGTAAAAAAAGAAAGATTCATTCCATATCATGTGGTAAAAGTCATAAATGGGTAAAAAAGACATTAAAAAGACATGAAATCATTTTTAGAAAACATGGACATGGATGATAACAATAACCCCAGTAAATACATACGAATAACAATCTCGGATAAGAATGAGATTGGAATAGTTATCCCTTACCTTTTGTCTGATATGTTTCGTATGTATCTGATCCTCCTGTATAATAATTTAAATAATTTCATTGAATTATTACAGAATCATATTCATTGTTATTATATCACATATGGTTCACTTATTACTTTATATAACCCGTTCTTTTGGAAATTCCATTTAATTCAGTGTTTTGGGTAAAATCATTTTATTTATCGTACATGTTTGGACTTGTTGTTCTTGATATTATTATTATTATTATTATATCACGATTGACTAACTTCTAGAATGTATATAATGATTTGTATATCATATATATTCGATATATATATATAATAAATAGATGAATGAAATGAAATACACCGTTCATGGAGACGGTATGCCGTACGTACGCATGAACGTGGTTTTCCTATCCTTATTGACTTGAATGGAAGTAAGTATATGTCATATATATATATACATATATATAGTAGCTTTATCATGTCATATATTTTATTATTATTCATTATATACACTTTATAATCATTCTTGAATGGTTAACATGGAGAATGAATCTCATCGCGTTGTGGAAACGGTAATCTGTGCGTACACACGATCAATAATATCATTCCCATTATTATTGAATTAAATTAGTGTGGATGATATAATATCTCAAAATCAGTATGATTTTATAATAACTATATATAGTTATTCTTTACACCATTATACCCATCGAAGTAAGGTGGTGGTGGAAAAATAGATTACACCACGACATGGAGACAATATTCTGTACTGACGCACGCGCGGTGATATTATTTTCCAAATGATGGATAGAATGTGAGATGGGTTTGTTTCATATTTAAAATAACATATCCATATATTATTGATACTGGCGTTATTACATTATAATTAAACAACTAGAAATGAATAAGTTGAAGAAGAAAGAAACCTGAAAGAATCAGTAGAAGAGATTACCTCTTCTTCGACGCACCTCTTTTAAGATTCCACTTATGGCACTAGAGTTGGTCTTTTAAGGAGACCAGAACCTCTATAATGTTTCTAGGGAAGATGAGAAGAGAAATGGGCAGGGTTTGTCTGAGCATGAAAGCTCGAAATTGTGTAAAGAGAAGAGGGAGGAGGTTCCCTTTTATAAGGGAGGAGAGGGGCACTTTAGGAAAAAACATAAAATATTATTTTATAATGTAGTCATATTCGATTTATAATGGCTCCAAAGTGTATTATTTAGAATATAAAGTTGGTATTGGTCTATATACTCTCAACAAATAGGTTTTATACAAGTTTAGGTTTCCATTTTAACCTTATAAGTTAGATTTTACTCTAAGTTAAATAATTTATCTTTTACCATGACTTCTTGTTTTCTTACACTATATGGTTAATAAATTTATTATAAACTACCAATATGACCCCAATTGGATCATTAATGTCATATATATTATTTTATAAGTCTTATGGAAGAACCTTACATTTTTAAGAATAGAATATCAATTAATGATATAATATTTGTTTTAGAAACTATTATATGTCAATTTTTAGACTATTTGGTAATTGATTTTTGTGAAACTCATAACAGCATGATTAGTTAGAAAAAAGTTAATTAAATAAATAAAAATATGTAATTTTAAACTATAAATTTTTTTGAATTCATAAAAAGTCTCAAATTACATTTATTAGGGTATTTATAACATCAATAATGTTAATACATCATTAATAAGGTAATTACTTTATCATCATTGTGTTGTAAATAAATATTATTATTCAATGTGTAATGATTATAAATAAAATACCATTATTTAGGAAATATTTTTATATTTATAATGAATTTTTATATTTGAATTTATCTTATGTATATCCATACATTAAAAATGTTTTAGTTATTAAACATTGATTTTAACTCTTTTAACTCTTCTTTAAATAAAATAATAATAAGTGTCCTAATCTAATCCAAGTTGACCTAAATGGTAATATTTTATTCCTAAGGTTTTTTATGGTTGAATTAAACTTATACAATAAATTTAGGACATGTGTTAGAGTAATAATAATATCATTTTTACCCTCAATTACCCTATTTACTTTTAACCGTGGTAAATAAATGAAAAAAGTTACTATTCACTAAAATTTATTTTTATCTTATTGAACCAAATTTTACTCCTTGATGTTATCTGTGTCTCTTGTATTTTTGAAATTCAACTTACAAAAGCAGTAAAATTATGTTTTATGTAAATTTTCAAATTCTCCTAGGAGGTGGGTAAAAGACGGTGAAAAGTTCAATAATATTTTTATATATCTAAAGATATTATAAAATGAATCCAATGAATTAAATTGAACTTATATCGGTATTATGTATCAATTTTTGCATAAAATAAATTTACATAAAATAAATAATTATTTAAATAAAAAGTCAGTTTTTAAATAGTAACCGAATGTTTTCACTATTCATCAAAAATTGAAAGTTTTCAGAAAAATACCAAAATCTACCCTAGGCTAATTTCTATATTCCAAATCCAAAAATGAAGTCTATTTTTAAATATAAAATTTGTAAAATTTCAAAAAGTGGGTATTATTATTCATAACGTCTAGTTTATATAATATCGTAATAACATATTGTTGTTTAGTGAAATTCGGTATTGCGTACAATGCAAGCTATCGAGGAAGGTTGATCTTGCATGTAACGCAAGACAAGAATAGTGTTGCATATAAAACAAGATAATAAAGTGTTGCATATAGTGCAAGTTAATCTTGGTATAGAAAACAAAAAAAGACATCAAAGAAAAGAATAATTCTCATAAAATCTCTGGGTGTTACATTCTACCCCCCATAAAATGATTTTCGCCCTCGAAATTCGTCGGGGTTACAAATCGTTTCCTACATGAAAGTTTCATTCATTGAAACCAACATCGTAAAAACGAATACTAAATCTTCATTTAAAAACGAGCGTTAGAAACATAATGGATACCCAAAGTAACTCATCAATGGGTTTCCACATAGGAGAATATAAGTGAAAATTTGGATATGGAAGGGAAATCTAACCATCATATTCAGATGGAGAGTGGTAGAGAACATGGCTATGAAAAATCCATCAATCACATGGCCATAAATTTGTAAGGATTTAAGGTACCATCTAATTCATCTGGTATGAGGGTACTAGGACAACGTTTTTAGTTATCAAGATCATTTCCAAAATGTTAATAAATTGTTGAATTAAAAGAAATACTTACTTCATTTTGGTACAATCTCACCATTGTCCGTGCCTTAAATAATTTCCACTTCATCTCTTAAAGTAATGAAGTTGAATTTTTCATTCGTGATGTTTTAGCAGATCTTGCGATAGAATGATAGGTCATTCCATCTGTTTCAATCACCAAAAGTTTAGAAAAATTTATTAAATATAGATAAATCCATCTATGCTGAGACTAATCATATATGGTTTCTAAAATGGACTTATACATCATCTATAATAGCGCTTAATAAAATAAAACTACTTTCTACTAACCAGGGACTTCATATAGGCCAATGGTAGGCGATAAAGGCCTATCACACTTCTGTTGTTGGTTCGATTCCCATATACTTGTCTGACGCGACGGGTTGTCGCTAGTCCTATGGGTTTTCCTTTTTCTAAAACTATTATATTATAACATTCTATAAATAATATCGAATAAAAGTTCTATCGTTAAATAATATTATTTGATGTCAATCATAATCCATTCAATTCTTTAGGCTTATCCAAAATACATCTGTCTAATCTCATAGTATAACGAAAATTATTACTTGAAAGGTCACATAATAAGCACATGAATACCATCATTTATACCCAATATATCAGAAGAAATATCGTGTTGGTCACATTCCAAATATGTGAATACCTTAATCATGTATTATTTTAAAAAAATTGAATGCCTCTTGAACCTTAGTTAAAACATGAATGCTGTCAAAAGTTAACTATTTCCACATACCAAAATCCCAAAATTTATATATACTCAAACCATGATATCCCTTTGTCATTATATCTATCATGAGCTCATCAATAATATAAAAAATTTCATTATCTCTTTATCCCTTCATTATGTGCATATCATCTTCTTTCTGAAAATATTCGAATAACATTTCATGGTTACCAGTACCATTCAACATATACTTTTAAATAATTTAGAAAAAACAATAGTGTAACAATCCTTAGATGTTTCTTTATTCCATAGTACCATTAAATTACATATAAAATATAACTCTTGATAAACATACAATAATTAAACTACCTTCTTAAACCATTGACCAAGCTCTATTATTTTATTACTCAACACTTCTTTCATCTCATATATAATTTGTAGTCTCTTCATCATCATCAACATAAATACTACCCATACGACCACAATAATTATCTTCATGAAATTTTACATTAGACAATTGGTATTCATAATGCCTGTACATTCCACATTTAAAACATTTAATCATTGTTGATGTCTTACCAATACCATTATCCTTGTCCATGGGGTTAACTGAAACTTTTCCTTTAAAATTACGGGCTTGGTGTCCTTTTGTTCCACACCCAAAGCATCTTCTAATTCATTTGAAACATTCTCTCTAATGCCTCTTCCCACATGATTTACATGAGGGAAATTGAACTTTCATTCCTCTAAGATCATCATGAAACTCCATCTTTCTCTTATTAGATGAGTCAGGAAACTTACCAAAGTTGAGATTATTGATCATATTATGAGATTGCTGATTAGGCATTATAATTATATGTGGACTTCCAGATCCAATTTCCTTTGGTTTCACATGAATAATATCATTTCATTGTCCATCATATCCTCCATTATCATGAATCTTCTTATTTCCATCTATTTTATAAAACCCAAAAAGACTAGTGTGAGAGGAAAAAATCATAATCAAGGGGGCGTACCTTCAATATCTAACATCTTAGGTTTAATTCTAATATCTTTTTCATATTTTAGGACTATAACCTATCCTTATACTCAACCTTAGGGACATCCCTTGACATACCTTAGAAATACATCTAGAGATCCCACTAATATTTTCACATCCTATTTTCCAATGGCTAACTAAACGTTTACTCTGATACCAATAGTAGAGACCCAAATATTGACATACATAGACATTACATAACATTTTTGGAATACTTAATACATAAAAAACAGATACCAAAGGACCATAATAGTTTAGTGTCTTTGGAAACATGGAACATAATCTTCTAATATAGTTGAAAGTTCTTCAACATATCCCATAAAGATCTTAATTTTCACCATAACTAAAACTGCTCTTTATATCCTGGGGAAAATAAAACATATAATGGTTGAGCTCAAATTCTCATTAAGGTTAATCATGGGGAAAATAAAACAAACCATATACATTTGAACTTCAAAACATGAACATAAATTTAAACATCAAAATCTTGAGTTGTGAAATAAATATTGGTAGTACGTAAGGAATAGATCATAATGGAACATAAATCATGATAAAATAGCATGGGAATAAAACATTTAATTTTGGAAAACCATTAAACAATTGATATGATTTCCATTGTAGCCAAGGCATTACTACCAAGACCATCTTAGTGGAAAAAGTCTCTTTCTGAATCGAGTTCACTCCTCATTCCAGTCCTATATCACTGAACCAGATTGAATTATCGTTCAATCCATGTTTATCTAATGAGATATATATCTTTACCCAATAAATTGGAGGGATATATAGGTCCCACAAATCTCATAATGAAATCATTCTTACGTGTTCCACAACATAAACATAAATCATTGATCATAACCCAAAGAATAAAATGGGTTTCACAAACATCATTTCATCATAACATAATCCATATAAAACAAATGGATATCATTTCATCATAAGGAAATTGAATCCATGAAAATCATAGAGACATTATACTTGAAACAAACACTTATGAAATAATTTCATCTTAGATGGAAAATGGTTTTGATAAAACACTTGAAATGAATTCTTGATGAAAACACCTTTCTTCTTCAAAATCATTTTCTTTTCAAAAAATTCAATGAAATTTTAAATGAAAAGGAATTTTTTGAAAATAGTCATGAAATATTTTATAGTATGCTTAATGAAAATAAGGTGTTATTAAACCTTAAAAATCCATTCATGTCATATAAGTTAAAAAAACATTCTCCTCGTACTTTTTCCAGAAAAGTCAAAAAGTTTCCTCGTATGGTAAAAAAGTAAGATTCCTTCCATAACATGTGGTAAAAGTAGAAAATGGGTAAAAATGACATTATACATACATGAAAACATTTTTAGAAATCATGGAAATTGATGATAACAATAACCCCAGTAAATAATTATGAATAAAAATCTCGGATAAGAATTAGATTGGAATAGTTATCCCTTACATTATGTCCGATATGCTTTGTATGTATCCGAACCACCAGTATAATGATTTAAATAATTTAATTAAAATATAAAATATTAATATTCATTGTTTTCATATCATATATTGTTCACTTATGACTTTATATTACCCGTTCTTTTGTAAATTCCATGTTAAAGCAGCATTTTGGGTAAAATCGTTGTATTTATTGTACGTGTTTGGACTTCTTGTTCTTGATATTATTACTATTATATCATAATTTACTTAGTTCTATAATTTTAATCATGATTTATATATCATATATTTTCATTATATATATATATATAAAATAGATAGATGAATGAAATTAAATACACTGTACATGGAGACGGTCGGCCGTATGTATGCATGAACGATGATTTCCTTTCCTTATTGACTTGAATGGAAGTAGGTAGATATCATATATATATATATATATATATATATATATAAATTCATTATCATTATCATGTCATATATTTCATTATTATTTGTTATATATAATTTATAATCATTTTTGAATGGTTAACATGGAGTATAAATCTCATCGTGTCGTGGAGACGGTAATCCGTACGTACGCCCGAGCGATGATATCGTTCCCATAATTATTGAATTGAATTGGATTGGATGATATAATATATCAGAATTAGTATGATGATATAATAACTATATATAGTTATTCTTTACACCATAATACCCATCCAATTAAGGTGGTGGTGAAAAAACAGATTACACCACGGTGTGGAGATGGTATTTCGTACGTACGCATGCACGGTGATTTCGTTTTCCATAGGATGGATAGAAGGTGAAATCGGGTTGTTTAAAATTTATAATAAAATATAATTATATTAGTGATACTGATATTATTACTTTATAATGAAACTACTAGGGATGAAAAAGTTGAAGAAGAAAAAAACTTCAAAGAATCAGTAGAAGAGATTACCTCTTCTTGGACGCACATCTTTTAAGATTCCTTTTATGGCAGTAGAGTTAGTCTTTATAGGTGACCATAACCTCTAAAATGTTTCTATGTAAGTATATAAGGGAAATGGGTAGGGTTATTCCGATAATGAAAGGTCAAAATTGTGTAAAGAGAGGAGGGAGGAGGTGCGCTTTTATAAGGGAGGAGAGGGGCACTTTTAGAAAAAACATAAAATATTATTTTATAATAAATTCATATTCGGTTCTTAATGTCTCCAAAGTGACTTATTTAGAATATAAAGTGGGTATTGGTCGTAATAATTTCAACCAATAGGTTTTAGGCAAGTTTAGGTTAACATTTTAACCATATCCTTTAGATTTACTCTAGGTTAAATAATTTAACTTTTACTGTGTCTTCATGTTTTCTTATACTATATAGTTAATAAACTTACTATAAACTAGAAATAGAACCCTAATTGGTCACGTAATGTCATATATATTATTATATAAGTATTTTTTCCGAAACATAGATTTTTAGGAATAGAATATCAATTAATAATATAATATTTGTTTTAAAAACTCTTTAATGTCAATTTTGACACTATTTCCTAAATGATTTTTGTGAAACTCATAACAGCATGATTAGTTAGAAAAAATATAATTAAGTCAATAATAACATGTCATATTAAACTAAAAAAATTGTGAAATTTATAAAAAGTCTCAAATTACATTTATTTGGGTATTTATATCATCAATTATGTTAATATTTCATTGATAAGGTAATTATAGCATCATCATTGAGTAAGAAATAAATTAAAATATATAATATATAAAAATTATAAATAAAATAACATTATGTATAAATATTTTTTGTCTTTCTAATGAATACTTATAGTCTAATTTATCTTATGTATAACCCTATATTGATAATGTTTTAGTTATTAACCATTGATTTTAACTTTTTTAACTCTTCTTTAAATAAAATAATAATAAGTGTCCTAATATAATCCAAGTGGACCTAAAGGGTAATAATTTTTTTCCTAAGGTTGTTTTGGGTCTAAATAAACTTATCCAATAGAATTAGGACATGTGATAAGGTAATAATAATATCATTCTTACCCTTAATTACCCTATTTACTTTTAACTCTGGTAAATAACAATTAAAATATACTATTCACAAAAATTATTTTTATCTTATTCAACCACATTTTACACCTTGATATTAACATTGTCTATTTTATTTTAGAAATTAAACTCACAGAAGCAGTAAAATTATATTTTATGTAAATTTTTAAATTCGCTTAGGAGGTGGGTAAAAGGCGGTGAAAAGTTCAATAAAATTTTTATATATCTAAAATTATTATAAAATGACTCCAATGAATTAAATTGAATATATATAGGTATTATGTATCAATTTTTACCTAAAATAAATTTAAATACAATAAATAATTATTTAAATAAAAAGTCGGTTTTTATATTGTAACCTTGTGTTTTCACTATTCTTCAAAAATTGAATGTTTTCAGAAAAATACCAAAAATTCACCCTAGGATAATTTCGAAATTCCAAATCCAAAAATGAAGTACATTTTGAAGGATAAAATTTATAAAATTTCAAAAAGTGGGTATTACTATTCATAACGGCTAGTTTACATAATATTGTAATAATATATCGTTGTTTAGTGAAACCTGGTATTGCATATAATGCAAGCTATCGAGGAAGGTTGCTCTTGCGTGTAACGCAAACCAAGAACTGTGTTGTATATAGTACAAGCTAATACGGTGTTATGTATAGTGCAAGATAATATTGGTGTGGCATACAACAAAAGACATACAAGAAAATATTAATTCTTATAAAATCTCGGGGTGTTACACATATAGCATCAAGAAGAATAGTATTACCATTAAAGGTATATGTAATAAAATACATATAATGAAAATATATATATTTAATAAAGATGGACACACATTCTTATAGTAATTTTAGAACAATAATTCCATATGTGGAATCCTACATGAATATTCCATATAGCACTGATATTAGAAAACATACTCTATGAGGAAGATACCACTGATGGAATTCATCTAAGATGCCATGCCCATAGGGTCAGGTCAAGATAATTACAAACATAAATTTTGAATAAAATGATACATAGAATGTGGATAACACCAAATTCCATGGGTTATACAAAAAACATAATCTGAATAAACCCACTATGTGGGGAATTGAAGACTACATTAGGTGGGGCCCGATGATTCAATGAACCCCACATAGGGAAATGATGATGAATGAGGATATCACTACATAATTAAGAGATTATATAAATCTATCCAAAAATTATGTTCTTGAGTGGGGATTATCATCATATGCAGAGGATAATACTCCATATTAAATCCTCATGTAATAGATTAATGGAATGTGTCCTAACATAATATTTATGAAATTGGGATGATAATATCTTTGAGACATATTTGTTGGAGTAAATTTTGTGAAATGGTAGTGCACAACATTTCCCTTCATCATTGGGTCTTATACATGTATAATTTCACAATATAGTGTTCATGTCTTTGTATTGAGTGTGTCCTGGAATGTGTACCCCATGTAGTTTTTATGTCCTTCTGGTCATGTCCGTACTAGATTACAAGGTGTATCCAAGCTCTTTTACTCTGGTTAATTCCTTTTTCCCTCCATGTTAATGGTTTGTCTCCCATGTAAGCATTTCATGGAATGTAATCGAGTAACATGGTGTGTGATACATATGTCCTCTGTGGAAACCGTAGGGCATCTCTAGGGCTCGACATGGTGTGTATTCACAAATTATTCCACGTGTATATCATAATTTTACAAAACCAATGATGTTTCATCTGGAATCCTCATCCTCTTTTCCAGACATCAATCTGGCGAAAAATTATGTTGGAAGGGATGAATCTATAATCATGTGAAAATATATGTTCTAATCATATTCTATAATCATATATCTATCACATTATCAATTTTAACCTAGTTCATGGTATCAACCCAATTCAGTAATAAATTTATGATAAAATTTTGATTATTGTTTATTTTGGAAACTATGTGACAAAAATTATTTCTCGTGATGAACAAATAATGGGGATGAAATTCACAAAAAACAAACATGGTGAATTATTATCATCCTATGTTCATGTTTCACCTATTCATTTTCATTATAATGATAATCAACAAATAATTTCATATTCTTCGATAATATATGTATCATTCCCAAATTATGCGCGATCCAAAATATGAATCATTGTTTTATTGATTCAAATTCATTATAGGAATAAATTAATAGGGATATTCTAAAAAAACAATATACTACTTTTATTGGTATCAATCATTGGAAAAGAAGGATCACATGTCACTATCGTTGGTGAGATCTATGTGTTTTATTTTTACAGTGACGCTCTATCCTTGGTCAAGTGGTTATTACTTTGATAAAGATCCACTAATACTCTCCAGTGGCTTAAGTGTATTGTGAATAACCCTTACATTTCATCATATGTATATATTAATATAAAAATATCTCATTTCACCACTTCATAAATCCCATACTTTATTTAATTTATTCGCCTCCAACTGCAATTTATAGAGTCTCTCATCATTGTTGAAGGTTTTATCAATCCTAGGGTAATACCCAACTATAGACTCAATAAAATACTTAGATTTTGAATTTTAGAATCCATTGAATAGTTAATATAATTTTTATGGAATATTTTTCACCCATGATATTTAAAATATTTTATATATTTCAATAATTATTTATTTTAACACTAGGAATCAGAATATAATGTTTAACTCCACACATAGATCTAAATATATTACATATAATATTCTAATGAAATAAATAGAAAAATCAATTTCTTTAAATTATCCACATCTTTGGGATTTATATCCTATAAAGACAAATCAAATGTTTACCTTAAGAGATGTGGTTACTGAGCATGAATCTGAGTCTCCTACTCCTTAGTACACTCCTAAATATTCCCATGCTACCCCCAGATTTGAAAAAATGAATCGGTTACTATTGGAGAATCCTCACTTGATGATCCTTATTCTCAATATGTTAATCAACAATGGTAACCCCGTCCTCAATGTCTATATCCCCCTAGTCGATAATGTGTTATGGGTCGTGAATATAACACCTCAACTGCGAAACGTGGAATAAGTCGTACACCGAGAACAACTGTGGGGATATATCTCAATGGTATTCCACCACACTGACTATAAAACGTATCTAAAAGGGACAATGAATCTCAAAGATAGCTTTACACCCCGACCAAATCTCTATAATCCACATCGTGGTGAGACCCTTATGAACACATGGTCTCCCTCCATGATCTACAAAGTTATCCATCATTGTTCCATATTGGAAACACTACATTAATATAAATTCTTAATAAAAACATTGATGATCATCACATTATCTATAATATATTTCACTTACTCACGGCCCATATGTGATAGAACCCCTTTGAAATTCAATCATATTAGAGAAAGGTACGGTATCTCGTACAAGGCCCCGAGTAGTGTAATAGTGATGAAAGACTAGTTTTTGTTGTGGAACACAAAATAAAACAATGGTATTTTATCTCCAAACTACCGACCAAGTATATATTGTATTCCCATATAATTTCCTCATATACAATAATAGTTTCTGCATTTTTACCATATTTATAGGGGTGAAATATTTACTCAAAATCATCTGATTCCAAAAATCCTCCTATAATCCTTTCCATAATCGAGATAAGAATAAATAAACATGGGTATAAATGATCATTTCAGGATCCTTGTGATGTAATACTATCTCATTCATGTAGATTCATCCCAATATATCCACTGAACTCTACTATATAATATCTCTACAGTGGGAGGAAATGGTGATTCAGTTTATGGTTGTGTAGATGGAATCATGTACCCTAAACATAAATAGTGACCTTATCACAAAGGATGTGGGCATCCAATCCCACTACCATGTGGAAGCTAATGTTTTTTATCTAAAACCTCTTGATCCAGATGCACAGAATTAACATTCTGAAAAGTAAGGGATTGGGAGAAGAACACTTCAATTGACTTCTTTATCATTGGTCAAAAAATATGATTATAAATTTCTTACTAAATCACCACCACTTTATTATTTACAATAATGAGATATATATGAAACATTCAATGGACCTCATCTCATAACATCACTCAAACCACTGTGCATCCTCTTCGAAGAACAAAATATACCCCACATTTTTAAAATCAATTAGGAGCATGGCACGTGGATATCTGAGTATATAGGGTCTCACAATCCCTATCCCCATGTTTTACCTATATGAATTACTATAATAGTGGGGGTAACGACCATCAACTAGTGGTATGATTTTTTATACCCATCCCCAATGGATAACAATAAAGATTCAAACTTCTCTGATGGATCTATTAAGAATATGTTAAAATGATTTCTTCCAAAGTTTAGTTTTTACGATGTTCTACTTCCCAAGTGTATAGGAAATCTCAAATTCATAGTCCTAGAGGAACTATATCCATTACCTCTACATCATTTTAAGATCCTAGTAAGAGAATATAGTGTTTATTTTTATATTGTCATATTAATTGACAGATTGATCACCTTGTAGGTACTATCTCCACTATATTAGTGAAACCAAAACTACGGCAAGCACAAGATCATGGGTCACATAGTTCTACTCATGAGGTCCCAAATGGGATTAACCATAGGAAATATCCAACAACATTTATAATAGAACACAACCCAATAATTTCCCTGATGCATAAAAGAGCACTATATACCTAACACACACCACTGGTAATCTCAATATAAGAGAAATTGTAAATCTTTTCATTAACACTTGGAGAGCCCACTAGAAACTCTCTACCTACATTAAATGTTTTCAATTTTGGGAAAAAATATTTTAAGGGAGATGATACCCTATGTAAATCATGTTTGAATCTGTGATTTTAGTCTTCCATCATAAGGAAGATCCTCACAACTATCAGACATAAGGGAGGATCATAATATAAAATTACCTCAACATTTTTTGGGTCCATTGTTAAACTTTATAACAAAATAAAATGTCCTTGGATGTGGAATTGATGAATATAGAAATATAAAAAATAAATATACCCTTAAATATTGTGCTCTCAGAGTATTTCAAGAACCATCCTCAATTTTATCATGTTAGTGTCCTTGTATACTGTGTACACTAGGGTATTTTCAATGAATATTACCATGATATGGCCTAGAAAATTTTAAAATATATTGTTCATATGCCAAATTAACACCTATGGGTGTTAATCAATGAAAATGGAATCAGAATTTAATTATAGTGACAACAATTCCCTCAAAATGACTTATCTTGAATATCATCAACTCATACTCCGAACTACTGATATCCTTATATGATTTAATTGATTGATAAACAAGGTTCCAATTATAAATAATCGAAGAGTTAACTAATCCTTAGTAGTGGATAGTTGTTCTTTATAGTCACCTATTTTAGGAATTGGTAATCTACGTACAACATCAAACACATTTCTGTTATCTTGGTTAAAAACACTGGGTTGTCTTGGGTAAAAAAATCGTCCTAACTGATCCCTTCCGCTATAGGTCCTCTTAATACTCCCTAAAATCTTAAATATCTTTAGGAGAAATATAATATAATGTAGTAGATATCAGGACCATCCCAATGTGTTGATCAATTAAAATTTCAATCTCTCTATGGGGAACAAATTATGGAAGGTCATTATGAATGGTATAATCATTCTCCCCTACCATAGTATGAAACTAAAAACTTATAGAATGTAAAAAATGGTCATGTTATCCAAATTGAGAGTAATTGGATACACTGTCAAATTCATGATTCCATTCTTCCCTTACTTGTTTTCCTTTTCACCCACAAAATACAACTATATTCCATTAATTGAGTCACACCACTCTCCCATTGAAATAGTTTATTTGATCATAAAATGTTGGTAAAAATTCTATATTTAAAAGAATTTCATAACACATAATCCTTGATACAGATATATAAAAAAATTAAACTCTTTTCTCTGAGAGTCAAGTCCCACCATTTTATGAATTATGGGATCACTTAGTCACCTCCAATAAAATGTCTCCAAGAACAATAGTCAAGATAATAGATCACCCTAATACTATATGACTCAGACTAGATAAGTGTAAATAATGTATTTTCTATCACTTATGTCCATAAGTACTTAATATGTGTCATAAAAGTGATATATTATACCCCATATCGTCCCTGGACACTAAGGGTCATATGCCTTGACCACCTATAACTTCCTTCACAACTATACCATATCTCCCTAAGAGTAAAATAGACTACCATGGGGTACTTTTGGTAAAAAAATAAAAAATTAATCCACCTACAAATGATATCCCATCTAATATTTCACATTCAACAATATAATGACATTTATTATCCTTTTGTTTCATCTACCTATGTGACCCATCCACTATCTCTCTATCATCGATACAGTGGGTTAGATATCCATGAATGATATATCACCTTTCATCAGAAGAGTAGAACTGGTTATCCTTAGGATTAATACATAAATTATATTATACATGAACAATAGATCCTATATCTAGGGATTGCCTCTTGAAATGTCTTTTACATCCATGCCTTTTTCCTGTCATCAACTCACAACTGCTAAAGTCTATTCTAATGTGTACCCACTCTAGGCACAAAATTTCTAAATCTATTCATTTAAGAAAATCTAGACCAAAAAATATTGATTTATCACCCTGACATAGGTACGAATGAATAGAGGTTTCATGTTGGCTCAAATTTCCAAATTTAGTTCTTAATCAATGGTTTCATCCCAAAATAAATGATCGCACATAATAATAAATGAACCATGATCTTATGGTTGTTCATCTGAGAACCATAATCTATTTCTCTCCAATGGATCTCGCGTTATATGGCTAACCCTTCTCTTTCCTTATAACCATATATTTATTGTAAATATGTGCCATTTTTTCCAATAATAAAATAAATAATTTATTTTATTCATTTATTTATTTACCAACTTTTGTGCTTTACAAAGCCTCTTGATGTTGAAAAAGGTAATCTTTTTTCTAGTGTAAAACACATGATTTGAACTCAGTGGTGGCCTCAAATTTCTAATTAGAGATTTAATTTTAGTAATTATTACCATATTTCTCATAACTATGCATATGTGATATTTATTACATTTAATATAATTTTAAAATAAATTTATGACACACTAAGCCTACGAATATCACAAAGTCTCTACATATATCTCCAAAAATTATCCATTTAATATTCAAGATATATAAATAAAAAAATAAATTAATTAAAATATTAAAAAAAATAAAAATGAAGGAAATATTATATAATAAATTATTTATATAAAAATATTACTGATATAGGTGAAGAATCATTGATATGAAGATATAAAATTAGAAAGAAATTAAAAAATAAATTACAATGTTTTTACACAACCATGAAATAGATAACGAAAATATTATTTTCAAGGAAAAACATCAATAAATGTACTTCTATATAATATTTATTTTAAATATTAATTATTAATTCAAATGTATAAATATATATTTTCATTTAAAATGGAATTTTCCAAATAATATATTTGAAAATAAATAATAATTCTCTAAAACTGAATTCATAATTTTGTAAATAATTTATTCAGAAAAGAATTAATAGACACTTTTAAAAATAATATTTCCAAAATGAGGAAAAAAATAGTTTTAAAATATTATTTTGATTAAATTTTCATAAAATTGGAATCACAAAAATGACTAAACATAAAATATAATAAACTTTTATTAAAAGGATAAGTGTCTTATAAATGATTCCTTCGTGAATATTATATGGTTCATCATAATGGAATTTTATGAATGGAAACATAAATACTTTTATATTACTATAAAATGAATATGAGATGAGTATAAATAAATGAATCATTACATAAATAGTGAATATAAAAGGGATGGAGATAGACTATAATTGGGAAAAAACGAGGATAACAAAAAAGCGTATGAAATATTCCTTATAGATATTTAAGATATGAACAATATATAAGAAATAGATTAAAGGATACCATGAAGTAATTATTATTGAGGTTAAAATGGAATAGAACACCCCAAATTCCTTTTATTTTAATCCTATAGTTTCATATAGTAAATTGAATAAAAATAATTTATGATAAAATAGTTATTCGAATAGATACCTTTCCCCAGAGTATCAACTTGCATCATTTATCCTCCGTAATCATGAATAATAAAAGTATATTAATTATATACATTATTTATAACCCTTTAAATTTTTATTTAATTATTATCTATCACTTTAATCAATTTATTATAATTTACTATTCCTTTATTATATTTATTTTTTTTTGTTATTCTTTTTGAGGTAGTTCGGTTAATAATTACAAAAATCAATTTTATATAATTGTAAAGGTCGATAGTTGCAATCCAAATGATCCAAGGGACCAAAAATTATAAATTTTTATCATTTTTATGGTTCCAAATATATTTTAGTCCAATACATTAATATAATTTTCAATTTATAAAATAATTATTTAAAACCACCCGGGGTACCCTTGGAACCCAATAATTGAGGCAACCCTAACATTTCCTAATGGGAATTCCCAATCCCCATGTGTTGGAAAATAGAACCTTTCATTACAAAACATGCATGTGGGAATGAATTTTCTGTAGAACATAGAAGAAACATGACAATCATGTCAATATTCATAGAAAATAATCTCTAGTGGGATTATTGTACCAAAAGTTAAAAAAATGCATTAAATCACAATATACTGAAACCCAAGTAGCCACATTGGGGAAAACCCCACGTACCTACGAAAACAACTCACCAATCACTTGTTTCAACAACTGGATCCACCTCCAAGAGATCATTTCCCTCACTTGATCCTGGGCGGAGATAATATATCAAAACTTGAAGCACAAGTTGGATGTGATCTAAAAATTCTAGTAGGGTCTCACAAATGATTCTATATTATATTCACATAATTTATTTACCAAAGGAATATATTCAATTTTTATATAAATTGGTTTGGCATTTCAAATTATATATTATAAAATCATGTTATACAGTTCAAAATATGGAAAGTACCTTATGAAAAGGCATTACAAGTGAGAAAATATTTTGGAAATAATGGATTAAATAAAAAATTTCTATAAAATAGATTATTTAAATCTATAAGGAAATTAAAACATTTTTTCAACATTATAATACATTTATATCCCATATATAAACAACAATGAAAGGAATTTCATCATCAATATAAGTACAAAATTTTTAGGTCGAAGGACTCTGCACACTCTAAGTGATCAGAAAAATATGTGTATATAAACGCCCCTCTAACACTATTAAAAAGTGACTCATCAACAACCAATCGAGGATGTGACCTCCATCATTTATGTTTTAGAATGTTGTATAAATTTAGTGTGTTTCCAAATCATCAAAAACTCCCTAATAATTTCTTTTTCTCTTATAAAACTGAAGATCGTATATTTATTTTAAGATTACATAAAATATAGATAAATACCATTCTTCGCAATTAAAAGGTCATCATTCCTTTTATAAACTCAAATGGGGTTTTAAACAATCACATTCCTCTGTAACAAGATTACACTATTGTGTTTCTATCAAATGTAATTAATCCATGTTTACATGTATGAAATCAATTGAAAACAATTTCAATTAATTTCAAAATCAATTTCGATAATTAAATACAAAAATTTAATTGAAATATCTTCCAACATACTTATAGTTTATAATAATCAATTTAAATAATCCAATTTTAAAAAATTATTCTTAATTAAATGGAATTGGGGGTTTTAATAATTTTTTTCCAAATCCATTTAAAATATCCCAAATCACTAGAATTTTGTTTTATCAGTTCTACTGATTGAATTATTTATAAATTTAATTTAAATAAACATTTGAAATAAATTAAGTTGTTCATTGTTCATTAATTTGGCCAATTGGAATATAATCTCAAACCATTTTACAAAAATTAAATATATAAAATAGAACACATCAATGATAATGAATGTGTTTAATAAATCATAAACTCAACCTAGAAATAATATCCAATAGTATGGAGCATAGATCCATCAATCTCAGGATGATCTATTTAAATCCCAATGGAGGAGAAAGAGGGAAAGATGAATATAGATGTATAAATCAATCCCAAGAATCACAATACAAGAAGAATGATGATCAAACATCTATCAAAATAACATGAAAGGGTTGAAGGGATATAAGTTCACCTAAAGAAGGCTTTGGGTAAAGAGAAAAAAAACTATAGTAGAGGATAAAAGTTGATCTTAGCCCTTCTGCTTTTTTATATACCATATTTAGGGTGTCAAACAATGTGTACTCCCACTACAGATCAAAAAATAGATGGTTTTCATGACCGTAGAAATATTTGTCACATTCATATGAAAATCCATTAATTGAAGGACTCATGATTGATAATGAATAATCATATAAAATTTCCTTTCATGGTGTGAATATTTAAATGACATGACCTTTCTCACTGTACGAATTTGGTGACTAATAGACACCATTTAACCTTATAATAGACAATATAAAAGGTTTATTAAAAATGTGATTCCAACAAATCTATGACATCACTATTATATGTATCATCTCAATTAATTCAAAACCCTTCCCATTAAATGAAAAGAAAAACCCACACCATGTTTAATGATTTTCCTGTAAGATTAGTAACAAGATGTTACAAACTCCCCAAAATAAAAACATTATATCCCCAGAATTCCAATGAAATAATATTCCATGTCAAAAAGATGAAACTAATAATCTCTCATCTGTTACCAATGATCCCATGTCTCATGATTGTCAAAAACATGTTTTCATAGCACAAAAACCATAGGAATCATCCTTCCATGAAGTACCATGGTCCAGATTCAGCAATTCTAACTAGACAATCAGGCAAATATAAATATAGTTTTATATAAAGATCTCTCTAGCTCAAAATATGTGATGGATAAGATAAATAATTTCTCAACTATGACACATGGAACACATTATGTATCCACATCATCTTTATTGGAAGTGTTAAATGATATTGAACATTTCAATCCTTTGAAATAACCTCGAATAGTCCCACAAAATATGGACAAAGTTTCCCTTTCTTCCAAAGACATTGATGAACCAATCAGGCTGATACATTCTGGAACACCTGGTCAACGACTTACATTTCCAAAGTTCAATGGTGATGATCCCTATATGACATATATTGGCTCTGTTCTATCAGCATTATCTAATGAATTAATAAAATACTAGTTGTCATCTCATGGAACGAACACGGTCCAACTAATGAACATTCACCAATCTCTGACAAACAAAATAGATATTTACACGAAATATCATACCGAGCCAAAAAATGACATTTTTATAATGGACTAGTAACTATTGTTATAAGAAAAATCAACCATAACAAATTGATAATCACAATACAATTTCAATACCACAAACACAGAAAATATCATATAAAATCTATGTATATCTTTATTTCTAGCCATCATACTATGGGTGGTAGGTCGTGCTCAAAAAAACATTAGATCCTAGAACCTCTGGAAGGCCTCTTCAAAATAGAGAGGTGAACCAAGGATCTCCATTAGAGACTATAGCAGATGGAACACTACGAAAACAAAAAATTAATTTTATATATAGATTTTCCAACTCTTCAACTTTGGTTGTATCAAGAATTTGAATGATATGAGATGAGTTGGATAGTCTATTTGTCAAAAACCATATCACATTTTTCTTTCCATGGGTACATGGAAACCCAACCACTAATTCCATATAGATTTCATACCATTTCCAATTATGGATTGGAATTTTCTAAAGAAATACTGAAGGCTTTTGAAGTTTGAACATAGCCAACTGACATGTATATTAATGGGAAAAAACTCAATACAGCCATGTTTCATACCTGGACATTATAATTCCCACAACATGTCACAAAAAACTCTTAGTGATACCTAGGTGAATCACCCACTAGGAATTGTGAGAATCCATTATCATACCGTTTATTCATTCTAACAGCACAATGATGTGATATTGATACCATAGACAACCCAAACTGGAATATGACTACCTGGAAACTATATCCCCATCATAATTTGAGTATATAATACTAAATATTTCATCATAAATCTCTTGATTTTGAAGAATCATTTTGAGAAGAGACGATCTCAACTAAACGATGGATATAGAAAATTAATCAACTTCCTCCTAAACTCGAATACACAAATGTGCAAAGAGAGAAATAAAATTACACAATTCCGAAGATTATTTAACTTCCTAGTTTAGATGTATCCTACTCAATGCATCTGTAATGACATTCCAATTCTTGTGGGGGTATGAGATGTCAATGTTGAAAGATTGCAGGTATTACATCCATTGCCTCGGGTAGAGATTCATATATTCTTTTAGATAATAAATAACTCAATATTTTTTGGTCTGAATACATAGTAAACCTCTCTCAAATAAGGTATTGTTTCTAACTCTTACGGTCATGAATCATAGATATATGTTCACATTCATGGGTAGGATTATGAAAATTACCCCAAGACTAAACCTAATGAGTCAATGAAGACCACATATTCATGACTAGCCTCTAAAAGAGTCAACACCAAGTAGTTGCGAAATGATATTTCATCTCATCAAAAAAAATTAAACATTTATAATTCAATGAAAAGTCACCCCTTTGGAGTTATTGTAGTCATTGCAGTATCCAACATTAATAATTCCATCATAGACCTGTTATAATATATCGCATACCAAAAAAATTACTGAATCTCAAAGACATTACATGGTTTCTCCCAAGACATAACAACCTAACCCTTCTTAGGTTGAATTTATATACCCTTTTTAGAAATCTTGTGTTCCAAGAATTTCACTTCTTAAATCCGTAAATCAAAAATCAAATATTGGAATAATGTTGGGGAATTATCAAATGGAATATAACTACTATCATATCCTGAATATGGTTCTCCTCATATTTATTGTAAATTAGGATGTCGGCCCCAAACACTATCATAAAGGTTTCCAAATACTCATGGAAAATCCTTTTCATCATGTCCATGAGAAATGTTATAGCATTTTTTAAAAAACACATCAAAACAAGGTACTCATAAAGACCATAAATTCTTTGAAAAGATACTTTGAATTTCATATTCCATCAATCACTAATTTTGGTTAATAGATCTAATATCAGCCTTTGAAAACCACACATCCCCTTTAAACTGATCAAACAAATCATTAATCAATATCAATGGATATTTTTTCATTGCAGTATATTGATTTAGATTTAGATAGTAAAAACATAAGAGAATAGAATCTTTATCATTGTTAGAAAATATAACATGCACAACCCAAGGTGAAACACTTGGGGATATAAATCCTTTATCAAGAACTTATTCCATCTATGACATTCTCTATTTCATTTCTTGTGAATTAATATGGTAATAGTGAATAAATATAGGTTGAGTACAATTAAATAATTTAATATAAAACTAGCCTCCATTGTTAGTGGATGACCAAATAACTCATAATGAAACACATCAAGAAACATGATGATGGTTGGAGGGATATGAACAACCAAATATTCCAAATCTAGATAAAATGAAAACAATTATATTGCTTCCCCTATTTCTAGATATGATGCTCCATATCTTCTCTACCTTGGGCCCCATTTTTTCGAATTACATGAGGCACACCACCAGTTTCATTAAGGTAAATATGTGGATGACAATAATAAATCTAGGATTTATTATCAATGAGCCAATCGATTTTGAAAATGACAGCAAAAGGATTCATGTTGGGGACCAGAAAATCCACTGTCAGCTCGATATCTAATAGAGAGAATCCATAAGTGGGACTACGAAGTCCCTTATCTCTATTGATTCAATCGGGTGTTGTAATATCCATGGAATAATATAAAATCTCTATAAAAAGACATATAATATTAACAATATGGGTTGAAATAAAAGAGTGAGATGCAACAGTATTACTTATATAAATCACTAATAAATATGCTATAATAATGGTACCTCTCATAGTCACTAGATTTGTGTCCTCATTCACTCGATACTCTTCCACTATTTAATGTATCTTCGTTCCATATTCTTACGGCTAGAACCCTTGGATTCATGATGTATCTACTTTCCCCACAATTTGAGGAGATGATGATCATGTTCTTCTATGTCGAGATGAAATGATATGGAAAAATATCTATATGATTCCTGAATATCTATTGGAGCTACATTTATTTGGGGCCTTAGAGAAAACTCTCAGGGAATGTCTAAGATTATAACAATACTAGAAATTCAAAGTACTGATTCCTTTGATTTTTTGTGGTCTGGAATTAACCTCCCGTCAAGAACTACCATCAAAGTAATCACGCATCCACTTTCCCACTAAGGAATTGAAATTTCCCTTTTAGAAAAATTAAATCCCATCAACACTAAATTTCTAGCGAGGTATATCTTAACCATCATCACTCTATCCAACACATCAACATATGTGGAAATATTCTGCAAGAAGGCCTTAGAAATGATATCTGATCAAATCCTTACTCAGAATATCAATCCCTCATCCTCTCATAAGATATAATCTCATGTGAAAGATGTACCATCCCAAAAAAGTGATTTGAATACTCTGTCAATTTTCTATTGTCCTTCTCAAGCATGAAAAACTACATATCATTATCCGACAACATGGAATCTGGATATAAGTAGTAGTGAAATGAACCATGATGGAATTCCATGCTAATCCCTCATGTGTCGTTACTATCAGCATAATGTACCACAATCTCTTTCATGGTACTTCTACCATTAAGGTGGAACACTTAAACTTTATCATGTTTGGTGTTTCCAAAATCTCAGAAAAAATATTCTATCATTCCCAACCACTCCTCATCATGTTAAGGATCAGTTGATCCTTGTAAAATTAGTGGCTTCTAGAAAAGATCTCTTCAATTTTTTTTCAAATAACCCCCCTATGTTCTACAGATGGATCCTGAACAGGGATAAGAGGTGGTACATGTCTCAGAGCTTGGATAGTGTGAACAATTACATCAGTTAGATTTAGATCCACATGATGATATTATAAATATTGTTAAAAAATAGTATCCTTTTCGATCATATTCACACGTATTCTTAGACTCATGATTCTAAATAACATTAGTAGACAAGATGGAAGGCATATCAATAACACTCAAACTCAGCAACAAGGGAAATTAATCCTAGTATATAGATAAAATAGGATTATAATTTCACTTAATGAAAATAACAATAGGGAAAATACTAGAACTAATTTTTAAGACATATTTCTCTAACTACACATGGTGACTTAAGATTCATTTTGGAAAGAGTTGGATCGATACTCAATTGCAACTGAGTCCTATGTGTTGACAAGATTTAAAAGTTACATACTCGATTCAAGAAAAAGTCTCAATATCCTTATCTAATACCACATTGTCACAATCAATTATGGGTACCATAGTTACCCAATAAATGATGCAACCCTAACATATCTCGAAAGACATTCCCAATCCCTATGGGTTGGTGAATAGAACCTTGAATCATACAACATGAAAGTGGGAATGAATTTTCCACAAAACATAGTGGTAGAATGAAAATAAAGTCAATAAGAACTTATGAGAATCTCTAACAGAGAAATGTACCAGAATTCAACAAGGAAATAAATCCCATAGTACTAATACTCTTGTAAAAAACATGGAAAACATCCTTATTCCCAAAGGACATAACTCACCATGTCCAGGGTTCAATTGTTGGATCCACCTCCAAGAGATCATTTTCCCTTGCTTGAACCTATAAAGAGGTAATCTAAAAAACACATTTTCACACGTAGTGTGTGAGCCTAAAATTCCATTTGGGTCTCAACAAGGGTTCCATAACTGATTGAAATGATATATTAACATATGGAATTTATTCAATTTTAATATAAATAGGCTTTCCATTTGAGATTATATTGAAAAAAATTATGATAAAAAAATTCCAATAATGGAAAATACAATATTAAAATGATTTAAAAGTGATGGAAAATTTCTAAACAAATGAATTAAAAAATACAATTTTAAAAAATAGATTTTATAAATCTGTAAGTCATATAAATAAATTTTAAAACATTGGAATATATTTATATATCAAATAAAATTAACAACCAATCAACAAGGCCATCATCAAAATTGGCACAAATGTTCCATGTTATATGACTCCACACTATCTAAGAGATGATAAAAATTTGTTTTTACAAACATCCCTATGGCAACTGCCAATTGTGACACATAACTGTCCCATTAGGGATGTGACCATCTCGAGTTAGGTTTTAGAAGGATTTATATGTGTAGAGTGTATCGAAATAAATCACAAACTAATTAAGTAATACATGTTCTCTTAAACAATAAATGATGGAAAAATTATTTTATGACAATAGAAAATAGAATTAAATCCACATTCACCCATTTAAAATGATAATTTACCATTAATAAATGAAAATGGGGGTTTAATAAAAAACGTATCTCTTTAACAAGATAAAATTTCTATGTTTATATAATATTATCATAAGTCATTTTTACAAGTTTGAAATAAATTAAAAACTAATTACATAAATTTCAAAATCCATTTAAATAAATAAATTCTAAAATTTAATTAATATAGTTTCCATAAAATTTTAAATTTTAAATTATAAATTTATAGAAATTGTTTTCTATAATTGCTCACTAATTCAATGGAATTGGGGTTTCCATCAATTTTCATGCCAAATCAGTTTGAAATATATGAATTCATTAGAAATGGGGTTTTTTAAAACAATTGATATAATTTTTAGCAATTTAATTTGAATAAAATATGGAAATAAATTGTTATATTCAAGGTTAGTCAATTTGTCCAATTGGAACAAAGTCTCCATCCATTTTCACAAAATTAAACTGTTACAATAGAACTCATCAATGAGAAAGGAGGTAGAGAAGAACTATAAACTCAATATAGAAATAAGCTTCAATATTAAGTATCATGAATAAATCAATTTCGAGAAAATCTATTTAATTACCAAACATGGGGAATGTGAAAAATACAAAGAACAAGTGAGAAATCTTACTGGAGAATCACACTGCAAGCACAATGACAATCGAATGTGGAATGAAGGGACCTATAAGGGTTAGAGGGATCAAATATAACTTGGATAAGGGTATGGGTCGAATGAAAAAAAACATGAGTGGAAGATTAAAAAGGATATTAACTTTACTGCCAATTTAAAAACTGTAGTCAGGGTTTTACACGATGTGTAATCCCATTACACCTCATGAAATAATTATGTTTCATAACCTCCAAAAACACATCACTTTAAAATAAAAAACAATTCATTAAATAACTCATGATGTGTAATATATCATCACATCATTTAGAATTTTACAATATCACTCTTCTCATGACATAAACCTTCTTACATTGTGTACCTAGTGATTATTTCACATCGTGCAACCTAGTTTCATAACATGTAACCCGCCTACAACTTGAAAAGAAGGTCATTTAATCTTGACATTACAAAAAAATATTTGACTTCGTCATTATAGGTATCCTCCATATTCATTCTCAACCATACTAATTATGCGAAAAGGAAATATCATGTCAAGGTTAAAGACATACCTATAAGAATGGTAACATGATGTTACAATCATCTAGAGTAAGAATGTTTTATTTAGTGAAAATAGGTAGAACTTTTTTCATTTAAAATCGTTATTATACTTATCTTTTAACCTATATAATATATTATAAATAATATATTTTATTGTTAATTTATTTTATACCCTAAAATTATTAATTATGTATATCCAAAAATGTAATTGTTGCAAATAAAACACTTTCACTCACATAGGCAGTGTAAACCCACCATGACTGAGGGATATTTTTTAAATGAATATAAATGATGGAGAAATAAATAAATATTTTAGTTTTATAAAAATAGAATAAATAATTGATATCATATTTTTTGTTAATTTACAATTGTTATATATTTCATTGAATGTGGTAAAATGATAATTGAAAAGAAAAGACATGGTTTCTGAAATCTATTTTTCAAGATTGTGACAATATATGAAAAAGTGTTTGATTAATTGGAATTGGTAACATATAAATAAAAATATATAAAAACGAAGATCATAAAAAGAATATAAAATCTTTTCCTCATACTAGAATAATTTATAAAGGATTTAAAATCTACAAAATAGAATATAGGATAAGAAATTCGATATTTAGAAAAATATTATATAGGCATAGAAATTGGTTATGAAAAATAGTCAAATGATATGGTATGTGTGATCCGTCATCCGGAATGTAACATCCGAAGTAAATAAAGAATATTACATATTTCATATTTATTAATATTTGTTAATTAAATATTAATTTTACTTTAAAGGGGTTTCTATGTCTGATGGCGTACCTGATGCGCAACAATAGGTTTTATTGAATGGTAGTTAATGTTTAGCCGTTGTACTGGAAGGAAATGATATAACTAAATAAAATATAATTATACATGTTTTATAAATGTTTTTACATTTATCCAATTAATTTTTGAGTATTAAAATAAGTTCCAATATGATTTTGTTCATAAGTACTCTAATATTCAATAAAAAGTAAATTTAATGTCTTTTGATGGAGAACCATTTTTAAATCTGGTTATTTTTTAATATTATATGTTCTATTTCACAATATAAAATTATTCCTTAGAATAAGAACATAATAATTTACATTATGTAAATTTTTGTTATTTTTTTGATAAAGTTCATTTTTTAATGAATAGTGAAAAAATTCTGTATTTTACATCAAAACCGCCTTTTAAGCTAATTTACTTATATGGTTAGATTACCATTTTAATTGGTTTTAAAGTGTAAATAAATTATATTTTTACCATTTAATCCAATTTTTTCCATTGGAAATAATTTCATTTTGAAATTTTACATAAACAAGTGTCAATCCTTTGATAGTTATTATTTATTAAAAACACGCTATTTGTTTTGACAATGAGAATTAATTATAAAATTAATTATTGGAACTTATATGTTTTTAATTTGGTAAAATATACATCATTTTTGAATAAATAATATCAAATTTAGCTTAGGGTTTTTTTTGGAATTTCTCTGAAAACATTCTATTTTTGATGAATAGTGAAACCACTAAGTAATAGTTAAAAACTGACTTTTTCATTTAAATGATATTTTACCAATTATGTGAATTAAATTTAAAAAATATGACATACATGGTTGTCATTACTAATTAATATTTGGTTCAATGGGATAAAAATAATTTTTGCTGAATAGTACTTTCGGACTTATTAATTGTGATTAATGTTAATTAGGGTAATTTAAGGTAAAAATAATGTTATAATAATTTAAAATTACCTTGAATCTTGTCATAAACATATTGGATGAGTCATGGCCATCCATGTAAATCCATGGGTAAATTTTTGGACCCCATGGACCCACTTTGGTAAGATAATTACATTAATAACTTTTTATTTTAGGTAAAAATAAAAATGTCAAAAACATATATTGTTTTTCTAAATCAATATTAATGTAGGGTTATAAAATAGATAAATTTTACTATAAATATTCATTATAAAAAAATTCTACATCATAGTAATTTTTTTAAAATTTTTATACCTTAAATAATTAATGTAATTTATGACAAAAAGATGATGCAGTGTTTACGTCATTAATTGATGATTTAAATAAATAAGATGAAAAAAAATTAAAAAAATAACCAGAGAATGCCCAATCTTTATTGGATGATTTTATTCAGAACATAGGACACATTATCTTTGGTTTAATTATTTTTGAATCTTTAGAAACCGAGAATCATTATATAATAAAAAAATATTTTCAAACATTCCAAAAGACCCCCTCATCTCCCTTATAAAAATATCTCAATTCTAACCCATTTCTCACACTTCTCAAGACCTTTGTCTCATCCAAACACTACCCCAATAATCTACCAAGATATATCACTTCATCTTATCATCCTTACCTTAGGCAGAATACACATTGAGAAACCCGTTTGGTTCAAGCCTAAGGGAGTTACCTGATTTAAAGGTAACATCTTCTCTTAACTTCTTTTGTTTTATTTTACTTCTCCAACCCACTAAACTATTTGTATTCCTTTTTTTCATAAACAAACCAGTATAATAAATATAATAGGATGTGTATATGATATTTAATCGAGATACACTTACACACATCTCCATCTAATGGGTAATGAACATTGTGTTTCTAGGGATGGTCAAGTACTTCCTCACAAAATGATGGTTGGTCAATTATCCACTACCACCTCTAAAGGAGGCCATAATGATGGAACTGTATTTATATATGATATTTATTATGATTATATTTTCGTTATTCTTCTATATTTCCCATTTATAACATACTTTTATGGTTTTCATTATGGGTAAACCCAATAATTTCAATTGAGGTAGTGCGAACTACCGCCCCCTCAATTTGATATGAATAATCCATCCCTTATGTGGAATGTATAAAGTATAGAGTTAATGAAATTATATATGATTTAATACTGGAATTATAATATACCTATGTATCAATATATTTTAATTCCATTAAAATATTAAATAGAAATGGAAGTAGCGTTTATGCGTACGTACGCCTTACCGTCCCCATGAACAGTGCATTTCATTTCTTACCTCCAAATTTTATGTAATACTATAAATACATGTATATAATAGATATATATGATATATAAGATATCTAAATCTAGAATATCATTTTGGATATAATGAACTTTTGACCACATGATCAACTTGTAATTATTAGAAGTCCATTTTTCACTCATGTACCAAATATCGAAAAAATGACCATTATTAACTGAAATGATTACAAAATGTATTCAAAATGGTAATAAGTGAAATAAATGGAATAATAAACATGAAAAGGATTCTTAACCAAGTATAAGTTAACATTAATTTATTATTTAGGAGATTAAAGAACAAATGGGTCAAGTCAGACATGAGTTAAGGGACTTTATCTCAATGTCCTTTCATTGAGGCATATTTTTTTTATACACGAGTTTTTTTAGGTATATAATCACCTTTTACTACTTATTTCACTCACATAGATTCATTTTCTATGAGTCATTTTAGAAAATGACAATAAAAAATAATATTTTAACGTAAGTGATGACAACGTCCTTTTACGCCGCCGTGAGAATTATTTGATCTTTGGATTCCTTAACAAGCCATAATGGTTTTAAATGGAAAATAAATACCATATACACTTTTACATATTTTGGTATTGAAAATGGGTTTGATAATGGATTTTTTATGTCAATATATTTAAATGATATATTTTGGTTGAAATGTGGAAAATATATCTTTCTTTTATATATGTTTTTTGTGTAATGATTTTATAATGGTAATTGGACATTTAATGTGTGGTTACGTGATAAACCAAATGATAGGTGGTGTCATGATAAACTAGGACCGGTGGTTACATTATAACCTCCAATTCAATGGGTATGGAAGTTGGCACTATGATAATTATATTTAGTGATATGTGTGGAAGACAACTGTATGGTTTTTCTATTTAAGTATTTTTATGTCCCAAGTTACCTTTACGTGTTATGTGTTCCTTATATGGGATTTATGGAAATCTATTGGTTACAAAAAGGGTAAGTAATGATCTTTTACCCAGTGAATAGTATTTTCTACTTTGTAATGGTAAAAAGTATTACTTATGATAATGTATTCATGGATTACATATTTTTTTGAAAATCTAACTGTTTTTCTTCTTTGTGTATCCCTTACTGATCTTTTTATGCACATCCCGTGTTTTTGAAATGTTTTTCAGAGGACATAAAGGTGAATATTGTCAAGGATGGGAACATGTAAAAGTCATTTTTTCTAAAACAAGGAAATATATAGAGACCCAAGCCTTTTACGTATAACATTTCATTTTTTTAATTTTAATTAATCATCATAGTACAAGCCAAGGATCGTTAGGTCTAGTGTCTTGGAAGACTAGGTACATATAACAAAAAACATGGGACTAAAAACATCTTTATTTAATCTCTATAAAGAGCTTCTAACTTCCTTTGAGCTCTTACATATACATAGGGTAACCTGGGGAACACATGAACAAAGGGGATGAGCTAAAAATTGCAGTATTCGAATGAACATGAGGATACATCTCAAGCACATGAGTAAGGAGGCATGACATAATGATATCAAAAGAATGAAATATATAAAATCATTTAATATAAGCATGGGATCATATAAACATGGAATCATATAAATATGGAAGAATCATACAAAATTTCTTTAGTATGGGTCACGTCTAACCACCAATCTTGTTTCCCATTTCAGTACAGTTCAATGCGAACCACCAATCCCATTTCCCATTTCAGTACAGGTCATGGCTAGCTGCCAATCCCATTTCACATCACATCTCATGAGACTAAACCTTACCCAATTCATTGGAGCACTATATAGGCGCACCCATGTCAACATTTTCATGAATATTCTGTCCAAATAAATATTCCTACCACATATACATTCATACATAATCAACCATACACAAACATAAGGGTACCCATGGAAAGAATTGGGTACCACAGTCATGACAAAAAACATATCCAATAGGTATATAATGAAAGTGTCCATGAAAGAAAAGTATTAGAACATACATAGACATTTATAGGGTAAAATAGGCATATAACATGGTAAGTGGTTTCAAATATAAGTGAAAACATATTTGAAATATATTTTAAAAACATTAGCATTCAAACATTTTTTGTACAGTTATACGGAAAACACTCTAAATCTTTTTCAAATAGGAAAGAGGACATTCTTTTATATAAACCCATAATTGAACCAAGATGGTTTTCAAAATAAAAATACTAATTTTATAAAGACAATGGTGTCTTAAAACATAGGATATAGTGAACCTGAAATTTGGGTAAAAATTGCGGAATTCCCCATAAAATAGGTTTACTTATTGGAAAGTTCTAAGGAGGTAATCATTCAAAAACATGCATATCACCAAAAGAATGTGATGAAAGGGTATTAATTTTAGAATCCTTTACAACTATACAGAATTCATAAGATTCACATAAATTGATATGATAACACCATTTTGAAAGATAGATAAGGCAACCCAAAAGAACAATGATGGTTCGGGTAGAATTCGTTACGATTTTATCGGCATGGTGTTGGGTGTGACCAAGAGGGATTTATGAGAGAGAAATGAGGTTTCTCATAACTTATAAATCCAGAAGGAAGTATGGGGGAGGTTTTTAAATATACCCCATAATTTTCAAGTACACATAAAAAGGTATAGAATAGGGGACAATCTTGATTAAGAGAGAAAGGGAGTGGATCCCTTACATTAAGTCTGTTGGTGTTCTCCACTTGATATTAATGACCTGAATAGTAAAATTAATTTTATTAATAAATAGGTAAATAACCTTATATACATTTTAAAAAGTTTGTATAACCTTTTTAATTTCATTTATACCCATTTTTATTGATTATAAGGTTCAATTTCATGGTTTGGATCCGTTTGTTTCCATGGGTTTTAAGGATCAGTTCACTTGTATTTAGGTTCGGATAAAATGTAAGATGAAAGAGGTCATCCAGAATTGTTGTTATACAGAATTAGTGACCAACCAGAAGGTTACATGGTTAAAAAATTCGTTTGTTTATTTGGAGTGAAAGAGAACCATGACATAAGACATTAATGATAAACCCTTTAATTAATTTTTGCGATTTTACCCATAATTAACTTGTTTTGTATTATTATTTGATATCATGAGTGTATAAGGATTAAATGACCATAAATAGGAATATAACATATATAATAATCTGGTTTAACCATAACATATGTGGTTTCATGACCAGAAACCAAGATGATAAAAGAAATTGATAAACTTTTGTCCTTGAATGTGCAAAATTAGCACATCTCTAACGGTGCATTCATTTCATTCAAATAAAAGTGTGGGGAAGGAGAGAAGATAAAGAAATATACCATTAGTATGAAAACATTTTATTACATGTATGTTACTAGATTTATCATACTATTATGGTGAAGGGAGGTGAGGAAAGAACAAAAAAAGAACTTAAAATAAAAGAAGAAATTGGGAAGAGAAATTTTACCTCTTGAGACTTTCTCCTTTGAGAACAACATAAGGGAAGATGTTTTGGTATTTTGAAGAGGCTAGGATCTTTTGGATGTGGGGGAGGATTTGAGGAGAGATTTTGGAAGAATAATGGAAAGGCACATGTCTTGAGAGAATTGATGAAAAGAGGGAATGAATGATGAGTTTTATAGTGGAGGAGAGGAAGGATTTCATAATATTATAATCATTAATTTATTATTTCTTCCCAAGACAAGGAATAGTAAGTATTCCATGACCAGGAATAGTAAATGGGTCATGTGAATTCGAACCAAGTGGTCTTATATCAGTAGAACATCATCGATGACACAATTAATCCATTATTTTGCATTTATTGCAAATTATCGGATTATTCTATTCAACAAAAATTCAAGTATCTCAGAAAAATCCAAAAACTTCACCCTAACCGTTTTTCGAGGTTACAATCAAAAAATGACGTCCACTATTCAAAAATAATTTTCTAAATATTATTATTTTTATAATTCATTAAAATAATTATTTATTATCAAAACCAGATTTAAAACACTAATTAACTTATTCTAAAATATAGGAATTTTTCACTTCCAACTTGAATATTATTTTTATACCACCATAGGTGAGGTCACTATTCATTAGGGTTTATCACTATTCATAATGGTATGTTAATATTCATTTGGGTAGGCTACTATTCACCAAAAAAATTATTTTTCTTTATCGAACTCCAAATATCATTTTGATTACAACTGTGTATACCAGATTTTCAAAATTCCAAACACAGAACTGTCAAACTTATATTTATATGTCACTTAGCACTTAATAATTCATTATGTTGTGTTTTCATGTGATTTTATGACATACTTATGGGATGGGAATTTTCATTGAAAAACATTGGGTCGCTACATTCTTCCCCGCTTATGAAATTTCACCCTTAAAAATTAGTTTTATATTCTAGGCCACAAACATGTGAGGGTAACTTTGCCTCATCGCCTCCTCCGGTTCCAATGTTGCTTCATCAAACTTTTGGATTCTCCATAACACATTCACCAGGTGCATTGTCTTATTTTTTAGAGCTTTGTCTCTACTATCTATGATCTTTACTGGTTGTTCCTCATAAGAAATATAATTCACCAATTCTACCACCTCTGGATTGAGAACATGTGTGGGGTCTTGTCTGTACTTCCTCTAGAGAGATACATGGAAGATGTCATGTACTTTCGACATGGTGGGTAGAAGTGTCGTTGATAGAACACAGTTCCATCTCAATCAAGGATCTCGAAGGGGCCAATGTACCTGGGACTTATCTTCTCTTTCTTCTTGAACCTCATGACCATCTTCTACGGAGATATGTGTAGAAATACCATGTCTTCGACGTTGAACTCAAGGTCTCATCGACGGTAATCTGCATAACTCTTCTATCGACTTTGGGATGCCTTGATATAATGCTGAATGGTTTTCACCTTCTCCACCATTTATCCGACCATTTCATGTCCTATCTGCTTAAGCTAACTGAATTCATCCCAACAGGTCAGTGTTCTGCACCTTTTCCCATAAAGGGATCCATATGGTGCCATTCAGATGCTCGAATGGAAACAATTTATTGTAATATAGTTCAACCAAAAGAAGATGTTTGTCCCGTACTCTTTTGAAGTCCATAGAACATGATCTATAGATTTCCTCCATTGTCTAAATAGTTCACTCAAACTGGCCATCCGTTTAATGATGATAGGCCATGCTAAAGATCAACTCGGTGTTTAAAGCATGCTGGAGACTTTTCTAGAACTTCGAGGTATATTTTGGATCCCGATCAAATACAATGTATAGTGGTACACCATGAAGCCTTACAACATTATTGATGTACATCCGTGCAAGTCGATCGAATGAGAAGTCCTCTCAAATTATGATAATGTGAGCTATCTTTGTATTTTGTTCCACAATAACCCATATTGCACTGTTCATTCTATATGTCCTTGGATGTCTAGTGACAAAGTCCATGATAATGTTCTCCAACTTCCATGTTGGTATGGATAGTGATTGAATCATCCCTATAAACTTTTTCCCCTCAGCCTTCACTTTTTGACATACCAGACATCTTGATGTGTATTCTGCGATCTCCCTCTTCATATTGTCCCACTAATAGTGTTCTCGAAGATCACGATACATCTTTTTTCTCCCTGGGTGAAAAGAGAAGGTTGAGCTATGTGAATTATTTAGAAGCTCTTTATTTATACCTGCATCAGATGATACACATAGTCATGACCCAAATCTTACAACTCCTTTATCAATCTTGGACTTTGAGGATTTCCCATTTCTAACAGCTTCCACCCTCTTCTGAATCTCTATATCCATTCTTTGAGAAACCTTTATTTTCGTCATGAGGGATGGTTGAGGAATCATTTGAGAAAGGATTGATGATTTTACTCCCTTAATTATTCCCATGACCATCCTTTGAAAATCCAAAATGATTAGATCCTTTTCAATTCTCATCATTGATAAAGATGAAGGATCCTTTCTACTTAGAGCACCTTCCACCTTATTTTCCTTATCAGGATGGTAGTGGATTGAGTAGTCATAATCCTTGATGAGCTCTATCCATATTCTCTGGCGCATATTAATCTCTTTCTTTGTGAATATATGTTTGAGACTCCTGTGGTCAGTATATATCTCACAATTTTTCCCATAGAGATAATGATGCCAGATTTTCAATGCAAATATCACAGCCGCCAACTCCAGATGATGCATGTGATTGTTTTTCTCATGGATTTTTAACTTCCTTGGGGCATAAGATATCAATTTATCATTATAAAATATCACACAACCTAAGAGTTTCGTTGAAGCTATTTATGTTGGCTCTATAAAGTCAATCCTTGCCCAAAATTGCATCCAATTACACTAAAGGGAGAGTTATATTATTTCAAAGATGAACTATTTCACAAACATCAACCTATGATACATAATCATTGAAGTTTTCCCCAAATGATATAAAATCATTTTAAGTAGCAACTCAATTTTCCTAGAAAACATTTAAGACGTTCTCATAGGGAATGAACTGAAATACAACATGACATACATAATAATTGCAAAGAGGTTACATGTACTTCATTCATCAAAATCTATCTCAACATTAGACTTGAATTGTCCCCTTGTCCTTGGATATTGTTGATGCTCATCATGCTTCTCATCCCTTCCAATGGAGCATTTTTCCTGGATAATTTCCAACTTCTCCACATTCACGACAATGAACAGTATAAGGTACATTATACATAACCTTATCTCCATTCATCACATTATCCATTTTTTATAGCAATTTTCTATTTTATGCCCTACCTTCCCACAATTAAAACATATCTTGGTTTCTTTGTGACATTCTACTTGATGCATCTTTCAACACTATTTGTAAAAAGTAAATTTGGTCTTTTTCCTTTATCACCTTTATCAGATGAACTTCCTTGATATTTCATCTTCCTCCTCCTTGATGAATTTGTGCATTTAACTATGCACCAATTGTTGATTGTGATTTTCAATATATGATTTGGAAAGTTCACAATATGTTCATCTTGGGCTACCATCATCTCAAAAATATCATTAGGGTGGTTGTCACATTTCCTATCACATTAATTGTTGTGACACATTATTCTATATCCTACCATTAAGTAAGAAAAAGAACATATAATTCGAGGTCTTGAATACTTAGCTATTGAGCATAAAAAGGAAACATTGGACATTAAAGGATGAACATACAAACAAGAAGTACATCCTAACTTGTGATTCCTTAGGATTATAACTAGGTAATACTCGATCTATTTCTTAACTTATATTCTTATGGGAATTTTTTTGTCACTTAATAATGGTTTGTACTATGCTCGTGAATATACCAAATCATATCCCTCGGGAGTGTTGTAACCAAGAGTGCATCAAGGCATGTTGATATGCACCAATTCCCATTCGAGTCTAGCTCAAAGCGGTGTTTTTGGGTTTTACCCCTAGATACATCTGTGCCAGAGCCACAGCTACCTTCTCGTATCCAGAAATGGATGTATTTTCCTGATAAACCACTTACTCTATACTCACCAAAATTTAAGACTGTTTTCTTATACTTAGTTTAATACTTAAGGTTCTCACTAAGGTTCTCTATACATAATCTCCAAAAATAACTAGATGATGCTCTAATACCAACTATAGTGACCCAAGCCTTTTACATATAACATTTAATTATTTAAATCATAATTTATTATCAGACTAAAATCCAAGGATCGTTAAGTCTAGTGTCTTGGGAGACTGGGTACATATAACATAAAACATTGGACTAAAAAAACTTATTTATTTAATCTCTATAAATAGCTTTTAACTTCATTTGAGCTCTTACATCTGCATAGGGTACCCTGGGGAACACATGAACAAAGGAGATGAGCTAAAATCTCAGTAGTGGAATGAAGATAAGAATACATATCAAGAACATGACTTAGCAGGCATGACATAATGATATCAAAAGCATGAAACTTATTAAATCATTTAATATAAGCATGCGATTATATAAACATGGAATCATATAAATGTGGAAGAATCATAAAAAAATGTCTTTTTTACATGTCAAGGCTAACTTCCAATATCGTTTCCCATTTCAGTACGGGTTATGTCTAACCGAAAATCCCATTTCCCATTTCAGTATGGGTCAAGGTTAACCGCCAATCCCATTCCACATTGCATCTCATGAGACTTAACCTTACCCAGTGCATTGGAGCACTATCTGGGTGCACCCATCTCAACATTTTCATTAATATTCTTACCACATAAATATTCTTACCAAAATTACAATTATAAAAAATAAACCATACACAAACATAAGGGTACCCATAGAATGAATTGGGTACCGCAGTCATGACATAAAACATATCCAATGGGTGTATCATGAAACTGTCCATGAAAGGAAAGGATTAATACACACATGGAAATTAATAGGGTAAAAGAAAAATATAAAATGGTAAATGGTGTCAAATATAAGTGAAAAAATATAAGAAATGTGTTTTAGAAACATTAGCATTCAAAGATTTTTGTGCGGTTTTAAGGAAAACACTCTAGATCATTTTAAAATAGAAAAGTGGGAGTTATTTTATATAAAACTAGAATTGTACTAAGAAGGTTTTAAAAATAAAAATACAAATTTTATAAATAAAATTGTTTCTTAAACATATTATAGATTGAAATTGAAATTTGGGTAAAAATAAGCGAAGTCCCTGTAAAGCAGGTTTTCTTATTGGAAAGTTCTAATGAGGGAATCTTTCAAAAACATGTATTTCCCCGAAAGAAACTGATGAAAGGGTCTTGATATTTTAATCTTTTAAAACTATCCAGAATTTATAAGATTCACATAAATTGATGTGATAACACCATTTTCAAAGAAAGATAAGGCAACCGGAAAGAACAAAGAAGGTTCGGGTAGAATTCGTTATGATTTTATAAGCATGGTGTCGGGTGTGACTAAGAGGGATTGATGAGAGGGAAATGAGGTTTCTAATCACTTATAAATCCATAAAGAAGTATGGGGGATCTTCTTAAACATAACCCATCATTTTCTAGTACACATAAAAAGGTGTAGATGTCACATACATAACTTATTTTAAAATTATTTTTAATTTATTTTCTATTCATGCTTTGTTTTGGGGGTTTCCAAAGGTTTTATGGAGAATAGGTGAGTTTTCATGAATTGGGCCAAACCGTGAGCCCAATTCCAGATTAAAAAAAATTCTTTTATAAAAATTTCATTTTTTAATATTTTTCAGTAATTCCAACTCATAAATGTCCTACCCTGATATATTAACACAATATTTAAATTTGGATCCATTATAAATCCATAATCATCGGGGATTTGGGTTTTAATTTGAGAATTGGGCAAACCCAAAAGCCCATTTTCCAGTTTTAAATTATTTCTTTAATATTTTAATATCCTATTCATTATAATAAATTTTTCAGTGATTACACCAGCCCCTCGACCCTAAGAAGCCCAGGCACGCTCCAATTCCTTTCCACCCTCTTTGGAGCTCGTTTTCATCGCAATTGAGTGCTGAAATTCTTAGGGTTTCTAAAATCGGGCAGATTTGAGGAGGTAGGTTATTTCCATCATATCTCTTCAATTATTACTCTCTTTCCCCCATTCCAATTCCTATATGATCTCATAATCCTTGTTAGAACATCCCTTTAATGGTTGGATGTTTTAAAATTCAGATTCTGGTGGATTTTGGGTCGTTTTAGTCATTATTGTTTTGAGTAAGTGTTTCTCTCTTCATTTTTTCATTCTCCTTAGGGTTTCCTCCATATTTCATTATGTTCTAAAATGTCCAGAAGTTAGGTTTCGATCCTAAGGTCTGATTTGGTATCTTTTTGGTCAATTTTTGGTGGTCTAGGTCTTGATTTATATTCTGTGTGGTGCGGCGGTGGTGCGCTTAAGGTTTCACACCAAGTTATGAGGGTTTCGACTCAAAAGGTTGGTGATTCCTTGTGTAACCATTTTATGATGAGTTATCTTGCTTGGTTTATTAATTTAGTATGTTTATAATCTGTTTTGTGTGGTGTTAAAACTGTTTTTGATGAATTTGGTTAAACATATAAATTTTAGTTTTATTTTAGCTTAAAATTTGGTACTTTTCTTCTGTGACTCTTGGGGTAATGTTTTGGTTTAGTTTATAACAAATGAAAGTGATTTATTAGTCTTGAAAGGGGCGGAAAATTATGTTTTGGTAATTCTATATTATCTTGTGGGCCTTGAAAAGGGATTTTTGATTGAGTTTAAGGTGTAAAACTGTGTTGTACTTCTTGAAGGTGATTTATGAAAACGTGTGTTTTTCATGTGTATCTTTGTGGTATTATTTGATGTATTTTTATAACACTTGGGGGTTCTTTAAAAATTGTTTTAGGGAAGAAAATTCTGTTTTTTATTGTTAATGGTATTATTTTGGTTTTGAATGAGGGGTTTGAAATGGTTTTAGTGTGCAAACAATGGTTATACCTCTCTGGTTTGTTTTATAAAAATTTCAAATGTTTTATTTGGTTAAACAAAGTTGGGAAAGGGTGTATATGTACTTTTTGGGTGAGTGTGTTCATCAAATCTAGATTTTTGAAAGGTAAAGTGCTGATTTGATATGTCAAACTTTTTTGGAATGTTTTATAAATTGCGGAAATGTTTTACTAAATTGTGTTTTGTGTGCGAAACACGGGTGTGGGATGTTTCGTGTTAGTTTATTGATAAAATGAATTGTGGAGTAGAGAAGGGTATTATGTGACATGTGTGTGGGTTGTTATTTTATTTGAATATATTGTAATGGTTTTGTAAAATCGTTTAAAGGATTTTTGGAAGTGTTAAAGAAATGTGAAAAGTGTTGTATGCAATTTTGGTGTGAGTTTGATTTCAAAATGCATTTGAATGAAAAGTGGAATTTTTTACTTGTGTGATGTACATGGGGCTGTTTGGTTAATGTGGGATGTGGAAGTGATATTTTCATGTGAAAACTATAATTCTTGGATTTTTGACCTTGTTTGAGCACAAAGGGAAAACCTGAGTATCTAGGTTGGTGGACATGTACTAGTATGCTAGTGAATCCGTGAGGTTTTTCCTCAGTTTCACTTAGCAGGATTGATGCTTAAAACTCTAAATAAAAAATAATGACGATGATGGGGGACCACTAGGTTATTGGTATGATCCCTACTAGCGGATCGTGCATGAAAACAAATATTTTTTGTGGTTACTCTTACTGAGATATGAGGTACCTGGGACCCACAGCTGTCTAGTGCCTATGGGTTATTTCCTATTACTTGTGATCATTATATCCTTTTTACTTTCCGTCGGTATACGGTATTGTTGGCTGGAAAATTCAGTAGCTTTGTTATTTATTTTAATTTTTTTGGTCATTTAAAATAATCCCACATGAAAACTGTCTTCATTTATTATTGCATCCTTTAGAAAATTGTAACTAGCATTTCTTATTTACAAGACTTGTAATGATTTTTGTAATGAAATTTTTATCACATGGAATATCTTAGAGGTGGTATCCTACTGGGATTTCTCTCACACCCTACTTACACCTTTGGGTGTAAGTAGACTTACTTATTTTATGTCATAGGTTTGGGTACAAGTTTTATGCCATTAGTTCAGGTTTTTTGTTGTCCATGGGGATGCAGTGTCATGGAGATGGCTTGAGGGTGGTTCCTATTTCCATGTGGAGGTTCACGGGCTATCCTTATTTGGTTTTGTACCTTTTTAATGGTCTTTAAACATAGTTTTAACTTATGTATTTCAGTTCCCAAATTTTGTAAAAGACGGTTTTAGTAAAAAAAATCCAGATTTGTTTTATTGAGTTTGTTTGTTGTTTAATGTTTATAAAATCGGGTAAATCGTTCCTAATTTTCCTGATATGATACCCGAGAACTTGTGCCAGCCCATGGGGATCGGGGACGCCCTTCGGGCCTTGGCATGGGCCGAGTTTGGTTCCGGTTTGATGGCGACCAGATCTGGTTCGTGACAAAATTGTATCAGAGGAGGTTCTGGTTAACTCTTTGGGTCACGTTATTTAGGGAATAGTCGGGACAGTATAAATTTAGGATAGTTGGGACTTGGTAGTTAAGTTATGGGTAGTGTGCCTGATCACCACACCTCATGACAGGATTCAAGTCACCAGGGGATGTCTGGATTTATCTAATTCCTTTTGTTTTCTTGGTTTGATGATGATTAGGGGAAATGAAAAGAGAGTAGGGTTAATGGTCTCAGTGAGCTCACAGGGCCTGACAAGCCATGTGATGCTAGGTACATTCCCTATAACACTCTCTATGACAGTGAAGAGATTGGAATATGGCCTCCGACAATATTTCCAAGTCACCCACTGAAACTACTTTCCTCTTGCATTGTTTTGTGCTTTAGTTTTGAAATCTTGGCACTTTGGTTTTAAGGTGACATGGTTTTATGAAGCGTAAAGTTTTTATGAAAAGATTTTTAAATATAGACAGAATGGTTTGGTTTATGAAATGGGGGAACTTAATTTTCAAAATTATTTTGAAATGTAAAATGGTGTGCTTACACCTCTTTGAAACCAGGAACTATATTGAAGTTGGTTTTGAAAAGTGTTTCCAATAGAGTTTTCTAAACAATCAGAGTGTGTTTTAATGGGATGAGATGTTTTGAAATTGATTTGAATATCATGAAAGTGAGTAATTTACAAAATGGTTGTGACTTTCTGAAAATTTTTGTAATATGTGAGATGGGATATTGATCTCCTGGTTAGAAGTTTTGAAAAAAAGGATGTGTTGGTTGAACGTTTTGGTTTTGAAAAGTGGAAAGAATTCTTGTTTTAACCATTGGTATTTTCGTGAGCAACCACATGCATGGGGTTATATGGGATGATGGATGGTTGATGACATGACTGGATGAGTGTCGAGATGAATATGAGGAGGGTTCCCGGTGTGGCACAGAAACATGCATGTGTAAGGACCATGGGGTATCATTGGTGGATGCGCTAACCGCTGAACCATTTTTTTTCAAAGAAATGTTTTTAAAGAGAAACATGAAGACTTGATGAATTGTTTGGAATGGTTCATATTATGTGTTTTTGGAAAATCTTGATGTTGTGGGATGTTTTGAGTCCATGAACCACTCATGTTTGAACTGTGTTTTGGGATTGGGGTTGGTGAGTAAGTTGTGTTATAGGGAAAGTTAGTGGTCTCTTTTGAAAAATGTTTTGGGACGCCTTTATGATGGTACCCTTCATGTGTTTGGATCTATTTTGTGGTATATCTTGACTAATGGACCATCTTGGTTGGGTCCTTGGGTTCAACCATTGGATAAGGTACACCCCCATTAAATGTTAGTGCACAACTGAAGTGCAACCAGTATTGCTTCACCGTTTGAAGACCCTCCAGTTGATCAATATAAGGAATATTTTTCTTGAGACTTTTAGATTGAGTCTAGACCCATTATTTTCTTTGATTTTTAGATCCTCTTGTAATGGGGGAGTGCTCGTGGAAGGGTGAATGTGACCATAGTTTCTTATGTTTCCTGATTCGTCGAAGGTGGATGTGGTCTAGGGTTGTTAGTGTGGATGAGTGTCTTGATGGTGTCTAAGAGGTCCTTTGGGGTTCTTCAAAGTTACTTTGAAGAATGAGTTCATGTTAAACCACCAGTGTGGGAAATATGGTCACATTATGATATTGTGGCCACTTTCTAGAATTGTGTGTTGTTTGGGGATTTTGTACAAGGTCCCTCTCCATGCATTGTTTATATCAGTCGCAATGGCCATGTTCGGTGATGCCTTATGATGTCATGTGATCGTTTGACCATATAGGTGAATGTCATGAAATCCTACGAGAGTCCCTGTTGTGTTGGGTGAATGTCTCCCTTGGAAAAACATCAAAATATTCCATTTTAGAGGAAGGTGAGTGTCGGTGTTCTTTACTTCTATTGTTTATCACCTGAAGAAACAAGGTGTGTTGTGTGTGCATCTTCTTAGCCCTTGTTTCAGTGAAATATTAGGATAGGGTAAAGTGAGTATGGATTTTGTTATGTCTGGAAAACTTATCTTGGGTTGCAGTCTAGTTATTGGTGGAACCGAAAGAAGAATATCATTCAGTGGGTTTCTGAAGACTAACTACGAGGCCAAAGATGCTTCAATCATTTGAGCTCCAACCATAGGTCTCGGAGAGAAGCTGGCTCGTATTCAGGGGAAATCACATAGTCATTTAAAACCTTGTACAATTTCCTATCCTAAATATGAAATATAGGATGAGTTTAAACCTTTGGTATCATTATCTTTCTTCTTTTGTTCATGTTTGGTGGAAATAGATGGAGGGCCTTGTACCCATGACATTGCCAAATGTCATTCCCTCCCCCTTTTATTTCCATTGAGTCTTTGGAGAATGGTTGGAAATTTGGCTATACATGCTGAGCACATGGTTTGTGAATGATTAAGAGAGACTGTGTGCCTAAAAGCCATACAAGAAGATTGATCAACACAATTAGGTCACGGTTTCACAAACTGTGAGGACTAACTATGAAACCTTCGCAAATCTTGAAATTTTTGGGTCTTTCTGTTCCGGCCTATGTTGGTCGATTATAATGGTTGGTTCTTATGGTTGGGAGAACCACTATGATTCTCATATATGTTCCTTAGGAAATTTTTAATGGAATTCTACCCTAGGTACTAGGGTGTTCGTTTAGGCCTCCCCTTATTAGTGTCCTGATTCTGTTTCGAAAAAAAATATTGGTTGTCTCTTATGGTGGGGAGGATATTAGTGTCACCCCATACCATTAACTTAGATTTATCTATTATTTTGTATTGGTGTAGATAGACTCGTTCGAATATATCTACCTACCGAAATCTTCCTTGAGTAAACTTTGGTACTGGAGAGCACGCAATGGTTTAGTTAAATTAAGGTAAGTGTAACCTTGTTCAAAGTTGTTGTTCCTTTGGGTGAATTGCTTGAGTCTTGTTCGGATAGTGTTTGAAGAGTTTTATTTTGGGATAAATTATTAATGTTATTGATCCTTTCAGAAAAGTGGTGTATGTTTTGGTTGTGAGAGTAATCCTTCCTTAATTGATCACTGGAGGTGTTTTGGCCTTTGGGGGTGAAACCTCGCAAGGGAGTACCTATTGGTTTCTCAGTGGGGTTTGGTTGTTGCTTTAAACTTGCTGTGACTTTCCAGGGAGAATATTTTTCATGGTGGGGAGAATTGTCACATACATAACTTATTTTAAAGTTATATTTAATTTATTTTCCATTCATGCTTTATTTTGGGGGTTTTCAAAGGTTTTATGGAAAATAGGAGAGTTTTCATGAATTGGGCAAAATCGTGAGCCCAATTCCATATTTAAAAATAAATTTTTTTCCTTTTATAACTTTTTCTTTTTTTAATATTTTTCATAAATTCCAACTCATAAATGTAATACCCTGATATATTAACACAAAATTTAAATTTGGAGCCATTATAAATCCATAATAATGGGGGATTTTGGTTTTTATTTGAGAATTGGTCCAACCCGAAAGCCAATTTTCCAGTTTTAAATTGTTTATTTAATTTTTTAATATCATATTCATTATAATGAATGTTTCGATGATTTTACCTCCCCCTATACCCTAAGAAGCCAAGGCACGCTCCCATTCCTTTCCACCCTCTTTGGACCTCGTTTGAATCGCTATTGAGTGCTGAAATTCTTAGGGTCTCTAAAATCAGGCAGGTTTGAGGAGGAAAGTTATTTCCATCATAACTCTCCCAATTATTACTCTTTTTCCCACATTCCAGTTCCTATGTGATCTAATAATCATTATTCTAACATCCCTTGAATGGTTGGATGTTTTAAAATTCAAATTATGGTGGATTTTCCGTCGTTTTATTCAATATTGTTTTGAATAAGTGTTTCTCTCTTCAATTTTTCATTCTCCTTAGGGTTTCCTCCCCATTCATTATGTTCTAAAATTTCTAGAAGATAGGGTTCGATCCTAAGGTCTGATTTGGTATCTATTGGGTCAATTTTTGGAGGTCTAGGTCTGGATTTATATTCTTGGTGGTGCAGCGGTGGTGCGCTTAAGGTTTCACACCAAGTTTTGAGGTTTTCGACTCAAAATGTAGGTGATTCCATGTGTAACAATTTTATGATGAGTTAGCTTTCTTGGTTTATTAATTTAGCATGTTTATAATATGTTTTGTGTGGTATGAAACTGTTTTTGATGAATTTGGTTAAACATATAATTTCTAGTTGTATTTTAGCTTGAAATTGGGTACTTTTCATGTGTGACTCTTGGGGTATTGTTGGGGTTTAGTTTATAACATATGATATTGATTTATTAGTCTTGAAAGGGGCTGACAATTCTGTTTTGATAATTACTTATTATCATGTGGGCCGTGGAAAGAGATTTTTTTATTGAGTTTAAGGAGTAAAACTGTGTTGTACTTCTTGAAGGTGATTTATGAAAACGTTTTTTTTCATGTGTATCTTTGTGGTATTATTTCATGTAATTTTATAACACTTGGGGGTGCTTTAATAATTTCTTTAGGGCTGAAAATTATGTTTTGGATTGTTATTGGTAGGATTTTGGTTTTGAATGAGGGGTTTGAAATGGGTTTAGTGTGAAAACAATGGTTATACCTCTTGGGTTTGTTTTATAAAAATTGAAAATGTTTTATTTGGTTAAAAAAAGTTGGGAAAGGGTGTATATGTACTGTTTTGGGGAGTGTGTTCATCTAATGTGGGTTTTTGAAAGGTAAAGTGCTGATTTGATATTTCAAACATTTTTAGAATGTTTAATAAATTGCCGAAATGTTTTACTAAATTGTGTTTTGTATTCAAAACACGGGTGTGGGATGTTTCGTGTGAGTTTATTGATAAAATGAACTGTGTAGTTTAGAAGTGTATTATGTGACATGTGTGTGGGTTGTTATGTGTGTTTAATATCTTGTAATGGTTTTATAAAATCGGTTAAAGGATTTTTGGAAGTGTTAAAGAAATGTGAAAAGTGTTGTAGGCAATTTTGGTGTGAGTTTTATTTCAATATGCATTTGAATGAAAAGTTGAATTTTTGACTTGTGTGATGTACATGGGGATGTTTGGTTAATTTGTGATGTGTAAGTGATATTTTCATGTAAGAACTATACTTCTTGGATTGTTGAACTTGTTTGAGCACAAAGGGAAAACCCGGGTATTTATTTGGGTGGACGTGTACTAGTATGCTAGTGAATCCGTGGGGTTTGGCCTCAGTTTCACATAACAAGATTGACTCTTACAACTCTAACTAAACAATGATGATGATGATTGGGGAACACTAGGTTATGGGTATGATCCCTACTAGTAGCTCGTGCACGAGAACGGATATTTTTTGTGGTTACTCTCACTGAGATACGAGGTACCTGGGACCCACAGCTAGCTAGTGCCTAGGGGTTATTTCCTATTACATGTGCTCATTAGATCCTTTGTACTTACCGTCGGTATATAGTATTGTTGGATGGAAAATTCAGTAGCTTTTTTATTTATTTTAAAATTTTTGTTCCTTTAAAATTATCCCACATGAAAACTTTTTTCATTTATTATTGCATCATTTAGAAAATTGTAACTAGCAGTTCTTGTTTACAAAACATGCAATGCTTTTTTCATGAAAATTTTATCACATAGAATCTCTTAGAGGTGGTATCCTACTGGGATTTCTCTCACACCCTACTTACTCCTTTGTGTGTAAGTAGACTTGCTTATTTTATGTCACAGGTTTGGGTACAGGTTTTATGCCATTGGTTCAGGTTTTTAGCTGTCCACGGGGATGCGGTGTCGTGGAGATGGCTTGAGGGCAGTTCCACATTCCATGTGGAGGTTCTTGGGCTATCCTTATTTGGTTTTTTACCATTGTAATGGTCTTTAAACATAGTTTTAACTTATGTATTTCAGTTCATAAATTTTTTAAAAGACGGTTTTAGTTAAAAAAATCCAGATTTGTTTTAATGAGTTTGTTTCTTGTTTAATGTTTATAAAATCGGGTAAATCGTTCGCAATTTTCATGATATGATTCCCTGGCACTTGTGCCAGCCTGTGGGGATCGGGAATTCCCTTCGGGCCTTGGAATGGGCCAGGTTTGTTTCTGGTTTGAAGGCGACCAAATCTGGTTCATGACAATAGAATAGAGGACAATCATGATTAAGAGAGAAAAGGAGAGGATCCCTTACTTTAAGTTTGTTGGTGTTCTCCACTTGATATTAATGACCTGAATAGTCAAGTTATGTTTAGTAATCAATAGTTCCAGAACCTTATATACATGAAAAATATTTAGTATTACCTTTTTAAGTTCATTTGTAACCATTTTGATTGATTATAAGGTTCAATTTCACGGTTCGGGTCCATTTATTTCCTTGGGTTTTAATGATCAGTTCACTTGTATTTAGGTTCGGATAAAATCTAAGATGAAAGTGGTCATCTAGAATTGTTGTTATATAGCATTAATGTACATCCAAAAGGTTAAATTTTTACAAAATTCTTTTGGTTAATTGGAGTGAAAGCGAACCATGACATAAGTCATTAATCATAAATGCTTGAATTAATTTTAGTGATTTTACCCATAATTAACTTGTTTTGTTTTATTATTTGATATTATGAGTGTATAAGTATCCCAGAACCATAAATAGGATATATCACATATATAATAATCTGGTTAAACAATAACATAAATGGTTTCATGATTAGAAACAAAGATGATGAAAGAAATTGATAAATTGTTGTCCTTGAATGTGCTAAATTAGCAGATCTCAAACGTTGCTTTCATTTCGTTCAAATAGAAGAGTGAGGATGGAGAGAAGATAACGAAATATACCATTAGTTTGAAAAAAATACATTACATTTATGTTACTGGATTTATCATACTATTATGGTGAAGGGAGGTGAGGAAATAACTAAAAAGAAATAACTTAAAAGAGAGGAAGAAATTGGGAAGAGAAATTTTTACCTCTTAAGACTTTCACCTTTGAGAACCTCTTACGGGAAGAGGTTTTGGAATTTTTAAGAGGATATGATCTTTAGTACATGGGGGAGGATTTGGGGAGATAATTGGGTAGAATAATGGAACGGAAAAAGGCCTGATAGAAGTGAATAAAATAAGAAGTGAAGGGGGGGTTTATAGTGCAGGAGAGGAGGGATTTCATAATAATATATTAATTAATTTATTATTTATTCCCAATAAATGGAATAGTAAGTATTAAATTAACACGTATAGTTAATGGGTCATGTGAATTCGAACCAAGTGTGATTATATCAGCAGATCATCATTGATTACTCAATTAATCCATTATTTAGCATTTATTTCAAATTATCAGAATATACTATTCATAAAAAAATTCAAGTATCTCAGAAAAATCCCAAAAATTAACTCTAACCATTTTCCGATGTGTAGAATCTAAAAATGAAGTCCATTTTTCCAACATAATTTTCCAATTATGGTTATTTTAATATTAGTTAGAATAATAATTTATTGTCAAAACCAGTTTTAAAACACTCATTAACTTATTCTAAAATATTGGTATATTACACTTCCAACATGAATATTATTTTTATACCCACATAAATGAGGTTAATATTCATTAGGTTATATCACTATTTATAATGGTATATTACTATTCATTGAGGTAGGTTACTATTCTCTAATAAATTAAGTTTTCTTTATCAGACTCCAAATGACTTTCTGATTACAACCGTGTATGGAGTATTTTCGACATTCCAAACACAGACGTGTCAAACTTATGTTTAGAGGTCACTTAGAACTTAGTAGTTCATTATGTTCTGTTTTCATGTGAATTTATGACATTATTATGGGAATGGAATTTTCATTGAAAAACATTGGGTCGTTACAAACTAGACATGACACATTTTTTTTCAAGAGTTTTTATTTGGTGAAAAAATAGAAACTGAGTACAAGTGTCTAATTTTTAATTTTTGAAATGTAATGTAATAGTTATGGAATAATTCTCTAAATCTCTAAACATAAAAATATCATCAATGTGAATTATTCATTTAATTCATGATTATGTAATGATTAAGGTTGAGTCCTTATAGTTTCTATCAGAGGTTGGTTTAGACAACTTTAGGAGTTTTGGTATTGTTAAATTAATAACCATAAAATAATTTATGTTAACGATATGGAATTTACAAATTACCAAGTTGCTTTTCCTAAGATATTTTGGTGTTGAGAATGGTTTTTCATAGAGGAAATAGGACAGTTGTGAGCAGAAGCCATATAGAGGGAAATGAATTTCAAAATCAGTAACATGAGATGGTCAGAATCTGAATTGAACCATTTGTTGTAGTGATGGCTCAGTTGAATCAGGTGATAAATGGTAGTTGTGTTTATAGATGATATTTTGTTATATAATAAAAGTAAATTGTATCATGAAAGATATTTAAATATTTTCATAAAGACCTTGAAAGAAAAGAAACTATTTTGGAAATTCACCAAGTGTTAGTTTGGGTTACATCAAATATCTTTCCTTGGTCACATTGTTTCAAAAAATGGTTGTTGATCTTACTAAAACAAAAATTTTATAAGAATTGGCAACACACATAAATATAACTTATATTCGTAGTTTTCTAGGTTTGGTAGGTTATTATAGGAGGTTTGTTGATAATTTTTCACAGTTATCTATTCCAATGGCTAAATTAACTCTAAAAGGTGTTATGTACATTTGGACAAAAGAATGTGATGATTGTTTTCAGAATTGAAAAGAAGACTTGTGAAGGCTCCAACTTTGGAACTACCTTCCAGAGATGGTGATTTTGTTATCTACAATGATGCTTCTTTAAAAGGACTTGATTCTTTTATTATGCAGAATGATCAGGTAATTGCTTATACTTCACGTCAGTTGAATTCTCATCAGTTAAATTTCCCTACACATGATTTGGAATTATCTATTTTGGTTTTTGAATTAAAAATTTGGAGGCATCTATGTATGGAGTAAAATGTGAAATATATACTAACGAAAAATGTTTAAAGTATATATTCACACAGAAATAATTGAACATGAGGCAAAGGAGATGGCTGGAATTTATCTAGGATTATGATCACACAATCCTTTACCATCTGGGAAAAGTATATAATGTGGCAGATACATTGAGTTGAAAACGTAATGCATCATTAACCATACTATGTTTGGAATGAGATCCTTCGGTTTTAGATTTCATGAACTTTGGCATAGAATTCATTGTTGTAAGAAGTTCTTATATTTTTTCAGGTGTTAGTGTGATCATCCCTATTATATAGAATTAATCAAGCACATAAGGAATATAGTGAGTTTCTAAAAAAGGTTGATTTGGTTCATAAGGGTATGTTGCCTAAATTATACATTGATAATGATTGTGTTTTGAGGTTTGGAAAGAGATTATGTATGCCTTGTTATTCAAAGTTGAAGAATGAGTTGTTAGGTGAAGCTTATAGTTCCATTTTTTATGTTCTTCCTCGGAGTACTAAGATGTACAAAGATATTATAGAGTATTACTAGTGTGATGGTATGAAAAGATACATTTCTGATTTTACTGTGAAGTATTTGACATGTCAGCAGGTTAAAGAAGAGCGACAATTACCGAAAGGGATGCTTAAATCTTTACCAGTGTCTGAGTGGAAATTGAAAAATATATTCATGGAATTTGTTGTGGGATTACCAAAGACATCTCGAGGTAATAATGCAATATGGGTTATTTTTGATTAGTTGACTAAATATACTCATTTCTTTCCTATTCGGGATACTTTGTCTCTAGATCAACTTTCTTGGATGGATATTCAAGATATTGTAAGGTTTCATGGTGTTACCCTATGTATTGTATCTGATAGTGATCCCAGGTTAACTCGTAACTTTTGGAGAATCATTCAGAATTCATTGGGTACTGAATTAAATTTTTGTACTGCATTTCATCCAAAATCATATGGGCAATCAAAATGAACAATTCAGAACATGGAGGAAATGCTACGTGCTCGTTCACTAGATTACCAGGGAATTTTGGACAAACTTATTTCTTTGGTTGAATTTTCATATAATAATAGTTTTCATTCCAGTATATAGATGACTCCTTTTGAGGCATTATATGGGAAGCAGTGTTGAACACCTGCTTTGTGGGATGAAGTAGGGGAAAAGAAACTTATGGGACCAGAATTGGTGGAAGAGGCTGGCAGCGAAAGTTCAGTTGATTTAGAAGAACATGAGAATAACTCAGAGTCGAAATAAAAGTTATACAGATAGCCAAAGAAAGGATCTTTCTTTTGAGGTAGGTGATCATGTTTTTCTACAAGTTTCTCCATAGAATAGTGTGATACATTTTGTTATGAAGGGAAAGTTGAGTCTGAGGTTCATTGGACCTTATGAAACCCTTGAGAAAGTTGGATCAGTTGCATACAGAGTGGCATTACCTCCATTTTTATCCCAGGTGCATAATGTTTATCATATTTCAATGTTGATAAAGTATATACAGATCTATCTCATGTTTTAAGACTAGAGATAGTTCAGTTGGAAGAGAATATCTCTTATGAGGAACGAATATTCCAGATTCTTGACTATAGAGAGAATGTGTTTTGAAATACAGTAATTCACTAGGTAAAGGTTTTTTTGAAAAAACCATATGGTTGAAGAGGCTACATGGGAATCTTAAAATTCTATGAGGTATAAATACCCCAATTTATTTGATAAGTGAATAAAATTTTGAGGATACAATTTCTAAAAGGGGGATTCATATAACATCCCAGTTAAATAAAGAATACGACATATTTCATATTTATTAATATTTTTGAATTAAATATTAATTTTAATTTAATGGTGTTTCTATGTTCGATGGTGTACCCAATATGCAACAACATGTTTCATTGAAATCTTACGTAGCACACATACAATATAATATTAATAATTTAAATATTATTTAATGCCTCGCCGTTGTATTGGAGGGAATGGGATGAACTAACTAAAATAATATAATACAATTTTTTTTATGTTTTTTACATTTATCCAAAAAAAATTTGGTTTAAAGTAAGAAATAATTAGATTTTAAGTATAAGTACTCTAAAATTCTTTAAAAGGTCGATTTACAACCTTTTGATAAAGAACCCTTTTAAAATATATTTTTTGTCACTTTTTTATATTATATTTGAAAAAATAAAATTCTTCCTTAGAATCAGTATATCAAATTTTACTTTTTTGTAATTTTGTTGTATTTTTTTGATAATGTTCATTTTTTAATAAATAGTGAAAAAATATTTTATTTTAAATCGAACCCTCCTTTTAATATAATTTTTTTATAATGATAGATTATCATTATAATTGGTTTTATAGTGTAAATAGAGTATATTTATTCCATTTAATCTAATGTTGGCCACTGGAAGTAATTTCTTTTTTAAAATTGGACATAAACAAGTGTCAATCTTTTGATAGTTAATATTTTTTAAAAACATTCTTTTTGTTTTGACAATGGAAATTAATTATAAATTAATTAATCAAAATTCTATATATTTAATTTGGTAAAAATATACATCATTTGTTTAATTCGGAATATCAAATTTAGCTTAGTTGAATTTTTTGAATTTTTCTAAAAACTTTCAAATTTTGATGAATAGTGAAACCACGAAGTAATAGTTAAAAACTGAATTTTATATTTAAATAAAATTTTACCGCTTTATTGAATTGAATTTAAAAAATAAAACATTCATGGTTGTCATTAGTAAGTAAAATTTGGATCAATTGGATGAAAATAATTTTTGGTGAATAATAATTTTTGACTTTTATTAACAATGATTAAAGTTTATTAGGTTAATTTATGTTAAAGATAATGTAATAATAATATAAAATTACCTTGACACTTGTCTTACTTATATTTTATGAGTCATGGCCGACCACAAAATACCTTGGGTAAATTTTGGGACCTGATGGAGCCACATGGGTAAGATAATGACATTCATAACTATTTTTTAAAGTAAAAATAAAAATATCCTAAACATGTATTGTTTTACTAATGAAAATTAATGTGGGGTTATATAATTGATATATTTGAATAGATAAATTCATTGGAAATAATAAAATATATCATACATCATGGTAATTTTTTTATAATTTTTATTCACAAATAAATAAAATTATTTATGACACAATGATGATGCAATGTTTACGTCATTAATGGATGATTTAAATAAATAAGAAGATAAAAATTTAAACAATATCCAAAATCCATGTAATTCTTATTGAATTGTTTTATTTTAAAAATGGGCTACCTTATCATTGAATTTAATAATTTTTTGAACTATATAAACCTAAAATCATTATATAATAAAATAATATTTTAAAACTTTCCAAAGTAGCCCCTCCTCTCCCTTATAAAAAGACCCTACATCCAACCAATATCTCACACTTCTCAATACCAGTGGCTCGTCCATACTCTACTCCAATAAGCTACCAAGATCCCTCTCCTCATCCTATAATCCTTACCTTAGGCATAATGCACTTCCAAAAACCGTTTGGGTTCAATCCAAAGAGAGTTACCAGATTTTAAGGTAACGTCTTCTCTTAAGTTATTTTTTTTTATTTTAAATATCCAACCCCCTAAACTCTTTTTATTACTTCATTTAATAACATAAACTATATCATAAATAAACTATGATATTTTTATGAAAATTATTTGAGCTACACTTACAAACACCTCCATCTAATGGGTAAAAAACATATTGTTTCTGTGGACGACAAACTGCTGCCTCACGAAAGGATGATTGTTTAGTTATCTACTAAGACATATAAAGGTAGAAATTATGATGGAATTATATTTATATATGACATATAATATGATTATGTTATCTTTATTCTTCTGTGTTTTCCATTTATAGCATACTTTAATGGTTTCCAATATGGGTAAACGTGATAATTTAATTTGAGGATGTGCGGACACCGACCCCTCAAAGTTATATGAATCGGTCATGCCTTATGTGGAATGTATAAAGGATAGAGTTAATGAAATTATATATGATATTATACTGGAATTATAATATACCTACGTATCAATATGGTTTAATTCCATTAAAATATGAAATATAAATTAATGTAGTGTTCATGCGTACGTATAGCTTACCGTCTCCTTGAACGGTGCATTTCATTTCATACCACCAAATGTTATTTACTATTATTAATACATGTATATACTGGATACATATTATATATAATATATCTAAATCCTAAATACAATTAAGGATATAATGATCTTTTGACCACATGAACAACTTGTAATTATAAGAAATCCATTTTTGACTCAGGTAAAAAAATTTCGTCAAAATGACCATTATTAACATAAATGATTTAATAATGTTTATATCATGATAAAAATTAATATAAAAGGAATAATAAACTTCATAAATGTTATTAATAATGTATAAATTAAATTAAATTTATTATTCTATAGATTAATGAACGAATGGGTCAAGTTAGACACAAGGTAAGGGACTTCATCACAATTTCCATTCATTGAGGCATATTTTTTTTATACATAACATTTTATTTATAGGGTATATTAAACCATTTTAATTTTCATTTCATTCAAAGAGAATATTTTTATATGAGTAATTTTACTAAGTGACAAAAAAAGAATGTTTTAACGTAAGCAGTGACATGACCTTTTCCACTACTGCGATTATTATTTTCTCTTTGGCTTCCTTAACAAGCCGTAATGTTTCTTATAAGGAAAATAAATACCATATACCCTTATACGTATTTGGTATTAAAAGTGGTTTTGATAATTGATTTGTTATGTCAATATATTTAAATGATATATTGTGATTGAAATATGGAAATTTTATCCTCCCTTTATATTTTTTAAGTGTCATGATTTTATAATGGTACTTGGACATTTGACATGTGATTACATGATAACCAAAATGACGGGTGGTGTCATGAAAATCTAGGATAGGGGGTTTCATTATATCCTCTAATGCATTGGTTATGGAATTCGGCCGTATGGCTATTCCATTTAGTGATATGTGTGGAATTCAATCGTATGGTTATTCAATTTAAGTATGTTTATGTACCAAGTTACCTTTATCTGTTGTGTGCTATTTGTATGGGGTTTATGGTAATATTTTGGTTACAAAATCATTAGCAATTATCTTTTATTTAGTGATGATTAGTTTCTACATAATAAAGGAGAAAAGTATTACTTATGATAAAATATTCATGGATTACTTTTTGTTTTAAAAAACTAACAGTTTTCTTTATCTGCATATCCCTTACTGAGGTTTTTATGCTCATCTAATGTTTTTGAAATGTTTTTCAGAGGACATAAAGTGGAATGGGCTCAAGGATGGGATCATGGAAAATAATGATATCTAAAACATGGAACTATACATGACTATTTTTTTCAAGAGTTTTTATATTGTGAAAAAATGGAAACACACTAGATGTGTCTACTTTGTATTGTTTGAAATGTAATGTAGTAGTTATGGCCTAATTATCAAAAACTCTAAACCTAAAAATATCCAGAATGAGAAATATTCATTTCATTCACGATTATGTAATGTTTAAGGTTAGTTATTTATAAATAATGGAACAGATAAATTATATTACCATTAATATAGAAATATAATAGAAAAATATGAATTTGAAAGGAGTTTAAGAGAAATATATTCTCAAATAATAAATGTGTACGATACCTAGTAACCTTATCATACTCTTTGAGTCACCTAATTTTAAGATTATCTAAATCAAATGATAGAGTCATTTTCGGGTTTAGATTGATTAAAAATATAGGATAAGTGGAGTCTGTAAATTGTTTTTTGAAATATTTGGAAAAAAAATTGTTTTATAAATTAGATGAATGGGGGACTAGAGGTGTTTTTATATCCAAAGGTATTATTGAATGAAATATTTTTTTTTCTCAATTTCACAAAGATAAATTGATTAATTTTGATTCCTTTTAATTTCATTTCTTTATCATTAAAAAATGATATTTTTTTAATATGAAAACAAATAAAAAAACATCACAATGAAATAATTTAATTAAAATAATAAAATCAGAAATATTTTTTATTAGATTCATATTTAAATTATTATTAAATTTTTATAATATAGGTTTAAAAATTCAATATATTTTTATAAATAAAATATATTATTTCATTGAATAAATTTATTTCATGTAAAATATTTTATAATTTTTATTATCATATTTTTATAATGATGATCCCGTAAATATTATTTTATTCATAACGACTAAATTTTTTGTTATTAATTAAAAACCTACATATAATGAAAAATAGAAAAAAAATCATCTTAAATTAATTTATATGTGCGAATTATATATATGAATTCCATTTTTTCTAATTAATATTAAAAATTTATTAATTTTTATATTTAAATAAAGTCATATATTATATAGAAAAACAGTTTTATGTAATATTAAAAAAATTATAACTTGATTACAATTTTTATTATTTGATAAAAAAATTATAATTATTAATAATTTTTTATAAATTAAAAACATATAAATTACTTAAAATTAAACTTTGTTTTAAGATGAATTTATATTTTTTATAAATTCATGTTAAAACAGTTTTAGTGATACTATATTTATGTACTATGATTATAATGTTATGTTAATAACCCATCATCCAAATTTAAAAAATATATTATTAAAATGTACTAAAAATTTAATAATTGTAATGAAAATATTTTTCAAATAGTTATAAATTATTTTAATATTTTCAGACCATCATTTAGTTTTATTTTCATCATAGACCCTGGTGATCGGGCCTTTAAGTCAGTTGGTTTTATTCTATGAAGATATTGGAATGTTGATGGAGGCTAGAAACATACCAAATACACAACACATATTATAAATAAAAAATGTGAATTTATAATACATGAAGTGAAATGGGATGAAAATATCTCCCCCTTCACACCATAAACTGGATTTCCTTAGAGTGAAAACATGAGTTTCAAAGGGCGCGCAATGCATACACACCACGTCATTACCCTAGGTAAATGATTTTAAAAGGACCATTTATCTCATATAGTAGAGACACACAAGATATTACTTTTCACCTAAATCTATGTTCATTGATCTTTCCTCTATCTGATGTATGATTGAGATATTGTCTTTCAATTTGGATCAATCTCTATAATATCTTTGATTCGTTTACTTATTTTTTTTATTTTAACCTGTCATATTATATTGTATTTTGGTGCATGATCATATTACATATTTTCATGATGATTGACTATTTTGACATTTTATTTACTTATTATCTGATTCAATGGCTTATACTAGATTATTTTTCCTCTATTGACCATAGTTAGGGGATCTAGTAAATTTCCCTGATTTTTTTTATTGATAATGATATTTAAATTTTAAACTTGTCATACCTTTCTTCGTGTTGATTTAAATGTTTTTTCTTTATTGACAAATTATTCGATGATATGATACTTCTTTCTAGCCATGAAAAATTATTAAATGATGTATACTAATTTTTTTCCACCACTTTTTTAGTATTTATTGAAATTCCACCTTCATATTTATTTGGATTGACTGAACCAACACTTACCTAGTTTTCTTGGCATTCAAATGGAACATTATTATCATTATAAAGTAAATGGTTTCTAAAAATAATTGTTAGTGTAAAGGACAAATCACATATTATAAAATGATTTGAAATTGTAAAATTTTCTATACACATTGTTAGGTTTTATTAATGAAATGTAGATGATTTAATTTGAAATTCCAGATGAGTTTTATTTTTAGACCCTGGATACTAGTCGTTGGACACTGGTTAAGGGATTTTTTGGGAATGTCATTTCACACTACATTATGTTGGGTGTTGTTCACGGAAGCAAACATCATTTATATGGGTGAATGGAATGATGTCTCACATTCCATTTCATTTGGTTTTGGGAATAATGAATTACCAAAATATCTTGAGTGATGGTCATGTTGTCCCCCATTCATATTACATTCAGGTCTTATATCCTAGATAGTTCATATATAACAATAGAATATGCATGGACATTAAGTTACACCATAGGTCCACCAATAACCTAGTATCTATTTATATACAAATATATTCCCTGATATATATAGTGTATATACATATATGAATTTCATATATGATTAATTTTATATTTTTGGACCTGATAAGAAGATATTAGAGAAATCCTAGCCTTTTATGAAGTAGTTTCTGTTATCCACATGTCTCTTAGAAACATAAAATGATCATTTGATGAATTTTATCTTTAATTGTTGTTTATTGTACATTTACACATATATGTCATGCACCATAAATAGATTATTCTAGACATAGTTAGCGGGGGCCTACTATGTTTATCTCAAACCTTATCAGGGTAGTCATTGGTAGACAAGAAGAAATTATGGTTACATGTATTTATAGGGGAAAATTCCCATTCATGGATACTTAATATATTTTTTATCGAATTGGATAATTAGATCAGAGGACCAAACATATGCCCAAAATTCTACTAGAGATTCATTTTGGATCTTTTTATTATAGTTTAGAATGTTGTAAATGTATTTACAAGGTATCCCATGTAATTGATTTTTGTATATCATCATTACATGACATAATATGGTATATTATTCAACTTATGGATTTGATTACTATTATAACATAGATACTTCGTATTCCATTGTAATTTATTATTGTATCTATTTCTATTGGGAATTTATTAACCTTTTATGCTTATATGATTTATTATTTATCTTATTTACAATATACTTCTCTATTATAAGAGTATAGTATCCCCAAAATACTAACATAGTCCATCACAACTAGTCATAACCTATAGAATACGGCATGGGGCAGTTGTGTTCATGTGATCCACTAGTTCAGAGGACTGTTTTAGTAGATTCTGGGTAAGGATGTTACAAACTCGTTTCTTGGGAAATTCATGTCATTTATTATTAATATTTTGTAATAATATACAAGATAATATGAAAGTGTCATAATTTATTAATGATAATGTTTCTAGGATTATATACCCAACAGATGGGGGAAAATCTATATTACCTCATATGGGATATTATTGTTCTGTTTCTCATTTGTAAAAGTCTAATTTAATTCACCATTAGGTAACACACATGATATATGATATTATTATTATTGTTATTATGATCTGAGTATTATCCTTTACCCATTTCAAAATGGATATACATTATTATGAATCATTGTAGGAAATTTAGAACTAAACTTCATGTATTATTCCATGCCACATAAGAGAATTTAGTTTCTTTCATTGCAGGCATTTCCTGTCATTGTTTTGAGTGAAAGGATTTTATATTTTGAAATGTGATGGAATTTACTCAAGGGTAAAAATAAATAAAATTGGGTGCTTAATGTGCCTCTATAAATATAAAATTTTTTCTTGGATATCTTGATGGAGACACCTTATGGTTTCAATTGTGGAATGTTGAGCTATAGACCTTTGGTTTCGTATGTTTGAATGTGGTCATGGTTGTAATTACCTAGATTTCATATTTTAATTTATAACTTGTACAAGTCATTAAAAATTTTGAGTGGGGAACCATATAATTCGACCATTTAATTTTATTCCTTTATAAATAAATAAAAACATGATTAAATTTACATTTTCAATTTAAAAAGATAATTTTTAATTGGAATACAAATTTTTAAGGTGATCTACTATGTAATGTGATATCATCATCGTGATTTGACCTGATTAATTTCCATATAGAGTGGCGTTTTTGGTTCGTGATGGTATTCTTACCACATAGACCTAACTTTTTTAATAGGCAAAGAGGTGTGAGGTTATCCATATGAATGATATGTATATATCAATTTGTATACCTATAATCATTCTAACTACTAAATTATTCTCTGATGTGTTGATTTGGATTTCTAGAATCATGTCACCATGATTCCCTTGAGATGTTAAAAATGAAGTGTATAAGGACCATGCTTTGGAGGTGGTGTTACATGGTCCACTAGTATTACCTCGAGTAGTTCCACCATATGCACAACATAAAATTATCAATTTAGTCACTAACACCTAGTTTTGGGAGGGGTGTCTATATTTTATACATTCTATGGAAGGAGATGTTATACCTACACGTATTGTGGAAGAGTTGAATATATAATCCCAATATAAAATTCAAAATATGTTTTTTGGGGTGGTGTTCCTCAGTCTTCTAAGACATGGATGGTGTCCATTTATTCTCTCTTTGGGCATCTACAGACACCTACATATAAGAGGGTCAACCATGGGGATTATATGTCACATAGTTTTTCCATGCGAATCTGGGATTTAACTCCCCAAGAAGAATGGAATAATAATATGATATGGAGGGAATTTTAGATGGTCTTCTACATCTATTATTTCCATAGAAATTTATCAATATAAAACCTAGAGTGATCATAATATTTTGGCGGGGATCTATGTTAAATATGGAGTATTCTTCACATTTTATTTTGATTTTGTTATTCCCATTAAATTTTTAAGGTAATATGGTCATGAATGCACTGTGATTTGGGGATGGGTTGGTGTATTCCATCCAATTTCAGGATAATATTAACATATTTTCCACTATATAAAAGATTTTTAACTAGGATGTCAATACCGAATGTAATTAGTGGGATGATAAAGATATAATTATGGGTGGTTTAGAAACTAGAAATAGTGGTAGTTCTCCTTATAGGGATATGCGTCACATTGAGGATGCTTATGGGGGTTGTAGATTACATAAAAGTTGTAAAGAAAAAATCATTATATGTCATCAGGTTTGGAATTTATTGAAAAAAATACCCCAGTTCATGCATGATCCTATTAAATGAAGTGTAACTGCATTGATGGGTCATATTAATCATTACCAAAGGATGGTTCCTCTAGTTAATTGGGATAGGGGATATACACCAAATCCACCTTTAAATTTGGGTCTAGTAGTACATCTCTAGGAATGAAGTTGAAATATCACTAGTTTCTCAGGTCATGAAGGTAGTCTAGGTAAAGGGAACTAGACTCTGTATTTACAGTTTTAGTAAAATGATCATTCTTTAGGAAGATCGATTTGTATCATAGGGTAATGGTAAGGACTATTCACATGTAGTAAAAACTATTCCAAAAGAGGATAGCATGAGATTTTTAACTATTTTATGTATTACTCTAGTAGCCTCTACTCTAATGTCTGCATTATTTGACATACGTAGATTACACTCTTTTATACATGTAGAAATTTATATGAGTTTTGGACTCAAAAATAGTTTTTTCTATTTCATTGTTATATATGATAACTCAAATGATATCAGATCTTATAGACTTTGATAATTTATGGAATCTCTATTAAAGGTGAATGAATATATATCTATGTGGAATCTATCCATCCATTATATAATATGGTTTGAGGTAATTCTTGGGATGGATTTTTTGCTTCACTTTCAATACCATATCGATATTTAATAGCAAAAGGTGACAATTACATCACCAATGGGTAGTAATCATATTTATTTATGTACAATGGGATGTCTATGTGACTCATCCAAAACATGACAATCATGGACCAGGTAGAGTGATATACCATATTTATTAATGGTTTCTACATGATAAATCTATGCGACCTGTCATTTTTTCCTACAATATGGGATGATTTCAGATATTTATTCCCTAATAACATTCATAAGATTCATCTAAGGTGAGAGGTGGAATTTATTATTGATGTAGTTCATGGATTATAACCAGTTTATACCCCTCCTTACCAAATATAACCTAAGGAACTCTAAGATCTCCAAAATAATTAGAAGACATATACTATAAGGGGTTTATATGAACAAACACCACTCCATGGGGTTTACTGAACCAATTCAATATGAATGTAGATGATACCCAAAAACATTGTGTAAATTATAGATAGTTGAACCATCCTACATTTAATAACCTGTATCCATTAGAAGTAATTGAAGACCTATTCGACCAGATCTGAGGATATCATGTTTTTGAATGCTTTATTTGAGTTTGGGCTCTCACTAGGTTCATATTTTATCCTCAGACACACCTCACATAGATTTATAGAGCATTTATTGTTCTTATGAGTATCTGGTAATTTCATTTGTTCTTACATACCATCCTATAGTATTCAGGGATATGATGAATTAGTGTTCCCATGTGTATCTGTATACATTTTTGGTAGTTTTTCTAGACATTATATTGGTTTATTACCTCTATTGAAATTACCCTGAAAAACATTACTAAATAATAATAAATACACAAAGGCAGTATGTTCTATATGATACAATCAATATATTCCAAATTTTGAATGGTTAGTTTCACTTCTTGGGTTATATTATCTCAGATATTTTGAGGAATCAATTTACCCAAATAAGGTGTCTAATATTGTTTTATAGAAGCATCCCAAGAATTAATTTGATATAATTAATTTCATAGTGCTATTATGGTATCACATGTTCTTTATACAAGTCATTTCATGTCGAGAAGAACCCCTTTCATTCCTCACTAATAAGTCAATAATATTTTAATTGACTGAGGTATGTGAGATAGCCATTTAATAGATTAAGGGAAGACTAATTATATTTCAAATCCTAATTCATATATATTTAATAAGAATCGATAATGATTATTGTGAATAATTTGTCATCATGGTGGGGAAGTTATGATAATGGATTAGTGGATTATAGCACTCATGTATCATTAGTCGAGGTCGCAAGAGTGGAATATATGGACACGTGATCCTGATCTAGCAGTTGTTTTTCATGCCTTATTCTTTTGGATACATTATTTTAATGAATATTGTGTTGTTATTTTTTCGACCATAATATTCTCTAAAACTTATTCCCCCGTGGTAATTTAATTCTTATAAATTAATGATGGGTTGATTATGTACAGTCCCTTAATATTTGTCATTCATGTATTCCTAGTAATGGAAATTCATTTTCCAATTCTCTGAGAAGAATGACATAGAATAAAGTAGTTAAAGAGGCAAGTGTTTAGTAGATACATTTTGTATTGTCTTTTGAAATTCACTTAGAGAATTTGAAGGATCGTGAAAATATAGTCCCCACAGTTTTAGTAGTTACAAATACCCTTATGGAGTGGGTAAAAATGTGGAATCTTTATGATCATGTAATCCTAGTCATGACTGAAATTATCTTAGATAATGATTCATTTCCTTTTATTTCCATTGATAAGGATGATATCTTAATCATTCGGGAAAATTTATTGGTTTCATCATACTTCCAAAGGGAACTAATTTAGGAATCTCAGTCCTCGACATGGAATGTACACCACAGTGTTACCAAAATGTAACAGGACTTATGTTTCCAATATAACTGGTGTATTGTGAAATGGGAGATAACCAGCATTATTTCTATGTTTATACTAGTCTATAGGTGAATGGAGAAAACTAGTTACTACAAGAACTCTTATAGTACTAGTCCATTCCAAAATAGAGATTGGATAATGTAACTATAGATTTTGGGAAATGTTTTACTAGATATATTCGAAGTAATGATGTCATTTGGGTCAATTTTCTACCAATTGAATTAGGAAACCCACATAATACTTATTATATGCACATTACTTTTTTTATCTATTGATGTTAAATGTTAGTGATATCATACACCTTCACATATATCCATAATTTTTCACATTATATAGGGATGATCATTTCACATCGCACTTCTAGAAGTGGTTAAACAAGTCCTTGAGTGAAATGGTTCTTTGGAGCATGGAATATCAATCTTAGTATGGTGGTTAGAATTACTATATGATTCAGGTGTTAGAGGAGATGATCTGTTCATTATTACATGCCTTTGGTGGTTCTTGAAAAACTCCAATATACTAGTATACATATCTTACAATAAATGTTTTCATGCTACCATAAATTTTGATCCTTACGATCCCTTAAGTGGAATCCATGTAAATCACATATGTGCTAGTTAATGGAATGGTATGCATCATTACATGGTTCATTTTCTCTTCATGATAATCAAGGAAATTTATTCTACGCCAGAAGAGTATGATAATAACTCATTTTTAGCATAAGTCATATGTTAATCATTGTTGATGACCTCTTAGCTTCGATGTTGGAAACTGGGTTTTTAGGTGCTTTTCTTATATTGTTTCATAGAAGGATTCAAATATAAAAAAATATACCACATAATTATATCATGACATTCTATATCATTGTATGAGTCAGGCTGCTAGCATATAGCTTTTTCCAACTTCAAATTTAATGAACCATGCATGACATCTTCCATGAGTCACAACATCACCATTATAATTAAGTTCAATCTCATTCATTTACCCCTTAGTATAATTAGTTAGGTATTGTTGAATCACATGAGAAGATACCAATTATTATCATTTACTTGATCATGAATGGTTTCCATGGTAGTTCAGTTCATATATTGTGGTTGATATTTTAGAATACTTGAGTTCAAGACAATACCTTAGAAAGATAGGCCAATATATATTATTAGTGTCTACAAATTTTATAATAAGATACATCAACACCTTGATAAGGGAATCTATTTGATGAGTCATTTTATAGACGGGTTATTGTAATGACCATGTCTTTTGTAGAGGTGTGGTAAATTTTAAATCCATTAAATCCCTTATTATGTTTTCTTTTTTTTACTAGTACATGACGATTGGGCCCTCTGGCTAGTTGGTTTTATTCTTTGAAGAATGCTGAAGTGGTCTGTAGGCTGGCTTCAAGAAAACTAAATGACATGTATTATAGATAAATTGTGTGTATAATGAATACATAAATGTGAAATGGATTGACCATACCCCCAACCACCTTACACTTCTTGAATAACTCATTCCCATGAGGAGAAAAATTGATCTGTTCACATCATGGAATGATTACCCAACATGAAAATTCTATGGATCCTTTTTTAAAAGGAATTACGGCTTCTAATTTGATAGATACCCCTACTACAGTAATTCTCACAATAGAGGATATGAGAAATATACATTTCCTCCTTATACTGGTATAATTGATATATTCATTTTGGACATCCTATTGAGTTATTGTATAGCAGGTTTGATCCCACTCTTTAAGAGATTCGATTCATTTCCTCCTTTTGTTAGTTTATCTTGCATTCATTTTCAGTATTTTTGTGTGATATCATATTTCTATTTTTTAACAATTTTTTTGTTTCTATAGTTTCCTTCCTTTCTTATTCATTTCAAAGGATAATAACGGATAAATAGTCTTCCACTAATGAACGGTTGGTGGGGAAGTAATTTTTCTTAAAATTGTTTATGTTTTTTAGAATATTATTTTATTCAAAACAACATGACTTTTAACATGTTTCATGAAATGTGATTTAATTTAAATATTAATTAAACCATTATATGACACTCCCTTTAATCATTGATAAAAAACATTATGGAGTTGTACCTAATTGGATGCCACACATTCAGATGTGTTGAATTAAATTCTCATTAATATATATTTTGATTGACTAACACACCTCCTATGTTTTCTAGCTTGAAAATCACAGAGAACTACATTGACTTTATATAGTAAATGGATTGATTTAATTGAAATAATGTTAGTAGAAAGCACCGATCACTTGATATAAACTCATAAAAAATGATTATTTTATGATACCCATGTTTATATTTAGTTAAATAAATTTAAATTAGTTAAATATGAATGAATTAGGATTATTATTAATAGTCCATGGATATTAGTCACTAGAAAATGGTTAAGGGAATTTTTTGTCATGGAGTTTCATGCTTCTTTACATTGGGTGTTGGACATAGTGTATCACACTATTTACATAGAGGATGGGAATGATGTTTGATGTTCCCAATCGTCATGTATTCGATATGATGACTCATCCCACATTATTGAGTTATAGAAACGATGTCTCAAATTCTTATGAAATTAAATCCTAGTACCCTTTTTGGAGTCAGTAACTCAATAGACAATGCATGGATGTTTGAGTTACGCCCTGGGTCCAACAAGAACCTATTATATATTAATATGCCTATATATAAACACATTTATATAGTGTATATACATATATTGCTGTATTTTTATGATTATGTATAAATGATTAGACATGGTAGATTGAGATCAGAGTTATCACATCCCATGCATAGGCTGGAAGTGATACCATAGTGTGCCCTAGGAAACTGAGTTGATTACTTGATGGATTTTATAATTTTTTATTATTTCATATACCTATACACTCCTATGATATACAATCCGAATGATTTATTTTAGAGACCATTGGTGGTGGCCTTCTGAGAATATATCAAACCATATCCTAGAAAACATTTGTACTTGGGAAGACACTATCATTGTGGATATAGATATGGGAAAACAGTTGTTCTTAAATATGGATCTATTTTTCAAATAACACTGATGCATGGGAGAAAATGAGTGGGGATATGCTTATGAATCTAGGGGATATTCCTTTGGGGATTTTTTTGGATTTTTTTTATTAATATACTATGTCATCCCTATATCACCTTTTGTATATTAGTTTTACATGACATCATTTGTTATTTGACTCATCTTATTTCTTTGATTATTAATAATGCCTGGTTGTTTACTATTATATTGATCTTTGTTATCGTATTTATTTCTATTTTGGTTTTTATCGATTATTATTTTTATATTTATTATTTATCTTATATAAATTTTCTTACGATTATATGAGGGTATAGTCTCCCCACCACTGTACCTTAGACCCTCTCTACTAGTCAACAGCTTCTATCATATAGGAAGGTACGATTGAGAAAATGTGAAACACCGGAATGGGGAACTGTTTCAGTAGCTCCAGTTTCTAGATGTTATAATAATTATAACATGCTATAAATATGCGGAATTTTATTTTCAACTAAAGGTAATAAACACAACATAATGATACTTTTACTATAAAACATATTATATAATGTTTTAAAATATTTATTTTAACATTACAATATATATATATATATATATCATTAAATTAAATATTATAAAAATAAAAAGGAAAAATTATATAAATTAAAAATAGTTTAGAAAGTATTTCATAGTGTTAAATTGATATATATCAATTTATTTCATCACATTTGTTCCCACAAAAAAAATCCATTTCAAATTATATTTAATGTTTATATATGAGAATTTCATATCCATGAAAAAATGATATTATTATTTATAAAAAATAAATTAAAATTACTAAACTATATTTTAATTTTTGATATAAAATAATACAAGTAATTAAATTAATTTATATATCATATAAAAGATAATCTTTAATAACATCACAGAAACTATAAAATGGATTTTAAAAAACCATTTTAATAATTAATTTCATTCAAAATTTAATGTTATACTATAGTTACTATTTTGAGGAAAATATTGTATAGGAAAAAGAATAGGTTATAAATATTTATATAAATTATTAGAATATATCATTTAAAATTAAATTTATAGAAATGTATTTAACATTCAAATGATTTATTCAAGTACTAAAATTTCAAAAAATCATTGTAAATTAGATAGGATACACTTATCCACCTAAAGGAAATTGTTCCATTAAAATTTCACTCATTAAAAAACTCATATCAATGTTTTATCACATTTTCATAGACTATATTTTTATTTTCAATTTATAATGTGATCATTATCATGAAAATAGGCACAATATACCTAATGATAAATACATTAAAAATGTAAATTCTGTATGACCATAATAGTTATACATAACTGAGTACATTAGATCTAATGATTATCTATATATTGATATGAACCAAAATATCGACAATATTATTTCACAATACTAATCAAACATCACTCTAATTCTCAATAATGAACCACTTTACCCACACCTCCAGTATTTTTATAATCATACAATCATTTAATACATAGTTATAGTTATAACCAAATCCCAAAATAAATATTTTTTTATAAATAAAATCTATGTACATATTAAATAAAAAATAAATATGATTGATTACATATTTCATTCACAGTAATGAGGGAATATGTTATAAAAATTAGACACATCTCATGAACAATACATTGTATACATAGTAAAATTATTAATTTCAATTCATCATAATTATATACTAATGAATATCTATAATACATCAAAAACATAGGACAAGTCTCACAAACATGTAACATTAAACATAGCCCTATGTTCATTTCTAAGGATTCATATCATTGGATGCGGCTCACGACCAGTGAATAACTATAATTAACCAAGAATAAATTATAATGTAGTATAACATAATACAATTCACGCCATTGGGATGTAAATAAATAACTCACGTGGTATAATTTATTACCTAATTGATTAGCAGGTTTTGTAACTTTTGGACCATTAATGTTCACAAAAGATCATCAATAGGACTTCAAAATGACAATGAAAACTATCATGAGTTTCAAAAAATATAATATTATTATCTGATGAAAATAAAATGCTTATCCAATATATATAAAGAATATAACTACATAATTACCATTTATTCATGATTATATAATTTATAGTATTCAAATTATAAAAAATGTTGTCTGATAATTACAAATTCATATTCGCCTTTATCAATTGAATGAATGGATATATTTTTTAACAATAATTAATTAAAAGAACAATGTATATGAAATTCATGAAATTGCAAGGTCCATCAGGAGAACTTCCTAAAACAATGTAATCTGAGTGTGCCTCCATGATAATCTGAAATTGGAAAGGGGACAATGAATATAATTAGGTTAGTACATCCTATAGTATGGTAGGACATAGACTATATCAAAACAAAAAAAATCACATATATCATATATATAAAAAAATAAATTAACCCATTAGCATATATATGTATATCTAAACAATATATAGTACATGAATGTGATATCAATTACATGATCTATTCTACATAAAAAGATATCAATTAAACTATTAAAATGAAAATACTTTTAATTTTACTAGAATAATATCCTAGAATAATCCCCAATATTGTGTGAACACCTAGATGAAAATATATCCAAAATAGTCACCAACACTGTTAAAAAACAACATTCTCCTTAATTCATCCCTACTCATCACTAGGTGTCACACCCAAATATTATACTATAACCCCACGATGGTTTATGAAATTTTTTTTCAAATTAATTTAATATTTTAATATCTTGAATTTCATGCAAACCTAAAAATAGTTTTTTATTAAATCACTATGTCAATAATTATTTCTTTGTGACAGTAAATTAACATGCATTACATGGAACATCCACTTTGATTTTTTTACACGTAGCACTAAATATGTGTTTATTACACGCAACATTGAGTTTTTATGAAAAATCATTTAATTATTATAAATATTTAAATGATATAATTAAATTGTATCCATTAAAAATAGTAATATTTATAGTAATAAATAATTTCAAAATATTTTTTATGATAGTTTTGTTTAAATTATGCATATTTATAAAAAAATATAATTTCTGGTAAAGTGTTTATTTGTTAAAAAATTATTTCTTCTGATTAAATGCTTTCAATATCCCTCTATTTAAAATAATGAATTTAATTTTAGACACCAATAAAAATTGAATTTTATTAAATAAAATGAATTTTCTAATACATAATGTATAAATTATATTAGTGTTAATTTATGTGATTTTTCTGAGAAACATCATTTTTGGATAAATAGTGAAAGATGTTGAATTATAATTCAAAAGTTTATTTTCATCAAATTCATTTATGAGGATAATTTATATTTCAATTTGATTTCAAGGTTTAATTAAATTATATTTTCATTAATAAACACATTTTGGGTTTTTATAATCAAGTTCACATTGAAATTGTATAAAAAACATATCAAACATTTGATGGTTTTTACATTAAAAACCCACATTATCATCCCAAATATGGGATTAAATTTAAATAAATTTCCCCCACTTCTGTTATTTCTATATGAATTTTTTTTACCTTATTTGAAATTATAATAATTTATAATTTTTAATATGGAAAACATTGGTTTTACTAAAATATAACGGAATATAATTAAATTTAACTCAATGATTAAGGTAAAATTTACCTTTTCAAGGGAATAAACCTTAATCTAATTGAGCCATATGACCAATAAACATGTCCAAAACACATTTATGGTAATTAATAGGCCATTAAAATTGCATTATTTAGTTTTTTTGGACAATTTTAGTTTGGTAAAATCATAGGTACGCCTAAATTGTTTTCTAAACTTCCATGTGTGTCATTTTCCTTCCCAATAAAATTCCACCTCCTCTACCCCTACATTACGCCTACAAATAAATTTATATTCTCCCATTTTGGGCCAAAAACACATCCCAATATCCATAAATTAATCCTTGAATCCTCCCTTTTTCCTAAATAATTCCATGGAATCCTTTTGGCACCAACCAAATATAGTTCCTGATTATGATTTAACGTCTTCTCTCAATATACTTTATTTTTTTCATTTATTCCCCCTAAAAACATCTTATTCAATTATACTAAAACCAAAAATGTATCATCAATATAAAATGTTGTTTTTTTTCTATGGGTAAGACCTAAAATTACATAAAACATCCATCTAGTTTTTAGCGAATAAACTATTTACGTGTATGGAATACAACCGCCTCACGAAATGATGATTGTTTATTTTTCCATTACCGTATCTCATGGTGTAAATTATAATGAAAACACTATTAATATATTTTATATATTATATTTATTATGTCCTTAATATTTTTAATCCTTTAATAACTCATATCATTATACTCCATTTTGAGAAAATATGATTATATTGTTTGAGGAAGTGTGGACTACCATACCCTCAAAGAAATGTGATTCATTCAAACAATATAAGATATGTATTAAGGTTTAGTTTATTGAAATTTTATGATAAATATAATATAATAAGTCTAATTTAATAAATATATATATACATATATGTAATTTACATAACATCTTTTATTAGGACTGTTAAACAGAAACATTATTCAAGGGTACATCCAACCTACAGTCTCCATGAACAGTGTATTATATATCATACTTTATTTTTATATGTATTAATTTAATACTTATATAATAAATATTAATTATATTTATATGATGTTTTAAATTAATTAAATAATTATAAATATATAACTATAAAAAATATAATACTTAAGACACATGAAATGAATAAATTGGTAATATAATGTCATAATAAAACCTAATGGGGTATTATATATAAGAATATGATTTTATTTTAGATGTATAATAAACTTTTTTTTATTATACCTGATTTTTTTATGAGTGTGATGAGAGTGATGACAAAATGTAAGGGAATTTCATCACACTTTGTATTTTTTGTGAGATTCATGCTTTATTCACTACCCATTCCTTTTGTGGGGTATGTATACTACCAATGGATGTATTCTATAATTTATATACAAAAAATTACGGTTATTTAGATAAATATTCATTTATATTTCTTTAATTTTGTTTATGTTTCAAAATATACTAAATTAGTATTTTAATTTTGTCTTAATTTTCATTCTTTGAGACACATAATATTATATACAACAATATTTTTCCACGAGGTGTATATAAATAATTTAAAATATTATATCATGATTCTAATTATTTTAATTATATATTATGCAACATATAATTACTTACATGTTACCTTGGGAGTACTATTCAATGTTACCATGAGGTATGAGTTTATTGAAAAATAATAATCACTTTTAATGTTTGTTTAAGTTTTATATTTATTTGATAAAATATTATGATATATCCCTCCAAAATATAATGAATTTTATTCTCCTCTGGTAATAAATAAAATATTAATGTATTGGATAAATTATTTTTTTCATTAGAACACAATATAATTAAGATCCTTTTTTATGAATTCCCGACATTTCTTAATATTTTATTGGAAATCTATGTTTCTTCAAAACCATATTTTTTACAAATTATTTCTATGAATATTAATATATTATACTATAGTCATCAAAAGATATTTTTTTCACTTTTTTCTTTTATCAATGTTTTCTATGTTATATTATAGTATATTTCTAAATATGTAATTTTACTAACCATATGCCATGCCAATGAAAAAAACGTTGTCTCACCTAGTATGGAATGTACACATTCACCTCCCATCATAACCAAAATGTCCATAAAGATTATATTAAATTAGTAAAATTTTAATATTTTTTAAAATAAATTTTTTTCCTTATATTTTTTTAATTCATTATTTTATTTATTTATGAAACGGGGTTTTCAAAAAGGTTCTATATCTATCAATTCTATGATCAAATTTTTTCAAAATTATTCCCAATGAAATAGGATTAAAAAAGGTTTAATGTTTTAAAATTTTTTTCAATCATATAAAATATTTCATTATATTTTTCTATTTACATTCAAATAAAATGGTTTTGAAAATATTTTCAAGCCTCTATCATAATTTATCAAGAAAAATGTTTATAAATGATTTTCATGATTTATTTATTTGTTTGAAAAGTAATTTCATAGAAAATGGTTTTCAAAAAATTTCAAGTGTCATTCATAAAATGTGACGTAAATTTTTTTTTTCAAAATTAATTCAATATTTATTTATAAATTTTCTATGGATTTTATAAAAAAAAATTTGTGATGAAAATTTAAATCTTATTTATTAATTTTTCCAGTAATAGTTTTTCACAAGTTTTTCAATCTGTCTTTATATGTTTTCAATATATTTTGAGAGAAATATTTTTCAATGAAATATACAAAATTTTCTATATATTTTAAAAATAAATTATAAGAAATAGTTTTCAAACTATTTCAAGTTTATTTTATATGTCTTCAAATAAAATGGATTTCAAAATATTTTGTGTTTTACAAAATTAATTTTTCATGATGAAATGATATTTTCCATAAGAAGTTTTTTCAAAATATCATTCCATGTTAATTTCGATAAAATAAGAAATATTTTGATGTTACTTATTCCCTTGTATGAAATGATCCAAAGGATATATTAATATTATTTCATCAATGTTTAATGTTTTTATGCAATGATGATTATGACACTCATTTCTCTTCCATGGGTTATGTACTTTTAAAACCTTATTCCTATAATGGTCTAGGATATGATGAAATTATTATGATACTTTTCTTTGTTCACATGTTAATATATTATTTCTTATTTTGACACCCATTTCATTTTATGGGTTATGATATGATTTTTTATGATTTTTTCGCACATGTATGTATGATTTCATCATGAGATGGGTGGGACATATATCTCCCTCCAACGAATTGGGTAATGATTTATATCTTATGAGATTGACATGGATTGAATGAAAAATTAACATGGTTTGGTACAATAGGGATAGAAAGAAAAATTAACTTGATTTAGTATGACTGTGCTGGAATAAAGAGTAAAATCTGTTCAGTAATATAGGGATGGAATGGGCTGTGAACTCGGTTCAGTAAAAGGTTTTGTCTACTAAGATCAACTTGGTAGTAAATCCTTGACTATTTTAAAAATAATTATATATGATTACATTTTATCAAAAATTACATGTACTATTATTATGTTATTCTTTAAGGGATTATGTTAAATATTTACATGATGTCTTATAAACTATTAATCGTTATTGAATTACTCTTTCTTAAAATATTATGATATATAGGGTATGATCTTCCAATGTAATGATTACATTCCCATACCCTTATAATCAAAACAATGATTATATGTCTCCCTTTTTTACCATTATGGAGCTTCTAATCTCACCACTTTTTTGTTCCATTCCCTAGGTTATGAATATTTGTATTATGTCTGATGTTTCTAAGAAGGGTGCTAGTGATGAAGAACACAGTAGTAAAACATTTTTCTCAATTACGAAACAATGTTTATGTTTCCATGTTTCCAATGGAACTATAATAATAATGTCATTTGTAATGTGTTTATATAATGTTTTAAGTATTTCTAACAAAGTTATTTGATGGTAATTTTTGAAGTTCCAGGGTAGATATAGTTGGTATCAGATACGAGATTTAGTTAACGTATAGAATCATGGATGAGAAAACCTTATTAATTACCCTAAGGACATGTCCTGGGATAAGTATACAGAAAATAAAAATAATAGTAAAATTACCTCTAATGTTGGTAAAGGACTAAGTAAGTGGCTTCCTAGAAATGCATCATAATTTTGAAACCCCTAGTAGATTTCTCTCTTGAATAGATCTAATTATGGGTTATAACATTGACAAGACGTTCTAGGCCTTGCTAGAGGTAATCTGGTAGAATATGGAATTCCTTGATAGACACATGGTTTAACACCCCCAGTGGATATTCATAGGGAATTCACAAACTCTTCATGAACCATCATGATGGTTTTAAATATATGTTATATATGAATATACTAGGATTATCATAGGGTGTCATAGATTAAGAATGGTTTCATTATTTAGATGTCCTATAAGTAATTATTTTCATGACTATGTGTTTTTTTCATTAATAAATAATTCTCACAATATTATTTTGGTTTTGGTCAATGAATGGAACCAGAATGAACTAGATTAACGTTAAATTTGATGGTGGATTTGTTAGTGAGAAGTCAAGTGTGGAGATCATTATAGTGAAATATGTTGTGATCAGGCCTAATCTAGTTTCACATAACATGATTAAAAATGTGTACCCTTACAAAATATTTGAATCACCAAGGAACATAAATGATGATTTCACTAAGACATTAGATAATGGAGACCATAGAAGAAAGAATATTTGGTTTACTTTTTTCCACAAATTTTGAAATAATCACCCAAGTGAATGTCTTAGATGAACAAGAAGATTTTTATACAGTGGAAATGAAGTACACAACGAATGTGACTATAAGGTAAAAAAAAAAGATTTTAGTGAATGAATTAAAAGAGAATATTGGCCTCCCAAAGGAATAATTGACGGTTAAGTGTTTTATGTTTGGAATAAATGGTATTTTTGAAACTAAATATCCCATGGGAAAATATCATAAAGATAATTAGAAATGTAGTGTGAGTAATGGTTACATTGTATCAGATAGTGAGACAATAGATGAAATGTGAAAGGAAATAAGTATTACGTAATAGGATGAGGTATACCTGTTAGTGGATTAAGTATGAAGTATTATAAGTTTACATATATATATATATGGATTCACTTGTAAAGAAAAGTATAATATATAAGGATTTTTTAGTTATTTTTTCCTAATGATTTACAAGAATACATTGAGAGGATTTGATGGGATAGAAAACTGATTTAATAGAAAGTTGATATCAATGAAAAAAATTATTAATTGAAATGTGTCTCTTAATATTTTTCTTATGTTATGATATTGATTTTTGGATAATGATATTAGGATATAAGTAAATTTGATGGTAGTGATTACCTTGAAGATAATTAAAAAGTTTTTGAAACTTTATTTATGATGTCATGGATAATGTTTATAACATAATGTAATTATGGAATATATCCATTATTCTATGGAAGAAAGAATAATACATGTTTTTGAAATGGATTTATTCTAATTCAAATTGTTATCATGTTTCAAGAAAGTTTACCATGAGGTTATTCCCATGTTTGGGCTGTCAAAACTAAGAGATTCATTGTGATATACATGGGATCAATGATTAGAGGATTTTATGACATTCATTCTAACTATTTGGATCATCATATTTTAGTGGGGTTATATATTTAACCATTCAGGACAAGTTTAATTTAAATTTTAGAGGAAAAATTTATCCATTGAGATTGTGTTGATGATCGTGGTTAAAAGGTTGTTTTGTGATTAACCTAACATCAAGGATTTATATCATATTTATTTTGGGAATTATATTCTTGAGGTTTTCGAATAGATAATCATGTATTTCTGGTGAAAACCAATCATTTCTGGAAATGATGAGGTAATAAACCCATGATTGATGGATTATATGTGTTTCATGAAAACCATGGGCCTACACACTGCCCTAGTTAATGTATAATAATTTTTGACGTATAATTATTTATAATGAAAATATTGTGTTACTTTTTTATAAATTAATATATTAGTCATATTTATTTTTATTAATATTTATTGAGAAATAATTTTAACTTTATTTATTCTATGGGCCTTAATATCTGGTAAATGTGTATTTTATTGCTTCATGAATCCATGTTAATATATGGACATCCATTTCATAATGTGATGGATGAATTCGATATAGTTAAAAGAACATACAATGAATGAAAAATATTTTATAGAAATATATAGAGTATGTTTATTTTCTTATATTATTGGTCAGTAAAATAATTACTAAAAGATATGAAAATGATAAAAAAAAATTGTTCATAATATGCTAATTGTTTTTGAATAGATGTCCATATTAATCATCACATATTTATGACTTTAATTCATTAAATGTTTTGTTAACCATTAAAGTGTTTTTCATGGATGTCCTCAATGACTCCCTATAAATATTGTCATTTTTCTTTTATGTCTAATATTCACTCCTAACCTATGTTCTCATATATGTAAACCTATTTATATGTTACTTTGGGTAACCATTATGGATCAAACATAAATTTATTAAAGGAATTTTTAATATTCATTTTTATGATGTGAGTTTCTATGAAATGATCAACTAGGTATTCAAACATTGATAACCCAGTTGAATTTTGAGGTCAAAATTATTTTTATAGGGGGTAGAATGTAACTCCATGAGTGTTTTTGAAAAAAAAAATAATTTAGTCATTTGATATTCTAAAATTCACAGAGCACAAAAAATAAATTTTGTACTAAATCACTAATCCACTCTTTCCATTCACAAATAATTGACTCAAAGAATGTTACATAGAACATCATCTTGTCATCTGTTCCCCAAAATGTTAAGTTTGACTATGTTACATGAAACACTGAGTTTCTATTATTTTTTTACTATAGTAATTATTTAAATGAAATAATTATAGCCAATTCATTAAAATTGGTAAAATGAGTAGTAATAAAAACATATGTAATATTTTATATAATAATTTTATATAAATAAAAAAAATTATATGGAATGATATAATGCAAGGTAAAACCCATATATGTTTAAAATACTATTTTATGAAATAAAATTATTTAAAGGTAACATTTAAAAAAATTAAAAAATCAATATGAGACACATTTAAAATTCGAATATGATAATGTAATATTAATTTTTGTATTGATATTTCTAAATTATCATAGAGTGAATTTATGGGAATTTTCTGGGAAAAATCATTTCTGGATGAATAGTTAAAAATACCCAATTTTCTTTCAAAACATCTTTTTCATATAATTTATTCATTAATGAGAAATTATATTTTAAATTGGTTTATAAGTTTAATTAGATGATACTTTAATCAAGAAACCCAATGTGTATCATTTAAATAAATTTCAATTTGAAATTGAATATAAAAACATATAAATTTTTTTGAATATTTTTACATAGAAACCTATAATATCGACCTGAGTGACGGATTAAAATTAAGTCATTTCCTACCACATATATGAATGAAATTTTTAAAAATGTTATAATTATTTTTAGTTAGCATAATTTATAATTTAAAATTTTTTAAAAATAGTTTTTTAACAAAAAAATAGTGAATGTAATTGAAATTAATTAAATATATTATGGTAAAATTAATCTTATCAAGTGAATACACCATAAAATTAAGATCCAAAAAGAACAATCCCCTTTTATAAAACAATTATAATGTCCATTATTCATAAATGATCCTTAAATTATTGATTTTGGTATTTTTGGTGAATTTTTTTATGTAAAATCGTTGGTTCACATAACTTGATTTCAAAATATCAATGTGAGACCTTTTCCTTCCCTTTAAAAGGCCACCACATCTTCCATTCCTCATGTTTCTCGAACCACTTATGATAATAAATTTTATTCCAAATTAAATTCCAAAAATCCATAAATTCACCCTTTAATATATTTTTTATCAGAAAGTAACCCATCGAATCCTTTTTCCACAAACCAAAATTATTTAACCGATTAAAAGGTAATATCTTCTCTCATTCAATATTCTTGTATATTCATTCCCCATCGCAAAATACATCTTATTAATTGATTTTATTAAAACAATTAATATATATTCTAGTATTTTTATATAATAGTTTATCTAAAAATACACACCATTTTTTTTAATGGGTAACAAATATATTTGTTACCTATATGATGAACTACAGCCTCATGAATAGATGATTGTTTTTTTCCTTTACTGCCTATTATGATAGAAATTATGATGAAAAATAAATTTATATATTATATATATTATATATATTATTTATTTAAGAATATTTAATCCTTTTATAACACATATCATTTTAATTATTAATATTTTTGTAAATATGATAATTTAATTAGAGGTAGTGTGGACTACCCCTCCCCAAAGGATGTGATTATTTCAAATAATACATAGACTATATTAAGGATGGTTTTATTGAAATTATATGATATATATTATATAATAATTATAATTAAATAATGTAATATATACTTATATATAAATATATTTCATATAATAACATTCTATCAATAAAACTATAAATCGGAAACAGCGTTCTGGTGTACGTACAGCCTACTGTCTCAATGAATGGTGTATTTTATTTCATACTCCTATATTCTATATATTAGTATAACACACATATACAAAATATAAATGATATTTATAACATTTTTTAAATTATTTAAATCATGATATAAGAATAATGACCAAAGATATAATAATTAAGTCGCATGCAAAGACCAAAGCGTATATCACCCAAATTGAAACCATAACATAGAATTGTTAACAAGAGGGTAATATAAAGACATAATTAATACATATATTCTATTAGATATATGATTGTGTTTTTATAGATGTATAATAAAATAATATCTATTATAAATGAGGATTTTACAAGTACAATGAGAGTCATAATGCAAGGTATGGGAATTTCATCTCAACTTTTATATCCCTAACATAAAATCTTTATTAACCACATAGTCATTTTGTGTGGTGTGTTTACATAATATGGATATTTTTGTTCTTATTATACATAAAATTATGTATAATTAAAAATCCATTCTAGGAAATTTCTCTCATAGGATTTAAGATTCAAAATTTACCAAATCGATAATGTAATTTTTTCCCCGTTTTTTTTTCTTTGAGATGAATACCATGTTATGAACCAATATTTATCATGAAGTGTTTATAATTAATTTGAAATATTATACCATGAATATCCATATTTTTTATGTTATTTTTATCTATAATAACTTTTATTTTCCTTACATGGGAAGTATATTTCAATGTTAACATGTGATAAATATATATTGAAACAATCCCATTACTTTTTGAGATTGATTATATTTATGCTTCTTTTAGAAAAATCTTATGATCCATATCTCAAAGAAAATTATTTTATTTTATTCTTTGATATTTATTCATAATATATTAATTTAATGTTACCATTTTTTGAACCCTTTAGTATATATTATTTTTAATATTTCTTTAATAAAATCCTTTCATTAACATATCTTTGGCTAGAAATATGTGTTCATTCAAAACCATGTATTATAAAAAGGGTTTCAAAGATAATTCTACTATTATCCTAAAAAATTTAAGAATTTATTTTACTTTTTTTTTCATTTACTAATTCTTTCAATAAAATTATCTTATTACTTTATGAACAATCCATTTTTCTAACCTTTTACCATGCACAAAACAGAATATTCTTTTTACCTTGTATGACATGTACAGATTTACCCATTTTCATGACTAAAATTCCCTTTAATATTCTATTACATAATTAAAAACTTATTAGTTATTAATGTATTTTGTTCATAATATTATATATATTCATTAATTTAAATGTTGTTTCATGGATTTTTTTTAAATGTGTTGTGGTTAGCAATGCTTTCTTTAAATGTTTTTAATTGTACTTTTAAGAATAGAGGTTTTCAAAAATGTTTTATGTTTTCTGTAACAAACCATGTATTTATAGAATACATTATTTTTCATTTCAATTAATATTTATGAATATGATGTTTATTTTATGTAAAAGGGGATACATTTTACGATAGCGTAATTAACACAGAACCACGAGTTTCTCAAAAATCTTACAATGCACACATAATTGAGTTATACCAAAATATAATACAGTAAAAATTTAATTATTTTAAATATTAGTTAATGACAAGCCATTGGGATGGTAGGAATGAATAGTATCAACTGAATATTGAAATATGATTTAAACAAGATTCAATAATGAATCATTGTTTAGAAAATTTTTTTAAATTGAAATAAAAACCAATTGAATTTAAATAATGTGTTTTTATGAAAGCATTTTTAAATTAGAATAATTGTGTTTATAAAATCATATCACCCTTTATGGAATTTTATTTAATGAAAATATATATGTCATATATTCACTGTAGTGTTTTAAATTCATATTATATATCTTTTAGATATGATATAAGGATGAATTCAATTTTTTCAGATAGAGATGTATTTTTTATTGAATTCACTTTATTGATTTTTGTTTTGGAAACATTTTTATATTTAGTTTTGCACAAAATTATATGTTATATTCTACAATATAAAATTCTTCTTTAGAATCGGAATATAAAAATTTTCCTTAGGTGAATTGTTTATATTTTTCTGATAACTATCATATTAGGATGAATGGTAAATGATGCTAAATTTTAATTAAACACCAATCGTTCCATCAAGATAATATATATGACTAAGTCATATAATATAATTGTTTTAAATAATAAATCAAATATAGTTTTATCATTTCATCCAATAATTTTTATTTTATATAATTTCACATTGAAATTGGACACAAACACATGTCAATATTTGGATAGTTATTACTTCTCAAAAAACTAGTTTTTCGTTTTGAAAAAGAGCATTAATTTTAAACTAATTTCTTCTAACTTTGTGCCTAGAATTTGTAAAAGTTTATTAAATATTTAGAATCATATTTTTCCAATTACATAAATAGTAGAATTAAATTTTTGTATATTATTAATAATATCATTAGCAATTAATTTATTTACCATGGTTAATGGGTAAATCTGGTAAATAAGGGAAAAAATATTATTGTAATAAAATTAATCTACCCTGAAACATGTCATTATCATATTTGATGTGATATATCCGATCATTGGTGTCTTTATGTCAATATTGGGACCCCATGGATCTACTTTGGTGTGAAAATGACATTTTACGAGAATTAATTTAATTTGAAGAAAAATATGACATAAACATGTACCTTTTACTAAAAAATATTTTATATGTGGATATAAAAGTGATTTATTATCTTATAAATAGTCCTTATAAATATAATAATATTTCATAAATCATGGTATTTTATTCATAATTTTTGAGTAATTATATAAAAATATTTAATTATGACACAATGACAATGCAATGATTGCTCCATTAATAACATATTCAAATAAATGATATTGTAAATATTAAAATAAATTTAATTTGATTATTTTGATTCCATAATCAAGTTTTTTGGATGATATTGACATATTTTAATTTATTTTATTCATTTCTATTATAGGAATCAATTTTAAAATAATTTCACAAAACATAAATTACACTATAGTGTTAAAAATTAACATTAATGTTTTAAAAATATATATTTAATTAAATGATATAATAGTCCTAAAAATATAATATTTATCCAATTTACTTATATATTGTTAAAAATTTCATTAAATACCCACTTATTTTTATGTAGTCGTTTTATAGTAATGAAAGTAACAATATATTATAAAAATTCAGGAAGGCATGGTAAGAGATAATGTTATTAACTATGTGTTAATGATAAATGATAAGGTTCATTTCGTGCCCTCAAATTGTCAAAAACATAATGGATGAGACGTTTTATACCAAATATAATTATATATTTAAAATAAATGTGGTTGAGACCATTTAAAATAGAAAATAATTATATAATAAAATAATATTTCAATACCTTCCTAAAGTGCTCATCCCCCCTCATATAAAAGAACACCACCTATACCCTCATAAATAGTAATTATCAAGACCATTTACTCATCCAAATTCAGAGATAATAATCTAAAAACATACCTAAATTCCTTCTAGAAGACTTTACTTTAAAAGATGGCATCACCAGACATCCTTTTGGCCCAAATCAAAAGAAATTTCCAGATTTAGAGGAAACATCATATCTCAAGTTCTTTTCTTTTATTTTCCTTCTCCCATAATTATTATCTTTTTATTATTTTATTAAATAAAAAAATAATTTTACTAAATATACTATTATGTTTTCATGATATGTAGTCTAAATAAAAATACACACACCTCCATCTATTGGATATATATATATTGTTAATTAGTACGGTGAACTACTGCCTCACAAAACGGTGAATGTTTAATTTTCTCCTACCATGTATCATGGTAGAAATTTTAATGGAAGTATATTTATATATGATATTTTTTAATATTTTATCTATACTTATTTAGTTTTTATTAACATCATACATTTATTCTTTCTATAATGTGTAAATATGATAATGTCATTTGAGGAAATGCGAACTAACATCCTCTCAATGTGATATGACACGTTCATTCCATACATGGAACATTTAAACCTGTAATTAATGAAATTATGTATCTTATATAAAATATATATAATATTGGAATTATAATATACAATGTATCATTTTTTCATTCATTTAATATGGAAAATAAATGAAAGTAGCGCTCATGCGTATGTACGACCTACCATCTTTATGATCGGTGAATTTCATTTCTTATCTTCAATCTTTATGTAATTTTATAAATACATTTATAATCTCGATATATATGATATTTAAATCATGAATACTATTTTATAGGTAATTGAATTTTGAATAGAATGACAATTCACATCAAAATGGGTTCATTTTAGACTCACTTAATGAATATCGACAAAACCACCAATATGAACTTAAATAATTATGTAATATTTATAAATGTTTTATAAGTAATATAAAATGACTAATAAACCTAGAAATGTTTATGAATAAATTCTATGTTAAAATAGGTTTATTATTTAGGAATATAATGAATGAACAAGACAAGTCCGACTCAAGGTAATAGAACTTCATAACCCTGTTTCCATTCATTGGATTAAACTTATACTTCTTGATTATGTCATGATATGATAATGAGGGAATTAAATTTTTATATACTGTCATGTATATTTACATTCATTATGTTTACTTATAGATAATACACATTATCTGTCTGTTTTATTTTCAAAATGATCATTATAAGGGACTTCGTCTTAATCTCCTTTCAATGAAGAATATTTCAGTTTATACACGACCTTCTTTTATACGAAGAATAATTATAGCCTTATTATTTTAATTTAATTAAAATATTTTCAGAAAGAATATTTTTCTTTGAAGCATTTTACAAAAAAAAATTATTTTTATCATACGTGGTAATAATGACCTTTCTGCCGCCGCAAGATTTATTTGATATTTATCTTCCTTAATAACATGTAATGTTTTTAGATGGAAAATAAATCCCATATACCATTTTTAAATAATTTTGATTTGAATTTTTTTTTGAGAATGGATTGATTATGTCGATATATTGAACTGATATCTTATGATTACAATGTGGAAAAGTTATGTTTCCATTATTCTAGTTTTATGTGATTTGATAATGTTATGGTTCTTTAAAATGGTTTCCATATATTGGTTGTTCTATGATAAGCCATGGGTGGGTGAGCCCGAGATATATCTCCCATTCATTGTGTAAGATAATGGAGATAAATTTTAATGTTTCTCCTATGATATTTATAGAATATACTATGATGGGTATTCCAAAAATAACTCCCGATGTATCTGTGAAAGCTACAATGTAAGTATTTTATGGATGCCACAACATACCATTCTGATTTAAGATTTCATTTTTTATTCATAATAATTATTATTTCATGAGTTATGTTAATTAACATATTTTTTATGATTGGAAAGAATGATTTATTGATTTGTATGTATTCGTGGACTAATGTATTCTTCCCTCATTTTATATCCATTAATAATACTTTTATGCTCAAAAAATGATTCTAAAAGGGATTTCACAGGGTATAATGAAGGGGTTAGAGAAAGCAATAATTCAAGAACATTATTATCAGGAAAATATTTTTCGTTTTATTTAATAATTTTTATTGTTATAAAGAAATAGGTTAGAGTAGAAGTGCCTATTTTTTAATATATGAGATTTAATGTTATAATTATGTCCTAATTATCTAAAACACTAAACCAAAAAAGATACTCAATGTAAATTATTGACAGAATTCAATATTGTGAAATGTTTAATTAATGGGCCTTCTAAATGATATCATAGAAAACTTTTAGACAACTTTAGGGATTATGATGTATTATTAAGTATTACATATATCATATGAGTTTATATTTTTTATTCTGAACATATTTTCAATGTGTTAGAAAAAACATTTGAGTATTTATGATCATAAATATTAATGCCACTAATGGTATTTTTCGATACATTCACCTTTGAGATAAATTTAGGTTTTTAATTTTTGCGATAAAAAATAAAGGGTATTAGATAAACTTTGAGGGTAAATCTTGTTATAGTTATCCATGAAGAAATTATCTTAATTTTTAGAATGATATATGAATTATATGTTTTTAGAAAATGGAAATCCTACAGGATGGGGGTCAACCCAGCGCCTATGGCAAGGCCATGGGAATCAAACCAACCACAAAAGGCCAACAAGGGAGAATCATCTACCACTATACTACTTTAATTCCCTAGTTAGTATGACTTATTCTTTTTAGTTAAATTATATTTTGGATAAGGAATAAGTTGATTTTTTGATCTTATGTTTTATCATATAAATATCTTTAGCATAAAAAATGATTTAATTATTAAGTGATAAATGTTATTTTGGAAGACCTTCTCTCTTTTGGGAACACTACATGCTTACGGAAAATAGAATACTATGAGATTTTATTTGTGTAGTAATGGATGAAATATAATTAAAGAAGAATATATGTTTTTTATGTGTACATATGGATATTTGGATTCTTTATGGAAATTATTAACCCATCATTAAGAATATGTGTTTTTGTAAATTATTTTTTAGTATAAGTTTTCTTGAGTACTCGATGTTATATGGATATAAATTTTATGATTTATCATGGATGACAATGTGATCATATCCTTATGAATTTCGTTTTTCAATCATATATGGGATTATTTTAAAGAATTGAAAAGACAAATGTGTATTGAATGATTTTTGTTGATCTTTTGGAATTTTTTGTTGAATTTTTGAGATTAAGATTATAATTTTTTTATATCAGATTTTTTTGGGATTACTTGGTAAAATACTAAAATTTTGGGTTTGGATAATATATAAATTATGGGAAATATATGGTTCCTATTTCTTTGGATTATTTGATTCTCAATAATATTATTGTACTACATCAGGTGTGACCAAGTTATCATAAATACTAATTCTTTTGAGAAAATGTGAGTTTTAGATATATATTTATTTAAGGATAAAACTCTAATTGAAAAGTAAATATATTTAATTATGTTCACAATAAATACCATAATAAAATTCCTCAAAACTAATAAAAGGATCATTAAAAAATATTTTCAATTTACTTTTCCTATAGGTAAATCAATGTCTGTTTAACCCATCATAATGTTATGTTTTTCTAGTAGTTAACTTTATCTAGATCATATCTTTTATCACTCTTCATTAGAACATGACACTTAATTTTTGAGTTGTATCATAGTTTTCTTACATGGAATACTAGTATGTGTTATCTTGGGTGATTTTTGTACTTCCATTTATTTCATTTAATCTGACAGGTTTATTGACAATTTTCCGATGTGGGATTTTCAATGATTTTTTTCGATCCCAATTTAAAAATTAAAAGGATGTAAATTCCAAAAGGGAGAATTATGTAACAACCCATGTATTTGTAGAATAAATAATTTTTCATTTATATTAATATTTATTAATAAGATTTTATTTTTATCAAAAAAGTGGATGATTTTTTTGATTGCATACTTGACACGCAAAAATGAGTTTTTCCAAAGTCTTACATTGCACACAACATTTAGTTGTACCAAAAAATAATACAGTAACAAAATTATTGTTTTCAATATTTGGTAACGCCTATATTTTGGGATGGTGGGAATGAATTGTGTCAACTGAATTTCTAAATATGGGTTACACATGTTTAAATATTGATTCATTGGTTAACAAATTTTCTATAAATGAAAAAAAAACCAGTTGAATATAAATGATGTGTTTTTATGAAAACCTATTTAAAATAGAATAATTGTGTTTATAAAATAATATAACTCTTTATAAAATAAATATTTATGTATAATATATGTTATATATTCAATGTAATGTTTAAAAATCATCATGAATTTTTTTATAGATATGATATATGAACAAATAAAAATTTTCTCATAAAGGAATTAATTTTGTAAAAATACAGGTTTTTAGCCAATTGATGGTCAACCCTTTTTATATTTATTTTTTCACTTCTTTAAATGAAACTTTTTACAAAATTAACTCCTTTTTTGGAATAGAGACATAAAAATTTACTTTGGATGCTTTTTTTATATTTTTATGATAACTAAATTATTTTGATTAATAGTAAAAATAAGATCAATTTTATTTAAAAACATCTTTTTCAATCGTGATAAATTTATGGTTAAATTGTATAATATAATGGTTTTAAAATAAATATGTAATATTTATTTATCATTTAATTCAATTATGGTAGTTGGGAATAATTTCATTTGGAAATATGAGATAATCACACGTCAATATTTTGATAGATATTACTTCTTAAAAAACATGTTTTTCTTTTCGACAATCTGAATAATTATAAATTACTATTTTAAAATTCCGTGTTTTGAATTTCAAAAAATATATTCCATATTTATAATCATGAAATCTAAATTATTTAAATATTTACCTTTTAATTTTGGACATTATCTGTTGTAACTGCAGTAATTATTTTATTTACCACGGTTAAAGGGTAAATCTTGTAAATAAGGGTATAAATATATATTATTATAATATTCATCTACTATAGTGCATGTCATAATCCTATTAGATGATATATATCTGACCATGGTCATCCATTGGTTAATTTTGGGACCTAATAGAGCAAAATGGGTGTTAAATTGGAATTTTATAAGAATTAATTTAATCTAAAGAGAAAAAAGGAACAAACGTGAATATTTTATTAAAAAAAATTATCTGGGGTAATATAAGTGATTTGTTATAAAATAAATATTAATTAGAAATATAAATATATTTCCTACATCATGAAAATGTATATATAATTTTTAGACATTAAATAAAAACATTTAATTATTATAAAATTAAGATGCATTGATTGCTTCGTTAATAAAGGAATGAAATAAATGATATTATAAATATTAAAATAAATTTAGTGTTATTATTTTCATGTCATACTCAAATTTTATGGATGTTCTTGACATATACTTTTTGATTTAATACCTTTGGTTCGAATAAATAATGTTTTTATGATTTTATCAAAAAATAGATACCTTATAGGGTCAAAATTAACATAAATGAGGTTTAAAAAACAATACTATTTTATTAAATGATATAATAGTCCTAAATATATAAAATTATTAAAACTGACTTATATAATGTTAAAAAATTCTTTAATTATCCCCTTATTGTTCTATTTGAAATTTATTGTAAATATAATTACCATATATTAAAAAAATTAATGAAGACATGGTAAGAGTTATTGTTTTCTAATAAGGGTTAAAGATAAAAGTTAAGGTTAATTGTGAGCCCAAAACTAGTCTAAAAAAATTTCCTGAGAGGATGTCGACCCAAAATAATCTTATATTATAATTAAATTAGTTTGACACCATTGTTAAACAAAAATAATTCTATAGTAAAATAATATTTCAAAACCTTCAAAATGTACCCCTCCTCCTTCTTCTAAAAGGCCACCACCTCTACCCACAAAACACACACCTATGAAGCCCCATGGATCATCCAAATTCTTGCCAAATAAGATACCAACATCACTAATATCCATCTATAACCATTACCTTTGGACGAAGAAAAAATTGAAAATCTTTTTGGTTCTAATCAAAAGAATGTACCTGATTTGGAGGTAACATCTTCTCCCAAGTTCTTTTATTTTATTTTCCTTCCCTACTCCATATTCTCTTTTTATTCTTTGATTACATAAAAAAATCAGTATCATCAGTATATGACAATCTAGTGCCCCACGAAACAATGATTGTTCAATTTTATCCTACCACCTCTCATTGTGTCCATTATGATGGAACTATATTTATATATGATATATATTATATTTATACATTCTCTATTTTTATTTATTTTTTATTTAAGACATACCTTTATTCTTTTTATATTGAATAAATAAGATAATTTTATTTGAGGAAGTCCAGACTACAACCCTGTAAAGTGGTAAGACTCGTTAATTCCATACATGAAACGTATAAAGGATGGAATTAATTAAATTATGAAACATATATAACATAGATATTATACTGTAATTATAATATACGAATTTATAATTTATTTTTCATTCATTTAATCTGAAAAAATAATGAATGTAGCATTCATTTGTATGTACGGCGTACCATCTCCATGAACGGTGCATTTAATTTCTTATCTCCAACAGTTACATACTATTATAAATACACATATATATATATACTGGATAAATATGGTATTTAAATCATGAATAGTATTCTTTATATAATGGAATTTTTACCACAAAGACAATTTACATGAAAAGAAGTTCATTTTTGACTCATGCACCGAATATCGACCAAATGATCAATATATACATCAATAATAATATATTTATTATAACATGATGATAATTAATATAAAAGGAATCATAAAATTTAAAAGGTTCTTAATCTTGTAAAAATTAACATATTATTATTATATTGGAATATAATGAATGAACGATGCAAGTCGGACTCAAGGTAATGGAACTTCATAACCCAATTTATTGTGATTGGGTTAGACATCTACATCTTGATTATGTTCTGATATGATTATGTGAGAAATAAATATTGATATACTATCATGTATTTATATTTTATTTATGTGTAATTATAATGAATACACATAATCTGTGTATTATATTTACAAAATGATCTTGGTATAGAACTTCATCTTAATCTCATTTTTTTGAGGCATATTTTTGTTTACAAATGTACTTATTTTTTAATGTTTATAATTATATCCCTTTTTATTTAATTTAATTCAATGATTTTCATACTGAATATTTTTCTATGAAGCATTTTTCTAAACGTCAAAAAGAAAATTTTCTTTTTAACATTTGTGGTGACTATGGCCTTTCCTCCAATGCAAGAATTATTTGGAATTTGGATTACATAATAAGATGTAATGTTTTTAAAAGAAAAATAAATACCATATAACATTTTTACGCATTTTGGTATTGGAAATGGTTCTTAAAAAAGATTTATGATGTCAAAATATTTAAATGATACCTTGTGATTGAAACGTGGAAATGTTATCTTTTTTTATATTATTTTATGTGTTATTATTTTGTTATGGTTCTTTATGATTATTTATGCATACCGGTGGTTTTTTGTCAATACAAGGGTGGGTGAGACCGAGATAGCTCTCCAATGCATTTGGGAAATGTGATAGAGGTGATGGTTGATGATTCTCTTAAGAGATTCATGAAATATAATGTGATGTGTATTACAAATGTAACACCCTAAGTAGCAGTGAAGGTAGCAATGTAATTATATTATAGGTTCTACAAGATTCCTTTATGATTTATGATTTATTGTGTGTTATTAAAAAATTATATGATTTCATGAGGCATGTTAAAAAGTTAATGATTTATAATTGAAAATTTTGATCTATTGATTTGTATGTGTTCCTGGAAAAAAGTTTTGTTCCCTTATTTTATTTCCCTTATTGAGCTTTTAATGATCATCCCACATTTTTCAATTTTTTTCATAGGGTGTAAGGAAGGGTAAGAGAAAAGAAGAATTCAATAATATTATTACCAAGAAAAGATTTTTTTTATGTAATGAGTTTTTTTGTGTGAAAAAATATGTTTGAGTATAAGTTTCTACATACTAATATTTGAGATGGAATGTAATTGTTATAACCTACTTCTCTAAAATAGTAATCCTAAAAATATAGTCACTGTTAATTCATGAATAAACTCATGAATATGTAATTTTTAATGCTAGTTCATTATAATTTGAAAATCAATTCATACTTTTTAATGATTTATTTATAAGATTTAAAATTTTATTCGAAGAAAATAATTTTCAACATTATTTCGTATATTTTCATGCAAATGGTTTTCAAATCATTTTTAAGAAATAATTATAAATTTTAAATGTATTTTCAAAGAAAATTTTATTTAAAAAATATCTATATTATTTCATATATTTTTATGTAAATGGCCTTCCAAACATTTATGGTTTTTTATAGACCTTTTTTGAGTATTTTCAAAAAAATTATTTTCAAAATATTTTAAATCTTATTTCGTATGTTTTCATGTAAAAGGTTATCAAAAAAATTTCAAGATTTCTTTATAAGTTTTTCTTTTATTTTAAAATAAATATTTTTCAAAAATAGTTTAGGATTTATTTGAAAACATTCAATGTATTTTTTAGGGTATAGTTATCAAAAAAATTTCATGATTCCCATATATGTTTTAAAGAAAATATTTTTCAAAAGGCTTTATGTTTTTAGAAAATTAATTTTCATGCTGAAAGTATATTTTCCTCAATAAATAATTTCGAAATATCTTTATATGTTATTTTTCATTGAAGATGACAATTTTTTTTAACTCATGCCATTCTAGGAAATGGACTAATTGTTTCATTCATATTATTTCTTGAATTGTATTTTTTTATATGATTCTTATGATAACCATTTTAAATCCATGAGATATATTCTTTGAAAACCCACTTCTATTCATAGGATTTACTTTGATTAAATGATTTTGATGCCTTTTTTATTGGTTAAGATATAATTCCATGATTAAGACACACATTTTATTTCATGGGTTATGATATGATTGTTTTTGAATTTGTTGAAAATTTGTGTATGATATCATTATGTTTTTGGTGACACCTATATGTCCCTCTAATTCACTGCTATAGGATTTATATATTTGTATAAGGACATGGTTGTAATGGGAAATTAACTCGGTAAATTATTATAGGGATGGAATGAGAAATGAACCCAATTTAGTATGATAGGTCAAGAATAGGGAGTGAAGTTGGTATAGTAATATTGATACAGAAAGGGGTGAGAACTAGATTAGGTAATGTACTTTTTCTACTAAGATGTCATTGGTAGAGATGCCTTGACTTATAAGGAAATAATTATTTATGTTTAAATGTCTTCTACAATTCCATGTTTTTCTTAATGTTATGCTTTCGTGGATTCTGTTACTTATTTACATTTTATTCATGTTTTTTGATCTATAAATATTTATATCATGATTAATGTTTATAGTATAATGATATGCAGTTTATGATCATTTAATGATATGATCATATTCTCCTACCCTTATTCTCATGTTTGTGATTACATGTCTCCCTTGTTTAACCTTTCTAAGAATTTGAGCTCAGCACTTGTTATCTTTAATTCCCCTGATTATGATGATATTTGGTATGCATGATATGTATGAAAACGATGCTAGATATGAAGATGATAGTTGGAGATAATGTATCTCACTTATGTATCAATGTTTACGTTTCCAAGATTCCAAATTAACTTGACTATTACCGTCTTTAGGCTTCATTTTTGAATAATTTTTTAAGTATTCCAAAAATTATATGTAATGTTAATGTATGAATAGTGAGGGTCTATATATACAATATAGAAATAATACAACTATGCAATTATATTTACCATTCATCAAATTCCCATTCCTCGTACAATGGGTCACAAATCATTCGTACGGTTAAGTGTACGAATGCTTGGTAGTATTCCTCAAATCAAAAATGATATGTAAATCAAAGGTCTACTAAAACTCCTCTTCATGAATTTATCATTGAGGAAAATAATTAAGTATTCAAATAAGATAAAATAATATACTTAAAAGTGATTAAAATAAAGATTATGCATATCCGTAATAATCGTTGAATGTTTTATATCTTGAGAAACTAAGCATGATAAAATTATAAGAAATCCCCTAAATAATAAATTCAATAGCCCAACTATATATAATATCTCAAAGGATACAAAATCGGTTCATGGTGAGTTGTAACACTCTAATTTTTAGATATTATCGACCGTTAGTATACACCACAACAATAATATAGTTAGAGAAATGTGATACTCCTTGAAAGAAAAACATCAATCTAGGGAGTATTGCACCTTAATATCAATCATCACCATGCCGTCATTCTAAAAACTATAAGGGTTACCATGATTTTCACAACAACAAACCCTTTTCAAACTAGTAATATCCCCTATCAACATAGACACACATTCTTGGAATCACATGTGACTCATTGAATATAAATGTAATGAATTTTATCTTCTCTAATTTCATATTAGGTACATGATCTAAACACAATAAATTAATGCAGAATATATCATATGACTTTAGAACACAATATATGAGATATAGGTACTTGACTTATAAATGATTTTATCTATATGAATGATCCCTATTGTTATCTGTATTTTGGTTAAAAGGACAAATATCTCACATCACATTCCTTATCACTATATATTTCATTAAGAATTCAGGTCTCAACCCTGACATCAAAGAGAAGTACACCATTATTTTCTATGTTTAACAATTATGAGCATATACTACTCATATTCCAAAATATTATTTTGGATAAAGAATATATAAAATAGAGAGAGTTTATAAATAAAGATAGTATATACTATAGTGGTACATGATTTAAATTTTAATTAGTGAATCCTTGTCGTGTACTATAATTCACAAAGTTGGTTTCGTCAAACTAAATTGGGGATAAAATAGGTTAGAAAACACGATGGACTAGTGGGTTACTAAAAATGTACTGCCATAACTCATGTAATATAAGGGATAATATAGATGGAAGGTTCTGGTGGGAACACGATGTGTACACTAATTCATCCCACATAGAATGTTGTGTAACAACCTAATGTTTTTTCAATGGATTTCCCTTATTATATTTATTTCATATAATATAATCACATATGATTACATATATAATTGAAAAAGAAATTTATAAATGATGAATGTTTGTTATAAAATCTATCAGTATAATCTAAGAAGAACATACCGATGGAATTATAACATGACCTTTGAAATAGTAATATGATCCTTGTGAATTGTAAAACAGAAAATGTAATTGTAACCTCACCAATGAAGATAAAAATAAATATTTTCCCTCGATTAAGTGTAAATATTATATAATTATATCATAGTATAAGTAGATAAATATTTTAAAAATTATTAATTATGTGTTTGCATATTTATAAGTCATTTATATTTAATTACAATTTAATTATTTATTTACTAAATAAAATAAAATATATTACCCTAAAATGCACTCATAAAATAATATCATTATTTCATATGATTTTATTTTGATTTTAGAAGTAATTAATTAATTTTTCCAATGTGTTAGAAAAGTAGTTTCAATTTTAATTTATTTCATCTAAATTATTAATTTAATTCAAAATTAAATTTCTCAAACATATAAAAATATATTTAAACAAATAGGGTTTATTTTTGAGTTCATAATGTTGAAAATTTTATAGGGTGAGTTTCTAATATTTTTCTGAAATACTAGTATTTTTTGAGATTAGTAAAACACAAGAATTGATTGTATATATACGTTATATATAAAATATACTATTCATTGAGTCCATGATGATATAAGAACCATTGGATCGAACTCACAATATCTAAATACTGTATTTAGTCTTATCTTTCTCCAATATTTATAGACATTAGAAAAATAATAAAATAATGTATTAAATATTGAGAACACACTCTTCTCCTCCACTATTAATACCACCTATCACCACTTTATCTCCTCACACCTTTCAAGTATTATTCCTTATACAAATTCTACTCAGATATATTCCAAATACCATTCCCCACATCTATTAGATCTTGGAATCTTCAAAATACAAAAACATCCTCCAAAATGAGTCTCTAAATGAGAATAAACTCAAGAGGTAAATTTATCGTTCTGATTCATTTATTTTCTTTTAATGTTCCTTTATTTTCATTCTATATCCATAACCATCCTCATCGATATGGTATAATAAATTTAGTACCCAACATATACTAGAATTTTTTTTATGATAATGGAATACTTCATCGTCTAACCTTTACCCTCCTTTTATTCTAAATGATAAAAAAAATAACTGACATTTGTTAATTTATCACATTCAAGGACGATTGCTTTCAATTTCTATTACAGTTTTAAACACTATTCATGAAACTTTTTTTATGGTTGAACCAAATTATAAAAAATAAAATATGTTATTTAATTTTAACAAATAATTCCTTATACATGACACTAATTTATTAAACAAAATGTGTTTGTTGTGATTGAAAGACAACATAATTAATCCATGGGATTATCATTAAAATTTTATCTACTGATTCATCCTAATCCCATTAAATCATATAAATGGTATAAACAGTATATTTATTATATGAGTTGATTAATATAATATAATTACACTCTTTTGAAACTATTCACAATTTATACGAACTTCCATACTCTTATTCAACTGAACTGATAATGAAAACTAAAGAAACAAGCACTCGCGAACGATGAAATTGACCAATATAACTCATCAAAAGGTAATAAAAGAACATAATAAAATGATTCAAAATAAAATTAATTTATAATAGTTTATTTAATTATTAATTAATTAATCTAATTTTGGTATCCATGATATTACGATCAAGTGAATGAATCATTTGGACTTAACATAAGGGCTGATTCTTGAACCTCCATTATTCATTGGGGTTTCTCTTCCTGAATTTTTACCCGTACAAAATTAGATTTCATTTCTATGTTAATATTATAATTTCTATTTAAATTTTACAAAATCATGTATCAATATATTTTCATCCTCTTTATTTCAATATATACATGTTTAATGTGGGTTCATTCTCGATAATTCCCAAGAAGAAATCCATTTTTACAGATCATTGTGAATTTTTACACATTTTTAAGTGAGCACCATAACCTATTTTAAGCAAGCATAATTTTTATAATGATAATATTTTTATTATGAAAATATTATTAGTCTAATTTTGGTTTTATATAAAATATTTTCCTTTACCATTGTTAATTATGTTTGATGTTTTTCTTAAATGACACTAAAATGTTTTAATACTAAATGTTCATAAATAGTATTTTTACAAGTTATCAAATCATTTTTAGATCACCTATCATGAGATATGACTAATATCTGTTATGAATGTCCATGTATTATTTAATTCCTTTATTTAATGGAAACTTTTATGTTACACCCATTTATTATTATTTAATACATGACTAAGATACTAGCTTCGTTACATGTGTAAAATTTATGTTTATAATTGATTCTATACATATGATTACTTATGTGGAACACATATACATGAACTTGTTATGATCAGGGCTCCCATATCGAGATCAAATTCATTTGGTATATTTTAGTCTCATAAGACATTATGTGAAATGGTCTTCATGGTTATCTTTAACTCGTGATCCATGTGCAATGGTCTTAGATGTTATCCTAGACTCATGATGCTTTATGTACAAAAAGGCTTGCCCCATGCTCCTCTATGTGTGACAAGACCTAAATCATAATAATTTCATGGTTTATGGTGCTTTCAAATTACTATGATTTCATGATTATACGATACCATTTTTTATATGGTAAGATTCTTTATATTCCTTGGCTTTTATATCATTATTTTATTCCGTAAAACCATTATGCTATGATTTATACTTATTTTTATTCCTTTCTAAGGATTTTATCTCATCAATTTGATCAATATATCACCATTTTATCCTCTGAATATGTTTGGGCATATTTGATGTTAGGAGCTCAGTGTTGGGATTAAATAAATGTTTTTTACGATGTTTAATTATGTACATAATCATCCATTGCACGAGAATTTATGATAATTTCCCTGTATTATATTGATTAATTATGAAATAAATATTTTAATGATATGTGTAAAAGGTTAGAGTCACTATATTTGGTATCAGATGGTAGAGCAGTTATTTTTGGAGAGTAAGAATAAAAACCATTAGTAATAACCTCAGAGATAATACTATCTATAAAAAACATCCCTAAACTTTGTCAAGTATTGATTAAGTTATTTTTTATGAAAATATGCCCCTGTTTAGATACTATAATTTGACATGGTTCAAGTAGAGATTTACATTGGTGTATCAAATCGGAGAAGGTGTTCTAGGCCTTACATTCGGTAACTTGGTACGAAAAAATTAGACATACAATGCATTTGGTTTGACAATCTTGAGAAATGTGGATTGGTAAATTCGTCAAATATTTATTAAAATTTATTAAGGGAACAAAAAGTCCCATAAGAATATATGTTCGAATACATATCATGGATAAAATACATTTTATATTAGGGAATCACATTAAATTATATATTTTTCCATTAATAATTTATCCTTTTATGTTCAATGTTTCCTTTTATTCTTATAAGATAAATATTCAATCCCTCTAATGGAACATTCATTTTCTTTTCTAATGGTAGAAAATAGAATAATTCTTTTTGACAATCAAATTGATAGGTAATTTTTTGATTTCTCTAATGATATAAAAAATATGTTGGGAATGGGTGATCAAAAAATTATGGTACTAGTTGATCAAGTGGGTCATTTAATGAAAAATAACATGAATTATGTGGATTGAGATTATTCTCCAAGGAAATAGAAAGTTGACATTTATTCCTCCACGTATCAAATGCCTCTTATTATCTTATGGATCTTCTTGATCCACTCCTCACAAAATAATGGATTGACTCTCTTTGAAAGATATTATCTACCCACTAGTTCTTAGATGAAGAGAATGTTTTTCCAGTGGACTACAATTTTTATGGGGAACCTAATAATTGGTGGGAACTAAACAAGAACAAAGATTACTATGAATAAATTGATTCCATGGATTGAGATTATTTCATGAAATTTTTTTTCCATAAATATTTTCCTAAAACCCTCCATCTCCTGATTGGAAGGGAATTCCACAAACATAAGAAAAATGAACATTAGTCTATGTGGGTGTGTGATGAAAACATTACATGGAATTAATGGTTCACCTCTATATTTTTCAAGAACATTGAATGCAAGGTGGATTTCATCTCTAGAAGAATATATCCAAGTCAATGAAAAACATTTGAAATTCGATCATTTAGTAGCTATGAGAAGTTTTTATGTTTATCCCTTATGAATGATATTGAGATTATAGGCTCTCAATGGTCTCATGGGATGGATGAAAAAATCGGGAAAATATAGTTTAATATAGGTTTTTTATAAAAACAAATCCCATGATGAAATTATGATCAAACATCCCACATGTCAAAATTGTAGGAAGAAGAATCCTTGCAACTTTTTTAATGGGAACAAATAAATGCTTCAAATGTGGTAGAATGGGGAATATGTAAAATAACTACTAAAAGGATATGAATAATTACAATAATTTATATGTTTTATGGAAGGTTCATATCAAAACTCATCTTGTAGGGTAGTGTTCCAACAATAAAAACATGGATAATATTTTTTCAATTCCCTATGACAATGGTTGTTAGTGGTAATATGGTACAACCTCTAAGGAAACAAGGAAGATATTATGCTTTGAATATAGTCTATGTAGTGGTGAAAAACGATGTGGTGATAAGTACGCTCATTTTTTAGAAATGAATAGTTAATATACTGTATGATTTTTTTCTAGACATTGTTTCATATCTTGAATGTTCAGTAGAATTATTTAGTTTCTGCCTCGAAATTTGTTATTTGAGTTTTCTTTGAGAACAAAAAATGAGGAATTTTTTTCATCCAGAGTATATAACTATAATGTGGATAATGTGTGTAGACTTAACCTCCTAGAAAATATTTGCATACTCTCTTTATTGGAGTTTGATGCTTTTTTGGGCATGGATTAGGTATCTCTATAAAAATCCATCACCGACAATTGGGAAAAGGAGGTCCCGCTTCATATATTGAATCATCCTCCAATTCTAAACATGTGTATGGAAGAGTATGAATCTCATTTGTTATCATTTTCTCATGTATGTATACTGCTTCCTTTAGAGAAATAATATCTAGCACAAATGACTGAGATTAAGGATAAAATATTGCTCAAAGACATGACCATCATTATGGATTGAACAGATGTGCTTCATGAAGATCTGTTTGGTATTCTTCATGATTTAGAGGTTGTGTTCTCAATTGATCTTATTCCTAGATAACCATATTTACCAAATACACCTTATATAATTCCCATCATATTGTATGAAGAGATGAATAAATGGTTAACAGATAATCTAGAGAATTTATTTATAAACCGGAGTGATTTACGATGTGGTTCACTAGTCCTATTAATTATAAATTAGGATGGATCAATTACCCTCTAGATTTATTATTGTGTGCTTAATAAAATAAATATAAAGAACATGTTTCCCCTACCACAGATAGATTACTTATTTGATATACTATGTGGGGAAAGTTATTTCACTAAGGTGGACCTTCTATCGGGATATCACTAATTAAAGGTGAGGAAGGATGATATTACCATGACTGCCTTTCGAACATCATAGAGACCCTATGAGTTCATATTTATTCCCATTAGACTCTCTAATTCTCTAGCTATTTTCATGGATTTATGTTATAGTGTATTAATGGACTACCTCGACAAATTTCTGGTTGACTTTATCGATGATATTATGAAATACTCCAAGAGGAAAGAGGAACATGAGGGGAATTTGAATACTATTTTGAATAATTTGTGAATGGGGAAACGTAATGAATATTATAATAAATGTGAGTTTTTTATGGAGGAATTATCATTAGTGGGGTGTGTTATCACCAGCAAAGGGATATCTATGGAACCTTCTATGACAAAGACAATCAAAGAGTGGTCTATGCCAACATATGTAATAGATATCCATAGTGTCCATAAACTATTTGGGTATTATAGGTGATTTTTAAGAACTTATCATGATTTTCAGATGCAATTACCATGTTTGAACTAAAGGGAATTTTGTTTTTCTAGATTCAAGAATGTGAGGAAATATTTAATGATCTTGAAAAGAGTCTTACCAATACACCAGTTTTTACACTCTCAATTAGTCGACAAATCTTTTTGGTGTATAGTGATGCTTCTAAGAATTTATTAGGCTATTTTCTAATGAAAATGATAATGTGGAATCCTACATCTCAAGGTAGTTTAAAATCATTACACAAAATTATCCCACATATGATCTAGAGTTGGAAGTTTTGATCTTTTCATTAAAAATACAGTGGAATTATCTTTATGGGTAGAAGTGTGAGATATATACTAATCGTAAGAGTATAAAATATATATTCACATGGAAGGATCTTAATATTTGATAATAAATATGGTTAGATGTCATCATGGATTAAAACTACTCAATCTACTACCATCTTGGTATGGAAAATAAGGTATATGATTCTCTAAAAAGAAAGGATCATGCACCTTTATAAATGATGAGAACTATGAAGGATAAAATATTAATATATTTTCCTAGAATGGAAATTGGAATAATTATGTGAGGAACATCATCCATCCTTTCTCAAATGATTTTACAACCATTAATCATATAGAAAATAAAGGATACTCAAATAAAAGAAGTGAAAATTCTGAAAAGGGTGGAAGCTATTGGAAATGTGAAATACTCTACATTCAAGAATGATGAGGGGGGAGTTGTATGATTTGGGTCACATTTATTTTTAAATATGATAAATAGATAAAGGAGCTCCTGAATGATGCACATAGCTCAACTTACCCTATTCACCCAATGAGCACAAAATGTATCGAGATCTCCGAGGGAACTATTGGTGGGATAATATGAAGAAGGAGATTGCTAGATATAGATCAATGTTCCTGGTATGTAAATATGTTAAGTATGAAATACAATAGTTTGTGGGGATGATGGATCCTCTTCCCATACTAATATGGTAGTGGGAGAAAATTACTAGGGACATTGTCACTGGACATCCAAGGTCATATAGAGTAAACAATGCAATATGGTTCATTCTAGATCATCATACAAAGACTTCTCACATTATCGCAATTTGAGAAGACATTTCATTGGATCAAAATGAACAAATTTATATATCCAATAGTTTTTGATACCTAATATGTTACCAATATAGATTATATTTGATCAATATATGTGATTCAACTCGATGTTTTGAAAAGTCTCCAACATTCTCTAATCCGTGAAATGAAATTTATCATGGTATATCATCCTCAAACTGATGGCCAATCTTAGTAAACTATTTGGAATCTAGAAGACTTTTTGAGATCAGGTTATATGTATTTCAAAGGATGAAGGGATTAGAATCATCCACTAGTCAAATTATCCTCGAGTAACAGTTTCCACTACATCATCCAAATAGCTCCATATGAAGCTATTTATAGGAAAATGTGTAGAACACTAACGTGCTGGGATAAATTTGGTTATTGTATGAATCTAGAATCAAAAATGGTGGATGAAATTGTGGAGATGTTGGAAATAATTTAGAATCACATCAAGGAAGCCCAAAGTCGACCAAATAGATATGTAGAATGTCATCGATGAGAACTTGATTTCAAATATTGATACATGGTATTCCTCATATTATATCCATCGAAGAAGATCATGAGAATTTGTAATAATGTAAATCTGAGTCCTAGCTACATCGGTACCTTCCATATTATTGATCACGACAGATCCATGGCTTGATTATTAGATCTTCTACCAACCAAGTCTAAAGATAATGATGTATTCAACATCTCGCTCTTAGGGAAGTACAAACCAAATTCTTTACATGAAATGTATTCAGATGTGGTATAGTTGGAAAATGATATTTCTTATGAGGAGAATCCAGTGAAGATCAAGGATTATGGAGATAATGTTCTACACAACAATATTACTCACTAGGTTAAAGTACTATAGATGAACCATATGTAAGAAGGGGATAATGGGAACTAGAGAATGTGATGAAGGAAAAGTACCCATACCTATTTTCATCGATGAATTTAAAATGATATTTCATGGGAGAAATTTCATAATGGGAGAAGAATGAAATGACCCATTGTTTTATCAATGTATTTACCATACTATAATCATGTCTTATAGAAAATATTAGAAGATCATGTATAGAGTACAATAAAATAATTATAAATAAATAATTAGTGAAATAAAAGGTATCTATAGATGTCAAAAAACATATAAGTAGAAAATAGTTACTTGACCTTTGGAATAGTAATGTGACACTTATGAATAGTAATCCAGATATATAATTGGAACATTATCAATGATGTTATAAATAATTTCTTTCTATATAATATTTTTCAATACAATGTAATTATATCATAGTATATGTAAATAAATATTTTAAAAATTATTGATTGAGTTTTGCTATTTTTGTATGTCATGAATATTTAATTATTTTTTTTTGATTTATGAAAAAAAATCAGAATATGTATAAAAAAATTTATTTTTATGTGTGATGATTATATGTTAAATTAATGAGTCCTTACATAATTTTTTATAAGTGGTAGAAAAGATTCTTCAATTTTAAAATAAGTATTTTTCATGTAAATTATGATTTTAAATAAAAATTAATGTCATTATATTAAAAAATTAACTTTTAAAAAAAGGATATTTTTTGAATTCTACACATCGAAAAATTTTTAAGAAGAATATTTTGGATTTTTCCGAAATACATGACTTTTTTTAATAGAAAAACTCAAGAATGTAAGGTATTCATACATTATAAGTTTTATACACTATTTATTGAGTCATAACTAGTGTAAGCTCTATTGTTTTGAACTCAGAAGATCTAATTACTATATTTAGTCTCAAAATTTTTTACAATTGATTGTCTTGATCTAAATAATAAATTGGTGAATTTAATATTGATAATACACTCTTCTACCCAACTAAAAATAACACCCCTCACCACCTCTTCTCCTCACACCTCTCAAGCCCTGTTCCTTGTCCAAATTCAAATAAAATATATTCTATTGACCCTACCCCAATTATAGAATCTCTTGGTCTCATCAAAATATCAAAACCTATTCCCTAAGGATACCATCAAGTAGGATAAAGTCAATAGGTAAATTACAATTTTCGATTATTTTATTTTCATTTCATGTTCCTTTCATTTATTTTTATCTCCTCAACTCCCCTTATCTAAAATGGAATGATAACTCTAGTGTACTATGTAATCCAAATTTTTTTATGATAATGGAATAATTCATCATCATATCTATTTTCAACTAGTTTAATAATAAAAATGAAATTAACATTCTTGATGTGTTAATTTATCACAGTTAAGGATTATGGGTATTCTATTTATATTAACATCTTCATTAATAGTCGCAAAACCATTTTTATTTTTGAACCACAATAAAATATCTTTGTTACAAATAATTTAATGTTCTGGAATCAATTTTTATACATGATATTTATTTATAAACAAAAATGAGTTCATTATGATCGAAAAATTTCCAAATTAATAAAAGCGATTATCATTGAAATGTTATCAAATGATTCATCCTCATCCCATTTAATATAATACTATGTATAACCATTATATATTATATAATTTCCTTAATATAGTATATTTACACATCTATAAAACCATTCCAATTTTTCATGAACATCCATACTCTTATTCATGTGAACACATCATGAAAAATAAGGAAATAAGGACTCACAAATGATGAAATTGAACACTATATATCATCGAAAACGGAATAAAAGAAAATAAAAATTAGAATGAAAAAATTCATATAGAATAGGTTATGGAATTATTAATCAATGAATATATTTTTATTATTCATTATATTATTATCAAATAATGGACACTTTCATACTTAAGGTAAGGGATTCGATGTAAAGATCTATTATTATTTATGGTTTCCCATCCTCTTTTTTTAACCAAATGAAATTATATTTTAAATTTCACTAAATATTATAAATTATATTTTAATTCTACAAAAATATGTATCAAGATATTTTCATCCTCATTTTGGTATATATATATTTTAAGTGTTTCCCTTCTCGATACTTTCCAATATACAAGACATTTGAAGGGAACGTCCCAAATTCTAATCCATTTTCGTGTGCACTCCATAACATTTTTTCAGCTACCATTGTAGTTTAAAACCACTAATTTTATTATTAAAACTTTTTTTTTTCACTTTCTTTTTCATATTAATGATTATGCATTTTCCAATTTAATCGATATTTGATATTTTCCATAAACTGCACGAAATATGTTTAATTATAATGTTTCACAAATACACTTTTTACATGCTATCACTTCCATTTGACATAACCTATCATGATTTATGTCTAAAATACTTTATTAATGTCCATGTATAATTTAATTCATTTCATTCATGGAAACATTTATGTAATTCCCATTTATTATGCTTTATTAATTGAATATGTTACATGTATTTTTCTATGGGTAAACATAATTTTTTGGATTGATTCCTTGAATATAGTTATTTATCTAAAAAACATATTCATGAACATGTAATGATGGTTGTTCCTAGATTTTTCTGTAATGCACTGGGAAAATACCAGTCTCATGAGACCATATTTGTAAAGGTCTTGGTGGTTGGCCTGGAAGAATGCTCCTCTATGTGAAATCACCCTTGACTCATTCTCCTCTATGATAGATGGGGCTTCAATTGTGTTGTAGTCATGTTTTATGGTTCTTACATCAAGGAATCCCATTGTTGAACAAATAGATATTTAGAAAGTCATCGATGAGAAATTGATTTCAAATATTGATACATGGTATTCCTCATAATATATCCATCGAAGAAGATCATGAGAATTTGTAATAATGTAAATCCAAGTCCTAGCTACATCGGTCCCTTCCATATTCTTGATCCCGACAGATCCATGGCTTGTTTATTAGATCTTCTACCAACCAAGTCTAAAGATAATGATGTATTCAACATCTCTCTCTTAGGGAAGTACAGACCAAATTCATTACATGAAATGTATTCAGATGTGGTATAGTTGGAAAATGATCTTTCTTATGAGGGGAATCCAGTGAAGATCAAGGATTATGGAGATAATGTTCTACACAACAATATTACTCACTAGGTTAAGTTACTATAGATGAACCATATGTAAGAAGGGGAAAATGGGAACTAGAGAATGTGACGAAGGAAAAGTACCCACACCTATTTTCATCCATGAATTTAAAATGATATTTCATGGGAGAAATTTCATAAGGGGAGAAGAATGTAATGACACATTGTTTTATCAATGTATTTACCATAATATAATCATGTCTAATAGAAAATATTAGAAGATCATGTATAGAGTACAATAAAAGAATTATAAATAAATAATTAGTGAAATAAAAGGAATCTATAGATGTTAAAAAACATATAAGTATAAAATAGTTAATTGACCTTTGGAATAGTAATGTGACACTTATGAATAGTAATCCAGCTATATAATTGGAACATTATCCATGATGTTATAAATAATTTCTTTCTATATAATATTTTTCAATATAATTTAATTATATCATAGTATATGTAAATAAATATTTTAAAAATTGTTGATTGAGTTTTGCTATTTTTGTATGTCATGAATATTTAATTAATTTTTTTTTGATTTATTAAAAAAATTAGAATATGTATACAAAAAAGTTTATTTTTATGTGTGATGATTATATGTTAAATTAATGAGTCCTTACATAATTTTTTATAAGTGGTAAAAAAGATTATTCAATTTTAAAATTAGTATTTTTCATGTAAATTATGATTTTAATTAAAAATTAGTGTCATTATATTTAAAAAATAACGTTTAAAAAAAGGATATTTTTTCAATTTTACACATCGAAATTTTTTTTAGATGAATATTTTGGATTTTTCTGAAATACATGACTTTTTTAATAGAAAAACACAAGAATGTAAGGTATGCATACATTACAAGTTTTATACACTATTCATTGAGTCATAACTAATGTAATCTCTATTGTTTCGAACTCAGACGATCTAATTACTATATTTCGTCTCAAAAATTTTTACAATTGATTTTCTTGATCTAAATAATAAATTGGTGAATTTAATATTGATAATACACTCTTCTACCCAACTAAAAATAACACCCCTCACCACCTCTTCTCCTCACACCTCTCAATCCCTCTTCCTTGTCCAAATTCAAATATAATATATTCTATTGACCCTACCCCAATTATAGAAGCTCTTGGTCTCATCAAAATATCAAAACCTATTCCCTAAGGATACCCTCACGTAGGATAAAGTCAATAGGTAAATTCCTATTTCCGATTATTTTATTTTCTTTTCATGTTCCTTTCATTTATTTTTATCTCCTCAACTCCCCTCATCTAAAATGGAATGATAACTCTACTGTACTATGTAATCCAAATTTTTTTATGATAATGGAATAATTCATCATCATATCTATTTTAAACTAGTTTTATAATAAAAATGAAATTAACATTCTTGATGTGTTAATTTATCACAGTCAAGGATGATGGGTATTCTATTTATATTAACATCTTCATTAATAGTCGCAAAACCATTTTTATTATTGAACCACATTAAAATATCTTTGTTACAAATAATTTAATGTTCTGGAATAACTTTTTAAAAATGATATTTATTTATAAACCAAAATGATTTCTTTATGATTGAAAAATTTCCAAATTAATAAAAGCGATTATCATTGAAATTTTATCAAATGATTCATCCTCATCCCATTTAATATAATACATTGTATAACCATTATATATTTTATAATTTTCTTTAATATAGTATATTTACACATCTATAAAACCATTCCAATTTTTTATGAACATCCATACTCTTATTCATGTGAACACATCATGAAAAATAAGGAAATGAGCACTCATAAATGATGAAATTGAACACTATAAATCATCGAAAATGGAATAAAAGAAAATAAAAATTAGAATGATAAAATTTATATAGATTAGGTTATGGAATTATTAATCAATGAATATATTTTTATTATTCATTATATTATTATCAAATAATGGACACTTTCATACTTAATGTAAGGGATTCGACGCAAAGCTCTATTATTATTTACTGTTTCCCATCCTCTTTTTTTAACCAAATGAAATTATATTTTATATTTCACTAAATATTATAAATTATATTTTAATTCTACAAAAATATGTATCAAGATATTGTCATCCTCATTTTGGTATATATATATTTTATGTGTTTCCCTTCTCGATACTTTCCGATATGCAAGACATTTGAAGGGAACTTCCCAAATTCTAATCCATTTTCATGTGCACTCCATAACATTTTTTATCTACAATTGTAGTTTAAAACCACTAATTTTATTATTAAAACGTTTTTTTTTTCACTTTCGTTTTTATATTAATGATTATGCATTTTCCAATTTAATCGATATTTGATATTTTCCATAAACTGCACGAAATATGTTTAATTCTAATGTTTCATAAATGCACTTTTTACAAGATATCACTTCCATTTGACATAACCTATCATGATTTATGTCTAAAATACTTTATTAATTTGCATGTATAATTTAATTCATTTCATTCATGGAAACATTTATGTAATTCCCATTTATTATGCTTTATTAATTGAATAAGTTACATGTAACTTTCTGTCGGTAAACATAATTTTTTGGATTGATTCCTTGAATATAGTTATTTATCTAAAAAACATATTCATGAACATGTAATGATGGGTGATCCCATATTTTTCTATAATGCACTGGGAAAATACGAGTCTCATAAGACCATATTTGTAAAGGTCTTGGTGGTTAGCCTTGACGAATGCTCCTCTATGTGAAATCACCATTGACTCATTCTCCTCTATGAGATATGGGTCTTGAATCGTGTTGTAGTCATGTTTTATAGTTCTTACATAAAGGAAGCCCAATGTCGAAAAAATAGATATGTAGAAATTCATCGATGAGAAATTGATTTCAAATATTGATACATGGTATTCCTCATAATATATCAATCGAAGAAGATCATGAGAATTTGTAATAATGTAAATCCGAGTCCTAGCTACATCGGTCCCTTACATATTCTTGATAACGACAGATCCATGGGTTGTTTATTAGATCTTCTACCAACCAAGTCTAATGATAATGATGTATTCAACATCTCCCTCTTAGGGAAGTACAGACCAAATTCTTTACATGAAATTTATTCAGATGTGGTATAGTTGGAAAATGATCTTTCTTATGAGGGGAATCCAGTGAAGATCAAGGATTATGGAGATAATGTTCTACACAACAATATTACTCACTAGGTTAAGTTACTATAGATGAACCATATGTAAGAAGGGGAAAATGGGAACTAGAGAATGTGACGAGGGAAAATTACCCACACCTATTTTCATCGATGAATTTAAAATGAAATTTCAATGATAGAAATTTCATAAGGGGAGAAGAATGTAATGACCCATTGTTTTATCAATGTATTTAACATAATATAATCATGTCTAATAGAAAATATTAGAAGATCACATATAGAATACAATAAAATAATTATAAATAAATAATTAGTGAAATAAAATGTATCTATAGATGTTAAAAAAATATAAGTATAAAATTGTTAATTGACCTTTGGAATAGTAATGTGACACTTATGATTAGTAATCCAGCTATATAATGGGAACATTATCAATGATGTTATAAATAATTTCTTTCTATATAATATTTTTCAATACAATGTAATTATATCATAGTATATGTACATAAATATTTTAAAAATTGTTGATTGAGTTTTGCTATTTTTGTATGTCATGAATATTTAATTAATTTTTTTTGATTTATTAAAAAAAATCAGAATATGTATACAAAAAAGTTTATTTTTATGTGTGATGATTATATATTAAATTAATGAGTCCTTACATAATTTTTTATAAGTGGTAGAAAAGATTATTCAATTTTAAAATTACTATTTTTCATGTAAATTATGATTTTAATTAAAAATTAATGTCATTATATTTTAAAAATAACTTTTAAAAAAAGGATATTTTTTCAATTTTACACATCGAATAATTTTTAAGAGGAATATTTTGGATTTTTTTGAAATACATGACTTTTTTTAAATAGAAAAACTCAAGAATGTAAGGTATGCATACATTACATGTTTTATACACTATTCATTGAGTCATAACTAGTGTAAGCTCTATTGTTTCAAACTAAAGAGATCTATTTATCTATATTTTGTCTCAAAAAAATTTCAATTGATTGTCTTGATCTAAATAATAAATTGGTGAATTTAATATTGATAATACACTCTTCTACCCAACTAAAAATAACACCCCTCACCACCTCTTCTCCTCACACCTCTTAAGCTCTGTTCCTTGTCCAAATTTAAAAAAAAAATTCTATTGACCCTACCCCAATTATAGAAGCTCTTGTTATCATCAAAATATCAAAACCTATTCCCTAAGGATACCCTCATGTAGGATAAAGTCAATAGGTAAATTCCTATTTCCGATTATTTTATTTTCTTTTCATGTTCCTTTCATTTATTTTTATCACCTCAACTCCCCTCATCTAAAATGGAATGATAACTCTAGTGTACTATGTAATCCAAATTTTTTATGATAATGGAATAATTCATCATCATATCTATTTTCAAATAGTTTTATAATAAAAATGAAATTAACATTCTTGATGTGTTAATTTATCACAGTCAAGGATGATGGGTATTCTATTTATATTAACATCTTAATTAATAGTTGTAAAACAATTTTTATTATTGAACCACATTAAAATATCTTTTTTACAAATAATTTAATGTTCTGGAATAATTTTTTAATCATGATATTTATTTATAAACAAAAATGAGTTCATTATGATCGAAAAATTTCCAAATTTATAAAAGCGATTATCATTGAAATTTTATAAAATGATTAATCCTCATCCCATTTAATATAATATTCTGTATAACCATTATATATTATATAATTTCCTTAATATAGTATATTTACACATTTATAAAACCATTCCAATTTTTCATGAACATCCATACTCTTAATCATGTGAACACATCATGAAAAATAAAGAAATGAGAACTCACAAATGATGAAATTGAACACTATAAATCATCAAAAATGGAATAAAAGAAAATAAAAATAAGAATGATAAAATTAATATAGAATAGGTTATGGAATTATTAATCAATGAATATATTTTTATAATTCATTATATTATTATCAAATAATGGACACTTTCATACTTAAGGTAAGGGATTCGACGCAAAGCTCTATTATTATTTATGGTTTCCCATCCTCTCTTTTTAACCAAATGAAATTATATTTTAAATTTCACTAAATATTATAAATTATCTTTTAATTATCCAAAAACATGTATCAAGATATTTTCATCCTCATTTTGGTATATATATATTTTAAGTGTTTCCCTTCTCGATACTTTCCGATATGCAAGACATTTGAAGGGAACTTCCCAAATTCTAATCCATTTTCATGTGCACTCCATAACATTTTTTCAGCTACCATTGTATTTTAAAACCACTAATTTTATTATTAAAACGTTTTTTTTCACTTTATTTTTTATATTAATGATTATGCATTTTCCAATTTAATCGATATTTGATATTTTCCATAAACTACACGAAATATGTTTAATTATAATGTTTCATAAATACACTTTTTACATGATATCACTTCCATTTGACATAACCTATCATGATTTATGTCTAAAATAATTTATTAATGTCCATGTATAATTTAATTCATTCCATTCATGGAAACATTTATATATTTCTCATTTATTATGCTTTATTAATTGAATAAGTTACATGTATCTTTCTGTGGGTAAACATAATTTTTTGGATTTATTCCTTGAATATAGTTATTTATCTAAAAAACATATTCATGAACATGTAATGATCGGTGTTCCTAGATTTTTCTGTAATGCACTGGGAAAAGACTAGTCTCATGAGACCATATTTGTAAAGGTCAGGGTGGTTGGACTTGACGAATGCTCCTCTATGTGAAATCACCCTTGACTCATTCTCCTCTATGAGAGATGTGGATTGAATCTTGTTTTATTCATGTTTTATGGTTCTTACACATTAATTTGATTCCATTATTATAAGATCCCATATTTCATATGTTAGGATTCCTTAGATTCCATGCATTTTTATATCATTTTGTTACGGCTTCAAACACATGTTCTTGGATTAATTTAGATGAATATTTCCTTACTGAACTTTTTAACTCATACATTTATTCTTTTTATATCTATATTATTAAATGTATATGTTTGAGAAAAATAGATGTTAGGAGTTTAATGTTTATGTTATATAAATTTTGTTTTTATGATGTTTAATTATATACCTAATCCTCTAAGACATTTGACCTTCTGATCCATAGGTTGTAATATGAGGTTTAATTATTCATAAAATCATATAATGATATGTGTAAATGGTTAGGGTCATTATATGTAGTTTCAAGTATATTTATTCCTATAATGGCATGGGTATATTGTGTATTTCTTAACACAAATGGATCTATTACCTAAATGACTACCTTGATGTGTACTCTATATATACCCCATTTCTATCAACATCATGAAAGACATTTTCTATACCAAGGATAAATACTTTTTGACCATTAGATCCAATAGAAATATATGCATTATAACTATACAATTATAGAGTGTGTTTTATTCTAAACAATATATTTTGTTTATGTGTCCATGATTCCAAAGGCACTAGACATTTATGATCCTCTGTCACGTGTTTGTGTAATGTAATGAATATTTATTTAGAAAGATGTAATATCTATGTATGTTATCTCTAGATATTTATAGTCGTTAAAATAATATTTGTTCAATTAAAAAATTTAATCTTATATGATAAATTTTTTGGAATATTCCTAAGTATATGTCGGTGGATTTTTAGAAGGATGACTTAAATTATAAGAAAATGTTATGCCATTTTGGAAAAGGATCGAGTTACTGGTTTTCTTGAAATTACATCTTCTCAAGGTACTATATGTGGATGTGACTCCAAAATAGTATTACCAAGTTTTATTAACTCTTAAATGGGAGAATTGAGATAGATGTGATCCTCACATGGTACATAAAAACGGTCATTCTTGCACATCTATTTTGACTTTATGATGGGATATACATTGTAAATTCAAATACAATTTATGATCCATCATGAAGGATGTATATATATGATGAATATGAATAAAAATTGATAGAACTATGATATAAATGATTATAAAAAGGGTGTCATGATTTGTAAATCCTATAAGATATTTTTCATGATTTTTTGATACCTCAATATCGTAATTATTTCATAATCTATGATTTTTTATTTTATTTCATAAATTAAACCCGAAGGAACCATTTCAATATAGAGTGATATAAGATATTCAATGATTTTGATTTATGAGAATTCAAATTTAATGGGATTTTGAATTTAATATGTCATTTTTATTCTCCCAAAAAATTTTCAATCCATGAATCATGTTGAACATCAAAAAGATTGAAGGAGTGAAAACAATTTTTTGGGTCCTTCCGGAGGCAACAACCATCTTCTTCTAGTATTTCCATTGATCTTATAGTTTTTGAACAATGGTTAAATATCACTAAAATTATATTCTTTATACTCTATTATTTTTTACATGAAAATATTATTTTGGATGTCTGACATTTCTATAGAAAAGAATAAAAATGGTGTACACTCATCATGAATAAAAGTTAACATGATGAAATTGCCTACATTGAGTGGTTGGAGTTCAATTTCTTATTTTTCAATAAGTCCTTCCATTTTATACATTGTACATAAATATAAATTTTGTACCTTCTGATAAATCAAATCGATTATGAATCAGTTGTTACCTATGCATAAAATTCTACAAACCATGTTAGATAAACTTCCTGAATTATCATATTACAAAAATAAATTTTTTATTGGTTCATTAGTGGATTAAAACAAAATATATGAATAGAGTTATCTAAAATGGTCATCAATAGAAATGAATAAATCACATGATGTTATCTCAAGGAGAAAACCAATATCACATCTATCCATTAATCAAAATTTTTTAACCTAAAAATGAAAAAAGAGTTCTGTTCGGAAAAAATCTGTCAAGGTGTCCACCTATTATGTTTTGGTTGTGATTGTGTTTGTGGAAAAATCTAGATTAAAATTTTTTGAGTATATTCAGTATTTTTAGATGAAATTATTTAAGGTTTTGTAGTTTTCCAGTGATTTCCAAATTTTTTTGCATGAAATTTGGGATTTTGAATTTTTGAGAAGATTTAAATGTTTGTGTAAATAATACATGAACCTTGAAGTACGGTCCACATATTTTAATGGTGGTGTTTTAAATAGTTCCCTAGATGGTGTGTGGTATATAGAAGGCTTGTAGTACCCAGGATGTTTTGTCATTGGAATAAACGAGGTCATGATTTGAAAAGCCATGGAGGGGGTTCATTTTAAAAAATGTGATAGTGATTTTGGCCACCACGTTGGAATAGTGGAGGTATTAAGACCATGTTGAGAATAACAATTCAAGGGAGAAATGGTTCATGGTGAAGGTTGTACCACATCAAATATTTGATGACTCTTAGATTAGAATTATTTTAGGACTTATTTTCATATACAACAAGCTCTAATCCACTCATTATGTGAGTGTGTTTTTATAAAAAACATGTTTACTATGGGAATTTGGGGAATTATAAAAGAGGTGAGCAAGGGATAATTCTTCAAATGGTGATTCTATTCATGAAGAGGATTCTGTTAAAGGAAAAGAAGGAGTCCGCAGAAGAATAAATTCTATTTAAGAGGAAGTGTTAAGAGGGGGAGTATGTAGGACAAGTATATAGATGTTTCCCACATAAGAGGTTCGAAGAGACGATGCCTGAAGGTGGTACATAACAATTAATGAAGTGGTAGTTCATATAAGTCATGGTCCATGAATAATATGTGCAACATAGTTCAAAGTAGACGGAGGTGGTTCATGAGAGGACAAAAATAGTTCTTGAATATAATTTATACAAACTAATATCCTGTGGAAAACTTTATTTAATCTATCAGTTAAAAGGGACCTTCAATAGATCATCCATCTATAGTGGAGGATGTCTAATTTCATGAAAATGAAGGTTCCTACAAGTCCATAAACTATGAGTGTCTCCCTTTAATGAGATGTGCGAAAATTAAGAGAAAAAAATGATCATTTTCACTGGTAGTGTGACAAAGACAAAGACAAAAGGTATGACCATTGGGAATGAAGTGATTATACCGTAAATCAGGTAAAGGTAGTTAGCATGTTCTTGGAAGTGATATAGACTGAACCTTGTAATTATTAGTGAAATTTGATGGATTTGGTACATTTTTACATCACACTTGTATTTTCCTAGGATATATACCAATGAGGGTGAACAATGTAAAATTGATGTGTGATGTGATTGATTTAATTTCTTTTCAAATATTTTTGTGGGAGCAAGAGATAAGTGTGTTTTGTTTAACAAAGAAACAATATATGAAGGGGAAGTATTTTTAATATGTCATACCCTGGTTCACCCATCCCCCTCTCATGATATATGACCTAGTTGACCTAACAAACTCAATGGAAACTCTAAAAACCGTTGATATAAGGATATTATATTTAATTCATGTCTACATGTGGATAGATCAGGGTGAAAATTTTATTAACAGGACTACTAAATCCTTTTTTGTAGAAAATAAGGCCATAGGGAAATTTAATTCCAAAGTGATTTGAATATGACTGATAGTGATGTTAATAGAGATAATTCTCCACATAATACCAAACCCACACTCTAGTGTTTCAAATTCAAGGATTATACACATTACTCTATCTTGTGACCAAATCCAAAGGTTAATGATGACGATCGATTTCAAAAATATGCTATGATGATTGAAAAAATAAAATCTCTTGAGATAAAATTAATGGCGAGGTGTTAAAAATAGATTTTGTGATAGTTGAAATTATCATCCACTCAATAAATTAAAATGTATTAATTTTCACTATATCTAAAAAAATTTCATATCTGAAGAAGTTTCAATTGCCATCGAGATTCAATAAAAAATAGACGTAAAATTAGATGTGAAATACCCCAATTGCATTATGTTCACATATCAGGTATATGATTCCACTTAGATATGTTTTTTGAGAATTATCTTATTGTAACACATGTTATTCTTCATGAGGTTTGTTTTTATGTGATATTTTGAATTTATTTTCATTCTATGTATATATCTAAAATTAATTTATGTGTAATGGAAATCGTGTTTGATATTGTAAAGAAACCTAATATTTTCAATCTATGGGATGATGGATATTAACCTTAATTTAAAATCACATATATTATATAGGATTTTATTCATATTCAAGATGGGTGATTATCTCACATGGTTTGGGAGAAATTCAGCATCGATAATATGCATATGGTGTGGGAGTTTGTTGACCTATTTCCAAAAGATATTAGTTTGATTACAAAAAAAATTTATTGTATATTTTTTAAAAGAACTATACCTAGTAACATGCCTATTTAAATAAATCTATATAGAAAAACCATTATTGTGTTTCAAGAATTGAGTATGAAACTATAGTAAAACCCTAACAATAAATTCATTAATCAATGTGTGCCAACATATGGAGAACCTTTTTTTAAATAATGATGGATCTATGTGAATATTTATTAATTTTCCAGAGATAAACTAGATCAAGGACATGGACATATATAATCTACCATGTATTGATAACCTAGTTGATCGTCTATATATATCTTAATTCTTTTACAAGGTTATCCTACATTCTGGATATCATCTATTATGGATCATGAAGGGGGAGATATCCAAGATAGAAATCAATAAAATGTATGGGCACTATGATTATATCGAGAAACCATATATTCATACTAATTCCTATTCTATCATAAATTACTAAATGAATATAGTATTTGAAAATTTTCTAGGACAATATTTAGTAGTCTTTATAAATGTTATTATTATAGATTCTAAGAGAATTATGATAATGAAAAAAAAAAGAGAATTTTAAAAAAATACCATAAGTAATTAGAAAATATACGAAAAAGAATACTTCTTTACTTTTGGATGAAGAATGATTTATTTTTGGGTAATATAATCTCTAGATATGGTATATTAGTAGATCTTATGAAGAAAGAGGCTACAGAATGTTGGTGAAGACCAACAATGGGGACTATTAGTCTGCGTACATATACTTAAATAACCTTGTTGTGGAGAAGGGTTGGTAATAAATAGTGGTGCACCCAAAAATGAATTGGGGTAAATTATTTTATATAATTACATGGTTACAAATTATCTCTATAATTAATTGAAGGTTTATATTAAAAAATTTCCCAAATCTTAATTTTGTGTTTGTTGTGGTAATTTCTCCATTAATGATATTGGGAAATTCTAATTATGGAAAAAAGTTTTATATATACAGTTTTCACACATTTTTACACAAAAGGAGTTGAATTTGATATAGAGAATAAGATAAGAATGATTAATGATTATCAAATCTCAATAGATTAACACCCAGTGAAATTAGGCATGGTTGCCAACAAATTGAGTTGAAAAGATCATACTAGCATATCCATGATGGGGATCAAAAAAGATCAAATGTTTATGGATTTTCAAGGTAAGTATATGGATATTAAAATGGAATAAATAAGATAATTATCAATTAAATGTTCAACCATATATATAAGTGAGTATTAAATGTGTTCATAGGGATGATTTAGAATGAAAAAGAAGGCTATAAATATTATTGAGATTAACCTTGAACATTATGGAATGATAATGTTTTATAACACTGACTGTGTTTTATCCATATATGATTTGAAGGAGTTTTATTGGGTATTATTTTAGTTACTCATTCTATATTAGTCCTATAAATATGAATATATATATATATGAATGATTATATCTAGCCATATGTAATGAATAAATATATCATATAGTTTTTATCTCAGTTTTGGGTAAGTCATCATGTTAATGTTGAGTAGAAAATGTATATGGGGATGAAAAAACTATTAAATATCCTAGAAGGGAAGTGGGAAATATCAAAATGTATTATTTCATTGAAATAACCTTCCATTATAAAGTGAATAATTCGATATAAATTTTAGATGATATTCTAAAAAACTTATCACACTTAACCTCTATTATATAATCTTTTTCTATCTATCAGCTTTCTAGGGGACAATTTAAAGAATTTTTATCTCTTCTTTGAGTACCACATTCAATCTTATCTGGTCAATATATATGGTATACCTTTATTTTATGGTGAATTTTTCAAAAAACAATTATCATAAATTGTATATTTTTAGAATTTCATATCATTCTGAAATAGGTTTGTTGTTTGAGAGAGAAATTACAACCGTAGATTAATTTTTGAGGTCACATTATGTTGAATTTAAAGTTGGTTTATATCAACACCTTCCAATAGTTGAGTCATCATAAAAAATTATATTAAAATAAATCATATAAATCCCTCTTTATAAATATGTGTATAACACAAATGTACTATAATGAAGTTGTATAATGAATTAATTTGGGACACAATATAGTTGATGACCTGGAATATATGGTTATATCCATTCAACATCACAATTTCGGCAAAAAAGTTATGTTGAAAATCAATTAATTGATTTGGAATTCAATGTTGGTGACAAGGAGTATAAAATAATTTCCCAATGGATTAAGGAAATTATATTTGGAAATAATTTAAAACTAATCCCTTTATATATCAATCCATTTAAAATTATAGAATGTATCTAGATGACATCCCATCGGTTGGAGTATCCAAAAAACCATTATCATGTTCATGATGTGTTCCATATATCTCTAATAAGGAAGTACATAACTTGTCATTCAAATGTACTAAACTTATAGGTATTACCTCTGAATAATTATATTTCTTGTTAGGGATTTTTTTTGGAGATTATGCATCTAGTAGGCAATGTTTTACAAAATAGGAAAACTCACATAGTCAAAATTGTGTGGTGAAACCTCTAGTTTGGGGAAGCTGTGTGAGAACAAAATGATATGATTATATAGTATTATCCTAATCTATTTTAATTTATATTGTGAAATTTCATGTAATAAATACATTTTTTGGATGTATAATGTAAAAAACCATGATTTTAGGAAATTTGTATTTGAAAAAAACATGCATTCTTCAATAGATTATTATACATTAAACAGCATGTTTAATCCTTCCATGAAAATCTAAAAGATTTATTATTTTAAACTAACTATTACTATATGGTTATTAATATTGGGGAATTTAATAATAATAAAAACATTTTTAATAATTTTTTATAATGGTTTTATATAATGAGTAAATATTTATATAAATTAATTAATTATCCGTAATGTCTTCATTTTTTTTTACAAATAACGGTTTTCCAAAAAAAATATTTTTTATTCATTTAGGTGAAAAATAATTACGGCTTTTTGAATATTATATAACATTAATTTTATAAATGAGTAATTTTATTCAATAATTATATCTATGTTATATTTTTTTTTAATTTTTATGGAATTATTAATTCACTTATAAAGGGTTAAAAATATTGGTTTTTAAGAAATAAATCATTTACATTTAAAGAATTTATATGGTTATATTTTCTTCATGTTATGTATAAAGGTAAAATTAGAATATTATATATTTATAAATCCAATTTATGTTGTTGGAATCATTTTTATATTTAATTTTCATAGAAATAATTTTTAATCAATTTAATATTTTATCATTTTGTAGGAAATTCTTTTAAATAAAGTCATCCAATTTTTTAAATGGAAGATGGAAAAATACATTTAATTTTTTAAATATATATATTTTATATTATATAATATGTTCTATTTAATTATTAGTCATAATGGATAGTAAAAATAGTAGAAATTAATTACCATAGTAAAAGTTATATCCAGTATACATTGGGATTACACTAAAAAGTAAAGGTGTAAAATGACCTAGAAACATGTTCAATAAAACTTGTTTATACACAAGTCACCCTTATCAAAAGTATTTATTTATAATGAGACATTATTTAACATTGTGACATGTATAAAATGTGGGAAGCCTTTATTATTTGGAAAAATACCAGTGTGTCGACTACACTACATATATAAGGCCACCACCTCTCTTATCTTATTCAATCATTCAAATCAATTGGGATCAGATATAAACTAACAAAATTACTACTATATGTCCATTTTCATTTCCTAGAGGCCATTATCTAGTAATAATTCCTATAAAAGCTTAATTTATAAACCTAATGAGGTTGTTTAAAAAAGTATAAATTAATAAACATTAATTTTTGTATTATTTTTCATCAAAACCCATGAAATATTATTATATTATGATGACATAAAAAATAGATTTATTACCTATTCATATATGTTATTATATTTATCTAATAACATATATCTATCTCCTCTGCCATCAAATGGTATATGAAGTCATCATTTATGTGTACTTTAGAATACCACGTCAAGAACTAATGTTAATCATTTTCCATATCCACCTCTCATCGAATGATATAATATTTTGTTAAATTTTTATATTATATATATATATATGATATTATTATACTTTTTTAATTGTTATATATATTAAACCTTCTTACATTTAATTCATTGGGAATATGACAATGTCGCTCATGTGTACAGTAGGATAGCACCTCACAAACCAATGTGATTAGTTCACAATTTATAAGTGAGGTAATAAAGTTGGGGTAAAGGAAAATATTTGATTTATAAGACATAAAAACTATTCTATAATAGTAATATTTTTTTAAAATTTCATTCATTAAATTAATCGATATATTGGAATCATCATTCAGGCATACATACGGCCTACCATCTACATGAATGTTGTATTTCATTTTCTATCCCTAATATTTTTGGATCATTCTATAAAAATATATAATAAATATATTATATATTTATTTCATGGTTCTCATCCTTGAGATAATATAATCATGATAAAATTAATAGAATTTTTAAAATCAAAACATACTCATAAAACAATGAAATTATTGCTTAAACCATTGATTTAACAAGTAAATGATAATAAACGGGAAATAAAATTAATGCATTAAATAATATATGGTATTACATATATAATTATTCTTCGATAATATATATATAATAAACTAATATTTTTTATATAAGTGCTTTGAATATATAAAAAGGAAGTTGGGACATAAGCTAAGTGAATTTGTCTAAAATATCTCTCTTTGGGACATATGTTATGATATGCACCTCACATTATCTATGATGCATATTTACTAACCATCTGCCATTTTATATCATCAATTAAAAAATTGAAATTATATTTAATGAAAAATTTTATTTTATTCAATAATTGGTCTCTCGATTCAAATGATGCCAAGGCGTTAATGGTTTGAGGTTACAATATCATTATTTATCGAGATTAGTTATTATTATGATTTCAATAATTATGTCATAATATATATCTTTCAATAATTTCATGAATTTTATTCTCTTTTTTTATTTCATGATAATACATTTTTTTTTCATTTTCATCTCTTTATGCACTCTATAGTTCAAAATATTGTTTTTACGAGTAAACATGGTTATTTCCCTCTTCGGTCGAAAAATACATTTTTTTTATCTGAAACATTTCATTATAAAAATGTTTTCAATAACGTATTTTAAAAACTAAAAAATAAATTTTTAAATATATATTTACCAATTTTTAACTTTTTGAAATATAAAAGTAATCCTCAAATAATTTTCCATATAAGTCTTTTTTTCCTTTTACCTAAAATGTTAAACTAGTTTTTTTATAACATGTAATGCATTAATGTAATTTCCCATAATCATGGAAATTATTTACATTAAAGAATAAATTTCAATGTATTAATATATATATTACAATAAAATTATTTTTAAATTATTCGTGTCTTGAATAAATTTTTTCCCAAAGTGGAAATCATATATTCTTTATGAAATGTTTGAATTTATTTTTAATGAATCCTTTATATGTTTCCATGGGTTTTAAAAAAAATATTTTCAAAATTTTTTATATTTTAAAAATATTTTTCCAACATTGAAATGATATTAAAATTAATAAATTTTTTAAATTTTATTTAAATATTTCTTTAATATGTTTCCATTGTTATTAACAAATAAAGGGATTTTGAAAATTTTTGATATTTGAAAAATATTTTTTTAAACTGTGAAGGCTATATACCTTAATGAACGTTCCTAGGGATATTTCAAAATTATTTTCCATGTTAGATGAAATTCTTTACTTTACTTATGTGCTACGGGGTATGTGATCCTTGTCTGATGTTCTCAATCATTATTTTATTGGTTTTTGTTCATGATGATAAGACGTTTATGAACCCTATATCAATTACACAGGTTTTGCTATTATAAAATCCTTATAAAACCCATTTATTCATCCAAGTGTTACACAATCATGAAATGATGCAATTTGTATGACTCATTTAACTTTTCCATTTGTAATTATATGAATATTTGTTTATGAATCCCATTTCTTTTCATGGGTTCTGAAATGATGAATATTTTATGATCTTATGGAATATATATATATATATATATATAATATTTTAATTATGTGATAGGTGGGATCTATAAATCAATCCAATGCATGTGTAAATATAGATCTATCAAGAGATAAATTGATCTAGAATTGTTAGTCAACCTAATTTTGTAAAAGACTCTATCAAATATGATTTGCATTGGAGTGAACCTTGAATACTATTATGGTTGGGGAGTGAACCCATTCCACTATGATAGTCTTGGATGTAATCCTTAAACTACTAGGTAAATGATTTTCAATAATTATACATATTTCATAAGTCTGTGACATGACAATTTTATGTTCTCATGGTTCATGTTCATTGATTATGTTTTGATTCATTTATTATAAACTACCTCGATTTATACCATGACATATTATTATTATCTATGATATATTGGGTATATTTTTTTGAATGTGATTCAAATGTTATCATAACATTATTCTCATGATATGTTGATTTCTCCGAATATTACCCTTACTATGTATATGAGCTCACCCATTCTAATATTTTTCCATATATTGTATGGAAAGGTATTAAAAATGGCATGTATAAAAGGGTTGTAGTTATGAATAACATAGCAAGAGATGATTTATCTCACTTATGTAATAGTCATTTAATATTCCCATTTATCCAAATTCATAGGACCCCTACGTTCCTTAGGTGACTATTTTTATAATGTAGTGACTATTCAACTAAATTATGTATTATCTATGTGTGACAAGTCCAATTTTATACACCTTTAGTTCTGTATTCTACTAGTTTTCATAGTCTATGCTTCTTTTATAATATCCTAATGCATTATTTTAGGTGAAGATATCATGATAAAACTAAAATGATCCTATATGAGAATTTTTTCATATATATTTCCAATATTTAATGTCTCAATTTTTTATTATTATTTTAGTTCTTTATAAATATAACTATTTCTAAATATTAATTCATTCTTCAACCAATCTCTTAAAAATTATTTTTTTCATTTAGATGTTTTTTAATATTTTTTTAAAAATAATTTCTTATCTCTATTTAAGGATCATTAATAATGATATCTATTGTTTTGGAAAGTTTATTTTAATTCACAAACCCAGTTTTTAACTTGTTTTCAATTATCCAAAAGTTATAGATGTTGTACCTGTTATGAAAAATGTGGAGGTTTTTTATCCTTTCTCTATAGGGAGAGAATTTATTTTTTTATGAATAATTTTTTATATATTTATATTAAAATGAATGGTTGTGAAAATGAGTGGAAGATATTTAATTTTTGTAACTCTATTCAATTATTTTATCATATTCTTATTTTAATTCAATTTACTTTCTTGTTTTACTAATTTTAAAAAAGTAGAATTTTTTGTGATTATCTATGTTCATTAACATTTATTGTAAAAAAAAATTATAAGTCTTAAATATTTTTAATTATGAGATATGAAATTAAAATGATGAGATACTATTAGAAAAAAATTAATGATCCTTCAACATGTTTTAATTGAATTTTTGAATCTTTATAATAAGGATAGAATAACCAAGGAGGCTCATTAAAGGAATCTGAGAAGTCACATTCTGAAGATAAAATCTTTCAGAATCACTGGAAACTTAATCAGTTCTACCAGCTCTCCATTATCAAGTCTAATAATGGACATAATTGTAACATACTATCATTAATATCACTAGTGAGAAATTTCTTCACAGCTTTCTTTTTATTATTTTTTACATCGTTTTGTAGTCACCATTAATAAAGGTGATGTTTTAAATTTTTTCTTTTTTGTTGGTTAAAATACAAAATTGTAAATCTATAATGGAATATTTTTTATGTTGGTTATTATGTAATTTATGTAAATTATTATATATTACATTGGTTGTTTATATGAGCGTAGAGAAAAACACTTTAGGATGAGGGATTTTTATTGAGATTAATAAATAACTAACCAAAAACATTATATTCCATGTCGATCGTATAAAAAATTATTTGGAAAACATCCATACTGAATCCTTTTTTAGGTCAGTTAATAAATAATGGACATAAACACTATACAACACATCAGATCTTGTAGAATCAACATAAAAACCCAAAAAAATAATGCCGATTATAAAATTACATATGTAAACACATTAAAAAACATCATGCAAACCCTTGTCTCTACTGCCAACTAAACAAGACAAAGTTAGAATTAGGTACAAACGAGATAAAACAACAAAAACAATTACACATACACAATTACAACATCAAAAAATTACGATATTTTATAAAAAAGCCAAAATATAAATAAAAAACTTCCAAATACACATTTACAATTAAAACATTAAAAATTTAAATATTCACTAAAAACATACTTAAGTCCAATAAAACATGTAAAATGATTTACCCATTCTATGTGTACATGTGTGATCTCTTATTAACTATATGGGTGTCGATCATCAAAAATCCATCATTTAAAAGGATATTAGCTAACAAGTGTAATCGAAAAACCAATGAAATATTAATGAATATTTTTTGTGAAAATCAAACCTTGTTGAACTTCGTAACTATTCTAGTTGTAATTATTTCATACATAAATCTTAACATAGAATGTCCACATTATTTGACACCTTTTTGTTTATGAAATTACTGTTTAAATTATTTTTCGAATTTAAATTAACACTTTTATGTAATATATAAAATACGTACCAATTAAAAATGGAAATTCACCATTACGTCTACAAATTTGGTATTGGTATTCTTTTTAATTGTGCGGTTTCAAAAGAAATTCCATCCTATATTAAAAAAAATTAACGAAATAAATGTAAACTTCATTATAATATATTTAATTATTAATAAATTAAATGTTACATTTCCAACTTGTTCATAAAATTTCATCACACATCACCATGGATAGATCATATATAGTAAAGTGTATTCTTCCACTTTCAAAAACACATAACATCAAATGGTCACTATATAAAATAAAATTTATTGTAATTTGTTTTTATATTAAAATAAAATTAAAACTTTGTGATATATATGTTTCATACTTCTCCATAATGGAATAATATAGAACAACGTAATTATATTTTGTTCAAATCATCCATCAATATAAACTATTCTTTGTTCCTTAGTCAATGAATTCACTTCAGGTGAATTAAACTATGTGTCCATAAATCCATATACATCAATCTTTTAATTCTCCTCACACATTTTATACTGATACCTAATACATAACATATACAAGTATAAATTTTCAATTCATTTATTGTAGGGAATGATTTATGTTATGACATACATGGAAAAAACATGTATCATGTTTATACAATATTCTATCGAGTAACAAGATCCATTATATAATTTTTATGAATCCTGACATTTATTGCATTCCCACATACATGAGATTCAATTGTAAATGTATAAACACACCAAAATTAATTTTAGTATCTTGACAATCTAAAAAGGCTACTAGAATTTGTATCTGAAGTCATATCCCATTGTATTTGTTATTGAAAAAACAGAATATTACATTAACTTTAATTTATTACTATAATAAAATAGATAAATTTCCTAAATTTAATTTCATAAAACAAATTTAATAAAAAAAATAACATAAAATATATACTATAAAGATACCTCTATGGTAATATATCACATAATTCTAGGCGGACAAACTAAAAAGAGGATGTTACTTTGTCCAACCACTATCGTCTCGTCTATACGTAATGTTAATCTTGTTAATATATCAATAATATCTTCTAAAGTGACCATATTTATCTCTATCTTTAATTATTGATGATTAATTTTATCTTCTATATAATATATCATCTCATATGAAACTATATGATTGTGAGGATCAACAAAATATAACTCACAATAACTTGGAAGCTGTGGTGGAAGGGGTGTATCAGTAGGTTAATATATGGGGTATAGAGGTGGAGGTGGATGGGTGAGAGTTGAATTAGGATAAAAAATGGAGTCTAAAGGAATAGGTGGAAGAAAAAAAATGGTATCAGTACAATATGGTGGTGGAGTGCAAGAAATGAGTGGAGGTGGAGTGGGTGATGCACTCTGATATTGTATTTGTGCTTCTGCAAACATAGAATGTTTCTACACTCTAATATTTTACTCCATATTCACAGAAATATTTTCAAATTAAACCTCAAAATATTCTATTTATTTATAAACTCCCTCAATTGATGAATCTGAAGAACATTGTACCACTTTTCTCACCGATACACCATTCAGGTATCCTCTTACAGGACATGGGTGCTCAGGATTTCCCAATGTTCTAGAAAAAATATATTGCCTCCCTTATGCTATAAATACACCCTGTGTACTCCACTGCAAAGTATAATATTGTATGAATTATTTGAAAAATTATATAATTATTCTAATTATATAAAAAATTAATTATTTTAAATAATAAAATAATCATCTAAAATCCACTCAACTACTACCCTCAATTATTCCCTAATATATTTTCCCATTTTCCCTTCCATGACCTCGTCTTTTTTTCACGTCTAGACAGGAGGGATACAAGGGAAACATCTAAATAGCATGACTCAACTCCTAGTTTATTGTAATTTGTCATCCATCATTTGTTCTCTAGTAAATTATACCATCCCTAAGGTAAATTATGAAGGTATACATTTTAAAATTGTATCTCCTGATGATATGTCTTCTATTTTTGTAAAATAAGAAAAATAAAAATTATTAATTCAATAAGAACTCAATAATAAATCATAAAAATATCATTAATATAAGAAAAAATCTATAATTTTAAATTTCAATTAGAAGTATTGCTTCCTGTATTTTACATTAAACAAAATCATTCCATGTGTATTCTTCTATAAATTGATATATATGACATGGATTTTCATATTTCTTGTTACAATAAATTGTATCAGATGCGAGGGTTAAGTTGAAATCTCTCTATCTCCTAGCATACATCAATAAACATTTCGTCCGAACTCCTCCAATTTCAGTTATATAAAATTTCATCTGATAAGAAGACAAAAACATATTATACTATAAAAATTTCATGATTAGTAAATCAATAAAGAATTAACTTACAAAAATGGTATCCCACAATAGATATAATGTTGTTTTTTCAACACTTCTACTATCAGTAAATAAAACGGTGACTAATTCTTAAACCTGATTTAATAACTAAAACATGAATTGTTTTTCATTATGACCTCTTGTAATATCATTGGGATCAAAGTCTACAAGTATCCCTAGGACCTAGCTACAAACATGTGATAATTATTTTAAACATGTGCTACTAGGTTTACCAAACCTCAAACAATTCTTTACCCCTATGAGAGTACATGAGGTATATTAGGGATTGTCCAGATGAGCATGATCATGTTCATCCCATGAAAAATTATCACAACGCTCATATCTATAACTACATGGTTGATCAACTGATTGATCAACTATTATCCTTAAAATCAAGGAAACAAACAATTAGTACACAAATATACAAATTCAACTATTACAATACTAATGTAAATAAAAAAGGAAACAATATTTAACCCAAATGTAAACTAAAACATAACACATTAATATTCATATTTGTTATTTATTCTAAAATTAGAACAATAATAATGAAATATGATATTTCTTGTAAATGAATGAAAGAAATATAAAAATTGGAGAAGATATATTAAACATTTTCTAATCCAATAAAATATTTTCAATAAAAAATAATATTTTTTAACATATTATATTTAAAATAATTTTAATTAAATAAAATAAATATATATATATGTTACGTAATGGTAACCATGGTAAGCTAAAAAACTAAACAAATATAAACTCAGATTTTTACTGAATAGTTTTAATATGTTTATTAATATATAAAAAATATAATAATATCCATCATTTTATGAAATTAATAATGTAATCATAAATAAAAATATGTTCACTATAATATTAGGAATGTAATAATGTATTTTTTCAACAACGTTCTTCATCATTATCGTTCCTTATGGCAGAAATAAATTCTATGACAAGATCATCATTATTATCATTTAATTGTTCCAAATAAGTATGGATCTCACATAAATCAACATATTCATCATGATGTTCATCACCAACATATTATTTTTTCATTATAATAAAATATAAAAAAAATTATTGGATTGATCAAGAAAATATAATGGTTGTTGTTCCGGTGTTTCCATTACAAATGAATCAGTTTTGTCTTCTAATATATTAATATTAATAAATGTCATTCCAAATTCATTGTATATGACACTATTTTTATGGATAAACTATTGAATTTAAAACATTGGAACATTAATTTTGATGTGCTAAAAAACCCATATTTCAACAATTGGTCCATAATATGCACTTGATACATAAATTGGGTTTCTATCTTTATATCTTGAAAAATGCATTGCTTCTACGAACACTAAAACACCACTATTCTAAACTAAAATTCAATTGTATTGAGATTTTGAATGAAACGTATATCATTCATGTCATACATGGACCATGTTATATCATTTAAACAAGGAGCAAAACATTCCAACTTAAATTAACTGATGCATCTGATCTACGATTCATGGTCTTTTTAATCCATGGAATAAATGGTTGGTTATGCTAATTCAAAAATTAAAATTATTTCTTATTTTGATGACATTGTTTCAATTCATTAATATGAAATGTTATATATGGTTTAGCATCATGTATATTATTCAAGCTATATAAATATACCTTCTTTATATGTTCACCGAATAACAATTTGACTTTCAATCCATGAATCCACTTTCCCCTATTATTAACGCATTCAGGGTGAGATAGAGGCAAACCATTGAGCTCCACTTCAGAAAAGTAACTCCTAAAAAACTCGAAAACCACATAAGAAATATAATTTTCAACAATTGAGTCCATGGGACGATATGTATTCTTAACATACCACCTTAATAACTATATACACCATTTAAAAGGATACATCCATTATAGATATAAAGATCCACAAATCTTAATTTCTCTTTCTATATAAACCATTAAATGCAGAATTAAATTAAAAAAATAGAAGAAAATAAATTTACAATGGAAAAATTAAAGAAATTTATTCATTTTCCAAAACATCCAAATCATCTAAAATAATCACCATATCAAAAATTGAATTGTAAAAATACAACACTTTTATAATAGAATTTTTGAAATTGAAGAGAAATATAACAAGAAATACAACTAATTGAATTTATTTCATCAGGATTTTACAATCACAAGATATTATAACTATCAAATTCAAATCGTTAAAAGTGAAAAAAATTACATTGGAATAATAACCCTTTGACACATTGATATCAAGATGAAATTGAAAAAATATAATTTTATCCCTCTTGGATAATGTATGAAAATATAGGGGAGAAATGTTTTCCTTCCATCAAGAGTGGAAGAAAAGTCCAAATTTATTCCCATTGATAATGATACTAATGTTTCATTAAATCCATATATAATATTTCCATTAATATCTTACAATGTTCTAATAACAAATCGTAGATACTTTCAATTATATGCATAACATAAATTTTATGTTTCAATCCATGATATCTTTAGTGTCGTAGCTCAAATAATATGGATGGTTTCCCCAAAATTTTATTATCATTACAAGAGTTATGTCTCCTTCGAAATTTTACACCGATGTTTTTAACCCTCTCAAAATACACGACAATTGATAATTATTTTGGGGAAATATCAAATTCTAATGAACTATTGAATTCATTTTTTAATAAACTATAAGATTAATCCATAGTAAAAATCATTTGATAACCCATGTATATTCTCTTCCACCCCTAATGAAATTGACATTATGATGTCCATTGTTTGCATATTGGACACACATTATGCCCCATAACTCTGTATGTTGTCAACTTTATATATGATGAGAACTCATTTACAGTGAACATAATAACTACATGTAGTTAAACAAATTCCATTTTATAAGTATGATACAACCTAATACCATTCTACATATGAGTTTCAAATAATCAATTAATGGTGACAATAAAACATGAATATCATTTATGGGTCTCTTTTTTCCAATGATCAATAATCTAAACCTGACATATTTAGCTCCATAAAAAATTATTTAGAAATGTTTCTTGTTAAAAATGAAGCATGACATGAACAATGTGTGTTACTAAGGATTTGATATGGATTAATTTAAACCATGCACAACCCAAATCTATGATCTCTAACATCATTTTCAAATGTATGAAATTGTGGAATAAATTTCATCAACTGTTGAAAATCAGCTAGATGAAATATTCTTCCATCATATATCCACTCATAATCATGACAGCATAACCTTTTTGCACTATTTGAATTACCAAATAACTATTTTAAATGCAGAATTGTAAAATGATTCCAAAATATCTCGACATGGATCTCTGTAATCTATAAATTAACCAGTTATTTTTCATTCAACTTATACCATGATATCCTATATTTAAGAATCATTGAATGAAATTCATATTCCTATCTATATATCACCCAATAATTTAGGAAGGAATGTTTTTTATTCTACCCAAATTCCATCAGGAATAATATTTTATTTCCTTTATAATGATAATATAGATGATTGTTGTCTTTAAGAATAATTTCCTTCAATAATTGTAGCATCTATGTAAATATTTTTTCAATCCATCCATGTTTGACCTTTAGGTTAATCCATCTTAACACCAGTGATTAAACCATAAAATCCATAAAAATATGATATAATAGGTTTTTAGCATCACCATATACATTATCAATTTTATATTCTATCACAATTAGATCTTCTTCAATAACACAAATTATTTTTACATTTTCATCTGAGTTACCATCTTAAAAATCACCATCATTATTAGATGTAAAATTCTTCCCATTTCCACCATGCCAACTCCATGGGCTATAAATCAGATTAAAAACATAAAAAATTAAATGATCCTTGATCTCTATACATTTAAACTTTTTCAAATATATATGCATTTAAAGCATGGACAGAAAATAATGACGTTTTTGGATAATTTATTTTAGAAAATTCTAGAAAATCATCAACACCTTCCTCATATCCATCACTCATTTAACGTTTCATAATCCAACGTCAAATAATTATTACCTATGACAAATATCAATGTTAAATATATTTTTAAGATTATAAAATTTTATATTTATAATAAATATCCCATATTTTAAATTAAAAGAATTTTGAAGTAGGAAAAATATATATGAATATTAGAAAAATATAATCACAAATTCTACAAAATAATTGAATTTAAGTTCAAAAATAAATGATAAATCAAAACAATACATGCATGGTAAAAATTTTAAAAAGAAAATATACTTTGATAATATTATTTTATATTTATATGATATATGCCATAATTTGAATTAAAAAAAATTTAAATATAAAAAAATATATGTGTATTTGGAAATTATAATGATATTATTTTTGAGAAATAATATATTAAACTAATTTGTAAAAATAGTTCTCCATACACTACTATATGTTATTATTAACCAATAACTACATGAAATTTCATTACGTTATTCGGTATCTTAATTATCTAAAATAATCACCTAATAGGTCTTAGGAACGTACAAAATTGAAATATTTTCTTTATATCATGTAATTTTGATGTACAACTTTATGGGTTTAAACCTTTTATTGAGTTTTTTTATGGAAAATGGTCTTTTGTATGGTCGCAATTGATTTCTAAGTAGTAATTTTATATTGTTAGTATTTGAGAAACCATTTGAAATGGATTTATATTAGAATCAATGTGCATTCCGTTAGAGTAAACTAGATTGTCATGGGAAGGTGGTGCAAATATCTTATTGAAGGTATATTTGGAGGTTGTTTTTGAAGGATATAGAGGTAACAAAGAATTCCTCAAACTGGTTCACATTATAAATAGTAACAATTATGGTTGGAAGTAAGGAATCAAGCAAGCCCCCCCATATGTGAATGCTAGAGGTTGGAGATTATCAATGGTAGTTTAATGGTAATATTGTGGTAGTAATTTACCCTCTGGATCATTACTCAATATAGTATATTAATAGTAAATGAAAAGTATTTCATTGTATAAAAAACTATGATATAATAATAAATAGTTAACCAATATAGCGCTAAATAAATAAGAAACCTTGCATCAACATAATATGTTATAACATTAGCAGTAAACATAAATTATGTACAATATAAAACATGAACATATATGAAATATAATTAAATAACCATATGGCCTAAATCCTATAAGAATATTGATTACATATTCATCACCAAACACATAGAGAAGTATTCCTTGTTTTTTCCTTTGCCCGTATAATTGAAAAATTAATGTGTTATTTAATTTTATAAGGATTACATGGTATATAACCAATGTCACCATGACTAGGTATATTAATATGGGGATTTCATATTTATATAAGGAATCATCCTGAGCATCTGTCTACTTTATTATGGAGCTTCATGCCCAACGATTTCTGATAAACCATATGAAAATCCAATTCCAATAATGAGGAATTCCATGTTTCAAATATCAATAAATAATCAATGTAACACCATTACCTATAATGAATAAAATTTTATATATTTATTTTAAATAAATAAAAAGGATATGTCATTTCCAATGATGATAACATGATGAAATTAAACAAGATATTGTGAAGTTTTAGTATCCAAAATCGCAAAACGTAGATTTACGGTATCCGTGAAAAATAAAAACTGAAAGCTAGGTGCGTGAGACATAATTTAGAGTTGAAAGACGGTCTAATAGATGAAAAAAAAAATGATGAAGAATAATTTTTCAAAAATAATGTTGGATGCCACAAGTTTGAAGAATCATTTCTAGAGTTTCTGCATGATTGAGAATCAAGTCACTATATCCTAATTGAGAAACACCACAATAACTCTAATTAGGGATACAAAAAAATTCTAAATGACTTAGCATGTTGGTTATTTATTAACATACATGATAAAGTGTTTTTTATCACATTTATCATGTCATTTATTATATACTAACAGGATAAAATGATTTATATCATTGGTTATACAATAGATGATATGATAAAGTAATGACGTTTCCTTATCACATCGTTTATCGTATAATAGGCATTAAAAATAGATAATTGATTAATCATTTTGGTTATATAATAAATGATGTGATAAATTAATTTACACTACTTTTCTTGTTGGTTATAAATAAATGATGTCAAAAACTCTGACGTGAAAAATACATTTTGTAATAGTGTATAGAGGTGGAGAACTGGCTAGTTGGTACTGAGGGAATGTTCCCATATAATCTTCAGAATTCCACCAGCCATCCATTGGAGTTGCATCCATCATCCGATGGTAGAATAATTAGAGTAGAATGTTCTATATTCTCTATAGGCTACTTTATGAAGGTTATTGGGTAATACATATTTTCTATCAAAATTTTCTAAACCTGACATTTATGGTGGTAAAATTTTAGATATTATGATATTATATTACTTAAGGACCCTAAATTAATTATATAATTTTTTAAAAATTATTAAATCCAATTAAAATTTAACTTGTATTCCTTGGAAGATTACCTTATCATCTAATCTCCAAATTCAATTCAATATAATCGTCAATTGTTATCAATTTTATAACTTTCTAAATCTTCATTACCCATTATATAGTGTATTTAAAAATATTCATTTACCCCCACTGTTTTTACATTTTCTACAATTTATTCATTATATTTGGCTAAGAGAATTAATACTAAAAAAATAATCTCTCAAGTAAAATCACTCTTCCTAATATTTCCTCTACATTTTGTACCCACTACCAATAATGTGATGGACCCTGGGCTTCATTACATTCCGTTAAAAAGGAATGGTCTATTATTCAAGATGTATCTATATTTTTTATTAAATATACAGTGTCTATTTTATTTTTGGTTCCTTCTTCTCATATAAAAGAGGTTTAAATGGGTTATCTTGACTACGATTAAATTGTTGGGACTAATAAATTCAATTATCATGAAATTTAGATTTTATACTTTGGGGATATTTTTGAAACATTTATAAACATAATTATTAAATATAATATAAAATTTAATTTTCTCAATTTCAATTTGTTATTTTGATAATTAATTCAGATATTTTAATTTTTTAATCCATAAATTAAAACCTAATCACTTAATCTATTTTATATTTGAATCACTTCTTCCTTATAAATTTATATGTATTCTTATTCTGCAACTTTTATTCTAATGTCTTTGTGATTTATATTTTTATTATTTTTTATTCAAAAAGTAATTATTTTATATAATATTTTAAATATATATTTTAAAAATCAATTATTTTACATTTTTGTAAAACCAAATTTACCCCACCCCCCTCCACCAACTCTTTCCTTTCTATGTAAACACTAACCCATTCTATTGAAACATTACGAAGAACTTAACATGAATATCAATCTATATACAAGGTTAACTTTATTGAGAGTCATGTTCATGAAGATATATGAATGTGATGAAACATTATACTTCCAAAGAGAAAGTTAGTAACTACAAATGTACTCACTCTACCATGTGTCGGATAATAGTTAATAATATAAAATTATTTATCAATGGAAGGATTTGGATGGTTACTATGGAATAATAAACTAGTGTTATATTATGCATCATAGAAATTAATGGTCTATATGAAAAATTACCCTTTGTATGACTTGGAGATAGTAGTGGAAATATTTTTACTAAATATATGATGGAAATATCTTTACGTTGAAAATTATTATATATATAGTAATGAAAATATGACTATGTATATATTCATATAGAATTTTTTGACCACATTCCAAATGATATGGTGGAATAATATTAAGTACTATTTATTCTAATACATTACCACACATGGAAGGAAATAATGGTGGATGATGCTTCGAGATGAAAGGATCATGTTTCCTTTTCTATTATGAGGATGAAAAGTGATCTAATCATAATATATTTTAATAATATATACCATAAAAAATATGGGATTTTGATAAATCCTCTCTTCACCAAGTAAAATCACATACATTCATCCATGTAATGATCAATGAAGTACATAATAAGAATATTGAGTTATAATAAAGGAATGAAGTAATCCATAGTTAACCCTTGATTAAATAGAGTATCATGTTTTTTTAAATGGATATATATCCCTTTAAAAATAATATTGATAAAGTAAATGTTTTATGAGAGACATACGTCACAATTATATATCAATATAATAATTATAATGATATAATCATATCTTAGGAAACATTTTAGTTTTGATAAAATAATGAGGGAGATTGTACAATATATATTTTAATATAAAATATTAAAATATGCTATGAATGAATGATATATGTTGAATGGGATAATGCATACATTAACTATAATTCTTTGAAAAAATTGATAACTTAACAAGGGATTTAATTATAGGGAATAAGAATAATTTAAAATATCATAATTAAATTTGGGTTTTATTTTTCTCCCATTATAAAATTTGTAATTTCATTTTTTTTCAGAATATAACCCTCTATATAAACATTCAATGATATAAATAAATTATGTTTTTAGGTTTTATGGACCAAACATTACACTGTATTTGATTGAGATATGAGTTTTACCACTGTGTTTTGGATTTTTCTTCAATAATATTTGGATATATAGCTGTAATTGAAATGTACCTATCATCATCACACTGATGTTCAGTCTAAAAAAATAATTAAAACTCTTAAGGATATACTGAGACCATATTTAATACATTTCATCATAGTTTTATATCAACACCTTCCCTATGTAGAGTTATCATATAATAATAATTTCCATTCATTTATTTAAATTGCACTATATGACTGGATTTATGGGAATTAGTGATGAACTCAAACATTTTTGGATGAAATTTGAGTGTATATGTGGTTGCAACTATATATTTTAAAGATATGGAAATGATTAATTTTTTACAAAGTTGATAAATTAAGACATATCCATGTCTACATAAAATATATACTAATAATTTCAATGAGATATTGAGTTTGTAGTCGGTTTTATGGCATTCAATCAAATATCTACATGGATTCTGTTTATGAGATTTTGGAAAAAATGAATGTTCGGTCCTAGATAAATATTTCATTATGATATTATATACCATTTCTGGATGCGATTTATACATATTTTACTTCTACAAACCCTCTACCTAGATCATTATGTCTTTCGTGGATTAATTTTTATGTATTATATACTTTCCACATCAGATGTACTGAATACAATGGTGGTATAATTGGATCATGATCTATCATATGAGGAGTAACAAATGGAAATAAGATATCATAGAGATAAAATACATTAAAATAATACCTCTCACCAAATTAATGTTTTATGGAGGGATCATAAGTTTGAGAAATTGATGTGGGGTCCTAAATATTTAATGATGCTAAAATAATCTCTTTGATGTTCATCACAATAATAAAATTTCATGGGAAAATTCATTTATTGGGTTAAAATGTAATACCATAGGATTTCATTGTGATTATTCACTTACATATTGTGTTTAATATCATTTTCACAAACAATACGAAACTATAATTAAAAACAATATTGAAAAAAATTAAATGGTTTTTAAACATTAATACAATATCACAATTAAATTCGAATCATGAGTAAAAACCAATATTTGGATAAAAACATATGTAAATAAAAAGTTCATAAACATGAAATTTATATCTAAGGAGTTTGAAATTAATATCATACTTATTATTATAACAACAACAAGACCAAACATTAAATAAAATACATATTGGGGGAGATGAAAATTAATAATAATAATGATTTTACTAATGTATATCAAAAAATATATAGTTATAGTATAAAAAAATTATATTTATATGGTCATTATAAGTATTTATATTTGATATATGGTCGTTATTCATATTTTTTTGTATATATCTTTATTGTATATGTGATTATAGAGAATAAATTAATCCAATTAATACATTGAGGTTTTTAGTAATTAAAAATAATAATATAATTAAGAAAAATAAATAATGATGGAATGAATAATATAATTAATAAATATATTTTTATAAAAATTAATTATTTTTATTAATTTAAAATTTTTTCATTAAAATTATATTTTTTGAAAGTAATGGTTTTATTTAATTATAAAATTATAAAAATTATTTTAATACAAATTGATTGATAAAGATAATTGTTAATATAAAGAAATTATTTTTATTGAGGTGAAAAAAATAATTTAACACTGAAAGGATTATTTTTCAAGAACAATATAAGTGTATGGTATTTTTATCATAATAAATTAAATTGATCACTTTTAAAATGGAAATATAATTAATATTTTCATTATTTGATCCAATTTGTTGTCACTTATTTGTTTATATAAAATGGAATTTAAAAATAAATAATGTTTAAAATACGTTTTTATTTAATAGAGTTATTTAACTATATTTTTTATCATTTAAAAAATAAATTTACCATATTTAAAATCTAAATTATATCAAATAGAGTAATAATTGTTTTTATAACATCAAAATTTATAAATAGGGTAATTTCATTTTTTAGGTGTGAAACAATATTACTCTGGTAAAAAATGTATTACCACAAAAAATTTTATAACATGTAAAATGTTTTCAAATGAGTGGTAAATTATAAAATAATCATGAAACCATATATAAAATTTAATGTAAGAGGGGCTTGATGACCCATTCATTTATTTTTCTAATTTTTATCCACTTTTTTTTAAAAATGGATACCTTATAAATTAATGAATTACTATTTATAGAAAAGCCGCTAAAACACACCTATAAATGGACCAGTTCTCTACCCCTAAAAGAACACATTCCTTTAGTTCACTCATGAATAATAGGTACTTTTCCTCTACTAAATAATTTTTATATACATCTTAGCTTTTTCGTAACACTCGGAGATTTCAGACGAGATTCATGATTAATATGCTTGATGTGTTTGATTTCTTATGATGCAGACAATTCCAAAAGTTTATCAACAATGTTTAAACAAAATTTATAATTAAATTCAATTATATATATATAAATTAATTTTATAACATCAATTAATTTATTTATATGGTGAAATTATATTTTATTTATTTATAAATTTTACATATATTTTTTTATGAATTATGAAATTTTGACAAAATTAACTAATTTGATAAGTAAAATCATTTTTTTTATATAATTGAATTAACAGTAAATAAAATGAATTTATAATTTCCAAAAAATAGATATTTAATTATAAGGAATTCTAGTCCAAGAACATGGTAAAATCAAAATGTTGTCGAGAATTCATCTAACCTCAATCACTCTTTGAGAAATACACATGTAGTAGTAGTTCTAGAATAACCTGGAAGAATATGGATCTAAAAGTAAATATCAACTATTGGTCCTAAAAATCATGGTCAGAACAATAATTATCCTACCAGTTGAAAAAAAATTAATCTCCCTTTAGACTGATTCACAAAAACAGAAATAAAATTTAAACAATGTAATTTAAATTTATGCAAAAAAAGAATATTTTGAATTAACATGGTTCGAAATGATATTCCTACAACCTTGGTAAAAAAATTGATGAATTAAATTTTTGTAAAATAAATATTACAAATAAGTAATAACTCTAAATAATTAATCACTTTTTTTCAGCATGTCAAATAATAAATCAACTGGCCCCACCTCTATTTATAGAATATATAATCCTATCATTCAGTTTCACCAGCCTATTGAATATGCTAGAGTCCATCTGTACAACTACTACAACTATCGATATTCAATATAAATATTACATTTGTATAATTATTATGGTAAACTATTAAAATGAAAACAAATAGAACAACCCCATCATTCGAAACAAAAAACTGAATCATCCAAAACAAGACTACCTAAAACTGATCGCATCAAAAGATCCCCTTCCAAGAAATCTTCTTATAGAATCCTCAATCCATTAAATTGAAATAAAAATATAACTTCTTACTTAACTTAAAAAAATGTATAAACCTTTGGATCCTCCCCTTTCATTTTCCTTCTTTTGATAAATTTATATAGGCTTCATGTTCCCACAAAATGGTTTGTTTGCAAAGGTTTTTTATTATAATTATTTAATTCAAAAAGAATTATCTTATTTATTTTATTGATAATATGTAAATTAATTTTCTATACATGTATAAAAATTATTTATCATTAAAAAATTTCTTATCAATATTATAGAAATTAATATATTTTCATTTGAGGAAAAAAAATTTTTTATAAAACTATTTTTGTATATGAATTTTGTTTTATCATTTAAAAATAATATTAATAAACATTTATAAATATTATAAAATTGATTTATTTAAATACATTATTATTAATATAATTTTTTAACTCATAACGGTTTGACATTTATATAATATTTTTTCTCAAAGAATATTTTTTTTAAAATGGGTTTTATGCGTTTCATGTGGGGAAATAATAAATAATTTAAATCAACTTTATAAATTTAATTTTCAAAATTATTTATTTATTTATAATCCTAATTTCTAACTTTTATTATATTTTTATTTTAATTTTTTACATTTATATATTTTACCATGGTAAAAAAATACGTTATTACATTAAAAGATAAATTGGTTTTAAATTACAAATAATGGATGAGTCTTTAAATAACCCAAAAATATAATCTATATCTAATTGGTTGTGGAGGATTTGATCTATTATAATAGTATCATATAAATTGTTCCACTTCGGTTCCACTTTCTCATGAAGTCTATTATCTATTGTTTTAGTGTTAAGGGTACCTATCAGTGTACCACTCCCCTCACTTGAAAAATGGTCCCACCTGTCATGACATATTAAAACACAATGATCACCATATATTAATAAATATTTATAAAAATTGCTTCAAAACTCTCTAAATTATAACCTAGAAGTTATAGACTTAGAAAAATACCATCCAATGAAGTATTGAGGTCTTTTTTAGTCAAGGATACTCATAGAATAGGTAAATATATTAACTGAGTTCTTTCATTCACTAGTACATAAAACTTTTCTATGAGGTTATTTTTTATTTTTTACATCTGATTTTGGCTGACGTTATTATAGGAGACATTATAAACATTGTTTTTTTACAAACCAATGTAAAAAACAAAAATCCGAAGCGGTTATCACGTCAGTTGATAAAAACCCGACATGGAAAATGCTTCAGAGTTGTGGTTTATTATGTTGATTAGTTAATAAACGGCATGGTATATACCCTTTCATGTCGGTTATTATATAACTACGTCCTAAATAACCAATGTAAAATCCATTTCCCATGAATTTATTATGTCAGTTTCCAAATAACCGATGTTAAAACTAATCCCAATGCATTGTTTACATCAGTTAAGAAATAACCAACATAAACAAAATTTTAAATAAAAGCAATGAACCACTGCTATATCGTACCAAAATACCATAACAGACCAAAAGGTTACCAAAAATAGACTAAAAACAGACCAACCCCCCCCCACTCCACTGGACAACCCCCACCACCGATCAACCACTACTTTGCCCAACCAAAAAACCTGAAACATACCAACAACAGAAGAAAAAAAACCCGACCAAAAATAGAACAGAACCCCCCCCCCCCCCCCACTATACATCCCCCACCACACCCCTGGACACCCACCCCACTAGAATCCCCCATACCAAAAACAGACCAAAACTCGACCAGAACCACCCCACCCCACTGGACAACCCCCACCACACCCCTGCACACCCCTACACCCCTGGACTGCCACCACCCCTAGACACCCCACACCCCTTGACAACCCCCACCCTCCTGGAGACCCCCACCCCCTGGACAGAACACCCACACCCGAGACAGCCCTCCCACACCCCTAAAACCCCCACCCTCCTGGACACCCCCACCCCATTGGATTCCCCCCCCCCCCACCCCTAGACACCCCAAGGACATCCCCCAACTCACCTGGACATCCCTCCCACCCTCCTAGACACCCTCCCACCCTCCCAACCCACAAGATATCCACCACCACACCCTTGGACATCCCCTAACATCACAGGACACCCCCCTGCCAAATGAAGACCAATAACAGACCAAAACCCAAACAAAACCAAACCCCCCCCCCCACTAGACAGCCCCCACCACACCCCCTGGAAACCCACACAACCCTAGACTGCCCCACCCCCAGGATAGCCCCCACACCCCTAGACAACCCCCACCCTCCAGGACACCCCCACCCCCTGGACAACACTCCCACACCCCTAGACAGCCCTTCCACAACCCTAAAACCCCCACCCTCATGGAAACCCCCATACCACTGGACAACACTCCACTGGACAGCCCTCCCACGCCTCTAAAAACCCCCTCCCATTCCACTAGACTACCCCCCCCCCCACACACACCCCTGGACACCCCCTGGACGTCCCCCCACTCGCATGGACATCCCTCCCACCCTCCCACCCTCTCACCCAACCGGACATCCCCCACCACATACCTATAACCCCCCCCCCCCCCCCCACCTCACTAGATACCCTCAGTCAAAAAACAGACCACAACCTGGCCAAAACTAGACCTTAACCCCCCCCCCCCCACACACACACACACACACCCCACCCACCCCACTCGACAGCACCCACCATACCCATGGACACCCCCACACCCCTAGACTACCCCTGGATAGCTGGTATTGGGAGAAGAGGCATCACCATCACTCGAAGGGCTGAACGCTATTGGATGGTACTCTTTACTCTCACAATTGAAGCTTGATCTGTCAAAATGATTCACCAATGCATTATTCCCCTGTAAACATTATTCATTTTATCACATTGATGCTAGTATATCTAGGGAAAACACAATTATGTGTGACTAAAATACCTAGACTGGGTGGTGACAATCTCATGGATCTTGTGGGACTGTAAATGATTCTCCCAATGCTGCCCATGAGGCTCCTTAAACGACTTTAACAAAAAGCCCAACAGTGGTAAGAGGTCGCCAGTTCAGTTGGTGGAGAGGGACGTGGAGAAGATAACAGCGATGATCTAAAATATAACTAAAAATAACACATAAGTGACTGTTTAGTTTCCAAAATTAGATGATTAATCAAATATAAGGCTATTTGTCTGTTATTTTTGTGACATGCGGGATATTGTAGTAATGTTCATGGACCAATATTCCATAGAGGTGACCAAAAAAACACACAAACAACCCTATATTTATTCAAGAATATAATTTGGGAAACTAAATAGTAATATATATGTACATGTTGGGTATATTTCGGATCATTTCAGTCGTCTTCTCTGTGTCCCTCTCCTCCAACTGATTCGGCACCCTCTTCCCACCGTTGGGCATTTTTGTTAATGTCGTTTCAAGCATCTCATTGTCAAATTTGACAGCATCATTTCCAGTCCCACAAGATTCGGTAGATTTCCATTGCCATGATCCAAATATTTTAATCACACATGAAGAGGTTTCCCCAGGTTATACTGGAATCAATGTGATAGAATGAATGATGTTTACAGGGGAAGAATGCATTCGTGAAACTTTTTGAGAGCTCAAACTTCACATGTGAGAGTGATGAATACCTTCCAGCAGTGTTCAACCCCCAGAGGGATGGCGGCGCCTCCACTCCCAACCCCTGGACTGCCCCCCCCCCATCCCCAAGGACACCATGGACACCCCCACCCCACTGGACAACCATCCCATACCCCTGGAAACCATGTCACCCCATAGGACACCCCCACACACCTGGACACCCCATGGACATCCCCCACTTCCCTGTAGAGCCCTCCCATCATCCTGTAAACACTCCCACCCCTGGAATACCCCCCATCCCCATGGAAACCCTGGACAACCCACCCCACTGGACAACCCTCCCACAGCGTAGGAAAACCCTTTACCCCACAGGACACCCACACACCCCTAGACACCCCCCGGACAGCCCCCACACCCCTGGACATCCCTCCCAACCTCCAGGTAATGCTCCCACCCCTAGACTGCCCCCCCCCCCAATCTCAGGGACACCCAGGACACCCTCCCCCACCCCACTGGACAACCCGCCCACACCCCTAGATACCCCAACCCCAATGGACACCCCCCACACCCTTAGAACCCCTCCCCCCATACCAGAATCCATACTAGAAAAACCATCATAAGTAGACCAAAACCAGAAGTAGAACCAAATTAAAAATTCACATTTATAACATTCAAAACATACAATGTCAACATAAAAAACTAAATCCAACCTAAACAGCTACCAAATAAACAATTACAATGACAATTTTCAAAATTACATTTTTCACTACAAACAACAAAAATCTAATCAAACCTGTAAAATAATTTGACCAATCCCCTTGTAAGTGTTTGATGTCTTGAGAACTATAGGGTTATGGGTCAATAAATTTTACAAATAAAAGGATATTAGTTAAATTGTATAATGAATAAATCAAATGAAATATTATTGAAATGTTTAAGAGGAAATCTTACCAAGTAAATGTATACAATTGTTCCTGTTGTTGTTATTTCATACATAAATCATAACATATAATATCCAGATTTGATGACACCTTCTTGTTCGTGAATATTCTGTTTGAATGAGTGTAAATTCAATATATTATTTTCATCTAATAAATAGAATTTACAAATTATAAATGGATATTTATCTTTCCATTTAAATATTTGATCTTCACACTCATTTTCATTATGTTTTTTCAAAAGTAGACCCATCCCCTGTTAGAAAATAATTCGAATGGGATTAATTTAAAATTAATTATAATATATAAAAATATTGAAAAATTGAAACATTCTTTTCCAACATTTTCTAAATACTTCCCCCCACATCGCCATGGACAGATCATATCTAATAATGTTTTTTCTCCCGTGGGAAAAAACACCTAACATCCAATGATCACTGGTAAAATAAAATTTATGGTTAGTGGTTTTTTATTTTAAAAGATAATGAACACTTTTATAGAGATGTGTTTCATACCTACCACAAAAAGGAATTATCCAATATTTTGTGACTGTATTATGTTAAAGTCCTTCAGTAATATAAACCATTCTTCATTCCTGATACAATGTATATGCTTTAGGGGAAATGAAATTCGGGTCCATGAATCCATATAAATTTTTCTGCTCATTCTTCTCATAAATTTTATAAGGATAACAAATAAAAAACAGATATAAGTATACATTTTTAATAAATATAACGCAGGGAAAAGGTTTTAAGACTTACATGGAAAAAAATAACCACGTTGATTCCCAACTTATGTTAAGTGACAATATCCATGATATCTGTTTTCATAATGCCTATAGTTATTTCACATCCACAAACATGATCTTCCATTGGAAACTCATAATAATCCACCATTAAATTTGAATATTTTGACAATCTTTCAAGACTACTAGAATCTGTATGTGATGTCATAGCCATTTGTCTTTGTTGTTGTCTACACTGTTTTTCTTTACCTTTGAATTATTCCTATAAAAATAAATAGATAAAAATATTAGTTTTCAAATGATAAAACAACATTAATAAATATAAAATAAAATAGAAGATAGAACATATATACCTATATGGTAATGAGTAGAAGAAGTCTGGATGACCAAATAAAAAATGGTTGATACTATGTCCAACTATCATCACCACATCTGTGGGTAATGGTACTCAAGTTGATCTATCTATAATATCTTGTACAAGGACCCTATTATTATATACCTCAAATTTATATGATTAATTGTCACTCATATACAATATACCATTTCATATGAAACTATATGATGTTGAGGATCATCAACATACTACTCGCAATAAGTAGGAAGCTGTAGTAGAGGAGTGGGATAAAAAAATAGGGTATGTGGGCTGAGGTGGGGGAGTGGGAGTTACTGGCGGGGGTGGACATAAATAATGGGGTCTATAGGGGGAGGTGGAGGAGTGGGAGGTGCAGTCTGAAATTGTACTTTCATGTCTACAAACATAGACTATACTGATGCTCTAATATTTTCCTCCATTATCGCATTAATATTATGAACTTCAGCCTCTCAGGATTAAATTTATTTATAAACACCCTCAACATAATAAGTTTAAGAATATAGAAACACTTTTCTTACCGATACACCTGTCGGATATCCTCGAACACGACCAGTATGTTCAGGCATTCCCAATGCTACAGATAAAATATCATACCTCCCAATAGCTGTAAATACCCCCTATGAGCTCTTCTTCTCAAGAGAATCATGTATTAATTAATTGAAAATTTCAATAATAATTGTAATTATATGAAGAAAATAGTTAACTTAAATAAATAAAATAGATATCTTAAGATCCTCTCAGCTACGATTCTCGAATATTTTGAAAGATATTTCCCTTTTTGCCCATCCTAGATCTCTTCAATTTTTTATATCTAGATGGAGTGGATAGAGGGGCCACCTCTCAAGAGCTTGAAGACTGAGCTCTTAGTTTTTGTAATTTTTCTGCCATTATTTGTTCTTCCAAAAATGTTTACCCCCCCGAGATATACCTTGAGGGTATACATTTTTATATTGGATCTCCAGGTAATATTTCCTTGTTTGTTTGTAAATAAATAATAATAAATCATCGACAAAACATTAATAAGATCATTTATATAAGAAATCTTAAAAAAGTTTACATTGACCTTACCAAAATTGAATCTTTTCATGTACATTAAACTAATTGTCTCCATGTGTCTTCATCTATGAAAGTATATATAAAAAATGTATTGTCATGAATCCTATGAACAAAAATGAAATCAAATGAGAGGGTTGATTTTAAATCCTTCCATCTCCTGCTAGCCATCGACAAACATTTCCTCCTAACTCCTATAGTGCCAGGAATATCAAATTTCATCTGATAAAGGGAGGATAAAAATATTATATATACTAGAAAAATTTAATGAATAGGAAAAAATAGTAAATGATCTTACCAAAATCATATCCCACAGCTGAGAGATTATTGCTTTGTCAAAACTTCTCCAGTCATCATACAAAATGCTTACATTTCCCTTACCCTGAGTTGACACAAATCTCTTAAAATATTTTGCGTTTGGACCTCTAGGAATATCATCCTCATCAAACTCAATGAGTATCCATTGATTTGGCATACATGCAAGTGATAATTATCATAAATGTGTGCACCCGTATTTACCAACTCTTGAACTCCTTTCGTAATGGGAGCACATGAGGACGATTGTGGAACATCAAGAGGATCATGTGAATGTTCCTCTCCAAAGGTATGACCAATATGTTCATCTCCAGAATCATGTGGTTGATCAACTGACTGATCTATCATTACCGTTCAAATCAAAAAAAACAATCTTTAGTTCATAAATATACAAATTCAAATATTAAAATACTAATGTAACCATAAAATTGAAAATTTTACTATGTTATATAATAGTAAATATGGTCAATATGGTAATCATGTTAAATATTGGTAAAGATGGCAAAGATGGTAATTATGGTAAACATGGTAAACATGGTAATCCTTGTAAACATGGTAAACATGGTAAAGTAATTGTCATTGAACAAAAATAAGAGATATATAATTTATGTAATGGTAAAAATGATAAAGTAAAATAAAAAAAATTAATACAAAACAATTACATATACTTATTTGTTTTAATACATGTTTTAATAAAGAAAAATTTGACAATATATAACTTTTTATGTAAATAATAAATGTAAAAAAGAAATAAATAAATGATAAATGTAATTTTAGAAATGTAAAAATGTATTGTTTCCCAAATTCCTTCATTGTGATCGTTCCTTATGTCACAAACCATGTCTTCAACATGTTCATAATTATGTTCTGTTAATCTTTCCATAGAAGTAGGGATCTCACATAAATCATCATCTTCATCATGTTCATCCTCACCAACATATTATTTTTCCCTTGTAAAACAACATCTCACTGCATATCTGATTGATCAACTACATCGAAAATTTATTTTTCATGTGTTTCCATTATAAAAGATTCAGTTATGTCTACCAATCTATTCAAATTAACAACTGACATTCCAAATTTATCATGTCAGACACTATTTTTACCGATAAACCATTTACAGTTAAAAACAAGAACATTAATTTTAATGTAATCTACCTCCCATATTTCTTCAATCACGTTATAATATGCACATGAGGCCGAAATTGGGTTTTTCTCTTTAGCACTAGAAAAATGCATTGCTTCTGAAAACACCAATACAGCACTATTATGAACTTCACATCTGTTGTCCTGATTTTTCATATGAAATGTATATCCATTAATTTCATAACTGGACCATGATATCACATTTAAACACGGACCACCCACTACCCATTTTAATATCTCTGATACATCTTATCTAGCAAGAAAGGTATTTTTAAACCATGACATAAAAATTGTTGTGCTCGTTCAAAATCCACTTTTATTTCTTCTTTGGATGACATAGTTTCAACTCATTAGTATGCAATGTGACATACGGTTCTGAAGCAGTTATGTTATTCAAGATATATAATTCTAACTTTTTCATCTGTTCAGCTATCAATGATTTTAATTTCAATCCATGAGTCCCATTTCCCTCATTATTAACTCGTTCCTGGCGAGATGGAGGAAAACCTATTTTTTGTGACGCAACCATGTAGTTCGTATAAAACTCTACAACCTCCTCATAAATATACTTTTCAATAATGGAGGCTTTAGGTCGATATGGATTCTTGACATACAACTTCAATATTTTCATATACCTTTCAAAAGAATACATCTAACGAAGATATACAGGTCTAAAATGCATTATATCTCGAACCATATGAATCATTAAATGCCCCATTATATCAAAAAAAAAAGTTGGAGGAAAATAAATTTCCAATTGAAAAAGTATACAAATTGAATCCTTTTCCAAAATTTTCAATGCATTAACATCAATCGGATTATTATAAATTGAATTGAAAAAATAACAAAACATCAATAGGGTCTTTCTGACATAGATGAGAAATATTCCACCCAATGAAACTTGTAAAAGTTTCTGCATGATGACGTGACAATCATAAGATTTCTTACCTATCAACATCAAGTCCTTCAATGAGACAAAAAAATTTACATTTGAAGAATAACCTTGAAGAACATTGATATCATGAAGACACTGATAAAAGCTAAATTTCTCTCTCTTGAATAATTTATGATATGTCAGGGGAAGAAATGTTTACCTTCCATTTGGAATGGGAGCTAACTCCAAACGTATTCCCATTGATAATATGTCTAATCTTTCATTCAACCTATATTTTGTCTTTCCATTAATATATAACAATGTTACAATCAAACTATCAAAGATATTCTTATCCACGTAAAACACATCAATATTATGTTTAACATTATAATATTTCCAATATAGTAGCTCAAAAAATATTGAACATTTCTTCCAAATATGTCTATCATTACCAGATATTTATGTCTTTCCCAATGTCACATCACGGTGTTCGACCCTCTAGAAATACAGATCAGGGGATAAAGGTTTTGGAGAAATATAAAATTATTTGGATCCATTGAATTCCTTTTTTAGTCTTCTATATGTGTGATCCATAAGAAAAAACTATCAATTACCGATGTACACTGTTTTCCACCCATGATAAAATCGACAATATGAAGTATGTTGTTAGAAAATTGGACATAGTTGGTGCCCTTTAACACTATATCCAGACAAATTTCCATATGATGGAAAGTTATTTATAAGGAACATAAGAACTGCATGCAGTTGAAAATAGTCCATTTTATACGAATTATACACCCTAATACCATCCTCCCATTTAAGTTTCAAATCATCAGCCAATGGTGACAAGAAACTGTCAATATCATTTTTGGGTTTCTTCGGACCAGAGATAATTATACTCAACATGACATATTTTTTCTTCATACAATCTTCCAGAGAGAGTTTATAAATTACCAATAAAACAGGTCATGAACTATGTGTGCTACTGAGGGTTCGGTATGGATTCATTCTATATGTGTACAATCCCAGTCTGAGATTTCTAATTTCATTTCCAAATGTAGGATACTTCTCATCCATTTTCTTCCATTGTGGACAATCATCTGGATGAAGTATTTTTCCATCACATACTCACTCATCAGCATGCCATCTTAACCTTTATTCATCATGTGAATTAGAAAATAAATTTTTTAAATGATGAATTATAGGAAGATACAAAAATACCTTAGAATGGATCATTGTAATCTCTACGTCGTCATATGATTTTTCTTTCACCTTATACCGTGATGTCCCACATTTAGGAAAGTCAGATAGAAATTCATAATCCTCCATATATACCATATAGCCATTTGGACAGGTATGTATTTTCTATTATCCCAATCCCATCAAGCATAAATTTTTCTTGGCCTTATAATGTGAATCTGGAAGATAATTATCTTTGGGAAGAATGTCTTTCATCAATTGTAGCATCTCTGTAAAACTACAGTCACTTCAACCATGTTTCGCCTTCAGGTTAATCAATCTTAACACCACCGACAAAACAATAAAATCTATACTACCAGGATGCAATGGTTTTTCAGAATCACCATATAGTCGCGCAACATAGGTTCTATCTCAATTTTTTCTATTGCAATATCGGTAATCATTTCTTCAATTCCATCAGAGTTATTATCTTGAGAGTCATCATCATCAGTAGATATGACATTCTGTCCAGTTTCACCACGCCAAATCCTAGGGCTATAACACGGATTAAAACCATGACCAATTAGATGATCATTTATCTCTCTACTTTTCATCTTCTTCATATTCCAACATTTCAGGCATGGACATGAAACAATTTCACTGCCTGGAACATTTCATTTAGCAAATTCCAAAAAGGAATCAACACCTTCCTCATATTCATTACTCAATCGATGTGTCATAATCCAAAATTGACTCAATATTACCTATAAAAAATATCTAAATTATACATCTTTTTAAGATAAGAAAAAATATGTTTATATGAAAAATATCATAATTTGAATGTAAAACAATTTTGAAATATAAAAAAATCGATGTTTATTAAAAAAAATATTCTTGAAAATGATTTAAAAAAATATAGATAGATATAATAGTTTTAATTTCATTTTTGATCCTTTCTTCTTAGGGTTCACAAAGAATACATCCCTGAGAAACTGGATACCAAATTCACCCTTCCATAAAAAAAATATTAAGTATAAATATTAAAATTTGTATACATTCTCTACTTAAAATTACACAGATCCTAACAATTTGAAACCACTGGACAGCCCCCCGCCCCTTTGGACAGCCCCCACAACCTCCTCTGGACACCACCTCCTCCCCCTTGGACACCACCACCACCCACTGGACAACCCTACCCCCTTGGACAACACCCCCACCCCCGTGGACACCCCCACCCCCGTGGACACCCCCACCCCCGTGGGCACCACCCCCACCCCCTTAGACTCCCCCTACACATGAACACCCCCTTAGACACCCCCACCTCCTAGACACCACCCCCACCCCCTTGGGCACCCCTTGGACACTAGCACCCCTAGGAAATCCCCCACCCCACTCTTTTGGACATCCCCCACCCCGTGGACAACCCCCACCACTCTAGAAAGACACCACCACCCCCTTGGACACCCCGCCCCTCCTGGACACCACCCCCAACACCTACCCCCTTGGACACCCCCAGGACACCCCCAACCCCTGGAAACCCCCACCCCCTTGAACACCATCACCACCCCCTTGGACACCCCCTGGACACCACCAACCCCTTCGATAGCACTCCACCCCATGGACTCCACCCCCACCCCCTTGGACACCCCATGAACACCACCAACCCTCTGGATAGACCCCACCACCTGGACAGCCCCCAACACTCTTAACACCCCCCTTGGACACCCCCACACCTCCTGAACACCACCCTCCACCCCTACCCCCTAGACACCTTTGAACCCTGTGGACAACCCCCCTAGATAACCCTCAAACTCTCTGTACAGGTCCCCCGCCCCCTAGGATACCCCCCCCCCCCCCTTGGACAGCCCCCACCCCCTTCAACACCCCCACCCCTTGGACCCCCCCCCCCCCCACACACACACCTGGACTGCCCCCCCCCCCCCACCTCTATGGACACTCTAGACACCCCGACCCTCTGGACAGACCCTAAACCCTCTAGACATCCCCCACCCCTCTGGACAGTCCGACCACCCACGATAGCCCCCACCCCTCAAGATAGGCCCCCACCCCTGGACACCTCCACCCCCTGGGACAGTCCACTCACCTCCCTAGACACCACCCCCACCCCCTGGACACCCATATCCCCTTGGACAGCCCCCTCACCCCCTGGACACCCCCACCCACTGGACACCCCCAACCCCCTTGGACTTCCCCCACACCCCACCTGGACCCCACCCCCACCCCCACCACCTTTTACATCCCTTTCCCCACCTTGGACACCCCAAACCACCTTGGACAACCCCTCACCCCCTAGACACCACCCCCCCACCACTACACCCTTGGACACCCCCTGGACACCCCCAACCCTCTAGACAACCCACCGGACAACCCCCCAAACCCCTTGGACAGGCCTCCCACCCCCTTGGACAGACTCCCACCCCCTTGGACAGCCCCCAACGCCTTCAACACCACCACCCCCTTGGACCCCCCCCCCCCCCCCCCACCCCCATGGACTTCCCCCCCTCCACCTCCATGCACACCCTGGACACCCCCAACCATTTGGAAAACAATCCAAACCCTCTGGACCGCCCCCAACCCTCTAGACACCCCCCGACTCCTCGAGACATCCCCCACCCCTCTAGACAGCCCCCACCCCCTAAAAACCCCTACCCCCTTGAACATCCCACTAACTTCCATGGACACCTCCACACCCTGGACACCCCTATCCCATTGGACAGCCCCCTCACCCGCTGGACAACACCACCCCCAAACCCTTGGACACACCTAACCACCTTAAACAGCCCCTGCACCCCCCTGGACTATACCCACACCCCCTTTGACATCCCCCACACCCCCTTGGAAACCCCAACCCCCTTGGACAGCCCCCACACCCTCTTGGACACCACCCCCACCACCTTTGACACCCCCTGGACACCCCTACCCGACTGGACAACCAGCCCAACCCACCTGGACACCCCCACCCGACTGGACAACCAGCCCAACCCCCCTGGACACCCCCACCCACATGCATAGGCACCCACCCCCTTGGAAACCCCATGTATTAACTCACACACATGATAGAAAACGCAAAAATCGTAAACATCCCTAATATCACTTCCCTATGATTATTTTACTAGAAAGGAATTTAGCATGTTATAGATGAAAACTATGAAACTAACCATGATAACAAAAATAAAGAAAAATAACATCTCAAAAAATCCGTTTAGGGAATCGAGGGAAATAAAAACTTAAAATGAGTCATGTGAGGCTTACTTGAGTGTTGTGAGTCGACCTGATAGATCTGATGATAATAAATATGAATAATGACGTTGATAAAATGAGGCTGGAGGGAAAAACTTTGAAGAATAATTTCTAGCTTTTCTGCTTGATAGTGATAAGTCATAGGTCTCCCGATCGAAGAAACCCGAATGACTGAATACAAGGTTTGATAAATCAATTAAATGATTTAGCAGGTCAGTTATTTAATAACCGACGTGGTAAACTATTTTTCTAATCTTTATAAAATTGTTTATTTAATAACCAATGTAGAAAAAAATTTGTCACGTTGGTTATAAATTAACCAACGTGATATATTTCATTTTACCACGTCAGTTATTTTGATAACTAATGTGATAAACTTCTGAGATTAGCTTTATCACATCGGGTTTTTTATAACTGGCTTGATAAAGTGCGCCAGATTCGATTTTCATAGGAGTTATACAATAACTGATATCAGAAATCTAATCACTGTTTATTTTACATCGGTTATAAAATAACCGACGTAAAAATTTGATTTTGATCGATATATCAAGTCCGTTATAAAATAACAAATGTGAAATATCGATTATTAAATCATTTCAAGTCTGTTATATAGAACGGACGTGAAAAATGCGCATGTGTTAAACATTTTTCCACTAGTGATGCTTATGTGTTCTATAAAATCATCATAATCTTATATATACAGTCTATTTTATAAAAAAAGATATAATTAATATAATTAAATGTTATTTTGTAAATTTAATAACCATTACCCACTTCTCATCCATCTGATATAAAATTAATGTTTTGTTCATGCATATGTGCATAGGGCCACATCCACGAAGCGATAAATTTTATTTTCCATCAAAACTCTAATGTATGGTTATATATATATTTAATTAATATATATTATACATAATATATAATTTTGATTCTAAAAATGTAAATATTTACCAATATTTTGTTTCTTCCATTCATTTAAAAATGAAAACATCATACATGCATATGTGATGACTCCTATTTCTACAAAGAGATATAATTTATTTTTCAAAACCAACCTACATTGATTGTTCATAAATTTTATTATATGAATAAATATTATATTATGGTCATGATTAATATTGTGGATATTTTTAATCCATGACCATGGTTCATGGAATATAATCCCCCCAAAAAACATGTGTGCAATACAAAATAGGGGACACTCTAATATTGAATGGAATAAGGATTTGTTAAAAAAAAATAATTAGAAAATATTATGGAATGATATATGTTAATTTAATAAATAATATGATCCTATTATAGAGGTTTAGTAAAACAAAATTTATTATAATGAATGTTAGAGTGTGTATAAAGCATGTCTGAACTAAGGTAAGGGTTAATTGTATAATATCAACTTTTTACCGGTGTAGTTTATGTTTGAATTTCCATTGATATAGTTATAGATTTTTCAATTATTAAACAAAAAATATATATTCTATTATATTTATTTATATTATTTTCATGAATTATTTCCATTTCCCACTTTTTTCTCAGAAATTTTAAAATTATTTTTTATGAAAAGTAGACCATATTTATCATATTGGGTCAGGAATGATTGTCATATATATCCATATTCAACAAAAAATTATGAAATATCATGTATACATTAAATTTATTTGAAATATAATATATCTGGTAACATTACCTTTTGATACAAATTTTTTAAAGGAATCAACATTCCATTTTCTGAATAAGCCATTTTTTTCTTTCTTCATAAAATTGTGAATATAATGTTTTTTAAATATTTAAAACATAAATGAATATTTCATCTAACATATCCAATCATAACCAAGAATCTTCCTTCAAATTATTCCCATTTTTTCAATGAAAATATCACTCCAAATTGTTAAGGATTCAACCTTAAACATAACTTATTTTATTTATTTTCATACTTGAAATCAATTTCATTTCCCATAGATATTTTATGCGTAGATTTTTAAATATTAGGACAAAATCTTATAGTGTAAACCCATACGTTACATTTTGAAAAGTAAACTCATGCTACATTTTTCAATAAAACAATAATCATTCAAATAAAACATGATTATATATTCTAATATATGTTCACAATTTTCCCCCGATCTCATCCTTAACAAAACTCTTCCTTAAACCCTATAAAAAACTTTTTAACACATGGGATTTGAAAAATACATCCAATATAGAATTAAATTAAAGGAATAAATTAAATAATTTAAAACCCATAAAACAATTCCCTAAAATAATACTTTTTCACCCAAAAAATTTTCTCATTATTTCAAAAATATGTTTACCGTACATTTTTAAATCAATTTATATTCATTAAAAAATATAAGAAAGCATATAAAACATATGTTGTTAACATGGGACATAGTTAAAATAAAATGTAATAACTAAACGGTCAACTTCAATATAGGTCATTGTTACAATAGAATAACCATATAGTTGAATTCTATACTTGTAACTCTTATAAATGGTATAACCATATAACGAGCATGCATAACCAATGCATTAGAGGTTGTAATGTAACCACCCATCCTTGGATTGACACAAAACCACCCATACAATATACAAGTACAATTATATAATCATAACACACAAAATTTTTCAATTTTGAATAAGTGACTCAAAAAATTTTATTTTCACTCATAAAAAACATTTCAAGTTATTGAATAACCAATCCATTTTAACGACCAATTTAAAACAATTAAATGATTATATTTTAAATCAAATTGTGTGAAAAAACATTGAAATAAATTGAAATAAATTAAAAATAACGATCTTAAAACATTCATTTACATGTAAAAAACTCATAAAACCCATTTTGAAAACATTGAACATAAAGAGAAACATTTGTAAGAATAAATCATTATAAAATTTATAACTAGTTTTTTGCTATATAATCCACAAACAAGAGTCTGAATCATCACATAAAATATATATCTTTCTACATTATAAACATATGGTAATTATGTACTTTATTGAGATCCTTTTTAAAGTTCATTATTCATCATATATCACCCATAACAATGATATTAAAATTAAATAATTATATATTTTCTAGTCAAATGTCTGATCAATAATTAGTACCTGAGCTAAAAATGAACATGTTATGATTTTAATAGTTAATGTGGTTATTTTTTCATCAACTCAAAAAATATATTCATGAAAAAATAATACATTTCATACAAAAACTATATTTTCAATGTTAAAAATTTATGTATTATTGTGAAAATTGTCAATTTTATAATTATTCCTGATGGTTTAGCTAGGGAACCACTCCTTTCATGTTATTATTTATTAACTTGCATTATTTCCCTAAAATTACATTTTCAAATGTTGGGAAACAATCATCACTTTCATCAGATTTTTCTTCTCTATGATCAAAATGGGATGATGGGATGTCAATCCATCCTTTCATGGATACCTGCTTGGAATGTTTCTCTATGTCTGGGTCTCCATCATAGATGAAGACGTTGTTCATGAAACACATTCATGGTGCTACCTTTTTGTGGTTTTTGGTTAATTATGTTTCTTCAGTCTGCACATTCCATGGGGTCTTGAAAGGAAGAAAACCTATTGTCATGGGATTAGACCTTTTGGGAATCACTTGAATTTCTAGATGAAGGAACATTAAACCACCTATATTAATCATTATATGTATGATTCTCATGGACATGGAACCCAAGGAATCATGTGTTGATCATTAAGTATCTTATGCTAAAGGTATGTCATCTAATGTTTTCCTTAGGCAACCCTTGTTTAACAAAATGTAGCATTTTTATAGGTCGTGTGTTTAATGTATGGTACTGAAATACTGGATTATTCAAGATTCTCTTAATGGAGGATTGGGAATGTATGACCCTATAAGGGAACACCATGAAAATTTTCTTGATGTATGGGTCATGATGACTTATGAGTTAGGACCTAGTGTAAATGTTCTCCTAAAAATAATGTTTCACACTGTGAAGGGACAAATACATGTGATTAAGGCCCCAAGTTATATCTAGTGGATGGGTTAACACACACTCTGAGAGAAGACCCAATGTGTTGGTTCTCATTAATATAATGTTTCACACCATGAATGGGTACATACATAGGGGTGAGGAACTATGGTTTACTATTGGTTAGGATTGAATTGAATAGTGGGGTCCTATATACATTATTTACAACACATGGATTAAAACCCTCATTGTTTATAATCCCATGCATATTAGTATAATGTGGAAAGGATGATGAATGAAATAACGTGGAAAATATAGAATAGATAGAGTTTCTTGATTGGATCGTAGGTAAGTTTCCTACATACACAATTTAATTGGGTATCAAATTCCAAATTTTTCTTGGAAGGGGTGTTTGGGCTTAAACCTAATGATGATGCCGATGGGATTGTAGATACTGGAGAGGTATTACAATAGGAGGTATTCCCATGTTCAAGGATGGATAAGTGTTGTTGTTTCAAATAACCTTTAAGACCACATAAGAATATTTTGGGTGTGATAAACAAGAGGAAGCATCAAAAAAGGACATTGTGTCACAGAGGATGTGCCAATGAGAGATGGTGTGGGGATTCTATGTGGGATCATCCTAAGGAGGAAGTCATTTTATATGATGAAGATCTCAAACCTTGTGAGTAATATCTCATTCCATGTCATTTATACATAGATAATCCTATCAAATGGGTTCTATGGAATACGTGTAGTGACTACCCAAGGTGCACAAGGCGAAAAATCCCAAAGGGAGATGGATGTAGGATATAGAGTATGAGAGGAGAGAGGATCTTGGTGCACATCCCCTCTCTGATCATGTGATGATGATTTCATTATTATTGAGGAGGGTATCATTCCATATCACAAATACAAAGAGACATACTAGGATTTTTGTAGATGGATATATCTTAGTTTAACATCATATTTTGAGGAAATTGTTTGTTGGAACATTTATATCATGTATCTTAGACAGGGGCAGACATACTACTCACCTCTTGGACTTACTTACCTATCACTTATCAACCCTTGGAGAAGGGAGGGTCTCAATAATTCTTGATTTAGATTGTGATGTGGATTTGTTTTTCATTATTTCAGCAATAGCTTAGTTATATTAAAAATAATAATTTTTTTCTATACCTATATTGAATGGAATGAGGTTGGGAAACACAATATGGGCTACCAAACAAGGGACTACTAAATCACTACACACACGTCTAGAGGCCTTTCATGAGAAGATGAACACATGTGATAAGTTTTTTCTAGAAGGACACGAAAATTTTATTTTATCATATAGAAAACCCATGGATCCTCAAGGATGGGGTGCACACATGATTGGAGGGTTGTTCAAAAAAATAATGGTTGATCATGAGATATGGTGAGAAAATAGGAAGGTGGTGCACACTAGATGGTATTTTCATCAAAAATTCCTTAGTCCTAAATGAAATCATAGAGGATCAAACCAAATAGGGTCCATGTGAATGTGGACCCATAGGGAACATGTCACACAATATTTTGAACCTTCATGGTTATGTGGCTTTCATGTTGTTCTAGAAGATGAGTCTTATGCGTACTAGAGTGATTCATCGACTTATGGGAGATCACTATGAATATGGGGGTGCACCTAAATATTTAGAAAAATGATTCTGTGGTGGTGTTCAAGGATTTAAGAATTGAAAATTTCTTCTCCTCATCTTTCCCACTAATTTTGGGTAGGTGTGTAGACAAAGGGCCTATTGTATGTCGCATTGGGAACGTCAGATCCTTGTATCCAGTTTTCCATCTTGTGTTCATGGATTGGATATTACATCAACCTTCCTTTGGCTTCATAGAATTTTTCATTGAGTCAAAGGTTGATTTTGGTTTACCCAATGATGGTCGTCATGGATCTATGAGGAAAATAGAACCATAAATCCCCCAATGGAATTTAAGCTGAAGGGGACTAGAACATAGGTTCTATGGAAAATTACAAAAACAAGGGTTTATCCATGAGGGTGAATTCAATAATCGTAAATGGAATAGAATTTCACTTCATTACATGCAGAGGTTATAGTTAATGCCTATAAATATGGGGGGGCTACGAAGAGTACATTTATTTCTATACAATATGTAATTTTTTTCTCATGAACACAAGTCTCTAATTTTTTATCTAGAAATTATACATGGTTTCCACCTTATGCACAATCACTTCAGATTTTGTGCATCATCCTTTGAAAAATTATTAAACATTGAGGTGAAATTAGGATGGTCAGATGCGCAGAGTTTTATATTATGTGCCAATTTCATAGATTTTTGTGCTCTGCCCTTTTACTTTCCTAACACAAATAAAATGCCTAATCCACAAGAAGCTATTGTGATAGAATTTTCTAATGCCTAAAAAATAATCGATATTATAAAAAAAATCAAATAATTCATTCTTGTATATTCAATTCAGGCAATGATATTCTATTAGGAATGTTTATGTAGTCGTGGAAGGATTATATCTTGAGTTACAACCCCACACTACGGAATTCATGGATACACAATGAGGTATTCATCTTTAGATTCAAAACTAATTTTCCGAAATAATGATTCATTCATGAAGATAGTATATTGTGATACATCATCAACATTCATGGAAACACCGTCAGAGATAATTTGAAAAATCTCACATATGACTTGAACTCAATGACCAGTACGAGCACATGGGATAATCCGGAGGTGAGGGAGTACCATTACAACTACAAAAGCATCTTAAAATCTAGTATGAGAAGGAAACTAGAGGATAGATGAATAAAAGGGGCATGATTATTGTGAGAATATTCACAAGTGAATGGGAATGGATGTACTGGGTATGATACACATGTAAATAGTTAAGATAAGTGTTCTGTAACATTAGCTTATATGAATCCATATTGACATCACAATTCAATATGTACTGCCAGTATGATCTGATTCCATAAATGATCTTTCAATGGTCTTTTGAAACAAAAACATTCTTCCTCTACCATGGGGAGGTCAGATTCATCCTATGGGATATAACATTCATCAATGGAATTCCCCAATTTGGTTTCCAATATGATGACCTCCTTACACGTGTGAATAGATATGGGGATTGGAAAAATAACCCAATCATAACATGAAATCTATTAGAGGTGGTGAATAAAAATCTAAAAGTTCTAAAAATCATGAAGTAAATCCAATTCATTGTGTGGTATGACCTATTCCTTCATAAAGATGTGAAGGTGATGATTTTTTGTTAAGGGGAATAGTGTCTAAATTTATCATAGAAGGTAATGCAGGGATAATACTGGTCAACCGTAAAGGCTATCCAATATCAATCATGGGGGTACAACATGGATGAGATTTGGTACCCATTGTTTAAACCTTCCAGATTATATAATACCTTTTTGAGTGTGTGGTTGTTTTCGATGAGGGACATGGGAATTGGGGTCTACCTAGGGACCTACATGATGGCAGTGATCCTAGAAGCTCACAAAAGGGAAAACCTAGGAGTTCCGGTCATGGAGAGTATTTATATTATTATCATATGAATATCAAGTGGATGTTTTCCTGGGATATTCTATGGGATATTCAAGATCCTACATGGCCATGTTGCACCATGTCTTTCTGGTTATGATTTTGCAATTGTTATTCGCCATCAAGGTGTCTTTATATGAGCATATTTCTAAACATTGTTTTGGTTATAAAACTAGTTGTACATCATGATGAAATCACAATCCATATAATAAATCATTAAAATTTCAACATCCACCCCTTCAAAAATGTAGTCATCCAGATGGTGGATAACCATTGAAACTTATGGGAGCATAAAGAGTATATATAGAGCTTCATGGGCGGTGTAATACTTGACCAGAACGTTCGAATGTTTCTTTGTGAACTATATATTCCATCCCCCTTTCCCAAAGTTGATTGGATTCCATCAATCTGTGATGATGAAATTTTTTATAGGGGTCCGTGAAGAGAAACACCCATGTATCCTGCTCCAACTATGGTTAATGCTGACAACTGTGGTTTTTGTCGAATCAATGATGATGTTGCCTACAAATGTCAATGGAGACCAATCAATAGGTTTTTGAAAAACATGGTGGTGGAATATCTCAAGGAAATACTATGAAGACACATTAAAATGATTGAAGTTGCAAGAACAGATGCAGAGTGGTAAGAAATATGGTTGAATTCCACTCATGAGTATTGTCAAGCACCTATGGATGCACAAGCTAAAACTACTGTTCTAGGGATGTCATAGAGTGCAGATTCACCTATGCCTTCTCAAGAGTGGTGGTCCCAAAAGGTTGCATGAGTTATAGACATACATTCTGGTGGGATAAAGATAATGTATCTATTTCAACTAGTTGATAATGGTGTTTTTTAGGCCCTATTTCATTGAAGGACACTATAACAATCATATCTATCGAACACATATGGTGGATACTAAATCAATGAGGTATTAAAATTCCATAAATATTATGTATTTTGGTGGTCACATGGTTAAATTTCCTACGAGGCTTGATTACATGATCTTTATTGATACCTATTAATTCTAGTGGGGGTTGTATTTGGATCCTCTAACCCTGGTTAACAAAATTCTTGGACAACAGTCAGATCGGAAGGAGACACCACCAAATGAATATAATGATAAAAAGAAGATATATAATTATAATAATAATTGTAATAATATTAATAATAATAATTTTCTAAGGATTATATTCAAGTGGAATTGAAATAATGGGAAATAGAAGGATCAGTCATTGAAGGGTCCTTGAGAACAAATTCTCATTACTGGTGTCATTGTTGTAGTGGTGAAATCATGGGCTATGATGTAGTTTTTTTCGAGTAACATTCGGTAAGTATTAACTTACAACATCCCTTGATCATTTCATTAATTACATAGATCCTCTAACTGAAACATATCCTATATAGGATAATCCTAATACCAGATAATGGATCCCCATTGCATTGGGTGAAAATGCACCCATGGTTGAGGGGGATTTATCTCTATGTCTTACATCCGGGGAAGAGGAATGTGGTGAGCCTATCATGGTTGAGGTGGATATTGATGGGACAAAAAAGATGTCCTTGTAGGAATACACACAAAACCATGTCCTTCTTGTCATCTATGGGGGTCCACATCTTGTTATATCCTTGGAATCACCAACCAATGTGGCACATAAAAGACCGATCATCATCAAAATTCCTCAATTTCATTGTAAGAGAAAATCCTAATAGTTGGGAAATAATCAAGTTTCTACAAATATTGGAAGTAAATGTGTACCTATCTTATGAATCTCTCACTATGAAAATACAATAAGATCTAGTTTCGGTAATTCAAATACCATGTGGTGAGGGATATCATATGAGTAAACTCCCTATGATTAACAAATAGATTGAATTATAGGTTCTTATATTTTTTATGAAATTTATTTCCCATAGTCATTCATGTCATTAGATGAACTAATTGACTGAGGTTTTGTCATGCAGTACTCCTAAGACATCAAACCCCACAATCTGATGTGACCATAAATATTTGTGTTCTCTACTAATGACTGTTCCAATTGATGAGGATCCAGTTATGCAAGCTAATATGGCCATTGTGGTCCCATACGAATAGGTGATTTTGGCTGCGAGTAATTCCACGGGAGGGGCATATCTCTATACTCGAAGGGGAGAGGCTAATGGTGATGTTAAATTAGGCAATGATTTTTGACCCATGATATGGAGCCAATCTCATCCAAAAGATACATTAAGAAGACCCTACTACAGAAATCATAAATGTGTTCTTTAGTATGATCCACATTAATCCTACTGAGTTGGATGAAAATAACCCTACCACAGATGAAAAAAACTAAATAATTTGGTTTTGGGAATGGAGGTGCATTCCATGTTTTATTGAATAACCCCCTAAAACTGAACTAGTTTTCTTGAGGGGGAGACTCAACCACTGAATGAAAAATGTGTGCATTGGAGGGGGGATGCTCAAAACCTTCACAAGATAGTACATTATTTTCTTGATGAAAAGGTTCCGGATGGGATCCAGAACAATGAATCTTCTTGGTGATTGGAGAAATATGATAGTATGTGAAAACGTCAATAAGTCACCCAAGGAAATTCCACACATGGAGGAGAAATATGGAGGGTGTAATACTTTCCTTATAACTCCATTTGATATCATCAATAAGATGTGGGATCAACTATAGAATGATGAGGAACACATAATGGAGAAAACTACTCAAAATTTATGATATTCATGCTTAGTGGATCTCAGCATAGACAATAGATGACAATCCTCAACCATCATCCAATGAAGAGGAATCATATCATGGAAAGAAGAATCAAATCATGGGGATCACACACCCAATGATGGTAGATTATATGCGCTCTATGAAAGGAGTAGTGTTATATGGGAAATTGGTACAAAATTCATATTTTTAATTTTGAATCATTATAAATACATGAACACATTCATTTTCATCCTAATTATCTCACATAGGTAACATTTTTGAAACAACTATTGACCAATTATTAATCAGACACGAGTCATACCTGATGTGAGATATAGTTGATGAAAACATAATTTTTCACATTCTATGATAGTGTCAAATATTCATTGAGTACTTGGGGTATTCTATTGTTCTAACCATGTACAATGTTTGAGATGAGGGAGGATTTGGAAGGATAATATCCTTATTTGAGTATGTAATTTCCCTTTCCCAATTTTCCCTAATGCTCAAATAGGATTTCACGAAGGGAGTTGGAATCAATCCATACAATGAGGAATGAGAATTGTGAATCAGAATAACCAAAATTAAAAACACAGTAAGAGAGGTTTCATGAAATAGTAAATGTTTTTATCATGTTTCAAACATTGTATCCATATCTCATATCCTAAAATGGGGAAAATCAAACATGGGACGACTACTAACCTTGTTCGAAATATAGGACCTATCTCAAAATGTCACCCAAAGTCATCGATAAAATTCTACCAAGATAGTAGGTGAGACAAATAGTCATAAGTCCAAGCTCTTATGGATCCATTCAAACATGGATAGGGATAAGGATCCAAATGAGTGGAATGGGAATCAGATTAATGGAGTGATGGAAAGTTAACAAGGATTCCAAAACATCCAAGAAAATTCCACCATGATTTAAAACACATTAATGTAAGCATTCTGGTCAGAAAAAATATCATACCAATCCTCATAGATATCATGAACTTATATTCCAAGATACACATGAATATGTAAAATATATAGTAGATGAAGAACACTGATAGAGAGAACCTATTAGGTGTCAGAGTTTAGCAGAGTGCCTATAAGTCCTTGATGTTTTATTCCATGAAACAGAGGATGATGAAATCATAGTTGAATTCCATGTGGTGAGGATGAAGCATGGAAAAGATTAACATCATGTGATAAATATGGGTCTCATTGTTTAACATCATGTGACTAGGATGTCTCACATAGTTTATGTTCATATTACATAGACCATGAAAACCATTTTAAAGTAATTGAGATGGACTTGGGAATTTTCCATCCCTACTATATATGTGTAGAATGGAGGAAATAGATCTCAATTGAATGTTCCAAGGAGGATTTAATACCATAAAATAATCCTGAAATATATAAGAATATGGCTTCCTAAGACCTGAATATGTGATGTGGGATGATTGAAAAACCTGACATGAATGAATCCCAATAGGTATTAGAGCCACAACACACATTACTAATTGTTATATTTGTTTATGATGATATATTTTGGAACCTTAAGTGATCATGTGCATCTAGACTATATCATTACACACCCTAAAATAATTCATAATCCTGTGTGAGTCATTCTTGATATGGGAATAAAGGAATGGTACTTGGGGTCTACCTGACCTATGGGAGAACACATTAGTAGAAAATATTGGGTAAAATGACACCATGATATGGATGAGTGGAAAACATATAAACCATGAAATTAAAGTTAGGAATAAATGGGGTGAGTAGTGGGTGAGGATTGACTATTGACCATTTCAAAAAAATAGGGATCATGACCTCACCAATCAAGAATATGGTGACTAGACATAGAATCAATCATTTTCAAAATTCTATACATATGATTCTCTATTTTTTCCCATTGATACATTAGGGCATTGGACAGAAATGGGAGGTGTTATATAATTCCATGATATTATCACTTCTGGGTGTGGGTCAGTCTATATTTTAAGGATAATGGAAATATGTACGAGAAAAGAATAAAAGTGTGATATCGTTCATATCAGAATGCAAAATCTCATAATGGATAGCACGGGAAGTTTAATGTTGTGTTTCCTAGACTACAAAAAACTATTTAAAGTAATATTTCATGGACCATGGTAGAATTTTTAATATCATGGGTATAAATATATTGTATGTAATAGATAAATCCTTACATTAATGATAACCATAGATGCCCATGTAACACATAAATACTATTAAATTAACAACAAATAGCTTAGGTTCTTAGTTCATGGATCATAACCAATGAAAAAATGTGCAAAATGCATAAACACTTATGCCTAGACCCATATTAAGAAATGTGTGGTCATCACTATTTATCCCATAAGGAAGAAATGAAGCCACAAATAGTTATTATAGAATATTGTGATAGAAGACCAATATAGGTATGGGCAATCCACTCTAGTGAGGGAACCGAATAATCCCATGATTTTTATGGGGTATCCTGACCATGTTGATGGTATGGATAATGTTTTTCTTTGTATATTGAAGAGTTAGACACTTAGATAATGTTTATAGAGTTTTATACCATGAAGACATGTATCTCAGGAGGATATATATTACATGGTTTTTTGAAAAAATCGACTTGAATGGGGATGAGAAGGGTCAGAATAACATAAAACAACCAAGGAGATACCGACACATAGATTAATGTCATGATTCTTGAACTTTGGGATATAATTTATATGTCATTTTCTTCAGACCTAGGGGTTTAGTCTCCCCAAAATAGGTACATGAGTCTTGGTAGAGAAATAAATCTGATGTGAATAAATGCTTAGGAGGCCCAATGACACAAGACAATTAATTGTAGAAACTTTTACGATTCTCCCTATAGACCTTTGTTTGGAACGTTTGTAATGAATAATCAATGTGAATGATCCAAGAAGATCACATGCCATAAGTGATGCCTAAGCGGGAAAACAAAAAGAGAAATGAATTTTATCTAGTCCAAAATACAATGTTTCTAGGCTTCACTATATATCCCCATGGGATGAGAATCATGCAACACGTAGTTTTGTAAATCCCATTCATTTTAACATCATGTGGTGAAGACGTAAGAAATAATATGGAAGAGATAAATGGTGTTTATAGGCCCATTATTGGAGATCTAGGGATCACTATTTATCATGTATGGACAAGAATCAAGTGATACATTATTCTTGAGGATAAATGTCATTATGGAGGACTAACCAATACACAGTGAGGGGGAATTTTTCGTTTTATTTTTTTTTCATCATTTTATTTATTGGCTAGACTAGGATAAATAGTATGGGAATTGATAAATATCATATGTAAATATATATCAATCCAGACATAGTTCTTATCAATGGTATGATAGATGGAAAATGCCAAATGCGATTCTCTATAAGATGATAACACCCGGATGTTGGTATTTTTGTCATGTGTCTTGGATAATGTTTTTCATGTAGTTTTAATTCATGATACTAGAGATAGAATGTTATTCAATTTATCATCATGTAGTTGGGATGATAATTCAACTATTTTTGGTTATGTGATATAATAGATCCATGTGGTTTATTGTGATACGGTATGGAGGGTGGTTGCTATGTAGTTTATTATAATGTGGTAGGGACAATGATTGTAAGGTAATTTATCATCATTCAACTAGAAAATTGGGTATAATTATTCCAAAGGTTATGTGTATTGAATGAAAACTATAACTCAATATGAATATAAACTTCCAAGTCTCATGAAGACCAATTTTACACTAAACACTGCCATAGAAAAAATCAACAAAGCATATAGTAATTATTATTGGACACGGGTGGACACATTAACATCGTGTGCCTCAGAAGTTGGTACATGCCAATTATGTTCATGTGGATAGGTTTATCAGTGCTATGTTGTTTAGAATCAGGAATATTATATGAAGGATGCCTATGTTTTTTAACGTACTGAAAATAGAATGATATAGTTCTTCTTTTATGTCCATTTAATTTGTACCACTAACTTTTAGTTTACGGTTATATATTTTGGAGCCTTGAATTTTTGTTTCATGAAAAGAACTGCTTGAGAATCTTGGAATTGGTTATTGTAGTGTGGCTCTCTCTATCCAGGGTGACCAAAGAGAATTCACCATTAAGATATAACTTGCGAATAATTTATGGTCCTTCCCACTTGGGTTCCAAATTTTGTCGATTTATACAGTGAATAATCAGTGTTCAGAAAACCAATACCGGATCATATTAGTGGAATGAATTGAGGAAAACCTTCTAGTTCAATGATCTATTTTTATAATTCTTGTGCCACTTATGATTTTGAAATTATGATAGCATATCCTCATCATGTTAATATATATCATCCCAATTGACAATGTATATCTTTGCATATGTCTTCTAATCAGGGTCACATTCTCATAGCATTGGAAACAAGATATCAATGGGTAAGATGACCAATTTTCTATACACCATGGTATATGGAGTTACCTTTTTGGAGTTTTGATTCATTTTCCAATAATCCATGAGATCAATGAGGTTATTTCCTAACAAAAGTTTCCTTTTATGCCCACTATTTTCTGCACAATTTTTTAGATGGATTTTTTAAACACCTCGATCTGTCAATTTTAATGTTTATGTTAGCGAGAAGTATCATTGGAACATATTATGTTCTTGAAATAAAAAATATTCAACATAGATTCATGGATGTTAGTGAGGTTTTAGGTGACAATATAATTAGGTACTCTGAATCAATTGATGATATTGGAGCTCATGAATTCAACAATTGACTAACAATTGACATCCTTAAGTTGAATCACCTCTCTCCACATGTAAAAGAAATATATTTCCATTATGATGAACCTCTATTATTGGGATATCATTGGGTCATATGGACCCATTAAATTGTGTCCAAATAATATTAAGGTAAAATATTACTTGATAGTATGGGCAGGCTCTCAGTGTGGATGCAAAAAATTTGAATGGATTTGGCATGCTTGGAACCTCTCAGAATATATGATGTAGTCATTGAAAATGGTGATCTTGAAGTAGGATGGCCTAAAATACTTGTGAAGGAGATTCAACCCTGACTGAGGAGAACCATTGGACATGGAATGAACATTCTGAATATCCTATGGGATCTCATCACCTTTAATGCAATGGATGATAATTCCATCGAACCCAAGTCTGTATAGAGTCTCCACATTGTTGGTACCACTCTAGAAGGTATATTGTGATGCATGTTGACAGATTCAGTCTCGTTTGACACATTCTGGTGAAAAATTTAACGTCAGAGATACTTGATGAAGTGATTCAACAAATTGTAGGTTTATAAATCGGTATAGGGATCCAAATATCCTTATGTGGAGGCACTGGTGGTTAGGGGGTTCACGTGCTGGCAATCGACATCATCCTGGATGAATGGAGTGGAAACCATTCAGTGCACCACCTCGATGAAAATTTTGTCCTAGTCAATATCTATAAGGTATGTGGATAAGAAATACATGGTGTTAGCTATATAATTATGTGATTGGGAAACATGAATTACCTATTGTTGGGAAGGGAATAGATAAATTCTCTAGAAAGTGTGCTCCAAAAAAATCATTTTCTTTGCCACTCTGAAAATGTATTCATGATTGATCTGATTGATGACTACCTCATAATACCTCATCACATGTAAGTAAGAGACATTATTCTTTTGATCCACTATTGACTAGTATTGAGTTTCGTATCTTCAACATAATGGTTGTTGAATCCCTCTAATAGCAGAAATGTTTACGGAAGTATTACCCATACATGCATGATGTAAACGATACACAGGCCTACTCTGTTATTTGTGGGATCATTAACACTTCTACTAGATGGACATTTAGTGTCCCCATAAAAACTAATATTCTTTAATGGAATAACTTGATACACTAAAATTATGGCCTCATAGAGGAAGAAAATATCCACGGACTACTCTATAGTGGCTGGATTGGTGGAAAGGAAGTCAGCCAGTGTGTGACCCTAATCATGATTCTATAGGATGAAATTGATATTGAAGGGCCTAATAATCACTTCCCAACATTCTAACAATCCTATCAACATCTATAAATATATAATATACATTATAGGGTCTACACATGACAGTAGATTGATTTCATGATTTTGTAAATAATGTCAAAATTCTACACTATAAAACTATTTTGAGGTATCTCTTATTAATGGGATAATATCTAGTATCCTATTCTAGGCGAATACGATGAAGAGAGTATAAACTATTATATGACAATTCTTTGTTCTTTTTGTACTTTAGAGCATCGATGGATCATTCCTTGGAGGTTACATAGAGGAATAATATCTTCTAAGAGATGAGTGACATCAAAACCATAGGCTATAGATGATACTTCTTGAATTCTAGAAAAGTGGAATGAGACACGTCATCTCACTTGTAGAATAAACGAGTATTCATGATCCTGTAAAAGGGAATACACCTGCCAAAAAATTTCACAATGGATCATAATATGTAGTCTATATAGAGTTGTAGTTCTCAAAGATCCCAAAGATTTTTAAATTGTGAAATCTTACTGATTTACATGATGTTGTATTGGTTTATATTAATTCCTTCCAAATAAAGTTGAGAAATTTTCCAAAGGAAACCACAATGGAATACATCCATGGGATCATCTTTAGATGCTAGAAATAGAAGAATTTGAAAACCTTCTCACAATCTCACCGATGGTGCAGATGGTACTGGTATTTGACCACCAAATCATCAACATAGAATTCCAAAAGTGTCCCAAATATTAGTTTGAATATGAGGTGCATCGAATGATGATAACTGGATCTGTCATTTTTTAAACATAACGGAGTTACCAAGTAGAGAATTTTATTTATGTCACCATGAAGGTGGTAGATTCATCATTCATGGGGGCCTTCCATATCTAATTGTTACAAAAATATCCATCCATGTAGTAGAGATCATGGAACCCATATATGGAATCCATCAATATCTATCATCGTAAGGGGAATATAATCCTTTAGACATTGTAAATTGATATATATAATGTCGATATGGAATATAAAATTCCTCTTCTTCTTCTTGATGGGAATGATGGTTTCTCACCAACTAGGGAACTTAAATTCATTGATGAAATGGTATTTTATGAGGATATAGACATCATCCTCAATTATTTAAGCATTAAAAGGATTAATTTTTTGGTGTAGTTTTCATGAACCAATGTTGATATATTGGGAGAACAAGTTAGTGTATGGTGACCTGAGGGTCTTGTCCTACCATCTCATCATTAATAAAATTAAACTCAATAAAAAGTTGACTTTTGATGTTCACAATCTTTTTGCGCTCCACTGGAGGCATGGATATGATGATTAGCATTGTACGAAGGCATATCTCAGAGGAAATATTCACTTTTACCAACTCTACAATGGTGGTGTAGACACCATTATCAAATAAGTGATGATATCCTAATAAGTATTTTTTCATGGGTACGATGATCAACAGAAGGATAGAGTTCATCCAAAATAAATGATTCTGGAGTAACAATTCTTTCAAGATGGGCAGAGGATGCTACGTCCTCACTGGGAGACTTCTACTCTTCTGAAACCATGGTGACATCAGCTGTCAACATCATTAAATTAAGTCATAGACCATAGTGTAAATGCTTGATATCAAGTAAATGGTTATAGTTCAGCTTTCGATGACTCAACCCGAACCCTCCAAAAAACATAAGGTGTCTTGGAATGGTTACAATTGGGAAAACACCTCGGTATTTCATAAGGGTAGGGGTTTCTAGAATAACTTGAGATAGTCTCTTGTATGATTATGTGGTATTTTTCAGACATCCAGGTACATAGGGACACATATCCCCTTCCATTCAGATATGACAATTCAATTACCCAATTCAAGTGTAATGGGCTTGAACCAATGAATCAAAATGATGAAACCACCATTCAATTATATCCATGGGTTTTCTACAACATTAATGTGATCAAACTCATTGGATTGAACTTTATTTATCATGAACTAATAATATTTTGTGTCTATATACAGGAAATCACAAGATTTCATTTGAGTTTTATCACCATAGAGAATGCCTACTCGACCGTTGAAAAATAACATGAGGCATCTTGATACAAGAAGGGGAATGTTGCATATAGATGGATGTAGGGTTTACCCATCAATTCATTATATGATGTGTCATACGAGACAAATATGAACTTAGTGTTTTCTTCCAAGACACAACCCTTGTTCACCACATGGATTTTTACATAGCTTCCTCTTTGTCCTATCATAACAATGTATCTTCTTGTCAGAGGGACTTAGATCTACTATATTCAATACTATATTGTAGAGCTTCCATGTCAGGATGAGAATGATCCCAGATTCAGTGTCACATGGATTGAGGCAGACTACCACACCATTGAATTTACAATTGATGCACAAGTAGTTTACTTCCCCATGCATAAGGGAGACATAATATTCTTATGATAATTTGATGTTGGCCTTCCACAATTCCCACTAAACATATTTGGCATATAAGGTCTCTACAACTACTATTTCAATCTAAAAATGTAGGGTGTGTCTAAAATCCACTACGAGAGCATCACACATCTCTTCTAATATGTGAATATAATCATGGATTGGAAAAATCTTATGAATTATGTAGGGGTTATTAAGAATTTATTCCATTCATGATATGTGAACATTTATATTTAATTGTGAGCTCTCATTGGTAGGACGATCTATGGGTGTGTAATGAATAACAAATGAAATTGAATGAAGTATGAAGTTTCATGTTGGAAGCATGATAGGTGTTGTTGTATTTATTGGGGGATTCTAACTGATTCTAAAAATATCCTACTACCTATCATAGAACACGCTCAGAACTAACACGGGTTGATTTTTGGCTTATTTGGTCCCAGATATAGCTAGATAATGGCAGTTATAATGTTGGAATGGTTGTCATGATAGGTCAAGTGAAATGATTAGTGGTGGTGGTGAATCTAATAAAATAATCAGAGAGAACTATTTATACTAAATCATGTGTATATATTTATATATGGTCTCAATAGAATTCATCCCTTAGCTTGAAGAATTAAACTAAGTATTATCACAATATTTATATCATTGGATCCTTCAACGATGAAATTAACTAGATACATACTAATTGATTTATTGATATTCAGTATCATTGAGAGCCTTATATGTATTCATCAGTTTGTTGTTGTTCATGGATACATACTCCTACTCATCAAGAGTTTTTTTCTTCTGTGGGATTCACTCTTGGGTTGATTACCTTCTCTTGTTGAATATTGATTCCAATAGTGTCGGATGGATTCTGCATTGGTGGGGAAAATTTCCTTCCCATGCGTCATTGGAATCTACAATTTTGAGATGGGAAAGGCAGTAATGTGGATGTAGAAGCGTCATCTTGAGAAGATTATAAGACTATATGATGCATGAGACAGCCTAAACTAGAATAGAAGACCCCATTATAATGAGAAACTACTTTGTGAGCCAGCCAGTCATCATACTTCTCAGTCCCATGGTTAGAAACATACATCCATTAACATTAATTTTCATTGTTGAGCTCAAAAAAGTTGTATGTCACAAGGGATGGGACTGGGACCAATCTTTACCACGTGGTTATAGATCCAATAATGGACATCATATCATTGTTTGATGATATGTCCAAGGATCCTACTGTATAGGCAATAGTTTGATTCATCAGGTAGCTTGGACTTATATAGTGTTCTATACTCTGGAATCCTCCAAAACCCTTGTTCCAAGAATGTTTGAAAAAAATGATGCACATATGAGTCCATGATGGAGTGTGTTTTTTTATTATCTGGGATGTGATCTCTTATAACCATACCATGATGAAGGGATATAGCCTGAAAAGGAGGCTACAAGACATTGTCTACTCTAGGTGGTGGTTCTTTCTGATGTGATGGTGCGTGCTGATTCTATGGTGGGTGTGGCTGAGCCAAAGGTTTTTTTCCTAGATGATGATATTTGTGTTGAGGAATCACAAGGTGAAGCTCTACTTACAACAGAACTAGTGGCTCTAGGACCTCTACCTGCAACTCAATGATATTCACTGCATTGATTTATCTTCTAATATGGGCTAAGAGAAGCAATAGGAATGCCTATATGGATATAAAAGGCTTCCTCTGGGAATTGATAAATTATAGTGAAATCCTAGAATCCTCCTACTATATTTCAGGAGATGATGTATCAGAAAAGGTTAGTCTTAACGTTTTCATTCACATCATTAGTAGCTACTCCTGAGTCATTGGTATATCAAGTGAATAATTGAGACCATTCCATTGGGAAACAATGTATATGATGTTTTCATTCGACAGATTCATAAACTTGAAGATGTAATCAATACTGGTCCTGTGTGTGGTGGTACTATAATTTTAGTGATAATATCTGTGAAGGTCCCTTGATCCTGCAATTAACCCAATTGGTGGAAGGTTGTACCAAATAAACGTAGGTCCATCAGAATTTCCTCACAAAACATCGAAATTGGATACTTCGGTGTTTTCTAGAGTTCCCAAAATGGGTCCACATTATTATATGAGGTGGGATACATGTTGCAGTGAGTCATCCATACTAATGAAGATGAAATTTAGTATTCTTTAAATCCAAGGATTCTTTCATGGAATCCACCAATTCCAAATAAGGATTTCCATCATGTTGGATTTCCACCTATCACATCTCAAGAGATGTGTGGCCATATGTGAAGGATGATCTAAAATCATATAGGTGGTGATCTTTTCATAGTGAGTAATCCATACCACCAATGCATTGAATGAATCATCAACACAATTAGTAGGCTCTAAATCCCATGGGGTGTCTTGTGGAGTGTCCTATGGTGTTTCATGTGGGTAGATCAATGCAGAACCTGAGGGAGGTTATCAAATTTATTAGGTGGATTTGGAAGTGAATATTGAGGTATCATTCCATAATATGAAATTTTTACCCATTTTAGATGCATGGTATAATCAATATTGATCGAGGGTAGCATGATGATATAGACTTGAGGATTCCTATACTTCCCCAGTTGAAGAGGAACATGATCCTGTTGACAATTACCATAGTAAAAACACAAGTATTCTATGTTATCTGTAAGGAGATTATTAATGAACTTTATCAGTTCTGTGATCTTCTAGAGCATGATGGCTTTAGATGGCTGAAACTCTATCTTTTTCACAAATTTTATTAATCATATGTGTTTGGGGTATAAATTCATCCTTTATTCTTTTGTGGGTATTGATTATTAATTAGTGATGGGTAGGGGTCTACAAGACTAGGTTCATGCCTTTACTGGAATGTGAGTTTGAATATACGAGGGTCAACATGATACTATTCCACCCAAGGGGGAGGATCTGCTTCCCCAGACCATGTGCTTATGTCCATATCTTTGGGTAAACCATGCTCATCCAAAATCATTGTCACTATAACAAGCATCACATCCTCAATATCATAATGTTGGTCATGATTTCATAGGATAAGACTAATGGAGAAAGTATCTTACTGATCCAAGCCCCAAGTCTACATATGGGGGTGGCCTATTCATTAATTATTCAGATCTCTATGAAGATATGAACACATATTTGTGGAGGAATCTGATTTTAGCAAGGTGACATAAGCTGGTGGGACACTATGAGTGCTACCAACACAACAATAATCCAATGTTTTTCTATGTCATCAATATTCTTCTAGATTTTTGGATAGACCAACGAACATCAATAAAGGGAAAACATATTCTAGATGTTCAGGTGGAAGAACATGACCTTCTCTTGGGCGGGTAACTCCATAATTTCAATGTAAGTGGGTAAAAATCAGCCTGAATATCTCAGAAAACTAATCTATGGTGAGAGGGTCCCACAATATTCCTAGTTTGGAAGCTGCGTTCGACTATTCATTGGCCCAACTGTCAACCGGTTCTTGAAGGGAAAATAATGATGTCCCTGATATGGGATAGTGTGGCAGTAGACTAGAAAGAGTAAAATCCACTACATGCACTAACAAATTTCTATGTACATTTTCATTTGTTAGTGGTAGTACAGACCACATCATCAAATCCTTATATGTATGGGAGTTGAAAACTGTCTCATATCTAATGGTAGTGACAATTAGTCGTGATTCTAGAGGATTCTCATCATCTACCAAACCCAGAACAACCCTCCTTTATCTTTGGTAGAGTAATATAATGAAATGGGAAATGATAGTGATTAATACACTATGAGTCCCTAGATGGATTCCAAATCATCCTCATCTGAGTTTTACTTATGAAGGGATACATTGATCTTGTGAATATCACCTTACGATTTGATGAATCTCACCAGATGGGTTCCTAATCAGGACTCTGATATAGATGATTGTGTTAAAAACTTCATCATAGAATCACATTAGGTATTATAATATAAGAATCCAATAAACATGACAATGTCTAGGTGCTTCCTCGTATAATGGATTCAACAAAAATGTTTCAACCTTATGCCTGAAGATGTCTCTTCAGGGATGGGAAGTTCTTTTCTAATAAGATGATCATTATTATGTTCAATTCTAAATCGGTGGGGGGGGGGCTTTGCATGATCTAGAAAGGATATGGGTAGGAACTCTATATTGATTGATGTTGGAGTATGTAGGACCTCTTTTGGTTCTAGTGTGATAGTGGGGAAGGCCTCTACTATGGGACTTGATGTGTTAGGGAACACCCCCACAATGTAATCCATGATGGATATTTAATTTTATGGACTTGGTACTAAATCTCATCATCATATACTTGGAAATAATGGCCACAGGATGTATTGGTTACTGAAAAATTCATCCAAGACTACCTTCAAGTTAGTTGTGGTCCTCATTATAATCGGGCACAGATGGGCCCCAGCTCGACATTTGTAGGGAACTGGTGGAATGATTGAGTAGTATAAAGTGCCAATATATATGTGTATGATGGTGACCACTGATGGGAGTCCTCTGGATCTTGAACCTAATGTAAACTTTGGGTCCTCTATACTATGGTTGGGGGAGAAAGGGTGTAGACCACCTATTCCATTGGCTGAGGGACCAGTCTCTAGTGGCGTCGATGAGACCTAGTGGGATCACTCCCTATTTGTTCCCATTTAGTACTCATATATATTATTAATAATATATCCCCTACCTCATTGGTATAGCGGATTGAATTGTTGGAACACTCCGGTGAGAGGCTCCCAAAGATTTTGGTTGTTGTAGTGGGGAGCAGTGCCTCCCTAAGCATCCCTTGGGGTGGCGATAATGGTGAGGAATTAAGTCCACCATATCTTGGAGATCCATCTCCCTCATGGGAAGGACCCCATGATACTCTTTCCATTATAAGATGGTGTATATCACCCTCTTATAAATGATCTATGAGGATGAGATTGGGCATGGTCTCATGGGACACGTATTTATGGATGATGTCGTAGAACGGGTAGAATTGTGTATGAATTTTAAATAAATATTTCTCAGGACCTTCCATTTATGGGTAGGAGGATATTTATTTCATATGCCTTGGGTCCTACAAAGGAGGTAGATTCATCTGTTAGTATATATGTTTAGAAATAAATTTATAATTCCCCAAATTCATTCAATATTATATGGTTAGAGAGAGAAACAAGATGACTATGTCACATACTATAATTACCTACAATTAAGTGACCCAATTTCTATTGATTTCCTCAATAGGCCCACTATTAAATTGGTGTGACATGATACCAGATTGTCTGTTCCGTTGAAACTCTCTTATAAATATGCCACAAGCGCTACTAGTACCCATGGTGAGGAGAAGCATTTCACATTGGGTTCACAATTTCTATTTCTAATAATTTTTCCATGGTTCCCATCCTTGTTTTTTATTGTTCATTGACGCTCATTATTCCCCCACATTCCAAATTTACAATGGAAGGGGGAATTCATAGATTTCACCGATGATGTTTTCTCCTGGATCAAAATGGGTTGATGGGATGTACCTCTCTCCTTCTGTGGATTCCTCCTTGAAATCCATCATCAAATCTGGTTCAGCATCATAGATTAAGACATAGTACATGAAACTCATTATTGGATTCATCACTTTGTGGACACCAGAAAATTATAGTACTTTAGTATAGACATTCCAAGAACTTTAGATAGTGTGGAAACCATTAGGGGAGTAGTCAAGGTGGGAATCACTGACGATCCATTATTCTATAACATTTTAAAACTTGTATTTTCACTCATAAGAGGAATTATAATGGGCATGGATCCGAAGGAATCCAATAATGATCACAAGTTATCTTATAAAAATAATTTATTACGTGGTTTTCCTATAAATCCTTTGTTTCAAATGATGTATCAGTGTTATTGGACACGAGTTTAATGTCTTTCAATAATGGGGAGAATTTACCAGGATGCTCTCAAAGGAAGATCAAGAAGGTTTGTCCCTAAGGGTGAACACCTGGAAGGTTTACCAGATGGATGGGTCTAGATTACCTATAAGAGGAGACATGGGGTGGAATGTCTGATAAATAGAATGTTTCACACCATTAAGGGGTACATTACAAGGAGGGAAGCAACAAGGTTTATTAGGTAGATGAATTTGGAATCCCTTGGATAGCAGACCCAGGGTGGTGTGGACCATAAAGGGAAGGATTCACACCATAAAGGAGTACATTATTATGGTGGAGCAAAAAGGTTTACTATTTATTTTGATTCAAACTCATTTTGTATTTTTATGTAAAACATTTAGAAGATAGACACCAAAACCCTTATAATGTTGAATTCCCATGAATTTTAACATCATGTGAAGAAGATAATGAATCCAACAATGTGAAAAATATGTAATGGAATCTGTGTGAGCGTTGAACCACATAAAGGATTCCAACGTACCCCATTTAATTTGGGATCAATTTCCATGTAGTTTTTGAAAGGTTCAATGTGGACTAAATCTATGGAGGAGGCCCATGGGACTCTATAGAATGGTTAGAGCATACTTTTATAGGGATCCCCAATATAGGGGATGGATAGGTGTCAAAGTACTTACAAACCTATAAGAAAATTTGATTCATGATCGGGGTGAGAAACAATACGATACAGCTGACCTGATAGTCGTGTCATCACAAATGCACCAACAATGGATGGTGTGGGAATTTGATGGGGGAGCTGCCTGAGGAGGAAAAAAAATAGGAGGAATCTCTCATTCCATTTGTATAATTTCCTGTTCTATATCATTCATACACATAGAATTTTATCAAAGGGTATATGGGGATAATGTTTGGAGACTAGCTAAGGAACACATGGTGATAGCACCAAATGGGAGAAGGATGGAGGATTGACATTATATGAGGTAATATGTTCCTAGTGCTCATCTCTACTATGAATTTACGCATTGAATTCCAATCTTCATGATGGGAATCTAATTACCTATCTGAAAAACCCAGTGACATTCTCAGATTTTTGAATTGGATAATATCATAGTTCAACATCATATATTAAGGACATATGTTCTAATAAGTTCTATTTCATGCACCTCAGACGTTGGAGAATCACTCCTCACCCATTGGAATTATATAACTGTCACTTATCAACCATTGGGGATGGGAAGTCCTCATCAATGCTAAAAGGATAAGATGTAAAAGAGTGTTCGGTCCTGAGGACCATGTCAGTGTAGCTATGATGATATGAAAAATCCATTAGCGTACCTATACTAAAAATAATGTGGTAGAGAAACAAATTAAGGGACACCTCTCGAGGGACCATGAAATCACTACACACAATCATGGAGGATAGTACAGAGATGGTGGGTGAAAGATATGAGTTTTCCACACATTAAGGGTTAAAAAATGGTTCTTTAAGAAAAATGTCATCCCATTGATCATCTTGTAATGGATGGTCATAGGATAGGAGGTTTGAGAGATAAAAAATGAAATGTTGAATGTAGGATGGGGTGTGCACCATGGAAAGAGGTGTGTACAGGAGGATTATTCTGGTCACACATTTTGTAGGAATAAACAAATCCAGGGAGGTTCGAACCATTATGGGTCTACGTGATGGAAGGACCACTGGGGAAGCAGTCATGAAAAATATTGTACCTTAAGGGTTCTATAGCTTGGGATATCTCATGGAAGAGGATTATTACATATAGAATAACGATTCTTCGACTTCTTGGAGAAAACCATGAAGAAGTGTGGTGAACTTTAACTTATATATAAATTCCTCTATGACATCAAGAATGTTTATTTCATGAAAAATGTATTTTGTGCCTCATTCCATTTGGTATGTGGTAGGCACACATTTTGAGGACCAATGTGACGTCGTATTGGGCATGTCACTGCCTTGCATGTGGATTTTCATACTATTTTAGCACATATGATTTCATGTGAAACATCCATTGTATATTTAGAATGTTCTGTTGTGTTAAAAATTGATTTTGATTTACCCAAAGTATATTGTTATGGATCCTTCCATTAACTGGTTCCATCAATAATATTGAAGATTGTAGGTCGTACATACACATGAGTAACCCATTCATTTTTCAATGATCATTTTCATAATAAGATAATAACTGTTTATATTTATATAATGATCATAATATAATTAATATTATCTTAATAATTTAAATATATTTATATATATCATTCATGTGATGTAGTTATGAAAAACAAACCACATCAATTCTTAGAGGCCATAGTTTACACGTACGTATGAAAAAAATATTAATTTTATCTGCAAGGGAATGTAAGAACATTAATGATATATTATTCATTAGTAATGATAAATATTTAATGAATATAATATATAAACATTAATTATATCATTATAAAAAGTCTTAAGACACTATGATGAAAAACATTTTATCTCTTTGCAGGGTGGTAGTTCATCAAACACATGAATGAAAATTTAATTACCAGTTGATTGACGTTGAGTTGGATTTAGTTGATGTTATTAAAACAATAAAATCAAAGTATATTGAGGATACTAGGTTTATTATTTCATCCTGGAAGAGTGATATTTTGATGGAAGTGGAAGAAGAAATAAAATAGGAATACATGATTAAAAATGAAACCTCTACCTGGAACGATTTCCTTTGATTAACACCTCTAACAAGGATGTTCTACCTAAAATAAGGAATCTAGAATGTGGGTAGGTATTATATGATGGTATTTGTGTAGATTTTCCCCATTAAAATAGGTTATTAAATGTATCTAAATGAAAAGAATAGGTTACATTTTATAGAAGATAGGAGGGTTCCTATTATAATTATTAAAAATATCGATTTAATATAAAGTAATTTTATATTATAATTTTTTTCAAATAGATGTATTTATAATATATGATTATTTGGAGTTGAATACTCGTAATACAATAAAAATTATATATGTTTTCACAATTTTGTAATCCTAACATTTTTTAACCCTTAAAACTACCACCATGATATCATGTAATTAACATTTGGGTGTTTAATATAATGACTATAAGATTACAATAATTATAAAAATGAGTAATTTAAGACATTATATTAAATATAACCATTATTTGACTACATTTTATATTTTTAGGAATTTTATATCATTATATAAAAAATTATTTCTATTAAAATATAAATAATGTTAATATTTTGACAATACATTTTGTTTGTTTAAAAATGTATTAACGAAAATATAAATTTGATCAAATACATTAGAAACCTATATAAAACATAAAATTAATTTAAACAATTCTTGAATGGAAAAAAATCCAATATAATATTTTTTTTGGATATTTTTAATTTCATATATTATATAATTAAACAATTGTGGCCGCATCATTGTATAATGCTTTAATTTAAATATTTTATTCCTAAAAAATAAAATAAATTTTAAGGAAATAGAAAAAAAATATATATTTTAAAATAATATTTATTTTTAAAAGGTTCCCATATATAATTCCATATTAAAAATATTTAACCTTCTAAAAACAAAAGTAGGAATAAATTGACTTTTCATTTAATAATATACTATAAAATAGTTAAAATCACTATGTGGCTCTAAGATGACATAAAATAGAATCAATTTGGATTTTTATGGAAAATAACTCATCCAATAGAATTAGTTCAAGTTTTAAGGTAGTTTTATAATATTTATAATAGTATTTTTACCCTAAATTACCAGATTTATTAATAACCATGTTATTTAATAAATTTCTGAAGTTTCTATTCATAATGTAAAAAATAAAATGGTGTCATTTTCATAATTTTGACCTTATGTTTCCAAATATTGAATAAATTCTTCCAAATCCATAACAAAAAATTTCATGAAATTAGTTAAAAATTAATCTCATTTACATAATATGAAACCAAGTTCTTAAAGTATAAACTTTCAAAAATATAAAATGTTTTTATATACAATTTCAATGTAAAATTACTTCAAATAACCTACATTGAGCTAATTGAAAATATCTATATCAAGTTATTCATAAAAATAATTTAAATATATATTTTAACATATAAATAAATTTTATAAAAAATCATTTATCTATTCAAAATCTATATTTTTTACTATTCATCGAAACATAAAACATAAGTGAAAATTACCAAAAATTAATATAATTTTTTAATTCCATTCTTTGAAATAATAATATTAATTTTTCAAATATAATTTACAAGTGATTCAAAAAAACATTAAATAAGTGTTCCATCAAAAGGTGAAAACTTTCTTTTTAGAAAAATAATTATTTTATGAATAAAATTGAATTTTATCTCATATGATGCCAAGAAAAAATAGCCTGAATTTTAAATATTACACTGAATATTATTTATAAATATATAAATTGTTAATTTAATCCAACAAAAGTGAGTTGTTTATTTATTCATATTAAAAACACTTGTAGAAATTTAAATTGTTTTTCAGAATTTAAATTTCTTATATTTTAAATGGGGTTTACATGAATTTATAATTAATTGGTAAAATAATTATATATTCATGTGTAAACTATAATTTCATAATTTTAGTAATGAGATTCATTCTCAAAATTATAATTCCTTTCTTAGTGTTAACATTTAAGTAATAATATTTAGTTTTTTGTTCATCCTAAATGTGGTGTATCATGTACAATATTTAACATAATGTTTACTTTTAAAAATGGGATGTTATATATCCCCAACATTAAAAAATAGTGTCCTCATAATTTGAACATGGATTTGGTAACCAGGGTTTAACTATTAAAAATATCATTTATGAAAACTGACCTTTGAACAAGTATTTATGAAAATTATACATTCAAAGAATGAAACATAATTACGAATGTAACATTCAGAGATTAAATAAAGAAACCCAGTGTTCAATAGAGGTGATGATACAGTACATCGAGTATAAACAAACTAATAAATACTTTTGTTTAAATGTTACCATTGTAACAAAGCCTTGGGAATGGTGGTAATAAACAGCATTAACTAAATATTTAAAATATAGTTTACACATGTTCATATAATGATTCATTGATGACCAAATTTTTTAGTAATGGACATAAAAACCAATTGATTATAAAAGATGTGTTTTTATAAAAACATATTAAAATGAGTGTAGTTGTTTTTCTAAAATAATATCACTCTTCTTGTACTATATTAAGGAAATAAAAACTCATTGTGATGTTTAAAATTCATATTATATGTTTTCAGTTCATGATATAAGAACAAAAAGAAATATGAATAAAAGGATTTTTTTCCAAAAAAACAATTTTTACCACATTTTATGAGAAACCATTTTCAAATATAGTTTTTTACAATTTAATATATTATATTAGAAAAAATAAACTTTTTATTTATAATCAGGAAATCAATACATCATTTGGTTTATTTTTTGCATATTTCTCATGAAATTCATTTTTAATGAATAGTTATTAAAAATGCATTTAAATTCGAAACAACCATTTCATATATATAATTATAATTTAATATTGTCCATTTATATAGTTTTGAACTAAAAATGGGTTATTTTTCATTATTTAATCAAATGATTGAAATTTTAGTTAATTTCACATGGAAATTTGATATAATAACATGTCAATATTTTGGTGGTTTTTACATTTAGAAAACTCGTTTTCTCATTTAAATAATGGTAACTAATTTGAAAATAATTAGTAAAACATCTATATTTTGAATTTGGAAAAATTGATTCAATATTTGGAATCATAAGGTAAATTTTTTTTAATATGTCCCTCTTATTTTTTGTCATTATAAATAGTAACTTTAGTAATTATTTTTATTTACCATAGTTAAAGGGTAAATCGAGTAAATAATAGTCAAATAATTTTATAATAATATAAAAATACCATAACATGTTCCCTAATCCTATGGGATCAGATACGTATGACCAGTAAAAAACCTTGGGTTGCTCATTTTTCCTTTTAGAGATACTTGGGAGTGATTATGATACTTATAAAAATTAATTTAAACTAATGAAAAATATGTTATAAACAAAAATATTTTTATAAAAACAATAATTTGGGATTTTATAAGTGATATCTTAGACAAAATATGAATATTAGAAATATTTAAGGATTTTATAGATCATAGTATTTTATTTATATTTTTTATATTTTATAATTAAATTTAATTATGACAAAATGATGATGAAATGATAGATTTTTTTATTAATGAATCAAATAAATTATATTATAAATATTAAAATAAATATTATTGGTCATAATTCATTGAATAAATGATTTTAATATGTTAATATAACATTCTATAAAACTATTCAATGCTTGGATTCAATTTTATCTCTCTATTTGGAATTAAATTAAATTCAATAGAGTGAATAATGTAAAAATTGACAGTGTAGATATTTTTGAAAAAAATATAATTAATTAAAATATTTAAAATCCCAAAAAAATATTTTAAAATACCCAAGTGACTATGATAATATATAAATGTTCATTAGGTTTCCAATTATAAGAAATTAATACCATAAAGTAAAATTACTAGCCAATTAATATTTAAAATATTTTTACCCCAATTAAAATTAATAGATGAAAAATAAGGGAAAATCTAAAAGATAAGGTTTAAAATAAAATCAATACATGTATAAAAATTATTTTATGAGATGATTTCGAATTAAAAACATCTTATATTATACATATCTCAATTTAGAGCTATTTCCCTTAAAAACATATTATATATATATATATGTATTTTTAACGAATTTCTAAGGGTGCCGATCACCTCTCCTATAAAAAGGAATCCTCCTTTCTCTTATACCCACAAAAAAAAACCCTTTGGTTCAGCCAATCCCTAACCAAACTCTTCAAATAATCCCTACCCTCATCCTAGAATCCTATCTTATAGCATAAATACTCTAAATGATTCTTTTAGTTATAATCCAAAATAAGTTACCCGTTAAATAGGTAACACCTTCTCTCATGCTTTTAAGTTTCATTTCCATTCATCACTCCCAATACACTTATTATTATTTTATTAATTAACAAAACCAATATAATATATTTACTAGAATGTTTTTATGCTATGGTTATGATGTAAACTTGCACACAGACCCTTTTGATGGGTAATGATCATAATGTTTCTGTTTGTGGAGAACTATTGGCTCATGAAACAATGACTGTTCAATTTTACCTACCACCTCCCCTGGTTTCTATTATAATGGAATCTATTTTACATATGATTTATTTTATTTTTATATTTTATCTAACCTAATTTAATTTTTTACTAAGAGGATAACTTAATTCTTTCCATGTTGTGTATATATGATGATTTCATTTGATGAAATGTGGACTATCACCCCCTCAAAGTCATATGACTATTTTCTATTATAAATGAAACATATAAATGAAGGTTATAATAAAAATAGGATACAAACATGAAATTAATATAATATTGGTATTATAATATAAATTTATATCATTTAACTATTCCTCATTAAAAATGACAACAAAATCAACGTAGCGTTCATGCATACGTACAGTCTACAATCTCTGTGAACGGTGAATTTCATTTAATATCAAAAAATATTATAGATTATTCCTAAAAACATATAGTTGATGTATATGATATTTAAATCTTAAATTCTATTCTATAGATGATTTCTTATCGACCAGTTGTAAAATTTTTATCAATAAAGATCATTTTTTACTTAAGTACAAAATATTGACGAAATGCCCAATATAAACATAAATACTTTATTATTATTTTTAAAAATGGTAATAAGTAATATTAAAGGAATAATAAACCAGAAATTTGTTTTCAAGAAAGTATAAATTAACATAATTTTATTATTCCAGATAATAAATAAATTACAAGATAAGTCGGACTCGAGTGATGGGAAATCGTAACTCTATTTCCATTCATTGAGTTAAATTTCTATGTAATTGGTTTTGTTTTTCAAATAATATGTGTGAATTACATCTGAATTTTTAACACTAAATATCCAATTATATTGGGTGTATTTGTATTTATCACACCTATTTATTTCCTTGAATTATCCTTCATCTATTGGTATGATCTTATTAAGGTATTTCATCCTAATCTCTTTTCATCAACGCATTTCAGGATAATATAAAAATTTATTATTTTTGAAATTGTGTCATTTTATAGAGATTAGTATCGAAATGTTCAATATGATATGGGAAACCTAAGTCATTTAATGATTTAATTATCAAATATATTATTCATGATATTAATTTACATTTTTATGTTTATGGATATAAAAGGATTATACAATACATTTTTTCTATAATTAGTTTTATTCAATGTTTTGAAAAGGAGTATTTTTATTTGATGATTTTTTAATTGCGTTACAAAATTAAAAAAATGACTGTTTTTTTACAATGACAATGAATTCACTGTTGTCGTAACTATTATTTGATTTTTTACTTCCTCTATAGGTTTTATTATTTTTAAAAAGAAAATAAATACCTTATTATGATGTTTGGTTTTTTGGTATTTAAAATTTTTTGTAAATTAGATTAACTATTCAATATATTGAAATTATTTCTTGTGGTTAAAAAAGAAATGTTAAGAGTGAAATGTTGATAATTTCTATCATTATGTGTTATAATTTTATAATGGTACCCAGATATTTTATGGGTGGTTACATGATTAACCACATATGGTTGTTCACATGATAAAACAAATATGGGTGGTCCCGAGATATATCAAGGGAAAGTGCTTATGTTATATCCACAAACACATTGGGTATGGATGTTGGTTTGATGGCTATTCTATTTAGTGATATGTGTGGATTTTAACTATATTGTTTTTCTATTTATGTTTTATAATATAAAATGTTACTGTCATATGTTATATGTGATATATATGATCATGATGGTAATATTTCTGTTACAATGTGTAGAAAATGAACTTATGTTCAGTGAAGTGTATTTACAACTACTTAAAGGTGAAAATTATTAACTTGTGATAAAGTATTCATTGAATAATTTTTTCACAAGACTAACATTTTTCCTTTATTATGTATCTCATACTGAGCTTCTTATACTCATCCCATGTTTTTTAAATGTTTTCCATGGGGATATGGATTGTTTAGTGAAAGTAATAAGTCGAGTGTATTTTTATTGAGATAATAAATCATTTGTTTGAATGTTTTTTGTTTTGTAAAAAAATAGATAGTGAGGAGAAAAGTATACTTCGTAAAATTTTTGTTTATATGTAATAGTTATGGATTAGTTCTCTAAAGATATAATCCTAAAAATATTCTCAATGTGAAATAATTCAAATTATTGACATATCTCAATATTAATTAATGTTTATGTTGTGGTACATATAGTTGGTATCAAAAGATTTTTTAGACAACTTTTGAGGGGTGGGTGATATTTAAGCATATGTTATAAGGTATATTAAACGACAGTGGTTAAAATAATAGAAATAGAAATAGTTATTTTAGATAAATTGTATGTTTTTGATATAGAATGAATAATTATATTATAGTTTTTATCACCCTCAATAGATAGTATGTGATGATTTCATTTATATACACACACTAATATTTTTGGATTTAGTAAATGGATGGAAGGTACCAAAGAAACAATGGATGAAAATGAAATGTGGTGGTTCTCTAAATAAGAAACCAAGTGAAATAAGAGATACAATGATAATTTTTCTGGTTTTTCAAAACCAACAATCAGGATTCGTGATTAACCACTCAATATTTGGTGGCTTTTTTGAAGCATCGTATATGAGAGAAATGAATCCTTATAGATGTTTAGGTACTCATGATCATAATGGTATGTATATTCAACGACATATGTGTCAAGGATGATGAAATAAACACCTAGAAAAATGTTTTAAAAGTAATGGAAGATTTTATAGATGTGGTAATGAATGTCATAAACTAATAACCAACCATGGAAAAAGGAAGATTTTTTTGGCTCCATAAAAGGGAGATATGATCATTCCAATTTATCAACTGAATGTTTCAAATGAGGGAAATGTGGTCATTATGAAAATAGGTGTCATATGAAGAAGTTTTAGTAATTAGATCAGCAATAATATACATATATATTTTTAGAAATACCTAATTCCATTCTAATTTAATATTAGAAAAATGAAAATGACCTACTATAGTTTGGGATTATTTCATGTCTCATGTTTTGAGATTTTTGAATCTTAGGGCATGGTTCAAATTTTTTTCTGTATAAAATAAGTATAAATAAATCATATAGAAAATCATTGTAAGGAAATCACAAAGAACAAATAATTATTAAGAATTCTCAATATAAGGGATTCATTCATTATGGTTGATTTTTGGATGATGAAATGTTTAAAAGTATTAATTCACATTTGGTGATGAAATTACATTGGAAGACATTTTATATTTTTTGTAACCTTGATGTTTTTTATTTGAAAATGTTGTTTGAGGATTAATTATCCATTATTTTGAGGATATAAATATAAATTAATAGATAACCACCATATTATCCCTGATTTTGAGGTAATTATGGGATTTTTCATTTTGGGACGAAAATCAACGACATAAGATAAGTTTTGATATTAAAATATTTTGTGGTTAATTTTTTTAATTTTAACTCATTATGGGAATGATATTATATTTATATAGTTTTAGAAACAGGAAAACCCATTGGATGGGTGAAAACCTACCACTTTGGACATGGTTATAGGGATCGAACACAAAATTGAAGTGTAAAAAGGCCTTATCACCTACCACTAGGCTACATGAAGTACCCAGTTAGTAACACATTTTATTTTTAGTTATACTAGTTTATGGAATTTGGTGTATTAATTTTTGGATCTTATGTTTTATCAAATGTATATCCTTGGTATTGAAAATTGAATTGGGGACTAAGTGATAAATCTTCTTTGGATTACATAAACTATTTTGGGAACTTTATATAATAAAGATAAATATAATACTAAGGTATTTTAATTGTGGAGTAATGGTTGAATTATATTATAGAAGAATCATTAATTTGAATTGTGGACTTATGGGAATGTGGTTACTTATTTAAATGATTAACCTATAACATAGAATATGTGATTACGTTAATTATATTTGTGTATGAGAAATTAAGATTGTATTATGTTATTGGGAGAAATATAATATAATTTATCTTGGAACACTATGTAATACAATCCTTCAAATTTTTTGGTTTGAATTTTAGTTTGGATTATTTTAAGGAATTTTAAGGATAATTATTTATCAAATGGTATTTGTTGAACATTGGATATTAATACTAAATTTTGGATATTAAAATTAGTTTTTCTAAATATAATGATTTATTATTTTTGGGGAATTATTTGATTTTTTTACAAAAATGTTGGTTTTTCTAATATTTCATGATAGGATGGATTTATAGTTAATATTTTTTTTGATTATTTTATTCTCTACAAGTCCATTATAGGGAATCAGTTGTGACCAAGTTATATTGAATACTCAGCATTTGTTGAAAAGATGAGTTTTTTGTATAAATTTATTACATGATGAAACCATAATTGATATGTAAATATATTTCCATAAGTTCTTTGTGAATCTAATAAATAACTTCCACAACATTATAAAACAGATATTAAAACAAAACAGTTTCATGTTTTCTTTTCTTTTTGTGAAATAAAAGACCAACTTTCTACTGATCATGTTTTCTATCACCCTCAATCAGATCATAACACTTTTTTTTCTTCCAAATCCATATTTTACACATTGAATACTTTTATGTGTTATCTTGGGTGACCAATGTACTTCACTTTTTATTTCATTTAATGTGGTATTTTTATTAACCCATTTTATGTGAATTTTAAATAAATGTAATTTAAAAATTCATACAGTAGTTACTGACCCCAAATTAAAATTAGAAGGAAACAATTTATCAGAGGGTGGAGGATGTAACATCCTGAGTTTTAAGAAAAAAACACTATGTTAAACAACATACATGATACACTCCATCGAGCTTAAATGTATAACAAAATATTACAATTTAAATGATAGAATTATAACCTAACTGTGGGAATAGAATGAATGAATAGTAATAACCAAAAATTGAAAATATAGTTTATACATGTTTATATAATGATCCATAGGTTATGAAATTTTTTAGGAATGGAAATAAAAGTTAAATAAAAATAAAGGATTTGTTTTTATGAGAACTTTTTTAAATGAGAATAAGTGTGATTATAAAATCATATCACACTACATTTTATTATATTAATGAAAAACAAACCCAATGTGGTGGTTAAATTTAATATTATACATTTTCTAGACAATATACAAGAACCAAATCAATTTTAAGCATAAAACTGTTATTTTTCAAAAAAGCCATTTTTACCGCCTTTTGAGGGGAAATCCTTTTTAAATATAGTTTTTCATAATTTAATATATTAAATTTTAAAAAATAACCTTTTAATTTAGGATCAGTAAATCAAAATTATCTTTTTCTAAATTTTATCAATAATTCTAACTAAATTCATTTTAATGAATAGTGAAAAATACTCCATTTTAATTTGAAACGATATTTTTAACTAACTTTTTTTATAGATATAAATTTTTCATTTAATTACTTTTAAAGATTAATTTGAATTTTTTTATCATTTAATTTAATTTTTTTCATTGGAGGTATTTCCACATTTAAATTTGATATAAACACATGTCAATCTATTGATGGTTTTTTTCTAAAAACCCCACCTTTCCCATTTTGACAATTTGAATTGATTTTAAACTAATTCCTGAAACTTTTATGTTTTGAATTTTGAAAAATGGATTCAATATTTGTAATAAGAAGTTATAAATTATGTTAATAGGTCCCTTTTTGTTTTGGACATCATGAATAGTAAATTTAGTAATTCATTTTATTTACCAAGGATAATGGGTTCATCAACTAAATAAAATTTAAATGAATATTATAATAATATAAAAATAAAATATAACGTTTCCTACTCATATTTTATGAGTTATTTCTAACTAATAAAGCCATTTGGAAGAACATTTGGCTTTTGTAATCCACTTCGGATTGATTATGACACTTATAATTTTTAATTTAATGTAAAGTAAAATATTTTATAAAAATAATTATTCTTAATAAGACAATACTAATATATGTTAATATATGTTATATTATAAAATATAAAAAGTAATTATAAATTTAATATTATTTACTACCACATGGAATTTTATTTATATTGTTTATAAATTAAATAAATAAATTTTATTATGACACAATAACTATGTAGTGAATGATTTTTTAATAAAGCAGTCAAATAAATAATATTATTAATATAAAAATAAATATTATATAAGATAATTTATGTCATACAATATTTTTATAGGTTAATAAGACATGTTATATGAGTATTTTATTCTTTTGTTTGTAGTTATCTCTCTCTTTGGATTTTATTTAAATTCAATAAATTGTATAGTGCCAGAATTGATTTATTGTTTATTTTATAAAAATGATAATAAATTAAATTATTTACAAATGCTAAAAAATTAAATTAAAAAGTGACTATGATAAGGCCTAAAATTTATTTAAGTTTCCAATTATTTGATGTTTTCCCCATATAAGTAAACTCAATATCATCTTAATAATTAAAATTATTTACCGCAATTAAAAATAAAAGATATTAATTAATGGTAAAATGAAATGATATGGATTAAAATAAAATCAATAAATTTCTACAAATAATTTCATGATATAATTTTAGACTATGATAATCTAATATTTGACATATCTCACGTTGGAGACAATTTAAATAGAGAATTATTCTATAATAATTTAATATTTTAAGAATTTTTAAGGGTGCCCCTCACATATCCTAAAAAATGGTACCATCTCTTCTCTAATAATCACACTTCAAGAACCCTTCAGTTCAGCTGTGTCCATCCAAACCTATCTATAGAATACATCACCTAATCATAGAATGCTACATAATGGTAGAAATACTTCTAAGGAATTTTTTAGGTACAAACAAAAAGTATTTAGTTGATTAAGAGGTAATGCCCTCTACCATGAGTTTTATTTTTCTTCCATTCTCCACTCACAATAATATTCTGATTAAATTATCATATAAATAAATCATTATCCTAAATATACAATTATGATTGTATGAAATTCTTTTTAAACTAAACTTACACAGACATCCATTTAATGGGTGTTGAACATAATGTTTATGTGTATGGAAAAATATTTCCTTACAAGAAGATGATTGTTCAATTTTTCCATATCAAATATCACAGTGGACAATATAATTGACACTATTTTACCTCTGATATATATTATATCTATATTTTCTCTAATATTCTGTAATTTTTATTTATAACATATCTTTATGCTTTCCATGTCGTGTAAATACAATAATTTTTTAAGGAAGTGTGGACTACCGCCCAATCAAAGTGATATGACTCATTTATACTAAAAATGTTACTTATAAAGGATGGATAAATTAATACTGTGAGAAATATATGAAATTAATATAATATAGGTATTATAATATATAGTGAAATCATTTAATTATTGTTCTTTTAATATGACAGAGAAATGAAAGTAGCGTTAAATTGTACCTAAAACCTATTAACTCCATGAATGTTGAATTTAATTTCATATCTCTATATATTATAAATTATTTTAAATACATATATACTGGATATATATGATATTAAAATAATTAATACTATTTTTCAATTTATTGTCTTTTGACCAAATTAACAATTTAAAGCAAAATAAGTAAATTTTTTACTCAAGTACCAATTATCAATAAAACATACGCCAGGAACATTATGTAATGTTTATGAAATGGTAATAAGTTATATAAATGTAATTATGAAAATTAAAATGTTTATAATGCAATTATAAATTAACCTATGTTTCTTATTTATAAAAATATATAACATACGAGACAAGTCGGACTCAGGGATATGGAATTGTTAACTCAATTTCATTTGATTGAGTGAAATATTCATGTCATTAGATTATTTTTCCAAGAATAGGTGTGAATGACATCTGATTTTTTTACATTGAATTTCCACATATATTCGGTGTATTTCTATTTTTTAGAAAATATTAATTCATTGACTTATCCTTAATCTAGCGATATGATCGTGGAAAGAAATATCACCTTAATTTCATTTCCTTGAGGAAAATGATGATAATATAAAACTTTATTATATTATATGGTGTATATACTTACATTATGACATTTCATATATATATTTAATATTTAATAAATTTATGTATTTTTTTTTTGTAAATATAATAAATTATGGAGATTATGATTTAAATGTTCAAAGTGGTATATGACCCCTTCAACATTTAAAGATTTAAATATCAAATATATTATATAGGATATTAATTTTAATATTTATTTATAAATATATAAAAGGATTATTCAAGTATTTTTTTCTTATATTGAATTTTATTCATTTTTTTCAAAATGAATATTTTTATAACAAGATTTTTTATGTCCAATACAAAACAAAAATATTAATGTTTTTGTCGAAAACAAAGACAACATATTCTCTTCCACAATAACCATTATTTTATATTTGGATTCCTATATATGTAATAGTGTTTTCAAAAGGGAAAAAAATACTTTATTCCCTTTTTAGGTGTTTTGTTGTTGAAATTGGTTTTGAGAGTGGATTTAATATTTTAATATCTTTAAATCATTTTGCGTGATTTATATTGAAATTTTCAGTGTGAAATGTTGATAATTTTAATATTTATCTGTCATGATTATATAATGGTACCTTCACATTTGATATGTGGTTCTGAAAAATACAAATATGGTTTGTTACATGATAAACCAAATATGGGTGGTTCCATGATAATCCATTGATGGGGGGTTTTGTTATAACTTCCAATGCATTGGGTATTTAAAATGGTAGTATGGCTATTACATCTAGTGATATGTGTGGAATTCGATCATATGGTTATTCCATTAAAGAATTTTTATATCCCAAGGTAACTTTATTTGTTATTTTTGCTTTATATGAGCCTTATTTTAATTTTTTAATAAAAATGGTAATTAATGGTCTTATATTCAGTGAAGTATATTTACTAATTATTAAAGGAGTAGAGTATTACTTAATTATAAGGTATTCATGGTTTACCTATTTTTCAAAGAATAACTATTTTTCTTTGTTCTCTATTTCATAATGATATTTTTATTATCATCCCATGTTTTGGATATGTTTTACATAGGGTATAATGATGGGTAAGAGAAAGGAATAATTAAAGAAGATTTTTATCATGAAAAAAATTCAATTTTATTTTAAAATATTTTATTTTTTGAAAATATGGATACTGAGTAGAAGTGTATAATTTGGGAAATTTTGAGTTTTTATTTCATATTTATGAAATTATTATCTAAATATCTAAACCTAAAAAGAATATAAATTTGAAATAGAGTCAAATTATTGAAATATCTCGAGATTAACTAATGTTTATGGCCAGGGCCTTATAATGATTTTCACTAGAGATGACAAATAAAATGTTTTAATGTAGGTAAACAAGTAAATAGAAGATGAAATTAACTCTTATAGATTCACAGATAGTAATAGAGAAGATGGTCACGGGAAATTGAACCATGACAAACAATAATTATGTGTTGAATCAAAAGGCCACTGATAAAAGTAAATGGATTATGTTTTTGTTTTAAGATCCTTTTCATAGAGTTTGTAATACTTCTACAAGATATTTAATTATAAGGAATACTAGTCCAAAAAACAAGGTTAAATCAAAATGTTGTAGAGAATTCATCTAACCTCAATAACTCTTCGAGAAATACACATGCAGTAGTAGTTCCTAAATAACCATGAAGAATCTAGATATAAATGTTAATATCAAAGATTGATCCTAAAAATCATGGTAAAAACTATAATTATCCAACCAGTAACCAAAAATTTAATCTCGCTTTAGCCTGATTCACAATAACAGAAATAACATTTAAAAAATTTAATGTAAATTTATGCAAAAAAAGAGCATTTTGAATTAACATGGTTAGAAATGATATTCCTACATCCTTGGACAAAATGAGTACGAATTTAATTTTGGTAAAATAAATATTACAAATAAGTAATGACTCAAAATAAGTAATAACGTTTTTGTTCAACATGTCATATAATAAATCAACTGGCCCCACCTCTATTTATAGAATGTATAATCCTATCATTCAGTTTCACTAGCACATTGAATATTCCTGAGTTCATCTGTACAACTACTACAACAATTGATATTATATAGAAATATTACATGTGTATAATTATTATGGTAAACTATTAAAAGGACAACAAATCGAAGAACCCCATCATTCGAAACAAAAAACTGAATCTTCCAAAACGGGACTACCTGAAACTAATCACAGCAAAAGACCCCCTTCCAAGACATCTTCTTATAGAATCCTCAATCCATTAAATTGATATAAAAATATTACTTCTTACTTAAATTCAAAAAAATTTATAATCCTTTGGATCCACCCCTTTCATTTTCCTCCTTTCGATAAATTTATAGAGGCTTCATGTTCCCAAAAAATTATTCGTTTGAAAATGTTTTTTATTAAAATTATTATATTTAAATCAAAATTTATCTTATTTATTCTATTGATAATATGTAAATTAATTTTCTATTAAAGTATAAAAATTATTTATCATTCAAATATTTATTATCAATATTATAGAAATTAATATATTTTCATTTATGGGAAAAATAAATAAATTTTATAAAACTATTTTTGTATATGAATTTTAATTTATCATTTTAAAAAATATTAATCACCACATATAAATATTTTAAAATAATATTTTATACAATATATTGATTTAAATAAATTATTATTTATATAATTTTTTTACTTATAACAGATTGAAATTTATATAATCTATTTTCTCAAAGAATATTTATTTTAGAAAATGGATTTTATTCGTTTCATGTGGGGATATAAAAAATAATTTAAATTACCTCTATAAATTGAATTTTTCAAAATTATATATATATATATTTAATCCAAATTTCAAAATTTTATTATATTTTTATTTTCATTTTTTACATTAATATATTTTACCATGGTAAAAAAATACATTATTACAGTAAAAGTTCAATTGGGTTAAAATTTCAAATAATGGATGAGTCTTAAAAGAACACAAAAATATAATCTATATCTAATTGGTTGAGTGGGATTTGATCTATTCTAACATTATCTTATAAATTGGTCCACTTCGGTTCCACTTTCTCATGAAGTCTATTTTCCATTGTTTTAAAGTTAAGGGTACCTATCAGGGTACCACTCCCCTCACATGAAAAAGGGTCCCACATGTCATCACATATTAAAAACCAATGATCACCATATATTAATAAATATTTATAAAAATTACATCAAAACTCTCTAAATTATAACTTATAAGTTATAGCCTTAGAAAAAAACAATCCAATGAAGTATTGAGGTCTTTTTTTAATCGAGGATACTCATAGAAGATGTAAATATATTAACTGAGTTCTTTCATTCACCAGTGCAGAAAATGTTTTTTGTGGAGGTTATTTTTTATTTTTTATGTCTGATTTTGGCTGACGTTATTATAGGAGGCGTTATAAACAATGTTTTTATGTTGGTTAATTTATAACAAATGTAAAAAAACAAAAATCTGAAGCGGTTTTCACATCGGTTGTTAATAACACAACATGGTAAATGCTTTAGAGTTTGGGTTTATTATGTCAATTATTTAATAAACTATGTGGTATAAACCATTTCAGGTCAGTTATAATAAAACTGAAGTAATAAATCACTCCTCCGATGCGTTTATCATGTTGGTTATTTTTATAACCGATGTTATAAACCTGTCTTCGAAGCGGTTTCCAACGTCGGTTATATAATAACTGACCTGAAAACATATCTAATACATTAGTCATTTTATAATCAATGTAGAAAACTATTCATTTCCATTTATTATGTCAGTTATAAATAACCAATGTAAAAACCATTTCCCATTCATGTATTACGTCATTTTCCAAATAACCGATGTTAAAAATAATCCCAATGAATTGTTTACATCGGTTATGATATAATAAACGTAAATTTTTTTTTTAAAATAAAACTGATCAGCCCCTGCTATGCCATGCCAAAATACCTGAAAAAGAACAAAAAGATACCAAAAATAGACCAAAAACAGACCACCCCCCCCCCACTCCACTAGACAACCCCAACCACCGGTCAACTAGTGATTTTCCCTACCAAAAACCGGAAAAAGACAAAAAACATACCAAAAATAGACCAAAAACCGACCAAAAACATTACAGAACTCCTCTACCCCACTGTACAGCCCCCACCACACCCCTGGACACCCACCCCACTAGAATCCCCCAGACCAAAAAACAGACCAAAACTCGAACGGAACCCCCCACCCCACTGGATAGCCCCCACCACACCCCTGCACACACCCACACCCCTGGACTTCCCCCACCCCTAGACAACCCACCCCTGGAAAACCCCCCACCCTCCTAGATATCCCCACCCCCTGGACAACACTCCCACTTCCCGGGACAACCCTCCCACACCCTTAGAACTCCCACCATCCTGGACACCCCCACCACACTGGACTTCCCCCCACCCCTGGACACCCCTGGAGATCCCCCCACTTGCTTGGACATCCCTCCCACCCTCCTAGACAACCTCCCACCCCACTGCACACCCACAACCACACCCCCGGACAACCCCCACCTCAAAGGACACCCCCAGGCCAAAAACAGACCAAAAACAAACCAAAACCCAAACAAAACTAGACCAGAACACCCCCACCCCACTGGAGAGCCCCCACCACACCCCCTGGAACCCCGAACACCCCTAGACTGCCCCCACCCCCAGGATATCCCCACACACCCATGGACAACCCCCCCCCCCCCCCCACCCTCCAAGACACCCCACCCACTGGACAACACTCCCACAACCCTAGACAGCCCTCCCACACCCCTAGAACCCTCACCATCCTAGAAACCCCCGCGCCGCAGGACAACACTCCACTAAACAACCCTCCCACACCCCTAGAAACCCACCAACCCCACTGGTCTTCCCCCCCCCCCACACACACACCCCTGGACACCCCCTGGACGTCCCCCTCCACTTGCGAGGACATCCCTCCCACCCTCCCATCCTCTCAACCCACTAGATATCCCCCCCCACCACATACCTGGACACCCCCACCTCACTAGATACCCCTAGTCAAAAAACAGACAAAAACTGACGAAAACCAGACCATAACCCCCCCCACCCCACCACACCCACCCCACTCGACAGCCCCCACCACACCCCTGGACACCCCCACACCCCTATACTACCCCTGGATATCTCATGAATAGCTGGGGTTGGGAGAGGAGGCGTCGCAATCCCTCGAGGGGATGAATGCCACTGGAAGGTACTCTTCACTCTCACATGTGATTCTTGATCTCTCAAAATAATTCACAGATTCTTTATTCCCCTATAAATATCATTCATTCAATCACTTTGATGCTAGTATATCTAGGGAAAACGTAATTATGTGTGACTAAAATACCTAGATCTTGGTGATGGCAATATCCCAAATCTTGTGGGACTGGAAATAATTCTCCCAACGCTTCCTATGAGACTCCTGAAATGACTTTAACAAAAATCCCAATAGTGGCAAGAGATCACCTGTTTAGTTGGTGGAGAGGGAGATGGAGAAGATGGCTGTGATGATCTAAAATATACCTAACAAGAACACGTATGTGACTGTTTAGTTTCACAAATTATATTATTGAACAAATATAGGGTTGTTTGCATGTTTATTTGGTGACATAAGGGATATTCTAGTATGGTTCATGGACCAAAATTGCGTAGAATAGAATAAAAAACACACAAAAACCCCTATAGTTGTTCAAGAATTTAATTTAGGAAACAAAATAGTAACATATGTGTACATTTTGGGCATATTTTGGATCATCTATGTCATTGTATCCTCATCCCTCTCCTCCATCTGAATCGGCTCCCTCTTCCCACCATCGGTCATTTTTGTTAACGTCATTTCAGTCATCCCATGGGAAACATTGATAGCATCATTTCCAGTCCCGCAAGATCCGGGAGATTTCCACCGCCAAGATCCGGGTATTTTAATCACACATGACAGTGTTTCCCCTGGTTATACTGGCATCAAAGTGATATAATGAATGATGTTTACATGGGAACAAAGCATTTTTGAATCATTTTGAGATCTCAAACTTCGCATTTGAGAGTGATGAATACCTTCCAGTGGTGTTCATCCCCCTGAGGGATGGCGGCGCCTCCTCTCCCATCGCCTGGACTGCCCCCCGCCCATCTCCAAGGACACCCTAGACACCCCCACCCCACCGGACAGCCATCCCACACCCTTAGAAACCTCATCACCCCATAGGAATCCCCCGCACCCCTAGACACCCCTGGAAATCCCCCACTTCCATGGAGAGCCCTCCCATCCTCTTGGAAATGCTCTCACCCCCTGGACTACCCCCCATCCCCATGGACACCCTGGACACCGCTGCCCCACTGGACAACCCTCCCACACCCCAGGAAAACATCTCACCCCATTGGACACCCCACACACATAGACACCCCCCAGACATCCCCCACTCCCCTGGACAGCCCTCCCAGCCTCCAGGAAAAGCTCCCACCCCCTGGAATTCCCTCCCCCCCCACAATCTCAAGGACACCCAGGACACCCCCCCCCCCACCCCACTAGACAACCCTCCTGCACCCCTGCATACCCCACACCCACCCCATTTGACACCCCCACACCCTTAGAACCCCTCCCCCCAGACTAGAATCCATACCATAAAAAACATCATAAGTAAACCAAAATAAGAAGTAGAAAAAAATTAAACATTATCATATATAACATTCAAAACATACAATGTCAAATTAAAAAACTAAACCCAAACTAAACAGCTACCAAATACACAATTACAATGACAATATTAAAAATTACATTTTACACTACAAACAACTAAAATCTAATCAAGCCTGTAAAATAATTTGACCAATACACTTGTAAGTGTTTGGCGTCTTGAGTACTATAGGGTTATGTGTCAATAAATAGCTACAAATTAAAAGGATAGTAGTTAACTTGTATAATGAATATATCAAATGAAATATTATGGAAAAGTTTAAAAGGAAATCTTTCCAAGTCAATGTTTACAATTCTTCTAGTTGTTATTATTTCATACATAAATCTTTACATATAATATATGAATTTGATGACACCATGTTGTTTATGAAAATTCTGTTTTAATGAGTGTAAATTCAATATATTATTTTTATGTAATAAATAAAAAATTATAAATTATAAATGTATATTTATCTTTACATTTACATATTTTATCTTCTCACTCCTTTTCTTTTTGTTTTTTCAAAAGTAGTCCCATCCCCTATTAGAAAATAATATGAATGGGATAAATTTAAAATTCATTTTAATATATAAAACTACTGATAAATTGAAACTTAATTTTCCATCTTTTTCATAAAACTTTCCCGCACATCGCCATGGACAGAGCATATCTAATAAAGTGTTTTCTCCCTTTGGGAAAAAAACACATAACATCCAATGATCATTGATAAAATAAAACTTATGATTAGTTATTTTTTAGGTTAAAAGATAATGAACTCTTTGGTAGAGATGTGATTCATACCTCTGACAAAAATGAATTATCCAACATTGTGTGACTATATTCTGTTCAATTCATTCAGCAATATAAACTATTCTTTGTTCCTGATATAATGCATGTGCTTCAGTGGAAATGAGGATGCCCATGGGATTATAGATACTGGAGAGGTATTACAATAGGAGGGATTCCAAAGTTCAAGGATGGATAGGTGTTGTTGTTTCTAATTACCTATAAGACCACATAATCATTTTTTGGGTGTGATAAACAAGAGTAAGCATCAAAAAAGGACATCGTGTCACAGAGGATGTGCAAATGATAGATGGTGTGGGAAATCTATGTGGGAACCTCCTATGGAGGAAGTCACTTCATATGAGGAAGATCACAAACCTTGTGAGTAATATATCATTCCAGGTCATTTATACATAGAGAATCCTATCAAATGGGTTCTATGGCATACGTGTAGTGATTGACCAAAGTGCACAAGGCAAAAAATATCAAAGGGAGATCGATGTAGGATATTGAGTATGAGAGGAGAGAGGATCTCGGTGCCCATCCCCTCTATGATCATGTGAGGATGATTTCATTATGATTGAGGAGGGTATCATTCCATATCGCAGATAAAAAGATACAACCTTGTATTTATATAGATGGATATATACTAGTTTAACATCATATTTTGAGGAAATTTTTTCTAGGAACATTTACATTATGTAGGTCAGAATGGGGGGACTTACTACTCACATATTGGACTTACTTACCTATCGCTTATCATCCCTTGGGGAAGGGGGTCTCAATAATTCTCAATGTAGATTGTGATGTGGACTTGATTGTCATGATTTTAGAATTAGCGTAGTTATACTAAAAATAATAATTTATTTCTCTACCTATATAGAATGGAATGAGGTTGGGAAACACAATATGGGATACCAAACAAGGTACTATTGAATAACTACACACACGTCTAGAGGCCTTTGATGAGAAGGTGAACACCATTGATGAGGTTTGCGTAGAAGGTCAGGAAAATGGTACATTATTACATAGAAAACCCATGGATCCTCAAGGATGGGATGCACACAATATTGGAGGTTTGTTCAAAGAAATAATGGTTTAACATGAGATATGGTGATAAAATAATAAGGTGGTGCACACAAGATGTTATTTTCATCAAACATTACATATTCCTAAAAGAAATCGGTGGGGATGAAACCAAATAGGGCCCATGTGAAACTAGATACATAGGGAACATGTCACACAATATTTTGAACCTTGAAGGTTATGTGGCTTGCCTGTTGTTCTAGAAGATGAGCCTTAGGAATAAAAGAGTGATGATTTGACTTATGGGAGATCACTATGATCATGGGGGTGCACCTTAATATTTAGAAAAATGATTCTTTGGTGTATTTCAAGGATTTAAGAATTGAAATTTTTTTCCCCGCATCTTTCCCACTAATTCTGGGTAGGTGTGTGGACAAAGGACCTATTGTATGTCGCATTGGGAACATGATATCCTTTCATCCATTTTTCCATATTGCATTCATGGTTTGGATTTTACATGCACCTTCCTTTGGATTTGTATAATTTTTCATTGAGTAAAAGGATGATTTTGGATTACCCAATTATGGCCGTTATTGTTCTGTGAGGAAAACAGAACCAGAAATCCCCCATAGAATTTAATCTGAAGGGGACTAGAATGTCAGTTTATATGGAAAATTCCAATAACAAGGTTTTATCCATGAGGGTGAATTCAATAATGGTAAACGAAATAGAATTTCACTTCATTACATGTAGAGTTCATAGTTAATGCCTATAAATAAGGGGGGGTACGAAGAGTACATTTATTTCTATACGATATGTTATTTTTTTCTCATGAACACAAGTCTCTAATTTTTTATCTGAAATATTATACATGGTTTCCACCTTACGTGCAATCACTATAGATTTTGTGCATCGTCCTTTGAGAAATTATTTAACATTAAGGTGAAATTCGGCCGGTCATATGCGTAGAGTTATATATTATGTGACAATTTCTTATATTTTTGTGCTCTTCTGTTTTCCTTTCCTAACACAAATAAAATGCCTAATACACAAGATGTTGTTGTGACAGAAATTTCAAATGCCTAAAAAATAATGGATATTATCAGAAGAACTCAAATAATTCATTCTTATATATTCATTTTAGACAATGATATTCCCTTAGGAATGATTATATAGTCATGGAAGGATTATCTCTTGAGTTACAACTCCACACTATGGAATTCATGGATACACAATGAGGTATCCATCTAGGAATTCAAAACTAAATTTCTAAAATAATGATTCATGCTTGAGGATAGTCTCTTGTGATACAACATCAACATTCATGTAAACACAGTCAGAGATAATTTTCAAAATGTCACTTATGACTTGAACTCAAAGACTAGTATGAGCACATGGGATAAGCCAGAGGTGAAGGATTACCATTACATCAACAAAAGAAGATTAAAATCTTGTATGAGGAAGGAAACTATGGGATAGATGAATAAAAGGGGCATGCGTTTTGTGGGAATCTTCACAAGTGAATTGGAATTGATGTACTGGGTATGATACACATGTGAAGAGTTAAGATAAGTGTTTTGTAACATTGGGTTATATGAATCCATATGGAAATAACAACTCAATATCTTCCATCAGTATGATTTGGTTCCATAGATTCTCTTTCAATGGTCTTCTCAAACAAAAACATTATTCCTTTACCATGGGGAGGTCAGAATATTCCTTTGGGATATAACATTCATCAAAGGCATTCCACTATTTGGTTTCCAATATGATGACCTCCTTCCATTGGTGAATAGATTTGAGGATCGGAAAAATAACCCAATCATAACATGAAATCTGTTAGAGGTGGTGAATAAAAATCTAAAGGTTCTAAAAATCATAATGTAAAACATGTTCATTGCGTGGTTCGGCCTATTCCTTCATAAAGATGTGAAGGTGATGATTTTTTGTTGAGGGAACTAGTGTCTGAATTTATCATATAAGGTATAAGAGGGATAATACTGGGTGATCCTAAAGTCTATCCAATATCAATAATTAGGGTAAAAAATGGATGATATTTGGTACCCATTGGTTAACCATTCCAGATTATATAATACCTTTTTGAGTGTGTGTATGTTTCCGATGAGGGACATGGGAATGGGGGTCTACCCAGGGACCTACATGATGGCAGGGTTCATGGAATCTCACCAAAGGGAAAACCTAGGAGTTCCTATCATGTATAGTATTTATATTATTATCATATGAATATCACGTGGAGGTATGACTATGATAGTATGTCGGATATTCAAGAGCATACATGCCCAGGTTGCACCTTATCTTTGTGGATGTGATTTTGCAAATTCCATTCACCCACAAGCTGTCATTCTATGACCATATTTCTGAACATTGTTTGGGTTATAAAACTAAACCTCCATCATGATTAAATCGTACTCCATATAATAAATCGTTAATATTTGAACTTCCATCCCTTCCCAAATGTAGTCATCCAGATGGTGGATAACCATTGAAACTTATGGGAGAATAAAGAGTATATATAGAGCTTCATGGGAGGTGTAATAGTTGACCAAAATGTTGGAAAGTTTCTTTTTGAATTATATATTCCATACCACTTTCCCAAAGTTTATTGGATTCCATCAATCGGTGGTGATGAAAATTTTTATAGGGGTCTGTGAAGAGAAACACCCATGTATCCTCCTCCAACTATGGTTAATGCTGACAACTGCGATCTTCGTCGAATCAATGATGATGTTTCCTACAAATGTCTATGGTGACCAATAAATAGATTTCTGAAAAACATTGTGGTGGAATATCTCGAGGAAATACTATGAAGATGCATTAATATGATTGAAGTTACAAGAACAGATCCAGAGTGGTAAGGAATATGGCCAGATGCCACTCAATATTATTGTCATGCACCTAAGGATGAAAAAGCTAAAAATATTGTGGTAGAGATTTCATAGTGTACAGACTCACTTATTCCTTCTAAAGAGTGCTGGTCCCGAAAGGTTTCATGAGGTATAGACATACATTCTGGTGGGAGAAATATAATGTATTTATTTCAACCGGTTGTTAATGTTGTTTTCTAGGCCCTATGTCCTTGAAAGACATTGTAACAATCATATCTAACGAACACCTATGGTGGATAATAAATCAATGAGGTATTAAAATTATATAAATATGGTGTATTTTGGTGGTGTTCAGGGTTAAATTTACTAGGAGGTATGATTACCTGGTCGTTATTGATACCTATTAATTATAGTGGGGGTTGTATGTGGATCCTCTAACCCTAGTTAACGAAATGCTTGGACAACCGTCAGATCAGAAGGAGACACCACCAAATGAATATAGTGATAAAGAAGAATATAAATAATAATAATAATAATAATAATAATTGTATGAGGATGATATTGAAGTGTAAGTGAAATAATTGGAAAGAGAAGGATCAATCACTGAAGTGTCCTAGAGAACAAATTCTCATCATGGGTGTCATTATTGTAGTTGTGAAATCATGGGCTATAATGTAGTTTTTTTATTACCTATCAGTAAGTCTTAACTTAAAACTTACATTGATCATTATTTATTTACATAGATCCTCTAACCAAAACATATCCTGTATAAGATAATCCTAATACAATATAATGGATCCCCAATGCATTGGGTGAAAATGCACCCATGGTTGAGGGGGAGTTTTCTCCATATCTTACATCCGGGGAAGAAGAAATTGGTGAGCCTATCATGGATGAGGTGGCTAGTAATGGGACAAAAAATAAGTTCTAGTAGGAATACACAAAAAACAATGTCCTTTGTGTCATCTATGGGGGTCCACATCTTGTTATATCCATGGAATCACCAACCGAAGTGGAAAGTTAGAGACTGATCATCATCAAAATTCCTCAATTTCATGGTAAGAGAAAATCCTAACAGTTGGGACATAATCGAGTTTCTAAAAATATTAAAAATTAATGTGTTCCTATCTTATGAATCTCCCACTATGAAAATGCAATAAGATCTTGTTTCGGTCTTTCAAATTCCATGTAGTGATGGATATCCTATGAGTAAAATCACTATTATTAACAAATATATTTAATTATAGGTTCTTTTCTATTTTAATAAATTGACTTCGCATAGTAATTCATGTAATTAGATGAACTAATTGATGGATGTTTTTTTCATGCAGTACTCGTAAGACATTAAACCCATCAACCGGATGTGACCATCAATATTTGGGTACTCTACTAATGACTGTTCTAATTGATGATGATCCAGTCATGCGAGCTAATCTGGCCATTGTGGTACCATATGAATAGGTGATTTTGGCTGCGAGTGATGCCACGGGGGGGGGGGGTAGATCTCTATACTTGATGGGGAGAGGCTAATGGGGATGATAAATTAGGCAATGATTTTTTACCCATGATATGGAGCCAATCTCATCCAAAAGATACTTTCGGAAGACCCTACTACAGAAATCATAAATGTTTTCTTTAGTATGAACTACATTAATACTAATGAGTTGGATGAATATAACCCTACCACATATGAAAAAAAAACTAAATAATTTGGTGTTGGTAATGGAGGTGCATTCCGTGTTTTATTGAAAACCCCCCTAAAATTTAACAGGATTTTTTGATAGGGTGACTCAACCACAAAATGCCAAACCTGTGCATTGGAGGGGGGATGCTCAAAACATTCACAAGATAGTCCATTATTTCCTTGATGAAAAGGTGAAAGAGGGGATCCAAAACATTGAAGCTTCTTGGTGATTTGAGAAATATGATAGTATGTGAAAACATTAAGAAGTAACCCAAGGAAATTCAACACATGGAGGAGAAAGATGGAGACTGTAATACATTCATCATAACTCTATCAAAAATCATCAATATGATGTGGGATCAACTATAGGAGGATGAGGAACACATAATGGAGAAAACTACTCAAATTTTTTGATATTCATACTGATTGGATCTCAGTATAGACAATAGATAACAATCCTCACCCATCATCCAATGAAGAGGAATCATATCATGGAATGTGGAAACAAATCATGGGGATCCCACACCCAATGCTGGTAGATTTCATGAGCTCTATCAACGGAGTAGTTTTATATGTGAAATTGGTACAAAATTCATATTTTACATTTTGAATCATTATAAATGCATGGAAACATTCATTTTCATCCTTATTATCACACTTAGATAACATTTTTGAAGAAACTATTGACCATTTCATAATCTCACGTGAGTCATGCCTGATGTGAGATATAGTGGATGAAAACATAAATTTTCACATTCAATGATAGTGTCAAAATTTCATCGAGTACTTGGGGTATTCTATTGTACTAACCATGGATTATTTTTGAGGTGAGGGAGGATTTGGAAGGATAATATCCTTATTTGAGTATCTAATTTTCCTTTCCCAATTTTTTCTAATGCACAAATAGGATATCTCCAAGGTAGTTGGAATCAATCCATACAATGATGAATGAGAAGTGTGAATCACAATACCCAAAATTAAAAACACAACAGGAGAGGTTTCATGATATAGTAAATGATTAATCATGTTTCAAACATAGTATCTGTATCTCATATCATAAAATGGGGAAAATCAAACATTGGACAACTACTGTCCTTGTTCAAAATACATGACCTATCTCGAAATGTCACCCAAAGTCATCAGTAAAATTCTCCAACTATAGTTGGTGAGCCTAATAGGCATAAGGGAAAGCTCTTATGGATCTATTCAAACTTGGATTCAGATAAGGATCCAAATTAGTGGAATGGGAATCAGATTAATGGAGTGATGGAATGTTATGAAGGTTTCCGAAACATCCAAGAAAATGCCACCCTGAATTAAAACAAATTGTTGTAAGCATACTGGTCAGAACAAATATCATACCAATCCTCCTAGATATCATGATCATATATTACAAGAGACACATGAATATGTGAAATATTTAATAGATGATGAGAACTGATAGATAGAACCTATCAGGTGACAGAGTTTAGCAGAGGGCCTACATGTCCTTGAAGTTTTATTCCATGAAATATAGGATGATGAAATCATAGTATAATTCCATATGGTGAGGATGAAGCATGGAATAGATTAACATCATGTGATCAAGATGTGTCTCATAGTTTAACATCATGTGACTAAGATGTTTCACATTGTTTAAGGTCATATTACATAGACCTTGAAAACCTATTTAATGTCTCTCAGATGGACTTGGGAATTGTCTATCCCTACTATATATGTGTGGAATGGAGGAAATAGATCTCAATTAAATGTTCAAGGAGGCTTTAATACCATAAAATAATCATTAAATATATAAGAATATGGCTTCCTAAGATCTGAATATGTGATGTGGGATGATTTGAAAACCTGACATGAATGAATCCCAATAGGTATTAGATCCACAACACACATTACTAATTGGTATACTTGTTTATGATGATATATTTTGGATCCTTAAGTGATCATGTGCATCTAGACTATATCATTACACATCCTAAAATAAATAATAATCCCATGTGAGTCATTCCTAGATGTGGGAATCAAGGAAAGACACTTGGGGTCTACCTGACCTATGGGATAACACATTAGAGGAAAATATTTTGTAAATTTCCACCATGATACGGATGAGTGGAGTATATGTAAACCAAGACATTAATGTTCTGAATAAATGGGGTGACTAGTGGGTGATGATTGACTATTGACCATTTCAAAAAATAGGGATCATGACCTCACCAATCAAGAATATGGTGACCAAACACAAAATCAATCGTTGAAAAAATTCTAAATATATCAATCGTTATTTTTTCACCATTTATTCATTAGGGCATTGGAAAAAAATGGGAGGTGTTAAATAATGCCAGGATACTCTCACATGTGGGTGTGGGTCAGTCTATATTTTAAGGATGATGGAAATATTTACCATAAAAGAATCAAAGTGTGATATCATGAATATTAGAATGCGAAATCTCATAATGGATAGAAATTGAAGATTAATGTTGTGTTTACTAGACTATAAAAAACTATTTAATGTAATATTTCTTCAACCGTGGTAAAATTTTTCATCTCATGGGTATACATATATGATATGTAATAGATAAATTTTGACCTGATAGTGAACCATAGATGCCCATGTACCACATAAATACCGTTAAAAGAACAACAATAAGCCCAGGTTCATACTTCATGGATAATAATCGATGAAACAATGTGAAAAATGCGTAAAAACGTATTCCTAGACACATATTAAAAAAAAAATTTCATCACTATGTATCCGATAAGGAAGTAAATGAATCCAAAAATAGTTCTTGTATCATATTGTGATAGAAGACCAACATAGGTATTAGCAATCCACTCTACCAAGGGAACCAAGGAATCCCATGATTTTTATGTCATATCCTGACCATGTTCATGGTATGGATAATGTTTAGATTTTTATATTGAGGAGTTAGACACTTAGATAATGTTTATAGTGTTTTATACCATGAATACCTATATCTCAGGAGGATATATATTACACGTTTTTATGAAAAACTCAACATGAATGGGGCTGGGAAGGGTTAGAATAACATAAGACAACCATGGAGATACCCACATATAGATTAATGTCATGATTCTTGAACTATGGTATATTATTTATATGTCATGGTCTTCAGACCTAGGGGTTTATTCTCCCTTAAATAGGTACATGTGTCTTGGTATAGAAATAAATCTCATGTGAATAAATGCATTAGAGGCCCAATGACACACCACACTTAATTGTAGAAGCTTTTAAGATTCTTCCTATAGAACTTTGTGTGGCACATTTATAATGAATAATCAATACGAATGAGCCAAGAATGACCACATTTCATAACTAATGCCTAATGGGGAAAACAAAAGGAGAAATGAATTTGTATCTGGGCCCAAATACAATTTTTCTTGGCTTCACTATATATCCCAATGGGATGAGAATCATGCCCCATGTAGTTCTTTAAATCCCAGGGATTTTAGCTTCATGTGGTGCAGATGTAAGTGACATAATATAGAAGAGATAAATGATGGTTATAGTCCTAATATTAGAGATCTATGTATCACTATTTATCATATATGGACAAGATTCAAGTGATACATTATTCTTGAGGATAAATCAAATTATGGGGGACTAACCAACACACAGAGAGGAGGAATTTTTTGTTTTCATTTTTTCATCCTTTTATTTAGTGGAAAGAACAGGATATGTAGTATGGGAATTTCTAAATATCATATGTAAATAGATATCAATCCATACATAGTTCTTATCAATGGTATGGTAGATGAAAAATTCCAAATGCGATCCTCTATAAGATGATAACACCATGATGTTGGGCTTTTTTTTCAAGTGTCTTGGATGATGTTTGTCATGTAGTTCAAATTCATGAGACTAGGGAGAGAATGATATTCTATTTATCATCGTGTAGTTGGGATGATAATTCAACTGTTTAAGGTTATGTGACATAATAGATCCATGTGGTTTATTGTAATATTGTAAGGAGGGTGGTTGCTATGTAGTTTATAGTAATGTGGTAGGGACAATGATTGTAATGTAATTTATCAACATTCAACTAGGAAATTGGCGATAGGTGTTCCAAAGGATATGTGTATGGAATGAAAACTATAACCCAAAATGAATATAATCATAGAAGGCTCATGAAGTCCAATTTTACACTAAACACTCCCAGATAAAACATTAACATAGCTTAATGTAATTATTATTGGACACGGGTGGACACATTAACATCATGTGCCTCAAAAGTTGGTACATGCCAATTATGTTCATGTGGATAGGTTCATCAGTACTATGTTGTTTATAATCAAGAATATTAGATGAATGATTATTATGTTTTTTAACGTATTGAAAATAGAATTATATAGTTCATCTTTTATGTCCATCGAATTTGTACAGCTAACTTTTAGTTTAAGGTTATATATTTTAGACCCTTGAATTTTTGTTTCAAGAAAATAACTTCTTGAGAATCATGGAATTGGTTAGTGTAGTGATGCTCTCTGCATCTAGGATGACCAAAGAGAATTAACCATTAAGATATAACTTTCAAATAATTTATGGTCCTTCCCACATGGGATCCAAATTTGGTGGATTTATAAAGTGACTAATCAGTGTTCAGAAAACCAATACTACATCACATTAGTGGAAGGAATTGAGGAAAACCTTCTTGATCAATGATCTATTAATCTTATTATTGTGCACTCAAGATTTTGAAATTATGACAGCCTATCCTCATCATGTTCATATATATCATCCAAATGGACAATTTATATCCCTTCAGATGTCTTCTAATCAGGGTCACATTCTCATAGAAATGGAAATAAGATATCAATTGGTAAGATGAAAACTATTCTATACACCATGGTTTATGGAATAACCTGATTGGAGTTTTGATTCGTTTTCCAATAATCCATGAGATCATTGAGGTTATTTAATGAAAAAAGCTTCCTTTTATGGACAAATATTTCTTGGAAAAATTTTTTGAGGGATTTGAAAAACACCTAGATCTGTCCATTTTAATGTTTATGGTAGCAATAAGATTCATTGGATTATATGATGTTCTTGGAATAAAACTTATTCAACATAGATTCCTAGAAGTTAGTGAGGTATTAGGTGAGAATATCATTAGGTACTCTGAATCATTTGATGATATTGGAGCTCATGAATTAAACAATTGACTATTAATTGACTTCCTTTAGTTGAATAACTTCTCTACACATGTCAATGAAATATATTTCGGTTATAATGAACTTGCATTATTGTGATATCATTGGTTGATATGGACACTTTATATTGTGCCAAATAATATTAAGGTAAAATATTAATTGATAGTACGGGGAGGCTCTCACAGTTGATGCAAATCAATTTCGTGGATTTGACATGCTTGGAACCTATCAGAAAACATGATGTAGTCATTGAAAATGGTGAGCTATAAGTAGGATAGCCTACAACACTTGTGAGGGAGATTCAACCCTAACTGAGGAGAACCATAGAACATGGAAAGAACATTCTGAATATCTAAGGGAATCTCGTCACCTTTAATCCAATGGATGATAATTCTATCCAACCCAAGTCAATATGGAGTCTCCACATGGTTCGTACCACTCTGGAATGTGAATTGTGATTCCTGTAGATGGATTCAGTCTTGCATGACACATTCTGTTGAAAAATTTAATGTTGGAGATACTCGATGAAGTTATTAAGACAATTGGAGGTTTATATAAGTGTGTAGGGATCCAAATATCCCTATGTATAGGCACTGGTGGTTAGGGGGTTCACATGCTGGCAGTCAACATCATCCTGGATGAATGGAGTGGCAACCATTCAGTGCACTACATGGATGAGAAATTTTTCCTAGTCAAGATCTACAAGGGACACAGATAAGAAATAAATGGTGTTAGCTAGATCATTATGTGACTGGGAAACATGAGTTACCTATTGTTGGGAAGGGAACTTCTCAATTCTCTAGCAACTGTGCTCCAAAAAAATCATTTTCTTTGCCACACTGAAAAAGTATTCACGATTGATCTGATTGATGACTACCTCATAATCCCTATTCACTTGTAAGTAAGAGATATCATTCTCTTGAGACATTTGTTTACTAGTAATGAGTTTTTTATCTTCAACATCATTTTTGGTGAATCCATATAATAGTAGAAATGTGTACGAACGGATTACAAATACATGCATGATGTAAACGATACTCTGGCCAACACTGTTATTTGTGGGATCATTAAGCCTTCTACTAGATGTACTTTTAGTGGCACCATAAAAATGATTATTCCTTAATAGAATAACTTGATACACTAAAATAATGGCCTTATAGAGGATGAAAATATCTATGGACTACTATATGGGGGCTAGATTGGTGGCAAAGAAGTCAGCCAGTGTGTGACCCTTATCATGATTCTGCGGGATGAAATTGATATCGAACGGCCTAATAATCACTACCCAAAATTCTAACCAACATATCAACATAATTAAATATATAATATAGTTTAACATTTATACACAGGATAATATATTTATCTCCTGATTTTGTAAATAATGTCAAAATTCTACACTATAAAAATTATTTTGAGGTATCTCTTATTAATGGGAGAGTATCTAGTATCCTCTTCTAGGAGAATACGATGGAGATAACATAAAATATTATATAACCATTCATTGAACTTTTTGGAGATCAGGGCATCCATGGATCATTATATGGAGGTTACATAGAGGACTAATATCTTCTAAGATATGAGTGACATCAAAACCATAGGCTATAGACGATACTTCTTAACTTACAAAAAAGTGGAATGAGAGACTTCATCTAACTAATAGAATACACCATTATTCATGATCCCGTAAAAGGGAATACACATACTGAAAAAATTAACAATGGATCATAATATGAAGGCTATACAGACTTGGTGGTCTCATAGATCCGAAAGATTTATATTTTGATAAATCTTACTGATTTACTTGATCTTCTATTGGTTGATATTGATGCCTCTGTATTTTAAAATAATGTTGATAAATTTTCCAAAGGTAACCACAAAGGAATAAATCCATGGGTGTGTCTTTAGATGCTTGAAACAGAAGAATTTGAACACCTTCTCTCAATCTCTATGATTTTGTAGATTCTAGTGTGATTTCACCCCCAAATCATCCACTTAGAATTCCAAAAGTGTCCCAAATATTAGTTTGAAAATGAGGTGCATCAAATGATGATAATTAGATCCATCATTATTTAAACATAAGGGAGTTAATAAGTATCTAAGGTTATTTATGTCACCATGAAGGTGGTAGATTTCTCATTCATGGGGGCCTTCCATATCTAATTGTTACAAAAATATCAATCCATGATGTGGAGATCATGGAACCCATTTGTGGAATCAATCAATATCTATCGTAGTAAGGGGAATATAATCCTTTAGACAGTGTAAATTGATATATATAATGTCAATATAGAATATAATATTCCTCTTCTTCATCCTGATGGGAATGATGTTTCCTCACCACATGGGGAACTGAAAGTCGTTGATGAAATGGTATTTGATGAGATTATAACCATTATCCTCAATAATTTCACCATTAAAAGGATTCAGTTTTTGGTGTATTTTGCATGAAACCATGTTGATATATTGGGAGAACAAGTTAGTGGATAGTGACCTCAGGGTCTTGTCCTACCATAACTTCATTACTCCAATTAAACTCATTAAATGTTGACTTTAGATGTTCACAATATTTTTATGTTCCACGGAAGGCATGGCTATGATGATTAGCATTGTCCATAAGAATATCTCAAAGGAAATATTCACATGTACCAACTCCTCAATGGTGGTATAGACACCCTCATAAAATAAAGGATGATCTCCTTATAAGTATTTTTTTTCATGGGCACATAGATCAACAGAAGGATATAGTTATTCCAAGATAAATGATTCTAGAGGAACACTACATTCATGATGGGAAGAGGATTATAAGTCCTCATTGGGAGACTTCTACTATTCTGAAACCATGGTGACATCAGCTGTCAACATCATTCCATTAAGTCATCGATATTCTTATGGACTTTTTTTTAGACCAATGGAAATCTATAATGGAAAAAACATCTTCTAGATGTTCAGGCAGAAGCACATGACCTTCTCTTGGGTGGGTAACTCCATAATTTCGATGTTAGCGGGTAAAAATCAGCCTTAATATCTCAGATAACTAATCTATGGTGAGAGGGTCCCACAAGATTCCTAGTTTGGAAGCTATGTTCGACTATTCATCGGCCCAATTGTCAACTGGTGCTTGAAGGGAAAATAATGATGTCACTGATATGGGATAGTGTGGAAAAAGACTAGAAAGAGTAGAATCCACTACGTGCTTTAAAAAAATTTAATGTAATTTTTTCATTTATCAGGGGAGGTACAAACCACATTATCATATCCTTATAAGAATGGGAGTTGAAAACTGTCTCATATCAAATGGTAGTGACAATTAGTGGTGATTCTAGAGGATTATCATCATCTACCAAACCCCATAACAATTATCCTACATAATTGGTTGAGTAATATAATAAAATGGGAAATGATATGGATTACTGCACTATGAGGCCCTAGATATATTCCAAATCATCCTCATCTAACTTTTACATATGAAGGGATACATAGATCTTGTGAATATCACCTTCCAATTTTATAAATCTCACCAGATGGGTTCGTACTCAGGACATTGATATAGATTATTTGGATGAAAACATCATCATAGAATCAAATTTGGCTTTAGAATATAAGAATCCAATAAACATGATAATGTCTAGGTGCTTCCTAGGATAATTGATTCAGAAAAAAATTTCAACCTTCTGCCCCAAGATGTCTCTTCAGGGATGGGAAGTTCTTTGCGAAGAAGATAAACTTTATTATGTTCAATGCTAAATCGGGGGCGGGGGGGACCTTTGAATGATTTGGAAAGGATGTGGGGAGGAACTATATATTGGATGATTTTGGAGTATGTATGACCTCTTTTGGGACTAGTGTGATAGTGGGGAAGGCCTCTACAATGGAACATGATGTATTATGGGTAAGCTCTATATTCTTCAGTAGGAACATGGGGAAGAGCTCCAAGTTAGATGTCAGAGTGGGGAGGATATTCTCTTGATTCAGTTGGGGTGTGATTAAGTCCTTCACATGGATCAAACATTACATGAAGATGGCCTCTATGTTGCAGTAAACAAGTACTGGGAGGACCTATGAAATTGTTGTTGGATGGGTTGGGAGGACCTCTCCAGTGGTGAGTTTTTTTATCATGGACGTCTTCCACTGGAGAAGCTGATAACATGGAGAGTACATCCATGATGGCTATTTACTTTTTGGGGAACACCCCCACTATATCATCCAACTAAATAAGGAGGACCGCATTGTTTTTATGTATTGATATCATCTGGATTACCATAATAATGATCATTGATGTATTGTGATGAAAATCCACTTCGGTTATTCACAAAGTAAAGCAGACTTATTGTTGATCTAGGGATGGTGCAAGGATTAAATTCACATTTATGGTCTCTAAATCAGGGATGACCTTCATATTGGGATCAATAGGCAAAGCTACACCCTCCATTCATGATTTTGACAGGACTAAGTGGACCTCTGCTTAGATGAGTGCTTTAACGATGGTGATGATGGTCATGTCGATTTTGAAAGATTGTATGACCTACACTCTAACTAGTTATTTTATAGTTATAGACTTGGTACTAAATCTCATCATCTTATTCTAGGTCATAATGGCCATATTGTGTTGGTGACTGAAATATTCAACCTAGCCTACCTAAAAGTTGGTTGTGGTCCTGATTCTAATCTGGCACAGATGGGCCCCATCTCGGTATTTGTAGGGAATTGGTGGAATGATTCAGTAGTATAAAATGCCAATAGATATTTGTATGATGGTGACCACTAATGGGAGTCCTTTGGATCTTGATATTAATTTTAACTTCGGGTCCTCCAAACTATGGTTGGGGAGAAGGGTGTAGACCACCTATTCTATTGGCTGAGGGACTAGTCTCTAGTGGCATCGATGAGTCCTAGTTGGATAAATCCCTATTGGTTCCCATGTAGTACTCGTATCTATTATTAATAATATATCCACTACCTCATTGGTATAGTGGATTTAATTGTTGGAACACATCAGTGAGAGGCTCCCAATGCTTTTGGTGTTTTGAGTGGGGAGCAGTAGCTCCCTAATAATACCTTGGGGTGGCGATAATGGTGAGGCATTAAGTCCACCAAATCATGGAGATCCATATCCCTCATGGGAATGACCACAAAATACTCTTTCCATTATAAGATGGTGTATATCACCCTCCAATAAAGGATCTATGTGGTTGAGATAGGGCATGGTCTCCTGGTACCCGTATTCATGGATGATGTCGTTGAGGGGGGAGAATTGTGTGGGATTTCAAAAGAAATATTTCTCAGGACCATAAATCTATGGGTGGGAGGATATTGATTTCCTACACCATGGGTCCTACAGAGGTGGTGGATTCATCTATTATTATAGATGTGTAGAAAGAAATTTAGAATTCCCCAATTTTATTCAATATTATATTGTTAGAGAGAGAACCATGATGAATATTTCACATACTATAATTCCATATGATTAAGTGACCCAATTTCTAGTTAGTTACACAATAGGTCCACTATTAAATTGATGTAACATAGAACTAGATTGTATATTCTATTGAAAATCCCTTATAATGATGTCACAAGCGCTACTAGTACCCCTGGTGAGGAGAAGCGTTTCACATTGGGTTCACAATTAATGTATATAATTATTTTTCTAGGGCTCCCCTCCTTGTGTTTTAATGTTCACCGACATTCATTTTCCTCCCACATTCCAAAATTACAAATGGGTAATTCATATATTTCACCGATGATGTTTTCTCCTGGATCAAAATGTGTTGATGGGATGTACATCCCTCCTTCTTTGGATTAGTCCTTGAAATCCATCATCAAATATGGTTTAGCCTCATATATTAAGACATAGTACATGAACCTCATTCTTGGATTCATCAATTTGTGGAAAACGATAAATTATACTACTTTAGTACATACATTTCAAGGACTCTAGATAGTGTGTAAACCATTAGGGGGGTAGTCATGGTGGGAATCGTGGACATGCCTTTATTCTGTAACATTTTAAAACTTGTATTCTAACTCATAAGAGGAATTATAATGGGCATGGATCCCAAGGAATAAAATGATGATTACAAGTTATCTTATAAAAATCATGTATTATGTGGTTTTCCTATAAATCCCTTGTTTTAAATGATGTAGCAGTGTTATTGGACATGAGTTTAATGTCTTTTAATGATGGGGAGAATTTACCAGGATGCTCTCGAAGGAAGATCAGGAAGGTTTGTCCCTAAGGGTGAACACCTGGAAGGTTTACCAGATGGATGGGTCTATAATGCCTAAAAGAGTAGTCATGGGGTGGAATTTTTAATAAATTGAATGTTTCACACCATGAAGGGGTACATTCCAAAGAGTGGGGCACCAAGGATTACTAGGTGGATGGGTTTGGAATCCCTTGGAGAGTAGACCTAGGGTGGTGTGTATCAAAAAGGTAAGGATTCACACCATAAAGGGGTACATTCTTATGGTGGAGGAAAAAGGTTAACTATTTCTTTTGATTCAACGTCATGGTGTATTATTATGTAACAAATTTAGAAGATAGAGACCAAAACCCCCCATAGTGTTGAATTCCCGTGCAGTTTAACATCATGCGAAGAAGATGATGAATCCAACAATGTGAAAAATATGGAATGGAATGTGTGTGATGGTTGAACCACATTGTAGATTCTATCATACCCCATTTAATAGGGGATCAATTTCCATGTAGTTTTGGAAAGGTTCATTGGGGACTACATCAATGGGGGAGGCCCATGAGACTCTGTAGAATGGTTGGGGCTTACTCCTTTAGGGAAGCCCAATGTCGGGGATGGATAGGTTTCATAGTACTTACAAACCTATAAGCCAATTTGATTCAGGATTGGGGTGAGAAACAATACGATACAACTGACCTGATATTCGTGTCAATAAAGATGCACCAACAATGGATGGTGTCTGAATTTAATGGGGGAGCTTCCCGTGGAGAAAAAAATAGGAGGAATCTCTCATTCCATTTGTAGACATTCTTATTCTATATCATTTATACACTTAGAATTTTATCCAAGGGTGTTTGGGGATAATGTTTGGAGACTAGCTAAGGCACACATGGTGACATCACCAAATGGGAGAAGGATGAAGGATTGACATTATGTGAGGTAATATGTTCCTAGTGCTCATCCCCACTCTGAATTTATGCATTGAATGTCATTCTACATAATGGGAATCTAATTCCCTATATGAAAAACCCAGAGACATTCTCAGATTTCTGGATTGGTTAATATCATAGTTTAACATCATATATTAAAGACATAGGTGCTAATAAGTTTTATGTCATGCACCTCAGACATTGGGGAATCACTCCTCGCCCATTGGACTTATATAGTTGTTACTAATCAACCATTGGGAAAGGGAAGTCATCATTAATGCTAAAAGGATAGGATGTAAAAGAGTGTCGGGTCCTGAGGTCCATGTAAGTGTAGCAATGATTATATGAAAAATCCATTAGCGTACCTATACTGAAAAGAAACTGGTAGAGAAAAAAATTAAGGGACACCTCACGAGGGACCATGAAATATCTACACACAAACAGGGACGGTAGTACAGAGAAGGTGGGTGAAAGATATGAATTTTTTACACATGAAGGGTTCAAACATGGTTCATTAAGAAAAATTTCAACCCATTGATCATCTTGTAATGGATAGTCATTGGATAGTAGTTTTGAGAGAGAAAAAATGAAATGTCGAACACAGGATGGGGTGCGCACCATGGAAATAGGTGTGTACAAGAGGATTATTATGGTCACACATTTTGTAGGCATAATCAAATCCAAGGAGGATCAAACGATTGTGGGTCCACCTAATGGAAGGACCACTTGGGAACTAGTCATGAAAAATATTGTACTTTAAGGGTTCCATAGCTTGGGCTATCTCATGGAAGATGATTATTACATGTAGAATAATGATTCTTTGAAATCTTAGAGAAAACCATGAAGAATAATGGTGAACATTAACTTATATATAAATACCACTATGACATCAAGATTGTTTATTGCATGGAAAATGTGTTTTGTTCCTCATTCCCTTTGGTCTATGGTTGGAACACGCTTTAAGGACCCATGTGACGTCGTATTGGGCGTGTCACTGCCTTGCATGTAGATTTTTATCCAATGTTAGCGCATAGGAATCCATATGAAACATCCATTGTATTGTTAGAATGTTCTATTAAGTAAAAAAGTGATTTTGAATTACCCAAAGTATGTTTTTGTGGCTACTTCCATTAATTGGTTCCATCAATAATATTGATGATTGTAGGTCGTACAAACACATGAGTAAAACATTCATTTTTTAATGTTAATTATGGAAATAAGATAATAACTGTTTATATTTTTATAATGATCATAATATAATTAATATTAGCTTAATAATTTAAATTTAATTATATATATCATTCATGTGATGTGGTTATGAAAAAACCACATCAATTCCTAGAAGACATAGTTTACAAGTACGTACGAAAAAAAATATTAATTTTATCTGCAAGGGAATGTAAGAACATAAATGATATATTATTCTTTAATAATGATAGATATTTAATGAATATAATATATAATCATTAATTATATCATTTTAACAATTCTTAAGACGCTATGATGAAAAAAATTATATCTCTTTGTGGGGTGGTATTTCATCAAACACATGAATGAAAATTTAATTACCATTTAATTTAAGTGGAGTTGGATTTATTGATTTTATTAAAACAATAAAATCATAGTATATTGAGGATACTGGATTTATTATCTCATCATGGTAGAGTAATATTATGATGGAAGTGGAAGAAGAAATAAAATAAGAATACATGATTAAAAATGAAACATCTACCTGAAATGATTTTGTTTGATTAACACCTCTAACGAGGATGTTCTACCTGAAATAAGGAATCTAGAATGTGGGTAGGTTTTATGTGAAGGGATTTGGGTAGATTTTCATCATTAAAATATGTTATTAATTGTATCTAAATGAAAATAATGGGTTCCCTTTTATAGAAGATAGGAGGGTCCCTCTTAGAATTATTTAAAATATCGATTTTATATAATGTAATTTTATATTATAAATTTTTTCAAATAGATGTATTTCTAATATATGATTATTTTGAGTTGAGTACGCGTAATCCAATGAAAATTATATATTTTTTCACAATTTTTAATCCTATCATTTTTTAACCCTTAAAACTACCACCATGATATCATGTAATTAACATTTGGGTGGTTAATATAATCACTATAAAATTACAATAATTAAAAAAATGATTCATTTATGACATTATATGAAATATAACAATTATTGGACAACATTTTATATTTTTAGAAATTTTATATCATTATATAAAAAATTATTTCTATTAAAATATAAATAATGTTAATTTTTGGACAATCTATTTCATTTGTTTAAAAATGTATTAACCAAAAGATAAATTTGATCCAATAAATTAAAAACCAATTTAAAACAGAAAATTAATTTAAAGAATTTGTGAATTAAAAAAATAATCCAAAATAATATTTCTTTTAGTATTTTTTATATTTTTAATTTGATATTTTATATAATTAAACAATTATGGCCGCATCATTGTATAATCCTTTAATTTAATTATTTTATTCCTAAAAAACAAAATAAATTATTTTGATATAGAAAAATATATAGATTTTAAAATAATATTTATTTCTAAAAGTTCTCATATTTAATCCCATATTAAAAATATTTAACCTTTTAAAAACAAAAGTAAGAACAAATTGACTTTTCATTTAATAATATACTATAAAATAGTTAAATATCTCTATGTGGCTCTAAGATGACATAAAATAGAATCAATTTGGATTTAGTTGGAAAATAACTCATCCAATAGAATTAGTTCAAGTTTTAAGGTATCTTTATAATATTTATAATATTATATTTACCCTTTATTTCCTGATTTATTAATAACCATGTTATTCAATAAATTTATGAAGTTTCTATTTATAATGTTAAAAATAAAAAGGTGCCATATTTATAATTTGGACCATATGTTTCCAAATATTGAATAAATATTTCCAAATACATAAAAAAAATTATATGAAATTAGTTAAAAATTTACCTTCTTTACATAATAAGAAACCAGGTTCTTAAAGTAAAAACATTCAAAAATAAAAAATTATTTATATACAATTTTAATGTAAAATTAATTCAAATAACCTACATTGAACTAATTGAAAATATTTAGATCGAGTTATTCATAAAAATAATTTAAATATATAATTTAACACTATAAAAAAAATTTATGAAAAATCATTTTTCTATTCAAATGCTATATTTTTCACTATTCATCAAAATATAATACAGAAGATAAAAATACCAAAAATTAAACTAAATTTTTAAAACCCTTCTTTAAAATAATAATATTATTTTTTTCAAATATAATTTATAAGTGTTCCAAAAAAATACTTCAAATAAGTGTTCCATCAAAAGGTGAAAACTATATTTTTAGAAATATACTTATTTTATGAATAAAATTGGATTTGATCTCATATCATGCCTCGAAAGAAATAGCCTGAATTTTAAATATTACACTGAATAATATATATATATTATTAATATAATCTAATAAAAGTGATTTGTTTATTTATTGGTATTAAACACAGTTGTAGACATTTAAATAGTTTTTCAGAAAACAAATTTCATATATTTTAAATGGGGTTTACATGCATTTATAATTAATTGGTAAAAAATTATATATTCATGTGTAAACTATATTTTCATAATTTTTTTAATGTGATTCATTCTCAAAATTATAATGCCTTTTTTAGTGTTAACATTTAAGTAATGATATTTAGTATTTTATTCAACCTAAGTGTGGTGTATCATGTACACTATTTAACATAATGTTTACTTTTGAAAATGGGATGTTATATCCCCCAAAAATTAAGAAATTGTGTCCTCGTAATTTGAACATGTATATGGTAACCATGGATTAACTATTAAAAATAATTTTTATGAAAAACGACATTGGAACAAGTATTAATGAAAATTATACCTTCAAATAATGAATTATAATTATGAGTGTTACATGCATAGTTTAAATAAAGAAAGCTAATGTTCAATAACATTTATGATACTCTACATCGAGTATAAACAGAAAAATAAATAATTTTATTTAAATGTTACCATTATAAAAAAGCCATGGGAATGTTGGTAATAAATAGCATTAACTAAATTATGAATATATAGTTTACACATGTTAATATAATGATTCATTGATGACCAAATTTATTAGTAATGGACATAAAAACCAATTGATTATAAAATATTTGTTTTTATGAAAACATATTAAAATGAGTGTAATTGTTTTTCAAATATCATATCACTCTTTTTGTATTATATTAAGGAAATCAAATCTCAATGTGATGATTAAAATTCATATTATATGTTTTCAGGTCATGAAATAAGAACAAAAGGAAATTTGTATAAAAGGAATTTATTTTCAAGAAAGACATTTTTACCACATTTTTTGGGAAATCATTTCAAATATTATTTTTTACAATTTAATATATTAAATTAGGGAAAATAATATTTTTATTTATAATCAGGACATCAATATATAATTTGGTTTATTTTTTTATATTTCTCATAAAATTCATTTTTAATGAATAGTTAATAATACAGAATTTTAATTTCAAACAACCTTTTCATCTATTTAAATATATAGTAATATTGTCCATCTCTATATTTTTGAACTATAATTGGTATATTTTTTATTATTTAATCCAATGGTTGAAATTTGATGTAAATTCAAATTGAAATTTGATATAAAAACATGTCAATATTTGAATGGTTTTTTCATTTACAAAACTCATTTTCTCGTTTAAACAATGGAAACTAATTTGAAAATAATTAATAAAACATCTATATTTTAAATTTGGAAAAATGGATTCTATATTTGGAATAATAAGGTCAAATATTTTTAAATATTTCCCTCTTATTTTTGGTCATTATAAATAGCAACTTTAGTAATTATTTTTATTTAACATGGTAAAAGGGTTAATCGAGTAAATATTAGTGAAATAATATTATAATAATATAAAACTACCCTAACATGTGCCCTAATACTATTAGATGATATATGTACGACCAGTAAAAACCCTTGGGATGAACATTTTTCCTTTTAGAGCCACTATGGTGTGATTATGCTACTTATAACAATTAATTTAATCTAATGGAAAATATGTTATAAACAAAAAATATTTTTTATAAAAACAATAATTTGGGATTTTATAAGTGATATATTAGACAGAAAATGTATATTAAAAACATTTCAAGATTTTAGACATCATGGAATTTTATTTATATTTTTTATATTTAATAATTAAATTTAATTATGACAAAATAATGATGCAATGATATATTTAATTATTAATGAATCTAATAAATGATATTATAAATGTTAAAATAAATATTATTGGGAATAATTTATTTCTTAAAAGATTTAAATATGTTAATATAACATTTTATAAAACAATTAAATGCTAGGATTCAATTTTATCTCTCTATTTGGAATTAAATTAAATTCAATAATGTGAATAGTGTAAAAATTGAAAGTGTTGATATTTTTGAAAAAATGATAATTAATTAAAATATTTAAATACCCAAAGAATATTCTAAAATCACAATGTGACTATGATAAGATATAAATGTTCATTAGGGTTCCAATTATAAGAAATTAATACCATAAAGTAAAAATAATAGCCAATAAATATTTAAAATATTTTTACCCCAATTAAAATTAATAGATGACAATTAAGGGAAAATTGAAAAGATAAGGTTTAAAATAAAATCAATACATGTATAAAAAATTTTATGAGACGATTTCATACTAAAAACATCTTATATTACACATATCTCAATTTGGAGCTATTTCCATTAAAAACATACTTTATATATATGTATGTTTTACGAATTTCTAAGGGTGCACATCCCCTCTCCAATAAAAAGGTACCCTCCTTTCCCTTATAACCACACAAAAAAACCCTTTAGTTTAGCCAATCCCAAATTGAAATCTTAATATAATCGCTACCCTAATCCTAGAATCCTACCATATAGCATAAATACTCCAAATGATTCCTTTGGTTATAATACAAAATAAGATACCTGATTAATAGGTAACACCTTCTCTCATGATTTTTAGTTTCATTTCCATTCTTCCATCCCTATACATATATTATTATTTTATTAAATAACAAAACCAGAATGATAAATTTACTATAATTTTTTTATGCTATGGTTATGATGTAAACTTACACACACCCCATTTTAATAGGTAATGATCAAGATGTTTCTGTGTCTGGAGAACTATTGCCTCATGAAACAAAGACTATTCAATTTGACCTACCACCTCCCTTGGTTTACATTATAATGGAATATATTTTACATATGATATATTTTATTTTTATATTTTCTCTATGCTTATTTAATTTTTACTAAGAACATACCATAATTCATTCCATGTTGTGTATATATGATAATTTCATTTGATGAAATCTGAACTATCACCCCTCAAATTGATATGAATCTTTTATATTATACATGAAACATATAAAGGACAGTTTTATTAAAACTAGGATACATACATTAAATTAATATAATATTGGTATTATAATATAAATTTATATCATTTAATTATTTTTCATTTAAAATGACAACAAAATGAACGTAGGGTTCATGTATACGTACAGTCTACAATCTTTATGAACGGTGCATTTTATTTAATATCAAAATATATTATGTATTATTCTAAAAAATATATACTAGATATATATGATATTTAAATCTTAAATACTAATCTATATATTATTTCCTATCGACCAGTTGTAATATTTTCCTCAAAAAAGATCATTTTTTACTTAAGTACAAAATATCGACAAAATGCCCAATATGAAAATAAATAATTTTATAATTTTTTTACAATTGTAGTAAGTGATATTAAATTCATAATAAACCGGAAAAATGTTTTAAGGATAGTATAAATTAACCTAATTTTATTATTCCAGATAATATATAAAGTACATGACATGTAGGACTCGAGTGAAGGGAAATCGTAACTCTATTTCCATTCATTGAGTTAAATTTCATTCTAATTGGTATTGTTTTTCAAATAATATGTGTGAATTGCCTATGAATTTTTAACACTGAATATCAACTTATATTGGGTGTATTTGTCTTTATCACACCTATTTTGTCCATGATTTATCCTTAATCTAGTGGTATGATCTTTTAAGGTATTTCTTCCCAATCTCCTTTCATCGACTCATTTTAAGATAATATACAAATATATTATATTCAAAATTGTATCATTTCATGGAGATTAATATTTAAATGATCAATATGATATGGGAAACCTAGATCATTTAATGATTTAATTAACAAATATTTTATTCATGATAATAATTTTCTTATTTATGTATGTGGATATAAAAGGATTATACAATACATTTTTTCTATCATTAATTTTATTCAATGTTTTCAAAAGGAATATTTTTATTTGAATATTTTTTACTTTCTTCACAAAATTTAAAAAATGATTAATTTTTTGTTTACAATGGCAATGACTTCTCTGCTATCATAACTGTTATTTTATTTTTGACATCCTCTATATCTTTTATTATATTTAAAAGTAAAATAAATACCTTATTATGATGTTGGGTTTTTTGGTATTTAAAATGGTTTGTAATGTAGATTAACTATTTCAATATATTGAAATGATTTCTTATGCTTAAAAATGAAATGTTAAGAGTGAAATGTTGATAATTTCAATCATTATGTGTTATGATTTTATAATGGTACCTTGATATTTTATGGGTGCTTACATGATTAAACACATACGATTTTTCACATGATAAACCAAATATGGGCGGTCCCGTGATAGATCAAGGGAAAGTGGTTATGTTATATCAACAAATTCATTGGGTATAGAAGTTGGTTTTGTGGCTATTCTATTTAGTGATATGTGTGGATGTCAAATATATGGTTTTTCTATTTATGTATTATAATGTACAATGTTACTGTTATATGTTATATATGATTTATATGATAATGATGGTAATATTTCGGTACAATGTGTAAGAAATGAACTTATATTCAGTAAAGTATATTTACAACTACTTAAAGTTTAAAAGTATTAATTAACGATATTGCATTCATTGATTAATGTGTTCACAAGACTAACATTTTTCCTTCATTATGTATCCCACACTGAGCTTCTTATGCTCATCCCATATTTTTTAAATGTTTTCTGTGGGGATAAGAATTGTTTCTTGAAAGTAATAAGTCACGAGTATTTTTATCTATATAATAAATCATTTTTTGAATGTGTTTTATTTAGTGAAAAAAAAGATAGTTTGAAGAAGTGTATACTTTGTAAAAAAAATTACTATGTAATAGTTATGGCTTTATTCTCTAAAGATATGAACCTAAAAATATAATCAATGTGAAATAATTCAATTTATTGACATATCCCAATATTAAGTAATGTTTATGGTGTGGGACTTATAGTTGGTATCAAAATATTATGTAGACAACTTTTGAGGTTTGGGTGATATTTAAGCATATGTTATAAGGTATATTAAATGGAAATGGTTAGCATAATAGAAACAGAAATAGTTATTTTAGATAAAATGAAAGTGTTTAAGATAAAATGAATAGGTATATTATAGTTTTTATCTTCCTTATATGATATTATATGATGATTTTATTTATATTCTCACACTAATATTTTTTGTCTTAATAAATAGATGGAAGGAACCAAAGAAACAATGGATGTAAAGGAAATATGGTGGTTCTTTAATAAGAAACCAAGTGAAATAAGAGATACAATGATAATTTTTGTGGTTTTTCAAAACCAGCAATCAGGATTCGTGATTAACCACTCAATATTTGGTGGTTTTTTTGAAGCATCGTATACGAGATAAATGAATCCTTATGGAAGATTAAGTACTCATGATCATAATGGTATGTGTATTCAATGACATATGTGTCAAGGATGTTGAAATAAACACCTAGGAAAATGTTTTAAAAGTAATGGATTATTTTATAGATGTGATAATGAATGTCATAAACTAATAACCTACCATGGAAAAATGAAGCATTCAGTTGGCTCCAAGAAAGGGAAATATGATCATTCCAATTTATCAACTGAATGTTTCAAATGTGGGAAGTGTGGTTATTATGAAAATAGGTGTCATATGAAGAAGGTTCAGTAATCATATCAACAAGACTGTACAAATATATTTTTATAAATACCAAATTCCATTCTAATTTAAGATTAGAAAAATGAAAATGACCTATGATAGTTGGGGATTATTTCATGTCTCATGTTTTGAGATTTTTGAATCATAGGGCAAGGTTCATGTTTTTTTTTCATTACGAAATAAGTATAAAAAAATTATATAGAAAATCATGGTATGGGAATCATGAATAACACATAATGATTAAGAATTCACCATATAATGGATTCATGAGTTATGGTAGAATTTAGGATGATGAAATGTTTAAAAGTATTAATTCACATTTGATGATGGCATTACATTAGAAGACATTTTATATTTTTCGTAACATTGATGTTTGTTATTTGAAAATTTTGTTTGAGGATTAACTATCCTTTATATTTTGGAAATAAATATAAATTAACGGATAAACTTCATATGATCCTTGATTTTTAGGTAATTATGGGATATTACATTTTGGGATGAAAAATCAAGGACATATGATAAATTTTTAGATTACAATATTTTGTGGTTGATTTTTTGAATTTTAACTCTTTTTGGGAATGATATTATATTTATTTTGTTTTAGAAACCGGAAAACCCATAGGAAGGGTGAAAACATACCACTTTGGACATGGTTGTAGGGATCGAACACAAAATTAAAGAGTGAAAAGGTTTTATCACCTACCACTAGGATATGTGATGTCCCCAGTTTGTAACACTTTTTATTTTTAGTTATACTAGCTTATGGAATATGGTGATGTTAATTTTGGGATCTTCTGTTTTATCAAATGGATATCCTTGGTATTAAAAATTGAATTGGGGACTAAGTGATAAATCTTTTGGATGACATAAACTATTTTGGGAACATTATATAATAATGATAAATAGAATACTAAGGGATTTTAATTATGGAGAAATGGTTGAATTATATTATAGAAGAATCATCAATTTTAATTGTGGAGTTATGGTAATGTGGTTACTTATTTAAATGATCAACTTGTAATAGAGATTATGTGATTATGTTAATTACATTTTTTTATGAGACATTAAGAGTGCATGATTTTATAGGGAGAAATATGATATAATTTATCTTGTAACATTATGTTATACAATCCTTTAAATTTTGTGGTTTGAATTTTGGTTTGGATTATTTAAATAAATTTTAAAGATAATTATTAATCAAATGGTATTTGTTGAACATTTGATATTAATACTAAATTTTGGATATTAAAAGTAGTTTTCTAAATATATCGATTTATAATTTTTGGGGAATTATTTGATTTTTTACAAAACATTTGGGTTTTGTTTAATATTTCAATATAGGATGGATAAATAGTTAATATTTAGTTGATTATTTTATTCTCTAGAAGTCCATTATAGTGATTCAGTTGTGAACATATTATCTTGAATACTTAGCATTTGTTGAAAAGATGATTTTTTCTAGAAATTTTTTACATGATGAAACCATAATTGATAAGTAATTATATTCCCTTATGTTCTCAGTGAAACTCCTAAATAACTTCCACAGCATTATAAAAAAGATATTAAAACAAAATAGTTCCATTTTTGCTTTTTCTATTGCAAAATAAAAGACCAGCTTTATACTGATCATGTTTTCTATAACACTCCATCCAATCATAACACTTAGTTTTTCTACCAAATCCATTTTTACACATTTAATACCTGTATGTGTTATCTTGGGTGACCAATGTACTTCACTTTTTATTTTAATTAAAGTAGTATTTTTATAAACCCTTTTATATGTGAATTTTCAATATATGTATTTTGAAAATTCATACACTAGTTACTGACCCCAAATTCAAATTATAAGGAAACAATTTATTAGATGGTTGAGGATGTAACATCCTGAGTTTTAAGATAGAAACACTATGTTAAACAACATACATGATATGCTTCATCAACCTAAAATGAACAACAAAATATTATTATTTAAATGATAGAATTATAACATAACTGTGGGAATATAATGAATAAATATTAATAACTAAAAATTGAAAATAAGGTTTATTCATGTTTATATAATGATTCATTGGTTACGAAATTTATTAGGAATGAAAATAAAAGTTAATTAAAAATAAAGGATTTGTTTTTATGAAGACTTTTTTAAATGAGAATAAGTGCGATTATAAAATCATATCACACTTCATTTTATTATATTAATGAAATAAAAACTCAATTTGATGGTTAAATTTAATATTATACATTTTTAGACAATATACAAGAACCAAATCAATTTTAAGCCTAAAAGTGTTAATTTTCAAAAAAGCCATTTTTACCGCCTTTTGAGGTAAAATCATTTTTAAATATTGTTTTTCATTATTTAAAATATCATATTTGAAAAAGTAAACTTTTTATTTAAAATCGGGGAAAAAATTATCTTTTGTTTAATTTTTTGAATATTTCTAATCAAATTCATTTCTTAATGAATAGTGAAAAATACTCCATTTTAATTGAAAACTATATTTTTAACTAATTTTTTTATATAGATTAATTTTTTATTTAATTAATTTTAAAGATTAATTTTAATTTTTTTATCATTTTATTTAATTTTTGTCATTGGAGGTAATTTGAAATTGAAATTTGATAAAAACATGTGTCAATCTATTGAAGGTTTTTTTACAATAAAAAACAAATTTTCCAATTTTGAAAATTGGAATTGATTTTAAATTAATTCTAGAAACTTTCATGCTTTTAATTTTGAAAAATGGATTCCATATATAGAATAAGAAGTTATAAATTATGTTAATAGGTCCCTTTTTGTTTTGGACATCATGAATATTAAATTTAGTAATTTTTTTTATTTACCAAGGACAATGGGTTGAACATGTAAATAAAATTTAAATGATTATTATAATAATATATAAATAAAATATAATGTTTCCAACTCATATTTTAGGAGTTATGTATAACCAATAAAACCATTGGGAAGAACATTTGGCCTTTAAAATCCACATCCGATTGATTATGACACTTATAAGGTTTAATTTAATGTAAAGGAAAATATGTTATAAACATAATTATTCTTAATATGAGAATACTAATATTAGTTAATATATGTGATATTATAAAATATAAACAGTAATTATAAATTTAATAATATTTACTACCACATTATATTTTATTTATATTATTTATAAATTAAATAAATAAATTTAATAATTACTCAATAATGATGTAGTGAATGATTTTTTAATAAAGAAATTAAATAAATGAAATTATTAATATAAAAATATATATTATAGAAGATAATTTATGTCATACACTGTTTTTATAGGTTAATAAGACATGTTATGTTGAGACCCAAAGCTTGATGTACATGGACATTACATTACTTTAGTGGAATACTTAATTCATAACAAAAACATACACACAAGGACCGTAATAGTTTAGTGTCTTTGGAAACATGGAACGTAATCTTCTAATCGTGGTGAAGGATCTTCAACATCTCCCATAAAAATCATCCCCTTTTTTCTTACCTAAAACCTTTCTTTTTATCCTGGGGAAAAGAAAACATAAAAAGGTTGAGCTCAAATGCTCATTAATGGTAATCATGGATAAAATAAAACATACCATATACATTTGAACATAAAAACATGAAGAAAATGTTTAAACATCAAAATCTTGAGCAACGACATAAAACATGGAAGTACATAAGGCATAGATCATAATGGAACATAAACCATGATAAAATAGAATGGGAAAAAAACATGTAACTGTGGAATCCATTAAGTACATATAATGATTTCCATAGTATCCAAGGCATTTCTGCCAAGACCATCTTAGTGGGAAAAGTCCCATTCTGAATCGAGTTCACTCCTCGTTTCAGTCCTGTAACACTGAACTGGATTTACTTACCATTCCAGCCATGTCTATCTCATTAGATATAAAATCTTTACCCAATGCATTGGAGGGAGATATAGGTCCCACCCATCTCATAATGATACCATTCTTATGTGTGCCACAAAATTAAAAACCATACATCATAGCATAACACATGTAATAAAAATGGGAATCTTAAACATCGTGACATCATAAAACAATTCATATAAGATAAAGGAATTCATAAAAATAATTCCATCACGACATAGTCAAATCAATGTAAAAATAGGGATAGAAACAGAACCCTTTTATTATCTTAGATGTAAAATAATTTTGATAAAATACTTGAACTCCATTCATGAGGAAAATATGCTTTCTACTTCAAAACATATTCCATTATTAACATATCATACAATTTTAAACTAAAAGACGTTGATTAGAAATAAACTTGAAAACTTGTAAAGTAAGCTTCTTGGAAATAATGTTTTAAAAATCCATTCATGCCGTATAAGTTAAAAAACATTCTTTTCGTACTTTTGTTGGAAAAGTCAAGAAGTACCTCGTAAGAAAAACGACAAAAGATTCCTTTTATATCATTTAATAAAAACTCATCAAAGGGTAAAATTGGATTTACACAATTTTAGGTGGATGGAAACAATATTACATATTGAGGAAACCTGTATGTGGATGATAAAATACACCCTTGTAAATACCAAAGTATAAACAATCTCGGATAAAATGAGATTGTGATATTTTCCCTTACCTTAGGTTCGATATTCTACATACATATCTGAATCTCATGTATAATGATTTAAATACTGTCATTGACTTATTAAAGAATCATATTCATTGTTATGATATCATATATGGTTCACTTATGACTATATATTACCCTTTCTTTTGTAAATTCCATGTTAAAAAGCGTTTTGGGTAAAATCGTTTCATTTGTTATCCGTGTTTTGACTTTTAATTATTCATATGATTACTTAGATCATTATTACAAAATTCCAGAATATAAAACATGATTTATATATAATATATATTCAGAATATACATATATATAATAGATCGATGAATGGAACGAAATACACCGTTCATGGAGACGGTAGGCCGTACGTACGCATGAACATTGTTTTCGTTTCCTCATTGAATTGAATGGAATTAATTGGATGACATACATATATATATAAATAAATCCAGTATAATTATTATGTCATATATTTCATGATTACTTAATATATATACTTTATAATCATTTATGAATGGTTAATCATTGAGAATGAATCTCATCGCGTTGTGGAGACGGTATTCCGTACGTACGCACGGGCGATGGTATCGTTCCCATGATCGTGGAATTTTATTGGAGTGTATGTATACTATTACAGAATCAATATCACTTTACAATAATCATATATAGTTATTATTTACACCATTATACCCATCCAAGTAAGGTGGTGGTGGAAAATAGATTACACCACGGCGTGGAGATGGTATTCTGTACGTACGCACGCACAGTGATTTCGTTTTCCGTAGGATGGATAAATGGTGAAATAGGGTTGTTTCATACTTATAATAACATATCATTATATTAGTGATACTGATTTTATTACTTCATAATGAAATAACCTAAGAAGAAGTAGTGGAAGAAGAAATAAAGGTGAAAGAATCGGTAACGGACATTACCTCTTCTTTGAAGCACCTCTTTGAGACCTCCACTTAGGGCACTAAAATTTGTCTTTGAAGAATCCCAAGAACTCTAGGATGTTTCTAGGGAAGTGGATAAGAGAATTTGGCAGGGGTTGTCCGAGCATTAAGGCTCAAAGTGGTGTGAGGAAGAGAGGGAGGAGGTTCCCTTTTATAAGGGAGGAGAGGGGCTCCTTTGGAATTATTAAAAATAGTAATTTATAATAAATCTATCCCCACTTAAAAACCTTAAAAATGACTCATATTATAAGATTAGATTATATAGGGTTGTAATATCATCAACCAATTAAATTTATACATGTTTGGATCTTATTTTAAACATTATCATTTTGATTTATCCTTATTTAATATATTTAAGTTTATTTGTGGTAATAAAATTATAAATTTTAAATTATAACAAATAATTACTTATTTGTTGTGAATTTTCCATAATTGGTTACTTTATAACATTATAGACCATATAAATTTAAATTTATAAATTTTAAATATTTTTATGATTTTTAAACAATTTTATAATATGTTATTTTTATAAAATAACAATAGTGTCAATTTTGACACTATTCATTTATTTGAATTTAAATAAAATATATACAGAAGATATGTTCAAACTAAAAGCCTTAATAGATTAATAAAAGGTCATATGTATCTATAAAATTAGTGGATCACATTAAATAGTTTATATAGTATTTATTTTATTATTTTTAATACCATTTATTTGGTTTATCTCTTAATAAAATAATTACTACAACATTTTTGTATAATTATTTAATATACTGATTTGTTTCAAAAAAATTAAAAATAAAATCCTATGATTAATATATATATTAACTTTCACAACAATACTTTTACTCTAATTTATCATCTTAAAAACACAATATTTAAATTGTTATATTTATTAAATTATGAAGGTGACAACTTTGGCATCATTTAAAATAAAATAATATAAGTGTCATAATCACTATTATAAGGCTCCAAATGGTTATTTATTAGGTCATTGGATGACTAAGGTGTAGGAATACACTTCCAATAAGTTCTGGTCAGGTTTTTGGGCCTTTTAATGGGTATTAGTATTTCAATAAAAACTATATTCTTATTTTCCACTTCATAAATCATTTTTGTATCATTAATGTATCACCATACATTACCATTATTTAATCCCTAAAAATTCTAAATAAATTATCATGATGTAGATAATTTTATTAGATTTCTGGAGACTATTCATGTTCGAAGTTTTATGATGTTTATCACTAAATTAAAATTATTATACTTATAAGATTTAAGAGAGTGACATGTTGTCACTTTGTTTGGTTTTAATTTTAATTAAATTATTTTCATGGTCAAAAGCCCATAAAATGAATCTAATATACCCTTAGGTTATATGGGTCTACTTTTATCCATCCAATAGAATTTTGGCTTGTGTTAGGGTAATTTTATAATATTATATTTACCCTTAATTTCCCGATTTACCTTTAACTATGGTAAATAAAATTTACCGTAGTTACTATTCAAAATTATCAAAAATAAAAAGTAGCATATTAACATAATTTGGACGAAATGATTCTAAATATGGAATCCATTTTTCCAAATTCAATACACAAACGTTGCAGAAATTAAATTAAAATTAATCCCGTTATCGAAAGAAAACGAGTTTTTCTTTAAAACATTGCAAAAGATTGAATTGATTTAACCTACGAATTTAATGTAAAATCAATGCTAATGACATAAATTATATTAAATGGTAAAAATATATTCTATTTATACTTTAAAACCATTCAATATTATAATTTAACCATATAAATTATTGTGATGAAAAAAGTTGTTTTTAATTAAAATATAGCGTGTTTTTACTATTCATCAAAATATGAAAGTTACCAGAATAATATGAAAAATTTATCCAAAGTAAATTTTTATTTCATTATTCCAAAGAAGAATTTTATTTTTTCAAATTTAACTTATAAACATGTGAAAAACTAGATTTAAAGTAGGTGCGCCATCAAAAGGCGGCAAAACTGCATTTTTTGAAAAATACTTATTTTACTCGAAATAATTATTTTTTATTATACCATGTTCTAGAAAATGTGTAAGATTAATAATAATGTTATAAAATTCAATATTTAGTTAATACTACTCATAACGGCTAGTTCATAATAATATTATAATAATATATCATTTGTTTATTAAACCCCGGTATTGCGTACAACGCACGCTATCGAGGAAGGTCGTGATTGCGTATAATGAAAGCCAAGTCAGGGTTGCGTGTTGTGCAAGAATCCTTCATTGTTTCGTATAACAGAATCCAACCATATTTCATTTATACATTGAATATATATATATATACTCAATGTTGCGTAGAATAACTATTATCAAAATTGTTTGTAACACGATCCAAGAATAGTGTTGTGTATACTGCAAGCTAATACGGTGTTGCGTATAGTTCAAGGTAATAATGGTGTAGCATAAAACACAAGACATTAATGAAATTAAAAGAATATTTTTCTTAAAATCTCTAGGTGTTACATTCTACCCCCCTTAAAATTAATTTCCCCCTCGAAATTCTTCATGGTTATTAATGGTTTACTACTAAAAAGTTTGTTTAATAGAAACCCACATCATAAAAAGGAATACAAAAACATGGCTTTAAAAACTAAAGTTTGAAATGTAACAGTTACCCAAATTAACTCATCACTGGGTTTCCACGTAGCAGAACATAGGTGGAAATATGGATATGGAAGAAAAATCTAATCATCATGTTCTGATGGAGAGTGGTAGAGAACTTGGCTATGAAAAAGCCAACAATCACAAAGATATAGATTTGTGATGATCTAAGGTACCATCTGATTCATCGGATATAAGGGAACTAGGAAAACATTTTTGGTTTTCAAGAACATTTCCCTAAAGTTGATGAATTAAAAGAAATACTTACGTGATTTTGGTACAATCTCAATGTTGTTCGTGAATTGAACAATTTCCACTTCATCCCGTAAAGAAATGAAGATGAATTTGTTATTCGTGATGTGTTAGCAGATCATGTTATAGAATGATGGGTCATTCAATCTCTTTCAAAAAACGGTTAGTAAAAGTTATACGTCCATTTAATGGTTAGATTAATCGTATATGGTTCCAAAAATTAACTTATACTTCATATATCATACCACTTAATAAAATAAACCTAGTTTCTACTAACCAGGGACTTCCTGTAGGCCAGTGGTAGGCGATAAAGGCCAGTCACACTTTGGTTGTGGGTTAGATTCCCATATACTTGTCCGACATGATGGGTTGCCGCACATCCTGCAGGTTGTCCTTTTTCTATGACTATATTACTATAACATCTCATCAATAATATCGAAAAAACTTCTATCCTTAAAAAATACTAACTTATGTCCAACATAATACATTCCAATCTTTAGGCTTATCCATAATACTATAGTCCACTCTCATAATATAGTGAAAACGATTACCAGAGATTTAATACCATCGTTAATCCCCATATATCGTAAGATATGTCTTGTTGGTCAGATTCCAAATATTCGAAGGCCTTAATCTTGTATTCTCTTAAAAAATGAATACCCATTGAGCCTTAGTGAAAACATGAATGCAGTTAAAAGTTAACACTTTCCACATACCAAAATCCTAAAAATTCTATATAATCAATCCATGATATCACTTAGTCCTTATATCAATCATGAGATCGTGAATACAATCAAACATCTAATTATCTTCTTATTCCTTCATTATGCGCATATCATTTACTTTACAAAAATATCTGAATAACCTTCCATGGGTACTGGTACCATAAAACATATACTTTCAAATACTTTTAGAAAACAAATAGTGTTACAATCCTTAGATGATTCTTTATTCCATAGTACCATTAACTATACAACATAACTCTCGATAAACATACAATCATTCCACTACCTTCTAAAACAACCGACTGAGCTTCAACACTTGTTTCTTCTCATATATCATTTTTAGTCTCCTCATCATCATCCACATAAATACTACCCATATAACCATTCTGATTCTCTTCATGAGATTTTCTATTAGGGCATTGGTTTGAATAATTCCCATACATTCCACATTTAAATAATCTAATCATTGTTGATGTCATAGTAATACCATTATCCTTGTCCATGGTGTTTACTGAACCTTTTCCTTTGCACTTACTGGAGTTGTGACCTTCTTTTCCACACCCAAAGCATCTTCCAATTCCTTTGAATCAGTCTCCCTGATGCCTCTTCCCATATGATTTACATGAGGGAAATTGAACTTTTTACCTCTATGATCATCATGAAACTCTATATTTCTCTTATTATCTGAGTTGGGAAACTTACCAAAGTTGAGATTATTGATCATATTATGATATTGCTAATTAGGCATAATAATGATGTTTGGACTTACAGATCCTGTTTCATTTGGTTTCTCATGAAGAATATCATTCCATTGTCTGTCATATCCTCCATTATCGTGAATCTTCCTGTTTCCAGCCATTTTCTGAATCCCGAAAATAATAGTGTGAGAGGAAAAAATCATGCTAGGGAAAACAACATATTAAAGGTGGATTATCCTCAATATATCACATCTTATGTTAAATTCTATGATTGTTACCGTAGTTCTAGGACTATATCCTATACGTATAATTATCCTTAGGGACATCCCTAGATATACCTTAGAAATATCCCTAGGGATCTCACTAACGTTTTTGCATACTAGTTTCCAAAGGTTGACTAAACCTTTCCTTTGATACCAACTGTAGAGAACCAAAGCATGATGTACATGGACATTACATTACTTTAGCGGAATACTTAATACATAACAAAAACAGACACACAAGGACCATAATAGTTTAGTGTCTTTGGAGACATGGAACGTAATCTTCTAATCATGGTGAAAGATCTTCAACATCTCCCATAAATATCTTCCCCATTTTTTCTTACATAAACATTTCATTATAACCTGGGGAAAAGAAAACATAAAAAGTTTGAGCTTAAATGCTCAGTAAGGGTAAGCATTGATAAAATAAAACATACCATATACATTTGAATTTAAAAACATGAACATAATGTTTAAACAAAAAAATATTGAGCAATGACATAAAACATGGAAGTATATAAGGCATAGATCATAATGGAACATAAACCATGATAAAATAGAATGGGAATAAAACATGTAACTACGGAATCCATTAAGCACATGTAATGATTTCCATAGTAGCCAAGGCATTACTTCCAAGACCATATTAGTGGACAAAGTCCAATTCTGAATCGAGTTCACTCCTCGTTTCAGTCCTGTAACACTGAACCAGATTAACTTACCATTCCATCCATGTGTATCTCATGAGATATAAAGTCTTTACCCAATGCATTGGAGGGAGATATAGGTCCCACCTATCTCATAATGATATCATTCCTATGTGTGCCACAAAATCATTAACCATTCATCATAGCATATCCTATGTAATAAAAATGGGAATCATAAACATCGTGACATCATAAAACAATTCATATAAGATAAAGGAATTCATAAAAATAATTCCATCACAATATAGTCAAATCAATGTTAAAATATAGATAGAAACATAACCCTTTATTATCTTAGATGGAAAATAATTTTGATAAAACACTTGAACTCCATTCTTGAGGAAAATATCCTTTCTACTTCAAAAACATTTTCCTTTCCTAACATGTCATACAATTTAAAACAAAAAGAAGTTGATTAAAAATAAACTTAAAAACATGTAATGTAATCTTCTTGGAAATAATTTTTAAAAATCCATTCATGCCGTATAAGTTAAAAAAACATTCTTTTCGTACTTTTGTCGAAAAAGTCAAAAAGTTCCTCGTACGAAAAACAACAAATGATTCCTTTTATATCTTTTACTAAAAACTAATAGAAGGGTAAAATTGGATTTAAACAATTGTAGGTGGATGGAAACAATATTACATATTGTGGAAACATGGATGTGGATGATAAAATACACCCCAGTAAATACCAATGTATAAACAATCTCGGATAAAATGAGATTGTGATATTTTCCCTTACCTTAGGTCTGATATGCTTCATACGTATCCAAACCTCCTGTATAACGATTTAAATAATGTCATTGACTTATTACAGAATCATATTCATTTTTATGATATCATATATGGTTCACTTATGACTTTATATTACCCATTCTTTTGTAAATTCCATGTTAAAAAGGGTTTTGGGTAAAATCGTTTCCTTTGTCATCCGTGTTTTGACTTGTAATTATTCATATGATTACATAGATCATGATTACTTAATTCCATAATATAAAACATTATTTATATATAATATATATTCAGAATATACAAATATATAATAGATCGATAAATGGAAAGAAATACACCATTCATGGAAACGGTAGGTTGTACGTACCCATGAACGTTGTTTTCGTTTCATCATTGAATTGAATGGAATTAATTGGATGACATAGATATATATATACATAAATGAAGTATCATTATAAATTCATATATTTCATGATCACTTATTATATATACTTTATAATCATTTATGAATGGTTAATCATTGAGAATGAATCTCATCGCGTCGTGGAGACGGTATTCCCTACGTACGCACGAGCGATGATATCGTTCCAATGATCGTGGACTTTTATTGGAGTGTATGTATACTATTACAGAATTGATATCACTTTACAATAATCATATATATAATTATTATTTACACCATTATACCCATCCACGTAAGGTGGTGGTGGAATATAGATTACACCACGACGTGGAGACGGTATTCCGTACGTACGCACGCGCGGTGATTTCATTTTCCGTAGGATGGATAGATGGTGAAATAGGGTTGTTTCATACATATAATAACATATCAGTATATGAGTGATACTTATGTTATTACTTAATAATTAAACAACCTAAGAAGAATAAGTGGAAGAAGAAATAAAGGTGAATGAATCGGTAACGGACATTACCTCTTCTTGGAAGCGCCTCTTTGAAATCTCCTCTTAGGGAACTAAAATTGGACTTTGAAGAAGTCCAGGACCTCTAAGATGTTTCTAGGGAAACGGAGAAGAGAATTTGGTAGGGTTTGGCCGAGATTGAAGGCTCAAAGTGGTGTGAGGAAGAGAGGGAGGAGGTTCCTTTTTATAAGGGAGGAGAGGGGCTCCTTTGGAATTACTAAAAATATTAATTTATAATAAATCTAAACCCACTTAAAAAACTTCAAAAAGGACTCATATTCTAAGATTAGATGATATATGGTTGTAATATAATCAACCAATCAAATTTATACATGTTTGGATCTTATTTTAAACCTTATTATTTTGATTTATCCTTATTTAATCTATTTAAGTTTAATTGTGGTAATAAAATTCAAAATTTTACATTATAATAAATAATTAATTATTTGTTGTGAATATTCCATAATTGGTTACTTTATAACATTATAGACCATATAAATTTAAATTTAAAATTTTTAAATATTTTTGTGATTTTTAAACAATATTATAATATGTTATTTTTATAAAATAACAATAGTGTCAATTTTGACACTATTCATTTATTTGAATTTAAATAAAAAATATATAGAAGATATGTCCGAAATAAAATATTTAATAGATTCATAAAACGTCATATGTGTCAATAAAATTATTGGATCACTTTAAATAGTTCATATAATATTTATTTTATTATTTTTAAAACCATTTATACGGTTTATCTCTTAATAAAATAATTACTACAATTTTTTTTATAATTCTTTAATATTCTTATTTGTTTCGTAAAAATTAAAAATAAAATCCTATGATTAAGATAAATTTATTTCCTTTCACAATAATACTTTTACTAGAATTTATCATCTTAAAATCACAATATTTACATTGTTATATTTATTAAATTATGAAGGTGACAACTTTGGCATCTTTTAAAATAAAATAATATAAGTGTCATAATCACTTTTATAAGGCTCCAAACGGTTATATATTTGGTAATTGGATGATTACGGTGTATATATACACTACAAATAAGTTTTGGTCAGGTTTGTGGGTCTTTTAATTGGACTTATTATTTCAATAAAAACTATATTACTTATTTTCCACTTAATAAATAATTTTTGTATCATTAATGTATCACCATTACTGACCTTTATTTAATCCCTAAAAATTATAAATAAATTATAATGATGTAGATAATATTATTATATTTTTAGAGACTATTCATGTTTGAAGTTTTATGATGTTTATAACTAAAATAAAATTATTATACTTATAAAATTAAAGAGAGTGACATGTTGTCACTTTCATTGGTTTTAATAAAAATTAAATTATATTTAGGGTCAAAAGTCCATAAAATGAATCTAATCCGACCCTTAGGTTATATGGGTCTACTTTTATCCATCAAATAAAATTTTGGCATGTGTTAGGGTAATTTTATAATATAATATTTACCCTTAATTACCCGATTTACCTTTAACTATGGTAAATAAAATTTACCGTAGATACTATTCATAATTCCCAAAAATAAAAAGTAGATTATTAACATAATTTGGACTCACTGATTCCAAATATGGAATCCATTTTCCAAAATTCAATACTCAAAAGTTGCAGAAATTAAATTAAAATTAATCTCGTTGTCGAAAGAAAACGAGTTTTTCTTTAAAACATTGCAAAAGATTGAATTGATTTAACCTACGAATTTAATGTAAAATCGATGCTAATGATATAAATTATATTAAATGGTAAAAATATATTCTATTTATACTTTAAAACCATACAATATTATAATTTAACCATATATATTATTTGGATGAAAAAAGTTGTTTTTAATTATAATATAGCATGTTTTTACTATTAATCAAAATATGAAAGTTACCAGAATAATATGAAAAATTTATCCAAAGTAAATTTTTATTTCTTGATTCAAAAGAAAAATTTTATTTTGCCAAATTTAACTTATAAAAATGTCAAAAACTAGATTTAATGTGCGTGCGCCATCAAAAAGAGGCAAAACTGCATTTTTTTAAAAATACTTATTTTACCCAAAAAAGATATTTTGTTCTTATACCATGTTCTAGAAATGTGTAAGATGAATAATAATGTTATAAAATTAAAAATTTAGTTAATACTATTCATAAAATCTAGTTCATTATAATTTTATAATAATATATCATTTGTTTAGTAAAACCCGATATTGCGTACAACACACGCTATCGAGGAAGGTCGCGATTGCGTGTAATGCAAGACAAGTCAAGGTTGCGTGTTGTGCAAGAATCTTTCATTGTTTCGTATAACAGAATCCAACCATATTTCATTTATACATTGAATATATATATATATATACTCAATGTTGTGTAGAATAACTATTATCAAAATTGTGTGTAACACAATCCAAGAATAGTGTTGCGTATACTGCAAGCTAATACGGTGTTGCGTATAGCGCAAGGTAATCTTGGTGTAGCATACAACACAAGACATTAATGGAATTAAAAGAATATTTTTCATAAAATCTCGGGGTGTTACATGTTATATGAGTATTTGTTTCTTTTGTTCGAAGTTATCTCTCACTTTAAATTTTATTTAAATTCAATAAATTGAATAGTGACAGAATTGATTTATTGTTTATTTTATAAAAATTATAACAGATTAAATTATTTACAAATCCTAAAAAAATTAAATTAATAAGTGACTATGATAAAGAATAAAATTTATTTAAGAGTCCAATTATTTGATGTTTCCCCATATAAGTAAACTCAATATCCTCTTAATAATTAAAATATTTTTACCACATTTAAAAATAAAAGATAATAATTAATGGTAAAATGAAATAATATTGTTTAAAATAAAATCAATAAATTTCTAAAAATAATTTCATGATTCAATTTGACTATATGATCATCTAATATTTGACATATCTCTTGTTGGAGACAATTTAAATAGACAATTATTCTATAATAATATATTATCTAATGAATTTTTAAGGGTTCCCCTCACCTCTCCTATAAAACGGTACCCTCTCTTCTCTAATAATCACACTTCAAGAACCCTTCAGTTCAGCTATTTCCATCCCAACCTATTTATACAATACTTCACCTAATCTCATAACGCTACATAATGGTAGAAAGCCTTCAAAGGAATTCTTTAGGTACAAATAAAAAGTATTTAGCGGATTCAGAGGTAATGCCCTCTATCATGAGTTTTAGTTTATTTTCCATTATCCACTCAATATAATGTTGTTATTAAATTATTATATAAATAAATCGGTATCCACAATATACAAGGATGATTTTATGAAAATATTTTATACTACACTTACACATACCTCCATTTAATGGGTAATGAACATAATGTTTCTGTGTGTGGAGAAATATTGCCCCACCAGATAATGATTGTTCAATTTTTCTATATCACATATCACAGTGGAAAATATAATTGACACTATTTTACCTATGATATATATTTATTTATATTTTCTCTAATATTCTGTAATTTTCTTTTTATAACATATCTATATTCTTTCCATGTCATGTAAATGCAATAATTTTTTAAGGAATTGTGGACTACCGCCCAATAAAAGTGATATGACTCATTTATACTAAAAATGTTACTTATAAAGGATGGTTAAATTAATAATAGGAGAAATATATGAAATTAATATAATATAGGTAATATAATATATAGATATATCATTAAATTGTTGTTATTTTAATACAACAGAGAAATGAAAGTAGCATTAAAGTGTACCTACAACCTATCAACTGGATGAATGTTAAATTTAATTTCATATCTCTAAATATTATAAATTATTCTAAATACATATATACAAGATATATATGATATTAAAATAATTAATACTATTTTTCAGATTATGGTCTTTTGACCAAATAAACAATTTACAGCAAAATAAGTACAAATTTTACCCATGTACCAATTATCAAAAAAAAATTACGCTAGAAACATTATGTCATGTATACGAAATGGTAATAATTGATATAAAAGTAATTATGAAAATGAAAAAGTTTATAATGTAATTATAAATTAAGCTATGGTTATTATTTATAAAAATATATAACATACGAGACAAGTCGGACTCAGTGTTAAGGAAATGTTAACTTAATTGCCTTTGATTGGGTGAAATATTCATGTCATTAGATTGTTTTTCCAAGAATAGGTGTGAATGAAATCTGATTGTTTTACAATGAATGTCCACGTATATTAAGTGTATTTCTATTTTTTAGACATGATTAATTCATTGATTTATCCTTAATCTAGCGATATGATCTTGGTAAGGAATTTCATCTTAATTTCTTTTCATTGAGGAAAATGATGATCATATGATCCTTTATTATTTTATACGGTGTATATACTAACATTATGAAATTTCATATATCTATTTCATATGTAATAATATTAAGCATTATTTTGTAAATATAATAATTTATTGATATTATGATTTAAATGTTTAAAGTGCTATATGACTCCTTCAACATTTAATGATTTAAATATCAAATATATTCTTTAGGATATTAATTTTAATATTTATTTATACATATAAAAAGGATTATTCAATAATTTTTTTCCAATATTGAATTTTATTCATGGCTTTCAATATGAAGATTTTTTATATTCAATAAAAAAAATATGAATGTTTTTCTTGATAACAATGACAACAAATTCTATGCCACAATAACCATTATTTTATATTTTTATTCCTATAAAATTCATAGTGTTTTTAAAAGTGAAAAATTCTTTATTCCATTTTTAGGTGTTTTCTTATTGAAATTGGTTTTTAAAGTGTATTTACTATTTTAATATCGTTAAATCATTTTGCGTGATTTCTATTGAAATGTTCAGTGTGAAATGTTGATGATATTAATATTTATCTGTTATGATTATATAATTGTACCTACACATTTGATAGTTGGTTATGTGAGAAAACAAATATGGTTTGTTACATGATAAACCTAATATGGGTGGTTCCATGATAATCCATGGACATGTGGTTATGTTATAACTTACAATGCATTGGTTATGTAAAATGGTTTTATGGCTATTACATTTAGTGATATGTGTGGAAGTCGATTGTATGGTTGTTCCAGTTAAAAATTATTATATCCCAATGTACCTTTATTAGTTATTTGTGATTTATATAAGCCTTTTTTTAATCTGTTTTTACAAAAATGGTGTTAAATGGGCTTATATTTAGTGAAGTATATTTACTAATTATAAAAGGATAAATTTATTACATAATGATAAAGTATTCGGGGTTTACCTATTTTCTCAAGAATAAAAGTTTTTTTTGTTATATATTTCTTACTAATATTTTTATTACCATCCCATGGTTTTGATATGTTTTACATAGGGTATAATGTTGGGTAAGAGAAAGGAATAATTAAAGAATATTTCTATCATGAAATTAATTCTCTTTTATTTTAAATTGTTTTATTTTGTGAAAATATGGATAGTGAGTAGAAGTGTTTAATTGGGAAAATTTGAGTTATTATTTAATATTTATGGACTTATTATCTAAATATCTAAACATAAAAATGGTATAAATTTCAAATAGAGTCAAATTAATGAAATATTTCGCGATTAACTAATGTTTAAGGTGAGGAACTTATAACGAATTTCACCAGAGATGACAAATACAAAGTTTCAATATAGATAAAAAAGTAAATAGAAGAAGAAATTAACTCTTATAGACTAAAAGATAGTAATAGGGAAGATGGTCAAGGTAAATTGAACCATCACAAATAATAATTATGTGTTAAATCAAAAGTCCACTGAGAAATGTAAACGAATTACATTTTTGTTTCAAGATCCTTTTCATAGAGTTTGTAATCCTTCTACTATATAGACTAATAACATATGGATATATACATACATGACATTTATTGTTTCATCCATTAATCAATTTCCGCAAAAACTCATCTTTTTTCCCAAATGATGAGTATACAAGATGAATTTTTTACACCTCGAAGAACATGAATCAAATTTTTGTGAATCAAATAATCCACCAAAATAAATTTTTATTTCTTTATAATTAAAAATTAACTAAAACCAAAATGGGTTGAATGATATTAAATAATTACCCAAAAATAATAATCCATTATATGGTGAAAAACTACTTTAATCACTAAAATTAACCAGTTATAGGTGATTCTCAACATATACCATTTGACAAATCAATGTGTTTGAAATTCCTCAAAATCAGAAAAAAAACGATTGAAACCCAAAATACGTAAGTATTTGATAACATTGTCATCCAAGATATAATTTTTTTTAATTTACTCCAAATAAAGTTAATTACACATGATGCTTCATACGAAAATTTAATTTCTCTAATAATATTCAAGTATGATATCTGATTTCCATACATTTTCTGAATCACTATAAATCCATAATAAAATTGAATATTATTTCGTAATATTATTGAACAGTTACTCCTAAAACAAATCCCCGTAATATTATATTTACCGTAATCTTGTAGTATTCCCAATATAGAGAATGCCTTCCAAAACAACATTAACAACTTAACCAACAAATCATTTCCCAATCCAATGGATATCTGTACGATACAGAATATTTTACCAAATTAAAATTATTCTTAATACATAAATTTATTTCAAAAAAAAATTAAAACCAATACTAATAAGGAATTCATCTATTCCAGTGGTAGGTGATACACCCTTTTCTCCCCTTGGTTTTGTTTTTTCATTCGTCCTTGTCAAATGTGATATGTTATCACCCATCCAACAATATGTCTTTTTTCTAAGATAATATAATTTTTATGGAATTAAAAAAATATTATAACATCCTAAAAAATAAATAAAATGTTTTAACCTCAAATAATATCTCATACATTTTATTTTTCATCCCAAAATTTAACAAACCATATTTACCTCAAAAGTAAATGTCCTTGAGATTTCATTAGTTTTAATAATATTTCATAATAGAAACCCTATAAAAGGATTTCTAAGACATTTCACTTATAACAGATCATAAAATTATAAACTGATGATGATATCACTATCAATTAATAAAAAATACTTATCTATAATGTTTTATAAGTTGTGGTCTGATAACAACATTAGGTACTCGACCATAAAAATAACTCATTCTAGTTATTTTAATACTAGAATTCATTTTATTTTCCCAAATATCATTTTGGATTAGATTTTTTGATAACTAAAAAAAGTTATAATAATTTAATGAAATTCATTACCCATAGACAGTTATAGTCGATATCCGTTTTTTCTATAAAACAATAATCAATAAAATTAATTATGATTTCTTATGATGACATATATTCACAATTTTTCCTTGATCACATCCTTAATCTAACTCCTCCCAAAATCCTATAAAATAAATTATCATGGGATGGACATAAATTATCAATAACGGACATAAAAGTAATTATAAAATCATTTTAGTCAAAACACATAAAACATTTTCTAAAAAACATAACTTTTTTGAATGATAACGTTATCATCATTTCAAAAATATCATTACCTTACATTTACTAAAAGAAATAATTTTCAGGAAAACTAATAAGAAAGGATTGAAACGAAATGTAGGTATATTTTGGTATAATTTAAATACAATAGAATAAATATGCACCAAGATTCCATAAATGTCACTCTTATAAATGTAATAATTATGTAGTTGATTCCCATATATTTTAATCGTAGAAATGGAATATCCATATGGCATAGCTCTATACCCAATTCATCATAGGTTATAATGTGACCACACATTCATGGTTTATAACGTAATTTTTTTTAAAAAAGTCTATGTTCCATTATAAAATTAATAAAATGATTCCATTTTCATCATTTCACTTTTAAAATTTCTTATAAACTCATACAATAACATTTCTAGTTATTAAATACGCAATCTATTTTCAAATTACTATTAGAAATTCAAATAATATTTTTTTGAATCAATGTGTCTCATCCCACTTTTTAAAATTTTAATTAAATAATAAAATTACCATTTTAAAAAATTTATTTCAATATAAAAACATTTTTAAAACACATTATGAAAACATTTACATAAAAGATAATAATTTAAATTAATAACAATTTAAATATAATAGAACAATGTTTTAGTTAAAGGGTCACTTACTTTGAGACCAACACGTCAGATATAATAATTATCTTCATAATTAACAAACTGATGTTAATTATTTAATTTCATGGGATCATTTCTATTCTATATTATTCCTTTTATATAACTTATTATCATGCTATAATAATTACATGATTAATTTTGATTATGTTAGACATTTTGATAATATTCATCACTTGAGTGGAAAATGAACATGGTATGATCTCAATAGTCCAAGTGATAACTGCTCCATCATCTCCAAAATAATATTCAAGAAATAATATTTATTTTTATTCATCAATTATACATTTCAATAAAATAATTTATGTAAGGTTATGAAAAATAATAAATGATATAATCATATATATGGTAAGACGTACATATGTATGAGTGAATCATTCATTTTTCAATGATAGTTATGAAATGAAAGTATGAATTTTTTATACTTCATGAAAGTAAATAATATAATAAATATTATATTAAATTTTTTAATATATATATATATCATTAATAGGATGTGGTGATGAAAAATGAATTGCATCGCTTCGTGGAGGTAATAGTTCACTTGAATGCACGAACGATAATATCATTTTTTGTCCATGCCATGGTAGGAACATAAAATATATACTTGTATTTAATAATGATAAATGTTTAATTACTTTTATATATAAAATTTAATTCTATCATTAAAAGTATTCTTGTGAGATAGTGAATTAAAATGAATTATATCGATTCTTGATGTGGATGTTTTTTGTACACACGAATGATAATTCAGTTCCTATTTGATTAAAGTCAATCTGAATATATGTGATTATATTAACAAAATAACATATCATTATATTGAGGATACTAGAGATATTATATCACAATGTTTTATGATTATTTTAATGAATTTAAAGAACAAATAAAATACAGAAACATTATTAAAAATGATACCTCTTCCTCAGACAATCTCCTATAATTAACACTTTAACACCTCTAAGGAGAGATTTATGTCTAAAATAATTTATCTAGATTATGGTGAGGGATTCAAGTAAAGTATTTGGTTATATATTCACCAAAAATATATATATTTTTAATTAAATTTAAATGATAAGAATTGGTACCCTATTATAGTAGAGCGGAAGGACTCTATTGGAATTATCCAAAATATTAATTTAATATAAATTCATATTATATTCAAAATTTCTCCAAGGTGGTATATAGTATATGATGAATTTATATACAATTTCATCTATAAAATGAAATATATCTATGTTTTTTCAAAATTTAAATCCTTGTCATTTTATTATATCTCATTTAACTCGAATCACGATATCATGTAATTTACATTATGAGGGTTAATAAAATCAATATAAAATAAAAAATGACAAATTACATAGTAATTTATGATATTTTGAAAATTATAAAATTTATTTGGATGAATTTTTTTGCATAATTTTAAATCATTTAATAAAATTTTATCTATTCTAGAAAAACCATTATTTCAATTTTGGCACTATTAATTACATGAATTTTTAAAATTGTCATAAAACTAAGATAAATTCAATCCAAATTTTTTAAAACATAATTAAAATATCAAAATAATATAAATATTTTTTCAGTAATACTTATAAAATAAAAATAATTTTTATTTTAATATTTTAATATTATTTATTTTTATATTTTCTTTATTTAAATTATAAATTCATCGTCATCATATAAGCATTTATTTAAATTATTTATTTCCTAAGAAATATTGAAAAATTATCATCATAAAGATAATAATTTTATATTTAAAATTAATATTTATATTAAAAAATATCCCATGAATAATCCAATATTAAAAATATTTCACTTGTTGACAACAAATGTATAAAAAATTGTCATTTCCTTCAATAAAATACCTTTAAAAGGATTAAAGTCCTCCATGTGGATCCCTATGGACATAAAATATTCCCAAGGAAGATTATGGTTTTAAATAAACATCCAATAAATTTATAACAAGTTTTAGGGTAGTTTTGTAATATATATAATACTTCATTACATGTAATTACCTAAATTCCCTATAACAGTGTTAATAAAAAATATACTAAAGGATTGATTCATAATATAAAATAAAAAAAGGAAATATTTAAATAATTTTCCCCCATGAAATCTAAAATTAAATTCAATTTTTTATATTCATAACACATAATTGGTAGTAATTATTTAAAAAGTAATCACGCTAACAGAATGAGAAAATAGGTTATAAAAGAAAAAATGCTCAAAATTTCAAAAAGTATCTATATGTAATTTCAATGTAAAAATGATTCCAATAACCTAAATTGAATTGAATGATAAAAAATAATTTAAATAATTCTTTAAGATCATTCAAATATTTAATTTTTCACTATAAATAAATTTAATGAAAAAGTTCTCATTTTAATCAAATTATTTTTGTCACTATTCATCAAAGCATGAAAATTATCATAGAAATAGAAAAAATTACACCAAAGTAAATTTTAATAATACACATTTAGAGAAAAGAATTATTTTTTCAAATATAATTTATAAATTTTTCATAAATAGATTTAAATCAAGTGAAACATCAAAAGGTGAAAAAACTACAATTTTTTAAAATAGTTTATTTTATAATACAAATTTGATTTTTTATACCATGTATTACAAATCATAAGATGAAGTTCAAAAAACATATTTAAAATTATAGATATAATTAATATAATCTATCATGAGATATTTGTTTATTTATTTTTATTAAACACAGGTGTTCTAATTTAAATCGTTTTAGAGAAATACATTTCATTTTATTTTCAATATGGGGTTTACATTCATTCATAATTAATTGGTAAAATAATTATATATACTCGTTTAAAAAATATATTCATAATTAAGATAATATTGATCATTCCCACCATTTTAATACATAGTATAATAGTGACATTTAAATAATGATATTTAAATATTAATTTATTCTCACTATGACGAATCACATACGCTACAAAACATAGTGTTTCATTTTAAAAACTCATAATGATAAACATTTTTCTATTTCTTTTCTTTTTTTTATTTGATGAAAAAAATGAAATTTATTATTATGTTTCCAATAATCTTTATAGTAATTTTATAAAATTATATTTCATCTCTCTCAAAATCCATCAATAATTGTTTTCCCTCAATATAGATATGATATGATGACAGTATCGACTTCCTATCCTTACTTTGCTTCTGATGATTTTTTAATTAATTTTTCATAAACCTTTTTCATTCCATAAGATAAATAAATATTTAATAAAATTTTCAACATTTTTATGTTATTATGAATTATATATCCATGGTTTATCATTACTTGATTGATAAGTCCATTATAGCCCTTAAATACATAGGGTAATGTTTAATATCTAAGGAAATCAAACGGTACATTGGTGTTTAGACAAATACCATGATGGTATGCATGTGATTATCTTATGTGAACTCTGTGATAAATTTCATTATAGGTATCCTTCCTATATGATATCTATTCATATATTGAATCTAAAAACACATTCCTATAGCATGAGATATGATTTCATTGATCATTATTGATTATATATGATTCCTTTCTCTTATAACACTTTATTTTTACTTAAGATAAAGGATTATACCATGATTCAATATTTATGGTCTATGTATATTTTTCTATGATTATTAATGTTATTATCATGTTATCATACACTTATACTATTTTATTCTCTCTTGTTATCATTGACTGATATCTCTCATATTTACTTATACTAGGTATGAGATTCACCCTTTTTGTGTTCCTATTTACTCATGATATAAAAGAATGGTATTAAGTATGACATGAAAAATAAATGTAATATGGTGCTTAAATATTGTGGGAGATATTGACTATAATTCATGAAATTACATTACTATGTATCTATTCTCAAAATACACTGATATATTATTGTTCTCAAGAGTAACGAATCGACCATTAATATTACATGTTCTAGTGACTTAAAACCAAAATTCACATCCTCACATTCTTAAATATTACTTGTGTTTATATCATTATAGAGGTAGGTAATAAATCAAATCTCAAAACCCCATATATTTAAAAAGTGGAAACTTTTACAATATATCATTTTTTTACAATATTAATCTTTTGAAATAAAAATTATTTCATTTCGTGAAAAATATTCAAGACTTTTAAATTTACTTTTTTTGTACCCTTAACCATGATTAAACCCTACGAAATTTTTTTAAATGTTCACTGACAACAAAAACCAGCATGCAAAAAATAAAATTAAAAGAAAGAACATGTTAGCCCATAAATACATCTAAAAATATCCCTTATACAAATTCAAATTTTGGATCCAAATAAAATTATCTGTACAATGAATCTGGGACTTACACATTATATTTTAATGATTTTTAGTAATTAATTTAGTTACACCGAATTTGAGTATCTTTTTAGGTTTATATATTAATAAAATTATACCACAAATTATACATAACAAAACCATAAAATATTAGGTGGCATCTTATGAAAATTATCAATTTTCTATATAACATAAAACTCATAATTTAAAAAACTAATTCTTTTCTGGTAAATCCTAATTAAAATTCAACATGACTTTTTAATTTTTCATACCCATCTTAAATTATTGTGAATTTTTTTTAAAAATGTGGGATGAGAAGAAGATAATAGTTTGGAATATAAAAATATAAGGTGACCTTTAGTTTAGTAAAGATAGAAAAATTCATATGATGATTACATTTATAATAACATTTCTTTTGGAATATGATATTAAAATTTACATATGATAAAAAAGAGGAATTTTTTCAATGAAAATCATTAAATGAATTTTCATGCAATGAAAAATCCTTTCTGTGACATAGAGAATCTTATTCATAAAAACCATTAAAACCCCTTTCAACCCCCTTTCAAAACACATTAAATTGGAATTAACATACAACTGACTTAAAACATAATCATTAAAAAATGAATCATAGATCTATAATGGTCTCACCGAGATCTATCTAGGCCACCCCATGTAAAGTGAAAATTCAATTTTGTAGTGTCATCTGGGCCACAATGTGTTATGTTTGAGTGGGATTTCAAGGTGCTATATGGGCCATCTCATGTTAAATTATAATGTGATTTCATAGCATAATATAGGCCACAACATCATTTGATTTTCAATTAATACTTCTTGAATAAAACTCATTATTCTTAATAAAAATATAAAAAATATATTATACTCTTAAGAAAACACATATGGATAAAAATAACATTTTTTCTTTTAAAACCTCATTTTCAAAACAAGTTAACCTTTCTACTTTGAAAACAATTTTCAATACCAAAATAAATAATAATATAATTTCTGTTTTGGATTTAATGATACGTGAAATCTTGTAAATGATTCCCAAAATAATATATAGGCCATAACAATGGAGAAGTCAACTTCAACATGTATATTAATAATAGAACATTTTATTCATATTTGGTCAAAACTTTCCATATAAAACATATAATACTATTTATTTCTGGGAAAAAATGAATGAAAATAATAATATACCAAAAACTTCATTTATATTCCTTTTATATAAATAAACATATAATATTTTATCAATAATATTAACGTGGTGGAATGGAATTTTAAATTAAATCATTAAACATTTTAAAATAAATTTAAAATTGATGTGTCTCATACCAATTTGAAATATATGAATAAAAACACCATTAAACAATAATATTTAACAAAAAATAAATAACACGAGAATAAATAAACCCATGATTTTATATTTCAGCATGAATGTGTATAAAACTTATAGAAAAATGTGGGTGTGAAATATCAAAAAATGTAACAATTAAAAGAGATTTAGATGAAATACTTCACCCCATGAGAAACACCTGAATCATAAGCCTCATTAAAGAATAACATTAAACATAACATTAAATATATTAAAAATAGATAAATTCATGGTATAACATTTTAATCGGTTGTACATACACCTTAAAAAATAATAAAGGATGATAACATCAACATTGGAATTAGTGACAAGATATTGAGATGATGACCCCAACAACAATGGTTACATTTAAATCAAACAACCAAAAGTATTAATCATTATATTATACATCAAAATACAAGGAAGATAAAATAGTTAATAATAAAATATATCAAAATTCATAGTATATAATTCACAAAAAATAATTAAGTGGTAAATAAGACATATATCTCATTCATATAAAATGTAGGACAAAAGTCACATACATTGATTATGATTTGTCATGTGTTTAATTTTCTTCTTGAATAATAAAAAGATGTTAATTATTTACTTGATTGAGAAAAGTTTTATGGTTTATTATTAGTTTTATTTAACTTTTTGTAATGTTTAATATAATTAAATAAATAATTAATTTTACATCAGCTATTTTGAATCTGTTCAGTTTATGTGTCTGAAACGACATTGGTATGTCAACAAAGAGAAAATGGATCATTATTAAGAAATACCAAGAATAATAATCATGAAATAATAATTATATTTATAAACCAATTATTATTTTAAAACCAATCTTTATAGATGGATTTATAAAATGAACCAATGTTTCAATCATGGAGAGGGTAGAGTATACGTACGTAACTGTAACGTTCCAATTTTCTAGTGACTATTATTGAATAAAGGTAAGTAACATTTATACATATATATTGATTATTCAATAATAAATACCATATTATTCAGTTATATATACTTATATATATCATTATTCTTATGTGGTAATGATAAAATAAAAAACATAGAGTTTCGAGAAGGTGGTAGTTCACACATCCACGAATGACGTTACTACTTTTTTATAATTAAAATTTAATGAAATAAAACAAAATATTATATTTAAGTAAACACAATTAGCTCATTAGAAACATTTATATTCAATTTATATTAATTTTTTAATTAAACTTTCATTTTTCCATTCATTGCAATGCATGAACAATCATATATCTTTGAGGAGGTGGTGGTCAAGATGTCAAGAAATGATGTTATGATATTACAAAAAAATGTAAATCATAATTTTATTTTCCATATAATAATTAAATAACAATACATAAATAATTAATATCATATAAAAAAATTATTTCCATCCTTATGCCCAATCTTTTCAGTTGGTAATGAAAAAACAAATGACTTCAATTCCGGAGCTGACAATCCTCATTACGCACGAATAATGATTGTTTATCCCATTTGATGGAATTTTGGGTAGGTATAGGTGGAAACCAAAACATAACAACATATAAAAATAATTAAGATAATTATGTTACTATATAATCATTATATAAAAAAATTTTGGGGTGGTGGAAGAAATTAAGAAAAAGACCCATTTGAAGAATATAACCTCTTTTTATAGTGGAGGTGGAGTGGAATTATATTAAATATAAATTGTTTTACACGTTTGGGAGGTATCCCTTTTATCATGTTCCTATAAAATAAAGAAATAATTTATTGGAGGAAAATTATTATAGATAAAATCTTACACCACCCAAAAATAATATCATTTTATTCATTTTCCTCCTTAGTCTTTTTGATTTCCCAATTTTATCATTTTAGTTTTTATTATGGTAACTTCCATCGTTTTATTTACATAGGTTATTTATAATTTATGAAAATAATTAGTAAGAAATTTATTAGATAATTTATATGAAGTTTTTTTAATTTAATGTCTAATTCATTAAATAAAAATAATATATTTTTGTTAAAGTTATTTTAATGAAAATATATCTCATGCGCAAAAACCTATTTTAACCTAATTATGATAATTTATTTTACAAGTATTCTCTATTTATTATGGTAAAATGTTTGTTTAAATTATTTTTATAAATATATTATGATGATTTTAAAGAATTATAATTTATTTTAAATCACTTAATTATAAAAATTAAATTAAAAGATAACCCCAATGACATGATGAGAAAGAGGGTTTTTAAAGTTAAAATGTTAAAATGTTTACTATATTTTTTATAACTAAATTAAACATAAAAATTGTGTTGTATGTGATGAAATTCATATAATGAAATCGGTGTTGCATGCAATTAATGATAAACATGGTGTTGTGTATGATTAAAGATAAACTATTTAATGGGTTTAATGAAATCTATTAAATAATTTAAATTAATATCATAATATATAGAGATGTTATATCCAACCCCATATAAAATGAAATTCTACTTCAAAATTAATATTTTTTATCAAATTATTAACATTTATAGAGTTACATTTTTGAGACCCACATCGTACAAATGGTTAATAATGCATCCTCTTAATACGGGGAAGTGGAAAACATAAAATTTATTGGAAGTTACGAATAACTAGGATTCAACATAGGTAGAAAATTTTTGGGAAATTGAAATTTAGATTTGGAAGGGAAAACTAAATCAATGAACTAATAGACAGTGATAGAGAACATGTTCAAGAGGAAGTCAATGAAGAATAAACCACAAGCTGTTTATGCTTGTAAAAGTCCATTGATATCATTAGAAAATATACCAATAGGATAAAATTTTATTTTTAGATCCTTTTACTATAGTTGAAGGATTAATTCACCATATATTCTAGGATAGGAATAAAATATTTTTGTTGAGGAGTAGTTATCCATATGTTAATCAATATCAACCACAGAATCATGTCAATATCCAATCAATAAGTATCAAAGATGACTTTTTATGCCTAAATCACTATAATCAACTTCAAAAAAATCATAATATTAAAATGGTATAAGATGACATTCACCCTATCTTTATATATTAACCACAACCAAAATTTTTAGCATGGAGTAATATAATTCACACCTCCATGTGATGATATAGTACATTAATATCAATTGCTAAAAATTAAATTCATACAATATCAATAAACTAAAGCCTTACATAAACATAAACCCAACTAAAAATATACCATAAATTCTATATTCACTTTTTGTTTTCATCACATAAAACCTCAAAAGGTTTTTCTAGAACCTTGATCTTTTTGTTGAGAATAACTAAATTTCAAGCTCATTAGAGATTCCATCTCTACACCAGGAGACACAACATTAACTCTAGTAGAAAAAAATGATTTTACCAATACTTTTTGTATCCAATCATTATGATTTACTCCTTAATTAAGGAACACTAGGGACAAATTATCATAATGACTATCTCATTTCAACTGAAACAAGTCACTATTGGATGGATATTGGAAACACCATAATTTGGTTTTTTTACGTTTATTTTCCTTATAGTAAAAAATCATGCTAATAAACTACAATGAATGAAAAACTTTTATAGATCATATTAAACATTTAATGAAATTTTTTCATGCACACTTTGATCGTTTTGGTGGTTTATGTCCAGATTCATTATTTTGTTTCTTATCCATTTACTTCCACATTGTTAATTCAATACTCTTTTCAAATTGTGGAACATAATTTTTGAAAAAATTCAATATTTAATTTTTCTATATAAATAACCACTTTATATTAATGTTTAATTTCTCTAAAGAAAATAACAATTTTAATAATTAATTTAAATTATAATTAAAAAAATATTCATTGTACTATAAATGTGTTTAGTAAAATCTGTCATATACGTGGCCAATCTTGCGAATTTTTCTTGATATGAAACAATAAAATCATCATATTCATTTCCTATTTCTATGAATTGATTCTCTATCTTAAGCTGGACAACCGTAGGGAAATATATATCAAGTATAAGATCCTTTCAAATTTTACATTTTATGGCTGTAAGAAAATATTTCTTTCCATTATTCTTAACCATTGACCACTGTCGATTAGCTTCAACTTCAAAATAATATATGTAAATAGTTAACTTTGATGTTATGAATAACCCAAGATATAAATTATCTTCTTCAAGGCATTGATCCATCATAAGTATTTCACAATGTTAGATTATCCATTATTCTATATGAGTTTTTTCTTCTTGAAATGTTCAACTATAGGAAAGTTCCTTCACAGTATTTCAGGTTCCTCTCAATAATGGATACCACCACAATTAATATATTGTGTCAATAAATTCATCACTACATTAAATTTGTATATTCCAATTCAAAGAATCATAGGATGATAATTTTGAAAGATATTTTTCTCGTGCTAACATACCACTCAATCTTCCATGTATCCTCTATGTAAAACCATTCAATGAATAAGTATATTAATGGATGCAACATAGATATCATAAAATTCTATATCATTTCAACTTAACCATAAAGTTAAATCTTTTAATGGAATATTATTAACACTATCCTAACCTATAGTGTATTATAAAACATTCCGTTATTACCAACTATAAGGATATGACCCCAAAAATTATATTATCTTGAGTTCAATCTATAATTAACTTATCTTAACTTTTAGGATCTTTTCATGTTTAAAGATTCATATCGTTAGGACCTAAATCATCCATAAAAATGTTAAAATACATTGTGGACACTTCAAATCACTATATATGTTTTCATTATATTAAATAATGAAAATAAAGTCGAATTATTTTCCTTGAAAATCGTTATTAATTACAACTAGACATCTTCATTTTCTTTAACAATGTTTAATCATTGTGAAAACATTTTCAAATCATTGGATGATAACTAAATTTTAATAAGGGATATAAAATGAATGGAAACTATTAGTCTAGTAAAAACTTGAAAACTCAAATAATGATTACCTATATCTTCTTTGATTTTTTTATAATTTGATATAAAACATTTCATGTGATAAAAACACAAAATTTTCTCATAGGAAACCATTAAAACTCAAAGAGAGAAATTAAAACACCTTTATTTGACATAGATAATCATATTCATAAATTACATTAAAAATTATTTCAAGGGAATTTTAATTAGAATTAAAATATACCTGACTTCCAATATAATCAATACAAAATTCATTAGAGGTATATAACAGGCCCAACCAGTTCTGTTTGGGCCACCCCATGTCATGTTGTAAGGAGGTTTCTCAACTCTATCCGGGTCACCCTATCTTGTAATTCCGAAGTAAAGCATAATGAATAAACCACTTTACAAATAAAAATAGTTCAAAAACAATTTTCAACTCAAATACAAACAATTTATAATTATAATACCATTATTTCAATTCAAAACACTATTTTTATAACAAAATCCCCCTTTTCTTTTGAAAACCATTTTCAACACCAAAATACCGAAAAATAATAATAGGTATTTTTAATTAAGGAATATTAAAATTAGGTAAGGGAATAGAAAAATAAAACAATTTTCATAGTGGGAAAATTTTATTGTTTTCATGAACTTTATGAAAAACCCCATAGTTTCGTTTTCAAATTTTTTTCATATAAAACTTTTCAAAACTATTACTTTATGAAAAATGGAATTAAATTAGTAAAAGAAATATTTTAATTATTTATATTATATAAATTAAAAAATAAAACAATATCATCAATATTGACATGCTGGAAAAAAAATAAATTAAATCATGAAAATTTGTAAAATAGATTTATAATTCAATGTGTTCTATTCCACTTTAAAATATTAGAATAAAAATACCCATGAAAGAATAAAATTTTAAAAAAAATTAAATATAATTATAATAAAAATATTAATGATATTTTATTTCAATTCAATTGTATATACACCTTATAGAATATGGTGGGTGTATAACATAATAATATTCTTCAATGAAATGAGATTGAGATGAAATCCATTATAACAAGAGAAACATGTGAATCCCAGAATGGAATAAATAATTACATTAAAATAAATTTATTATAATTATAAAAGATATATTCATGATAAAACATGGTAATTGGAAGTAAATACTTCTTACAAAATGGTACAACTTCCTAGCATCATGATATTCCTCAATGAATTGAGATTGGGATAATGTCCCTTGCACCTATAGTAAATTTTGAATCAAAAACCCCTAAAGTAATAATCATCAAATTAAACATTTAAATATTATAATGATAAAATAAATCATGATATAATATATATTAATATATAGTTGATACATCACACCAAATATATAAGTGTTCGATATGACATTTCTCACACAGATGTAAAATGTGAGTAGAAAATATCTTACCCTTAGTATGACTTGTCACGTGTGTCAATATCCCATTGATAATAAAATTATTTTAATTATTTATTTCATTTAGAAAATTGTTAATTTATATCATTAATCTTATTTCAATTATTTTTTATTGTATATAATTAATTAATCAATTTGGTTTACACTCGTTATTTTGACCGTACTCGGTTTATGTGTCAAAAAAATATTTTGTAGGACTACTATAGTCGAATGTGTAATTATAAAATCTTATAAATAATAATAATAATGAAATTATATTCGTTTTTAAACATTAATTAAAATTTTATGAAAAAATATTGAAATATGGTAATGAAAAATAAACCAATGTCACAATCATTGAGATGTTATGTCGTACGTTTGCAAGAGTAATGTTCCCATTTTTCAAAGATCATTTTGGAATGAAGTAATGTAATATTTACATTAATAGAATAATTATTGTATCATAAAAAATATTATTCAATTATATATACTTATGTATATCTTTACTGTGCTATGGCGATGAAAAAAATAAGAATCACATCACTTTGAGTTGTAAGTTCCTCAATACGCCCATGAATGAAGCTATCAATTTTTTTTGGTTTCTGAAAAGATAAGAAATAAAATGATATTTAAATTTTTAGAAACAATATTATTACATAATAATCATATATATTTCCTTTATATTATATATTATTTAACTCAACCTGAATAAATACAATTTAATACGTGAAAAAATCATTTCCCTTTGAGGAGGAGGTAGCTGATATGTCCAAAAAAGATGCTATCATATTCCAAAATAGTGGAAATCATTATGTTATATGTTATATAATAATTTTATAAGAATAAATACATCATAAATATCAATATATAGTATAAAAATATATTGTATATTGTTATTATGAAACATGAGATGTGGTAATGGAAGAACGAACAACATCGGTTTGTGATGCAGTAGTCTACTTTACACATAAATGATGATTGTGTATCCCATTTGTTGGAAGTGTGTCTTGGGTTAGTGATTACATTTAAAAAAAATTAGTATATTTGGGACAGTTTTTTGTTATATAGTTATGATATAAAATTAACAGAAATGTTGGAAAAAGAAAGAAACATAATTCCACATTGAGTAATGTTGCCTTTTTTCGGGTAACTATTTATGATTTTCAACAATTGGCTACCATGGTTGGAATTATTACCAAATAGAGGCTAATAATATGAGATTATATATTTTGGTTGATTATTTGGTCAGTATTTATGATCCAAAATTCTTGGGAGGTGTGAATAAGTGGGGAGTGTGTGTTCTTTTTTGTAGAAGAGGAGGAGTGATATTCTTATAAAAATATAAAGGACAGACTATTGGGATGTCTCCATAACATAATATGCCTAAAAAATTAATAAATAATGGATTTTATGGAAATGGTGGTCGTTATAAACATACAATAGAAAAAGAAAATAATTTTTATCATTATTTTTATTTATTCATCATGTTTTATGAATTTTATCATTATAGTTTTTACTAAGATTACTTGTATTTTTTTATAACTAGGAAATGTATCCTTCTAGAATATAAATTCAAATAAATTTATTTGTAAATTTATACTTACTTATTTTAATTATTATTTAATATTCATTAAATGAAAATCCTATATGTGGGTAATATTAATTTTCATATAAACTCATGGCCATCGCAAAACTGAGTTTTAACCTTAATCATGGTAATTAATTTAATCTGTTTTCAGTAATTATTATAGAAAAAAATTAATTATACCATATTAGAATAATAATTTTATTCTACATAATAATATTTAAGCCCATTTTTTAATATCACTGAAGTGGAGGATTTAATTTCAAATTTAATCCCACAAACATGGTTGGACATCGAGTTTTTTATTTTAAAATGTTCAAAATTTTACTATGTTTTTTATCTAATGTCAATATAAAATTTTTTCCAATGAACAAAATTGGATGATTCGATGTATTATTTATATATTTGGACATTAAAATAAAATAAAAATATAATTTATCTATATATAATAATTTTTCAAAAATGTAGTTTCCAATTAAAATTTAGTATTTGTAAAAAAATAAAAAAATTGAAATATCACATAAGAGTACCTAAAATTAACACTAATGTAATTTGAACAATTACATTTCAAAAATGAATAGTATTTTCTCAAATAATATTTATAAATGTTTAAAAATTTATTCCAAAAATAATCCCACCATTGAATGGAAATAAAACCACTTTTAGGAAAATAATATTTCAATGTGTAAAATAGGATTTATTACTCTAACAAGTATTATTTTAATTTAAATAATATTTATTAAAGAATTTAAAAATAATATATTTAGTTATATTTAGACAATCATATATAAATTATAAGACATAACTACACTATTAAATAATAACATTAATAATACATTATTGTTTTCTAGTAAGACTCAGGATTCTGTGTATCCAAATTCATAAAAGGTACATGATTTTGAATGCAACATAAGATAAATATGGTTTGGAAGGTGATTCATGAAAAAATATGTACTTCATGTAACATAATCAATAAAATAATTCATTTAAATTTATAATATGTAATTTTAGAATATCTCATGATGTTACAAGAAATAAATTTCACTTCCAAAATATTTTCAGAAAATATTTCATAAGAAATACCTGTGGAAAATAATTCATAAAGGGTTATTTGAAATAATGAAAATATCATAATAACATTTTTTCAATGTAATTATTTTCATTATTAAAATGAATCAAATTCTTTCATCTAGATATATGATCAATTTCTTTCCATGAAAAATTTTAACATTTAAAAAAATAGAAATCATTGATAAAATATGTACGTAACGTGGGAAATAATTTCCACATCACTTTTTTAATAACTCTTATAATTGGAATAACCATATGGTTAAATTACATACCCAATTAATTAGATGGTCTTCATATCTCCATACATCCATGGTTTTTCATGGAATCATCAATCATTGTTTTATAATGTTTCCAACCATCCTTCATTTTTAAAGGAACCACCCATCTTCATTAAAATTATAAATAAGAATAAAACATGATATTATTCATTTCACTTGTAGACTAATAAAATGTTCTTAATGAAAATAACCTTTCAAATTTGAGAATAATTTTTTGGGAAAATTTTTAATATAAATGGAGAATGTTTTCCTTGAATTTTTTTTTGTAATCATATATTTAATAATTCTTAGAAAATATTAGACAATGTGGTGAGAAATTTTGTTCATTCATTATAAGTTAAAAAACATTGATTTTATTCTTTTATAAAAAAATTCAAAAAGCACCACATTTGGAAAATTAAAAAAAATATTTCATTCAATATATTTTCATAGATCTAAAACATGTGTACATATTAAATTCACAAAATATAATAGAATAGTAAAAAAATTATTTATTTTTTATAATAAATATGGACATACAAAAATAATATAATTTTTGGGAAACATTAAATGACAATTCTCATAATAATTTCCATTACCTTGAGTCAAATTCATCATGTACCTTTTTATAATCCTGAATAAAAAACATATGTAAATCTTATACGTTATTAAAAAAAATATTCAAGTTACTGATTCCTGTGTAAAATTATATTCAGTGTTATATACCATTATTTAATAATTTAAATTCACATCAAATGTTTTGATGATAATCAACTCATTTTTCCAAAAATGACTTTATTGGATTGACTATGTTTCGAAAGATCATTTTTCCATCCTTTAAAAAATAATAATCATTACATTATTATAAATTTTATACAATGAATATAATTTTAAATCGTCCCATTAAATATTGTTATTTAATTTAACTATGATAAAATAATTGAGATGTTAGGTGATACAAACACATGAGTAACATTTCCATTTTTAATGATCATTATATAAAAAAGGTAAGATTTGTTTTATTTATTCAGAATGATCATTATGTTATAAATACTTTATTAAACCAATAAATATAATTATATAACACCATTTTTATTTAGTGATGACAAACGACCCACATCAATTTGGGGAGGTGGTTTTCCACAAATACACCTGAACAACGTTATCATTTTACCCTTAATGGAATGGAAAAAATTTAAATTATATGATTTCTTTTAATAATGTTAAATATGAAATTTTTATCATATATAAACAGTAATTCAATCATTATAATATATCCATGAGAGATGGTTATGGAAAACAAATGACATTAGTTCATGAGGGGGTAGTTCACCGTACAGATGAATAATGATTTTGTTTCCCATGTGATGAAAGACGAGATAGATATAGGTTATGATACTAACATAAATATAGATTTGTATATAGAATATTTTTTTAACTATATTATAATTTTTGATATATAATTTAGTTTGGTTTGAGAAGAAATAAATCTAAACATTGTGGTTAAAATTATACCTATTCCTTGGAAAGTCTACCTTGATTAATATGGTTCGCCTTATAGGGATGGTATAATGCCAAAAAAGATATCTATAATTGTGTATATATTCTAATAATATATTTAATCACATATTATCTTATCCAAAATGTTTTTGAGTTTTAATTATGGTTAATAAGAGGTTTACTTTTATCAAATATGGGAGAGTACTCTTAGAATTTATCAATATATTGGATTTAGATAATTTTGTATTCCCTTAAATAAGGATCCAAACTGATTTATTTCAAATATAGTAATTTTAGGTGTCTGAAAACTATCATGAGAAAACTATATATTTTTACACATATTTTTACACTTATATTTTTTAACTCCGCATTATCCTTTTTCAAACTTATCGTGAAAATATAGATTTTATTATTTTAGGGTAATGCTAGTAACTTTAAATGGAAAACCTGATACAAAATAGAGAATTATTTATATTTGAAAAATATACCCTAATATATTGGATATATATAATGTTTTATGAATTTTATATCATTTAATAAAATTTTATTTATTAGAATATTCGATTTATATGAATTTTTAAAACAATACAGTACATTGATTTTAATAAAATCAATAGTTAAATAAAACATGGAACATATTTTTTTAATACATCCATAAAATCTCAATATCATCAATAAAATTCATATATCAAATTAATTATAAAAAATAATATATTTTACAAATTTTTAATATCATTTATTTGAGATTTCCATTGATGAAATAATTAATTAGTCAGTGTTATGTAAATATTTATGTTAATTATTTCATAATAGAAAATCAAAAAAAATTAACATATTGAAGATAAAACTCTGATCATTCGAATAAATATTTATAACCAAATATATCTATAGGGTCATCGTAATGTTAAAAATATTACCAGTAATAAAAATAAGAGTGTGAGTTTTTTTATTTTCATTAAATAAAATATTTTAAAAGTCATATATTCCTTTAAATGGGAAGAAATCCATACAACTAAATATTTCATGAGTATTGATGAAATGGACTCATCAAATAAAATTAATTATCTTATTAGGGACATTTTATTGTCATAGTCAATTTATTTTTATCTCTATTTAGTGGATTTAACTTTTAATATGGTGAAAAAACATAATAGTGTTACTATTAATGTTAAACCAGAATAAAAGAGAAATATATAAAAAATATGGACCCATAGAATCGAAATATTAAATACTTTTTTCAAAATTCATAATATTTAAATTGAATAATATGATTTTAAAATTAAACCTGGAAAACATGATGAAAATGTTTTTTTAGAAAAATGCAATTTTTTAATATAAAATGTTATTTTTACGAAATTGATGTATAAATTTAGTTTAAAAAAACTATAATACTTTCATTTGAAATAAAAATTATCAATTTAGTTTATAAAAAATAATTCATATAAAAATATTGCATTCCAAAAAAATTTAGTGTTTTAACTATTTGATGAAAAATCAAAACATTCATGAAATAAAAAAAATTAATCATAATATAATTTTTAAATGATGATATCAAAAATTAAATTATATATTTTAATTAAGGATTCAAAATTTTATTAAAAATATAATATTAAATTATAAGTATAAAAAAAACTCATTTTTTTTAAAACATATTATTGGTGAAAAAAATAACATTACGAAAAATATAGATCTTATTTAAAATGAATAAATTCATACATTATAAATGAATAGGACCATAATATATTTTATCATATGATTGATACTATTTATTTCCACTAATTTAACAGCTAGGTTATAACCATAACATATAATAATAATAATTCATTATTCATTTATGCCCAATGTTATGGGTGTTGTACATTGTCGAACCTAAAAATACATTTTTAGACAGCAATGATATTACCTTATACCACCATTAATTAATTTTTCCTTGTAATTTGAACCTGTGATTAAAAATTAGGGTTTTTAAATTTCAAAATACCATTTTTGAAATTACACATTATAAATAGTCATAAAAACATCTTCTAGAAATCGGGAAAAATGATGTTTGAATGTTATCTGAAATAACACAGAAGTAGTTTCCCATATAATAAAATAATTTGGGAAGTTAAAAAATGATATATAACCTAAATATAAGTCCAAATGACTTATATACGTTTATATATAAAATTTTCATGATAAATTTATCCATCAAAAAAACATAAATTTATTATGGGTTAAAATAATATATATTTATTGATAAAAAAATTAAACAGAAAATTGTTTTTGTTAAAAAATTTCCTAAAATTGTAAAATTGTTTCACTACTTATTTTTATTACATAAGGGGACAGACTTACAAGACATTTATAATTTCTTCCTTTAATCAATTCCCATATGAATCACAGGTTTTTTCTAAATGATGAATATTAAATATAATTTTAAATACCTAAATCACTTTTAACTAATAAAAAAATATGTTAGAGAATAAAAGTATATTATTTATGTGTATATTCATTAAAAAAATACAAAATAAAAATAATAAGTATTATAAATCACAAAACTAATAATTATTTTAAATAATGAAAAAAATAATTATGTCTCCAAAATTAAATAGTAATACCAAAAAATCAATATATATTATTCAGTAAATAACTATCATTAAAATTTACCAATAATATTCCTGAAACAATTTTGAACCCTGAAAGTTATATAGATTTGATGATATAGTCTTCCTTATGAATTTATTATCTATCTAATAGTAAAATATATCACAATTAGTGTCTCAAACTAAAAATTAAATTTCCATAATCCCATAGTCACCACGATATGCTAACTACTACTATATTTAACATGATTCACCATAAACCATAAGGATATCATATATTCATCCAAAATATAATTAAAACACTATTAACAAAATAAAACAACATTGTATTCTATTTACCTTAATCAAATAATTATCTAAAAAATAAAAGTGATCTTATTCTAAAATAAAATTAATGAAATAATAACCAAATCACAATTCAATTTCATAGTTACCTATAAAATAAAATAAATATACAACAAAATTAAACATAACTATTAGTTTTCAGTTCATTTATATAAATAAAAAATTTCATACTAAGTAAGACATCACATATTCTAGGAGAGGTTGGTGAACCCTTACTACCCAACATTTCTAAGTTCATGACTTATGGACTTACTGAAAGAAAAGGGCTTTCACCTTACTTGTGGATTGTCCTTTTTATAAAACTATACTTATATAATCCTTACTAAATTTCAAAAAATGCAATAAAAATCATCAAGATAACCCTAAAATATTCAATATTAAAGAAACGTTTTATCCTTAATTTTTATCTCTTATCTTTAATTTTCATCATAAAAATTTAATAACACATAATTACCTTAATATCTTAGATCAAACAGTAATGGTTATCCTTATAATTAAACTATTCCCCAAAATTAAAAGACTCATATTCCTTAAATAATATAATCAAACAATTAATATAAGGGTTACATATACCTAAAACATAATAAATGTCTCCCAATATACTCCCAACATCAAAAGAGTATTAAATATTTTAAACATATGACCATCCTTAAATATTCCATAAATATTAAATACCTTTTATATGAACATATTATAAATTTATTGTTACTCACTATCCATAACCATTCTCTTCAATATTATTCATTAATACATATTTACTACAAAAAAATTTGAATCGTGTATTAATATTAAACAATAGAAAATCATAATAATATAAATAATCCATACAATTCGTAAGTCAGTTTATATTTCATCAACATAAATAATAATGTTATAAGATATTTCTAAAAAAATATATGAATGACATTTCTGATCTCATTCTTTATAGTCCCCCATAAGATATAATTTTGAATAATTACCATTCTCACCAAATTTAAAACATTCAATTGAAACCAAAATATTTACTTCTTTTCCTTTTAGGGAGTTAATCAGAAGCTTCATTTTTCAAAGGAAGAACATTCTATTATGACCCTATTTTCTATATATGAAACATCTTTCGATTATTTTAAGAAATTTGATATTTATTTACTTTCCGTATTCATCTCAAATAGGTCATTGACTATATTTACCATTATTTTCATTATCACCCAAACATTCATAGGTTATCATTTCTATTGTATTTCACGTATTAGGAAAGCCACCCTGGTTCATGTTATTAATCATTACTCCTGATAGCAGATAAATAATAACCATAACAATCCTCACTACAACTATAATTATGTTCAGTTTCTCATTTAAAAAACTACCTCATTTTATGTGACATTAATTATTTCTTTGGTGGATGTTTGATCTATTCGTTTACAAAAATTAAAAAGGGTAGTGTATTAATATCTTTAAATTAATAATATAACATCATATAAGAAGGATAAACACTAGGACATCCTGATTCATGTTATTTAATACAATTTTTCTATATCCAAAATGATTGTGATTTTCAATAACAAACCAATCATTATAGTTATGGAGGGAAATTACGTTTTTCTCTATAACTATATTATAACCAAAAGATATCTAAACCCTGATCCGATATCAACTATAAGGCACATAACTTAAACATTAGGTATTCTACATATTTTAATAAATAATTCATTTTCTTTCATTCTAGTTGATCTTTTAGGATTACATATTAATATATTTAAGTTACAACTCTTACATAAGAAACACAAATATATATATATATATAGTGGACACTATAATTCATCATCCACTTTTCAAAAAATAAAACATTTAGAATAACCATGATTTCATTTCATAAAAAATATTCCAGATTATCCAAAAAAAATATTTCATTCCCTTCATCATAATTAACCCCCTTGAAAATCATTCTAGACATAGAAAGAGTTAAAAAATAATAGTAATCCACATAAAATTAAATAATGAAAATTTTTGTCTATGAATACTTATAATGATTTTACCATTTATAATTATACTTTTCACTCAAAATAATAATTTTCTAACTATATAAATAACATTATATACAAATATATTTTTATAAAAAAATACATAAAAAGGAACAAAGTAAAAATTTAGTCAAATAAGAGACCATTTGAAATTATGAAAAAATTGATATAACTCCTTCACAATGTTATATTTTAACCCTATAATGGTATCATATACTTTAATCGAAATATAATATCATTATCGTATCTTGAGAAATATTTATATTCCAATAAAAAGTGTAGAAATTATGGATAAATCAAGAGGGTTACATTTTACTTCATTTCTATATCACTCTTATATTCACTCATACAAATTTAATATCATTACGGTCGACATCCAAACCCAATTCATTGGATTTTTATCAAAAACCCAAATTTTTATCATTTATTACAAAGCCCATATCATTGGTTATTAATATGACCACGTGTCTGTTTTTTATAACACAACCATTTTTCCTCATAATAATTCACATGAATCATAAAATATGAATTTTTTTATTTTATCATTAGAATTTTAAAATATTATTAAGTAAAATAGTTTTTATAATATGTGATTACATATATTTAAAAATTATCAAAATAAAAAAATCCTCAAAATAATAATTTTAAACATATAAAGTATGTTTCAAGAAAAATATTAATCATGAAAATAGGAAAATATTTTTAGGTTGTATTTGTTTAAAAGCAGTCCTTTAAAACTTATGTTGGAAATGTCAAAAGTTATTTATCTAGAAAAGGAAAATAAAATTTTTAAAATAAAATTTTAATATATTTAAACATGGAAAAAATACGAATTGAAAAAAAAATATTTTAGTACTGATGATTCTCTTAATGAAATTAAATATGGATATGGTAGAAGAATATTTTTTTATGGGAAACAGTAAAAAATTAGTTTTGATATAAATTCCCTTACCTTGAGTCCAAATCATCACATATGTTATTTATATTCCTGAATAACAAAATTATGATAATTTTATACATTTTTAATAAAAAAATTCATGATATTTATTCCATTACTTATTTTAATACAATTTTATGTACAACTACGTAATCAATTAAATTCCCACTAGTTATTTTGATTATATTCTGATTATTTTCAAAAAAATAATTTAGTGAATTACTATGGTCAAATATGTAATTCCTACATCGTCTTCAGAAAAATAATAATGAAATAAAATAAAATTTATACATAAATTATAATTTTTAGTAAAACTATTCAAAATTATTTAGAAAAATTAACTACATTACAATTATAGAGATTGTAGGTCATTGGTACTCATGTCTAATATTTCCATTTTTTTACGATAATTATTAAAATAATGTAAGAAATATATAATTTTTTCAGAATTATAAAAATATATGAAATATCATATTACTCCTCTAAATATATTTATATGTATAAACCATGTGATTTAGTGATGAAAAATGAATCACATCGCTTTGTATATATTACAATCCACACATACAGATGAAAAATGTCATTATTTTTCAGTGAATATAAAGTCAAGAAGGTAAATTATAATTTTTTTTTCAAAATGATACATAAACCTTTAAATCATTTATAATAATTAGATTCATCATTATAACCCATCCTTGAATATTGATGTTGGAAAATGAATCACATCGGTTTGTGAGGCAGTAGTCCACCGTATGAAGAAACAATTATTTTGTTTCCTACGTGAAGAAATAGAATCAATATATAAGTTATACTAATAACATAAAATACATATTTAAATAGAAGATATTGGTGTTACCCTACAATCAAGGTTGATAAAATTTTTAAGGAGGTGGATGATAAAATAACATTAAAACATGTTGTTAAAATTATACCTCTAATTAGGAAAGTCTCCCTTGATTGACACATTAAGTCATAGTGTGTTGGTATGATGCATAACAAAACTTCTATACAGTTAGGGGATGGATTATAACAAGTTTTATGTGTATGTATTTTTGAGATAATTTTTTTAATTATGATGTGAAGTGAAAAAGATGTGAAATTTAATAATAATGTGATTGGAACTCTTGAAATTCCTTAAAATATTAAATAAATATAAATTAATTTTCAATTGAAAATTGCAATGAAATTATTTATTTAAGTTATATTATTTAAATTAGTCAAAATAATATCATAAAACAAAAATTAGACATGATTTGGCCTTATTTGTAACCATATCTTTTTTAACACCACATTAACCCCTTTAGTAATTAACATGACACCAATGATTTTTCTATTTGTGTGTAAAGATTTGTAAAATAAGATGAAAAACATCCAATAAAAGGATGATGTTTGATATTATAAACCATATCCTATTCAATTGGAAAAATATTATATTTTTAGGAATTTTATATAATTTGTTAATTTATTATTTATTTTAATACATCATAAATGTAAATTTATATAACTACGCACTACATTGATCATAATAAAATTTAGTCAACTACTTATATAAAAATTATTATTACATCCCAAAGATTTAAATTTCCTCATGAAAAATATTATATCATATTTATTATCAAAATTTATATTCTTGTTAATATTTTAAATGTTTTTTATTTTATTTTTTTATTAATTGAGTAATTACTGCATCATTATTTTCAAAATATTTAAGCTAATTATATATCCACTAAAAATTAATTATAAATTAGCGTGATTAAGATTAATATATATTATTTAATTTGAAAATTTATAACATAACATAACCTATGTTTACCCACATATTAAAAATATTATATTTTTTGAAAACAACTGTTTTATACATTTTAACTTTCTTTAAATAAAATATTATAAAAGTCATAATATCATCAAAATTTCAATAAATGTCATATAACAACATATTTTATCACTACATATACTAAAAATTAATCTGAAAAAAGATATCATGTGTTAGTTTAATTTTATCGTCCGTGTTATTTTATTTTTATAATAAATTAGTAGATTAACCCATTATCATGTTTAGAAAAATAACTAATGATACTATTCATATTATCCAAAAATTAAAGAGAATAGTTTACCAAAAAATATACCTACGTCTTTTAAATATAGATCTCATATTTGAAAATTAAAATAATATTTGTGTAATGTTTTAATTTAAAATTAAACTCGAAAAATACGAGGACACGTATTTTTTTATAATACACACTTTTTAATATAAATTTTTTGTGGAATAAATAATAAAATAAAATTCATTTAAAAACACATAACTGGATATTTTTTATTAAAAACATTAAAAAATTTAAAAAATCTATGATAAAATATAGTTTTCCCTTGAAAATCATCCTATTTTTTATTTTCAAGAAAAAGTACATAATTTTGAAATATTATCATGTTTTAATCCTATGAAAAATTTTGAATCATATTTTAGAATATGGAATTCATTTTTAAATTAAATTATAAAAAAATTTAAAAAAAATTTAATATTCACTCATAAAAATAAGTAAAGTCCATTTTTTATGAAAACAAATACATGATGAATCAAATCACTTTAGTAATAATAAAGTAACTAATTACAAGGAATCCCAAAATATATTATAAATGACTAATAACATTGTATATATCATAACACTATTAGTAATATGTAGTTCAGCCAATTAAATGGCTAGTTTATAATGGTCACATTTAAATATTAATAATGCGTTATTAATTTAAGTTGTATGTTGTGTATTTTGTATGCTATCGAATGTAGTCTCTCTATTAAAAAGTAGATATTAAATTATCCCCCATAAAAAATTTCATCATTAAATTTGTACTTTGGATTAGAAACATACTATTTGGCTTTGCAAAATACCTTTGTTTATATCCCATGCCATAAATTGGGTTCATAAAAGATCTTCTTTGTAAGAGATATTGTATGTAAATAGGTTATATGATGTAACACATAACTAGTTTTCAATGTATGAAAAAAGGGTTGTAAGTTAAAACATTTAGATTGAAGATATACATAACTCCAAAGGATTTATATAGAGTTAAAAAACATGTTCAATAAAATGATAACATCATAAATCCATAAATAGATGACGGGTTGATAAGAAATTAATTTCTAAGTATGAAAATTAAAAAGATAATGTTTCTATCTATAGATAATTTTACTACTATTTAGGAATTATTTTACTAGATGGACTGTGAATATAAGATAATATACAATCATTACTAGTTGAGTCTAATCATTTAATAAATTCCCACAATAATCTCATCATTTTCCCTAAAAAATCAGTATTCATGGTGAATTTTTAATACATAAAGCTAATTTATAAATTCCAATAATGGATTAGAGAATAACAATATATTCCTTTAGTATTTATACATTAACCAAAACCAACATGGTTAGTATAGGTATAAAAACTGCCTTAATGAAGTACTCCATAAAATGAAAAAATATATTAATCTCCAAAATTCAATGGTAAAAACCATAATTAAACATAGATAATTTAATAAAACAAAATCCTAAAAATTTTCTAAAATCTTTTCCAAAATAATATTTAAATTGGAAAATATAAATCTTTTCATATATTTTTCCTAGATAAATACAATATTTATCTCAAAATAACATTAATGTCACTAAATTTATCTTATGAAATTTAGAATTTTAGTAATCAAATGCTCTCTAGGATATTCTAGTCATTTCTCTAAATAACAAGAGATAGAATAATACACAACAAAAGCATATATGATTCCCAAATATAATTCAACTACTCATTATGAAATTAAATCTAATAGTATTTTATTTACCATAATCCTATAATTCTCCTCAAAATAATAGTGTTGTTCTTCCAAAAAATAACCTTAATCACATAATCTTCAAGCCACGTTTCAAATTCAGGGTTATCTTTACAATAAATAATATGTTCCCACTAAATAATGTTTTTTTTATTTTCCTATAATTTTAATATACAAAAAAAATTACTACCAACAAGTAAATCATATTGTCTATCATTATCTGATTCACATATGTCTCCCTTTCGTATTGCATTCAAGCCTCATAACCATACCTGTTATGATGGTTTTTCACATAGCCTATAGGTTGTTAATTTAAAAAATATTAATATAATCATCATAAAATTCTTATAAATGTGTTTTCCATCCTCAATAAAATAGCCTTAATTTATTTGTTGTAGAATAATTTTTTAACCTCAATGGTTACCTAATACCTTTAATTCTCTATCAGAAATATTTATTATCTTGCAATTACCTAAAATAAAGGATCATATAAACCCTAAAGGTTATAAATACCTTTAAAATTGATACCAAAAATTTATAAGCAAATTATTCCTCAAATATAATAATTTCATGATAATGTTAATAGTTACATATACCACAAATTAAATAAAACCCAAAAAATGTACTCTCTTCCTCAAAAGAGTATAAATTGACAAAAACATGTGATCATACATTACTATACCATAAATATTGAATAAACTATTCAAAAATAATTTCATCATTCAGTGTTCTTTAAATTATAATAACTTTTATATGAAATAATATTCCTTAATAATTTATTATAACAAACAAAATAGTAATCATGTCATATTATTCTGTAATTTCAGAACATAATCCAATAAATAATACTTAACATTCATATTTAATTTGTAGCTTCCTCATATTAAACTATTAATGAATAATTTTTTTTAAAAATATATCTAAATTGTATTTTCGATCGTGTTCATGATAATTTTCCCAAGGAAATCAATTTTAATAAAAACTATTATCTCCACATTGAAAACATCTAATTGATACCCCCAAATGAGAATCATTCCCTTTCTAGGATGTAACTAACTGATTTTTTTCCTTTTAAAATTATTGATTGATGAACTCTTTTTCAAAATATAAAACATCTTCTCATTATTTTATGAGTGTTATCAGGGATTTTTCATTATAAATTATTGATTCATATGTCATTTAATATATTTACAATTATGATCATTATCACATGAACATCCACTGAGAATAATGTTTCTTCTATTTGATGCATTATAAAACTCCACAAGGTTATTATTGATAATACTTACTCATGATAGGTGGTTTTGAATATCTATAACCTTTCTCACTGCATAACCCATTCCATTCAGTTCCTCATTCATAAAACCACCTTATTTTCTATCACAAAAAATTTTACATTAGTTCCTAGAGTATCCTTACATTTGTTAATGTCAAAAAGGATACTGTGAGCATGTCAAAAAATTTAAAATTTCAATATTATGAGGTCTATAAACACTAATATATCCTTATTCTCATCATCTTAATCTCTTCTAATTTTTCCAAAATAACTATAATTCACGTTAAAATACTAATTTTTGTGGTCATATAGAGAAATTAAATTTCTATTCAATAACATCATATGCTCTAAAAATATCTCAAACATTCTCAAATAAAATCATTATGGAATATTCCTTAAATAATATATATTTTAGTTATAGAATATTATAATTCACTTCCCCACATTCTCATAGATCGTTTAAGGTTAGATATTTTGATATTTAGGTCATAATTCATACCTAACTAATCCATATAAATATATAGTAGGATAATCTAACAATTTGAAATAATTTTTATTATATAATAATTTCTAAATAAAGATGTCTTTTTTAATGATAAAACATAATTACTTTCTTGTATACATCATTTATCTCTTTACCCAACTATAAACCATGTGAACAAAATTTTGTAACATGGGATGAGGAAAAAAATCTTAGTAAGCCGTGGAAAAATAATTATTGAAATTTTTATTCCCTGAATAATTAAAAAACAATTCCTTTAAAAAAATATATATTTGTCTCATGATTAAAATTTTCTAGCCCAAATATTCACTTTCTCCATCCATTGATTTATATAAAACATTTCAAAAGAAATATTAAATGAAAAAAAAAACTCATAATGGTTTCTTAGAAAAAAATGAATAACATGTAATATGTATTTCAATAACATATAATTTTCACCCATAAAAATAATCAAACATTTTATTATATATATAATATTATTATCTTCCCTTTGGATACCATCATATTCCCAAAAAACCTTAGAAATCATTTATAAAACATGTAGGTCAATTTGGAATTCATTTTCATATTACACTTACAACCACTCTTAAAAATGTAAAAAAATGGTTGACTTCAATGCCAAATACATTTGAGTGAAATCCCAGACTACCTATCCTTATTTTATCATGGAACCATCTGTTTCTGGGTAATAATGTAACCAACAACTATTATCTTATAAAGGAACCCCAAATCCTTATAACAATTCCTAGGGACTAAAAAACATGAATACATTGATATGATCATGGAACTAATGAAATATTCACAAGTAAAATAACATTTCCAATTTAGGATAGATTATTTTAACAAACCAAAAAATTATAAAATAAAATAATATCCTATAAAAAACCTTGTATGTATGTAAGGGAAATGTAAAATGAAATATTATTTTTGATGGGGGAAAATATCTTCATTCTTTATAGGTTTCAAAACACATATTTCATACTATTATCAAAAAAATCATGAAGTACAATGTTTGAAAAAAATTCCTTTAAAATGGTAAATTAATTTATAAACATGGATAAAATAATTTTAAAAATCATATGAATATAAAAAAAATTAAATTTTTTAAAAAAATTTGTATTTGGAAGATGATTTTTTTATACAAAGGACTAAAAGATAATTTTTTAAAAATGTACCTTACCATAAGTCTAAATCATCACATTCATTATTTGTCTTTATGAATAAAAAAATATATTAATTTTATATTTTAATTATAATTTTTTTAAATTTTTGTTGAGCAATAATCCCTCAAGGTATCATTAAAAATTTTTTAGGTGATTGTGTTTGTTGAAAAAGTGGGCCTACATGTTATATTTATTGAAAAATCATACTACGATGTATGAAGTTTTTGACAGAGGGGATTTTCATGCAGATTTTTCAGGTTCAAGGGATGTTTTCAACAATCGATGATTGATTGAAGAACCTCGACAAATTAATGGTTGATCTGGAGGCGGTATAAAAAGAATAGATACAAGGTGGAACCTTTTAATAGGGTTTTCCAAATATTTGAGCCTAAAAATCGGAAAATAGAGCGCTGAATGTTTTGGAAAAGGGAGGTGTGCACAAAATTAGAGCGGTGCACGAAAAAGGAACGTGGTGCGAGAAATATTGGAGTGGTGCGTGAAAAATGGAAGTGGTGCACCAAATATTGGTGTTGTGCCTAAAATAGAGGAATTATGTTTTTCATGCAAGAGGTGTTTTATTATTAGAAGCTTGAAAATCTTCCATGGCATGAGGTGCGCAAAATATTGGAGTAGAGCAAAAATATGGTGTTACACAGAAGATATGATTTTCGTGCTCAAATAGGATTACGCGTAGAAGGAGGGATTTTTTCACTAGGGTCGATTTTGCATATAAATATGTAGTGATCCCACTAATTCATTTAAATCTCATGAATTAGAGAGTATCTGAGCTCTAGCACATGAAATTGGAGTACACAATTGAGTTGCGTGTAAACATCAAGTTTCTGTGTAAAGCAAAGGGTGCATGTAAAAGATTGTGGTTTTGCGTAAAATAAGTGTTTGCACATACAGAATAGGTTGTGTGTAAAAGAAGGATGATTAATGTAAAATAAATAGTTGCAAACAAAAGATGTGTTGCGCTAAAAGAGAATTCCGCGCCAAGGAAGGGAATTATGCGCAAGGCCCATTAAAGGTTGTATATAAAAATTGGGGTTGCCCGATACTCCTGGTGCAAAGAGAGATTCATTTTCAGGTGAATGTTGGATGTCAACAGAGCATCTACCAATAGTTAAAGATGTAGATTTAATTAGTGATAATGAAGATACCTATAGGTCTATAAATGGTCAGTGGATCCCTTCCAAGAGTATTGAGAAAAGGAAGTGGAAGATAGTGACTCTTTCCCCAAGCAGTGAGCCAGAGAAAAAGGAAAAGGGAGTGACCCTTGGAAATGTAGTGAGTAGACCATAATCTTTGTAAATGGAGTTATCATGGTCATATAAGTGATCTATCCCAAACATTGTAAATTTTCAGTGTGCTTTAGGAGATTTGGTACAGCGGCACATTGCCATTGTATACTCCTTAGACGTAGCCCAGTGAGGGTGAACCGAGTAAAAATATATGTGTCTGCCTACTTGCATACCTGCATTGCATCAATATCATCATCATCAGATAAATAATGAAATAAAAAGATAAATGTTAACAACAAAAGAGAGAACAATGTGACCCTTATAATATAGAGGTCAAGATCAAGAGGGGTCAGGATAATTTTGACAAAATATCTGTACCCTGGTTCACCCACTCTCAGGGTGTCTAGGCCCCTTTTGGTCTTAACAATTGGTATTATAGGGAAGGATTATTTTATTAGATTTTTATCTCTGACATGGTTTAGTCAATTTCTTATGTTAATATTTAGTCTCCTCTTATGTTTGTGTTCCATGGAAAATGGAATAACATCAAAGAATATATAGAAGTCTTGTAAAATTCTGTAGTGTGGATATGTCAACGGAAACAGTGTTGATCAGTTAAAGGAATTATTTAGTGAAAATAATAATGGTTTGGAAGAATCATACCATGAAAATAAATACAAATTCAATGATTATGATGGAATGATTGAAGAATCTGATATTCCAAGTGAGGAGATGTATGACGAAGCATCTGAGTGGCAGATCTCCCTCCTCTCGCAGATCTATGGTTTTTAGTCAGCTTCAATCCGGAGGAGGAGGCTCGATTGTTGTCTCGGCGTTGAACCAGAGGGATTATCCGGCGTGGCCTCCCCCTCCTCCTTTTTCTGGCATGTCCCGGCATGTCCCGGCAAGTCCCAGCGTGGTCCTTTATTGCTGTATCTTCTCAATACCATGTGAAGGATTGTTTTCTGGTGTCGCCTCCTCAAGATGATTTCAGAACTATGTTCCTCCTTCTTGGTCTCTTATTCAAACCGTGATATGTGATTTTAGGTTTCAAATACGTGATGCGGGAGTCCCTTGAATGCGATAAGTGGCTTCGATGCAGACATTTTCTGGTGTTCCCTTCAGTGAGGGGACGTAGCCTCATTTTCTAGAGAGGGATTCAGACAGATCTTCTTCTGCAGCAGAGGTGGTCACTGTTAATGATTCTTTGAAAAAATTTGATCCTCTTCAATTTGGAAATATGAAGGTGTGGTTTTCTTGGTGATCGTTTTCTTGGGTGACTTTTTTGGTCCTGCCGAAGATTGCTGCAATTGAAGGCTCTGATTGCTTCAACCCTACCCTGATCTCACATTCCACCACTCCTCTCTAGTTTTTATTTGGAGTGGTTGTAAAATAGGGGTTTTTGGTTAAGGGTTTCGACGTACATCTTTTCTCTAGGTGCTTCTATTTCGGCTCAACATTTCTTTGTGGATCTAGTTTTAGGCTCACCGCATTGCCTCCATTTCGAGACCTTTTCCGCTCTTATCCTTTCTCTAACCATCATGAACCAATTTCTTCTCTCTGATTTGAATCTGAAGCGATGGTCAATCATCATTTTTTGGAGGTGGGGTTCGGCGGACGATGGTTCCCCTTGCGCGGTATGCTTCGGTTCTCAGTGATGATTTGATTGAGTCATTATCTTTGGCAGTCGATCTTCTCGAGACCATCCTGATGAAGGATCTGTTGGGGTTTTTTGTTATGGATTTTCTCAGTCTTAGTTATGGAGGAAGCCTTCGGTGGATCATGCCACTCCTACCCTACTCTGATGTCCTGGTCCAATGCTCCATTCCAAGTCGGTAGGTGCGGCGATCTTTATGAATAGTTTGGGATGTGTTGTTTGAGCAGATAGTGGTCTTCGGGAGGCTATTCCAGCATGATACAATGGTTATTATGGTGCTCGAATGGAGACAATGGTACTTTTTTATTTGATGTATATGATGGTGGTGTCTATTGATTTTCTAGGATTGTGGGATTTTCTCCGGTGGAGTGACGGTTCCGACCGGCGTTCGTTCTGGCCGGTGACTGGAACTGTGTTGATTGGTATGGACGATGATGATGACGATGACAGTGACGTTGGTGGAGTGATGATGGTTCTGGTGATGTGTGGACTGTGACCCTCATATCAGTGTTTTGGTGGTTCTGGAATCGAGGAGGTGTGGTGTGATGCGGATCTCAATGCACGGGCATTCGGTTTAGGTGTTTTGAATTTCAAAATTGTTTTACATTGGCTTGTAGTTATGGTTGTTTTTGGTTTTGGGTTCTTTCTGAGTGAATTGTGATGTGTTTTAATTTTGTGAGGTTTCACACATTATCTTTTTTTTTCAGAAAATAAAAAAAAAACAATTTTGATTTTGATATTCCATGAGATGTTCGATCTACGGATGATGAAGACACTCCAAGTGGTCAAAAGTAGAAGTTGTCCACAAATCAAAGGAATACGATCATAAATTCACTAATGAAATTAAATATAAAGATATTCAGATCCAAGCACTAGAAACTGAGATCAACAATATAAGAGGTTTGAATCAAAGGCTTATTGATGTAGTTACTAATCTCAGTGGGAAGAATGATTCCCAAGATTAAGAACTACAAAATAGATACGAAAATGTAGAAAAATAAAAAACGGGTGTGAAGGGAATGAATATGAACTCAGATGAAATTCAGAATTTGAAATCTAGAAATTATTATCTTGTTACACATCTATCTAAATTGGTTCAAGAGAATCGAAGAATAAAATAGTAGAGTGCATGCTATGATAATTCTATTGCTCAAGAAAAATTGAGTGTAAATGAGAAATGTGACATGGTGGATACGCCCACACATGAGTTAAATTATGTGACGAGTATAAATAAAAATACCTAAATGGAACTCAATGATAAACATTAAGCAAGGGATATGGAGATTAAAAAGTTTTTTTAATGATATAGAATTAGTAAAGAAAGAAATAGAGAATTCTAATTCACAAGACTAGCCCATGTAGAAGGATGCCTTGCACATACTATTTGATTGTCCTTTAGTAGGTGATGATGAAATGAAAGCTAAATATGATACTTCAGAGGAGATGCATCAAAGGATTGTATCATCCCAAAGGCCGTCCATTTTGGGAAAATCTGGAATTGGATATGGTGATCTCACCCCAATGTGTGATAGTAACAGAGCAGTGAAAATATATGGATATATGGAAAACCTTTTAGGTGTTGGAGATAGACCTAAAAAGGATTTTATAAGAAGCAATGATAAAATGTGAAATTTCTATGGGACTCATGGTCATACATCAATATTATGTTCATAGTCTCATGAATTCATTTCTTGCTATGAAGATAGAAATCATAATAAATCTGAGAATAAGATGAAGCGTCTTGAGAAGTTAGAGAGAAGAGTCTCTTAGAGGGAAACATTCATTAGATTCTATTACTATGGAAGAATGCGAAACAATTTGAATATGTTCCAGGAAGATCAGAAGCTCAATGTGAGAATAAGAACTCATGATGCATCAACATCTCGGCTAAGAAATGATGAAATGATACATGCCTTTTATGGAAGATGTTTTGTATGTTCTCATTATGGGTATCTGGAAAGACATTGTTGTGAGAAGAAACCAAGAAAGGAAAATGGAATTGAAAGGAGATTCTCAACTCCAGTGATGTATAATGAGAAATTAAACACTGGGAGACATAGTGGATGGTTGAATAATAGGCATAGAGCCTTAGGTTAATCAAAAGGATCTGAATGAAAGGTTTATCAGAGACCTCATATCCCACAATCACAACAAATATCTTAGAGAGAATGTGAACAAACCTAGAAGATTAAGCAGAGATATACTCTATTTGTAAGAAATAATATTGTTAAATCAGTGGGAAAATAAATACCTGGTAGAAAGGGTTTCATGATTCAAACAACAGATAAAATAAAAAAACAAAGAATGCATTGGGAAATTTTCATGTCATGTTCCACGGAAAAAAGTGGAGGAATGTGGAAGATCATTGCAATAGTGGAGGAAGTAAGGGAAGATAAAAAGCATATAGATTCCTACTTGGAGAAGGAATCAAGGGAAATGGAATTTTGGAGGAACATCAATGAAGGAAATGTGTACTGGTGGACATAAACCTCAAATTGTGAGAAAGTACAGGCCTGCAGAATGTACATATTAGAAGTGGCTTAGAATTTGGGTAATGAATGCTTAGTCATATGGACAGAGTAGTTGAAGTTGAATATGAAACTATAATAAGTGAGGAAGGAGTGTGATGCTCTACAAGAAATAATCAAAGGGTTGACCCATCAGGATCAAAAAAAATCCTCATCTTGAGAATACTAGAATATCCCCTCACCCTATGTATATAAATGTTGTTAAGTGATGACTCAAGTGTTTTTGATTTTAGGGATATACTATCCAAGAAGAAGTGACATCAAAAGATGAAAACAAGTTATGTTAGGTGATCAATAATGTAAAGAGATTCAAATCAGTTACCAGTGTTAAAGAAAGAATCTAAAAGAATTCCATGAAAGGATTTAATGTTATATGGCTGCATGAGAAAGGTTACAGTAATTGAGAAAAACAGACAGTGATTGTGTTATTAAATTTATATCTTTTTTCCTACAACATGTTTGACCCAGTAGGCATAACTGTTTTATTAATGGCTCGTTGATAAGATTTAAATTTACCAAATGAAGATCTCATTGATATAATTCAGGTGGGGAAGATTCTCAAACCTACAGTCACATGTAATGAAATGATGTAGGGGAAGTATAATATTGTGGGTCTAAACAGTTGGCTCAATAATAGGAAGATTTGTACATAAAAGTTTTAGTATTCCATCTCCTAATCATATGAAATTTCTTAAAGGGATATGATGGTTGTGTTCTGTAAAAAGATGAGATGATATGAAAAAGTGTCTATATTGAAACTAAATATCTCTCTAGGATATACATGGATTATCTAGTGGTTATGAGTTCCATTGATATCCTTTGTTGTTGTGCCCCATTTTAGGTGTTTGTTGTCCACCGAGATAAGACAGACTACGGTGAAGTAGAAACAATCTTGCATTTCATGATTATATTTTTTATTCTAGCAGTGGGGTATCAGCTGACTATTTTTAGGATGTCAAGGATAAGTGAATGATTATCAAAAACTGTTCAACTAGAAGATGAGAAAATAATTTAACAGAAATGATGTCATTGAACAATGACATAGTGAAAATCATTGTGTTGAAAGTAATGAAGTGGTAAGAGGCTCCATGGGAGTAGAATTTTAAAATTCTAATTTTGAAGTAGACACTGATAGAGATCAGGAAGAAGGAAAATCCTTATATGCATGAAATCGAAGTGTTGAGATGAAATTGATTTGAAAGATGTGGACTCTATAACAAGTATCATACATATCATAGGTAAGGCCTAACTAATTTAGTGTTGTTTTTGAAGATGATAATTCGGTTCAGGCTATGAATATAGAGCCTGCCTAAATTGAGAAGAACTTGAATTGGGATATTTCTTCGAGGCCAGCTGATAAAAATGTCATCATGAATAAATGTCTCGTTCACAACAATATGAATGAAGATAGGATAGTGATTTGAAATAAAGCATGACTAGTTTACAAAGAAACTCCTTGACAGAGGTTATTGATGACTATGGGACAATTGCAAAGGTTGCAAGGCTTGACACAATCTGATTATTCCTAGAAATTGCAGTGCAACGAAAGTTCAAAGTGTTCAAGATGGATGTAAAATCTACATTCCTGAATGGGATTCGAGAGGAAGAAGTGTACATTGAGAAGGAATATGGGTTTCTCATTCATGAGGAGGAGAAAATGGTTTTTTTACTGATGAAGGCATTGTATGGGAAGAAACAATCACCAAGAGAATGGTACACAAGTCTTGATCAGTACTAGAAGAACCATGGTTTCCAACGTGGGGTAGTTAATTACAATATCTATTTCCACAAAAATAGTAATCAAATGATTATGGTTCTAGTTTTTGTGGATGACATAATATTTTGTGGATCAGATCAAGCTTAGGGAATCCAATTTTCCAAATTCCTGAAAAGTGAGTCCGAAATGTCAATGATTGGAGAGCTAATGTTTTTCAATTTTCTACAGGTTACACAAGGAAGGAATGGAAAACTCATTTTCTAAATAAAATATGAAAATGAGGTTTTGAGAAGATTTTTAATGGAAAATTCCAAGGAGATGGTGAATTTGGTTGCTACACGGATGAAAATGTCCAAAGATGAGGGTGGAAAGGCAGTTAACATCACACAATACAGGAAAATCATTGGATGTTTATTGCCCTTGACTACGACAAGCCCTGACTTTGTTTTCGCTACATTCCAAGCAACATAATATCAATGTAATCCCAAGGAAATCCACATTATTTCAATAAAAATAATAATTTGGTATATCAAGGGAAGGGTGGATTTCGGATTGATACATAGTGATAAATCTTATTCAAAGTTATTACGGTATATTGATGCAGATTGGGACGGTTTAGAGGATGATAGTAAATCAACATTAGGGGGTTCTTTCTATCGTGTTTGATTGAGTATTTCATGGATAAGAAAGAAGCATGATCTCATTTCATTGAGCATCATGGAAGCTAAGTATATTTCCACCACTCAAGCTTGCACATAGTTATTCTGGATGAAGTAGTTGCTTAATGTTATGGGTGTTGAAGTGAAGACATCAATCAAAATCCAATGTGACAACTCATGTGATATAAATCTTAGAAAAAACCTCATCCATCACTCAATGAAAAATCACATTGAGATCAAGTTTCATTTTATCCAGGAGAAGGTTGAGCAGGGAATCATGATATTGGAGTATGTGCCTACATAACTACATGTTCCAGACATTCTAACAAAGGCCTTAGAAAAGGAATCTTTTGAGAGGCGTCGATGGGATATAATAGTTCAGTTAACTCCCCACACTTTATAGAGCTCGACTATGGGGACCCCCTCTCCCCATGGAATGGTGTGATTTCCCTAATGTGTGGATATGTGTTCTCTACTCTTCTGTGGACCACAAATGAGTGACTATTGGGTTCGTTGAAAAATGGGGAGAAATAGTGAATCCTCAAGTGGGAAAAACTGTGGCTAAGGAAGGGAGAAAATGTCTTTGTCAAAGACACAAGAATAAGCTGATAGGAGGAGCAACAAGATAGGGGGAAAGCAATGAGATTGGGGGAGGTGAAATTTGAAGAGGAGTTGAAACTGTAAGTTAAAAACCCAAAGTTTTTACAAAATGTGACAACGCTAAAAGTGATTGATCAAAGAGTATATATCATTCTCACTAAGGATCATGATAAAAGAAGAAGAGAGGTGTAAAAATGGTTCTAGAAGGATTATAGCTATCACAAATTGATATTAACGTGGTATCAACAATTGGTATCAGTTTAGCAGTTGGTATTATTTTTGTGTCAAGAGTTGGTGTCTGAAATGACGTGATTCATTGATATTATTTTCATTTACTCATGTTCCTCACGAAGATAATTTCTCATGTTGGATTAGAGTGTTTTTTGAGAGAATCCTTGATCGCTATCTAAATTGCAAGATGCAGATTGTGGTAATGGTTGGAAGAATAATTAATGAGGTATCAAAGTGCAAAGAATATTTTTTTATTGGAAGAATTGTCAACAAAAACAAAGGGAGAGATTGGTGGGAAAAAATCACTAAAGGTATCATTAAAGAATTTTTAAGGTTATTGTGTTTGTTGACAAAGCAGGCCACCATGTTATGTTTGTTAACAAATCAGACCAAGATGCATGAATTTTGTGAAAAAGGGGGTTTACATGGTTATTTTTTAGGTTCAAGGGATATTTTCAATAATCCATGACTAATTGAAGAACCTCGACAAAGGAACGATAGATCTGAAGGTGGTATAAAAATATCCTATAAAAGGTGGGGCTGTTTTAAAGTGTTTTCCAAATTTTTGGGCCTAAAAATCAGAAAATGGTGAAAAACATTTTTGGAAAAGGGACGTGTGCTCAAAATTAGATTGGTGCGCGAAAAAGGAAAGTGGTGCACGAAATATTGGAGTGGTGCGTGAAAAATGGAACTGTTGCGCAAAATATTTGTGTGCTGCGTGAAATAGAGGAAGTAATTTATTCACACAAGAGGTGTTTCAATATCATAGGCTTGAAAATTGGAAAAGGAATGTGGTGAGCTCAATATTGGTGGAGTACGTGAAATATTGTGTCATGTAGAAGATGTGTTTTTCGCGCTCAAAGACAAATATGTGCGGAAGGAGGATTTTTTGGGAAAGGGAAAAATTTTCCTATAAATATGAATTAACCCCACCCATTCAGTAAAATCTCATGACATAGAGAGTCTACGAGCTATGGCAGGCAAAATTGGATTACACAAGGGAGTTGCGCGTAAAAGACACGTTTTCGCGTAAAATATTTTTTTGCGCATAAAGCAAAGGGTGTGTATAAAGGATGGTTATTGACCATAAAATAAGAGTATGTGCATAAATAATTTGTTGCACATAAATTAAATTTATTACACATAAAAGAATCAGTTGTGCATAAACTAATTGTAGTGCGAAAAGTGAATTTCTCACAAAGGCAGGGAATTACGCGCAAGGCCTAGTAAAGGTTGTGCGTAAAACTTGGTGTTTCCCAGTACACTCGGTGCAAAGAGACATTCATATGTGGGTGAAAGTTGGATGTCAAAAAAGAATCATGCAACAGTTGAAGATGCATATATCATTAGTTATAATAAAAATACCTACAGGTCTATAAATTTTGACTGGATCCCTTCCAAGAGTAGTGTGTAAAAGAAGAGGAAAAAGGTGACTCTTTCCACCAACAGTGAGCCCGAGAAAGAGGCAAAGCGATATACCCTTGGGAACACAGTGAGGAAACCCAAATCCAAGTAAATGTAGTGAGACTGGGCATATAATTGATCTATCCCAAACATTGTAAATTGGAATTGTGCCTTACTGGATTTGGTATAGCGGCACATTGTCGTTGTATTCTCCTGGGACATAGCCCAGTGGGGGAGAAACAAGTAAAAATATCTGTTTTTTCCTACATGATTCTCTGCATTACATCAAAAGAAACACCATCAGATAAATAATGAACGATCAAGATATATGTTAACAACATATGAGAAAATAATGTGACCCTTATAATATAGAGTTCAATATTCCGTGGGACAGGGATAATTTGAAAAATATTATCTATACCCTCATTTACCCCCCCCCCCCCCCTCTTAGGCTATCTGGGCCCCTTTATCCTAAAAAATTTATTATAACTTTATTTAATTATATATAATTTTATATACAATTACATAAACAATTAAATTCATGTCAGGGGTTTTAATTATATTCTGATCAAATGTCGAAAATTACTTCAGTTGGTCACCTATTGTCAAAGTTTTCATTACTCTATTATCTCTAGAATAGGAATCCTGACATAACAACAATTTAATACATTAAATTTACTATTAAATCCGATTATTAAATTTTGTTATGAAAAATGAACTATTATACAATCATAGAGACATTATGTCATACGTACACATGAGAATGATTTCAATTTTTCAACTATCATTTTTGAAATAAGGGAAATGTTGATTTATTTTAAAAAAAGTAACATTATATCATTAATATAATATTTATCCATTAAATATACCAATATAATGAATCCATGTATTGTATTGATGAAAAATGAATGACACCTCTTCGTGGATGTTGTATTCTACATGTACGTATGAACAACATTATCATTTTTTAACGAATGGATATGATAGAAGGTAAATGACATATTAACTATGAAGAACGATAAATATTTCTATAATATCATATAAAATAATTGATTTCAACATTACAACAAATCTATGATATTTTCTTATGGAAAAAAATTATATAAGTTTGTGAGGCGGTAGTCCTCTATAAACAGTAAAAACTACTTTTCTTCTAATGTCATGGAAGAGTAGATGGATATATTGTTGAGACAATAAGGTTTCCTTGTGACTTTTCCATTCCTCTATGTGTTGAAAATCATAGACACTCTATCTTAAGGAAAATTTTATTTTCACTACAAATTATAATAATAAGGATAATTTTCCTTCCCCAATGATATTTTATCCTTACCTATGTTATCATTGTTCATTTTATTGTTTCTGTAAATATAACACATTTTATTAGTAAGTGTAAAAATTTGTGTTCTCATCAAAATCCTCAGAATCCTATAAATATTTAGATATTGAGTATTCAATTTTCAGGTTCTGAATTCCATGAAATTCAGGTTCATAATTCTATACCATTCAGACTCCGAATTCAGATTCTAAATTCTTCGAAATTTTGACTCAAAATTCATCAGAATTAAGATGTAGAATTCCGTAGAATTAAGACTCTGAATTCATTAGAATTCAGACTCTAAAATCTATATAATTCAAGTTCTGAATTCAATAGACATCCAAATATGAATATCCATGTATTATTGACACTAAATGATTATTTGGATAGACTTCAAGCATTATTTTTCTTTAGACTACGAAAAATTATATTTGGTAAAGAAACCTTATTTTTCTTACACATATTATATTTTTTAAATGATGTATTACAATTATTTTCGATCAAACCGTTGGTTTAGTGACACGTGTTCATGTCCCTCCGAGATTCATGGAAAAATATGACCATTGGAGGAGGGATCCGATCGTTGGACAAATGCCTATAAATAGGAGCTCATTTGAATGATCTCGTCACTAAAATGTGATGGTTTATAACTCTAAATATTTAGTACTATTGAAATAGTTTCTATAGAAAGATAATCTCATGCTTTGTGTGTACTGTTTATCTTGTTCAGATTGATATGTGCGATTCTAATTGTTTCTGTGTACAATCGAGGACTTCCCGGTATAGGAAGATAGAGGTACTGACTACCATAATGTTTGAGAACTAATTTGGATAAGAAGATAGAGGCACCAACTTACATAATGTTCAAGAAATTTGGAGGATAAGAAGAGAGAGGTTCCGACTAAATTAAAGTTTGAGGGCTTAAAGGGAGAACCAGATTGATTGCGATATTATTATCGAAAGCATACCCTACTGTGGGCAAGACAGTCTTTTTTGAAACTGTAAATCAAGTGACCTATATCCCAGGTTGTTAGATACCCAACTCTTTGGGATAAAATAATACATACTTTTTAGTTGTTTTGTTTGAAGTTTATTTCCATTGTATTTTGATTAATGAAGGTATAACCTTCATATAATTTCTTCTAATTTTTGAATCTGATGAGGAAGATTATATACACTTTAAGGTAGAATCGTTTCCTTTTAAACATTCCTTTTTTTCATTTCTGGAACCATATTTCTGGAACCTAGTATGCTTATTTAGTATAACTAAAATAGTTCATGTGAATATTACCTAGTTTTTCATTGTTAAACATAGTTTTCCTTATGGTTGAAAGTGAATGTTTTTAATCTTATAATTCACCCCCTCTTGTATCTGAGCATCTACATTCATATTCTGATCCTACAATTGGTATAAAAGGAGGTATTTGAAATAATAATATTTAAATATTATTTTCTTACTCATCTTTTCATTAATCTACTTCACTCTTTGCTTAGAAATATTTATTCTTGTTTACAAACTTTTACTATTAAAAATTTTTGTGAAGATATATTTTCCTTAAGAATGGAATGAAAGAATGTTAGTTCAATTGACAATATAAATAGTACTAGACCACCTATATTTGTCAGTAATGATTATGGGTAGAGGGGAGCTCGTATTAAGTCTATTGTTAGTAATACAAGAGTGGAAATTTTTTCATGCTTACTGTAGATTACAAGATTTCTGATAAGGAGGTCAGAACCTTCACCAATCAAGAAAAGATAGAATATCAATTAAACTAAAATATACATAATACACTATTTTGTTTAATGACCTGGAATATATATATATTCAAATTTATTCTTGTGAAGAAGAAAATTGTATCTAGAATAAATTGGAAGTGACGCATTTTGGTATATCCAAAGTTATAGAAACTAGAAGAGCCATGCTTAGAGTTGAATATTGTGGATTTATATTGTCTTATGGAGAACTAGTATGTAATGTGAAATAATGAATGATGTCAATCGTTAATAGATTATAATCAATTTTTGAGAAATTTCTTGATGATTAATCTCTTGTGGATAATATTATAGATATCATGCCTAATTATGGGGAATCTAAGAGAACAACTATTGATGAGAATAGGGAAGTATGTCAAATTACTCTTGATGATTTTTTTGGAACTCTTATTCAATATGAGACAATAATGAAAAGAGATGCTGGTATAAAAAAGAATAATAATGGTAATGGAAGTGTAGCCTTTACTATTGCAAAATCCAAGTCTCTTTAATGGGTTACAATATCCCAGTCTATGAATGTCACTATTTTTTCAGAATCCAGTGAATGTTGACATTTTGAGAATGAACTAGCTAATCTTGCTCAATGGATGAAAAATATAGTTGAAAAAAATACATTCAATATAGAAATAAGAATAATGAAAGAAAATACTAGAAAGACATGGAAGTTACTTGTTATGAATGAAACAAATCCGGACATATCAGGCCAGATGGTCCTATTCTTAAGAAAAATTATAGAATGGAAAAGCATTCTAGAAGAAAAAAAAGCACTACAAGACTAAAGCTAATAAAAATTTCAAAGCTAATGAAACTTGGAGTGCTAGTGGTGGAGACTCTTATGATGAATCTTCAAATTATGAATCTTCTGGTCAGAAGAATCATGTCCTACTAACCAAGCAACCTGTTGAAAATTGTTGTTTAATGGCTATGGTACACAATGCTGAACCAATTACCAATGTATCATTGAATTCAAATTATACTGATGATAAATACTATAATCCTTTAGATGAGGAATCTTTTTCTGATGAAGATAATACATTTCCCTCTTATGAATAAGTGTAAATGTTTACAGAACTTCTTGAGAATGAAAATTATAAAATCATGAGAAAGATTGATAATGAAAATTCTATAATTTCTATTCATACTAATGAAGTATCAAATATTTCCAAATATCGTGATAAGAAAATATAGGATTTTTAAAGATCATCCAAATACATTTCAGAAGTTAATTCTGAGAAGGATAAACTTTCTAACGATCTTGAAAATTTAATTTTTATATAAAATATTTTAATGTTTAACTATAATTCCAAAACTAATATTTTTAGGATAAAATTTGGTTTTTAAACTAATATCATTAAAATTTTCCTTATGAATTTTTTCATCAAACATTACGTCTGGAATGGAAAATTTTGATAAGATATATTCACAAATTCAACCTACAAAGAATGGTTCTAGTTTTTATTATACTCATTCTATGGAAGTTTTTAATAATAACTATTTTTTTTATTTTGTACTAAATGTCAGTGTGTAGGAAAATGGAAAAAATTCGTTCTTTAAATAAAAATAAATATTTAGGTTTTCATAAAGATTATTTTTCATGGAATATGTGGATTCCTAAAATCTTTCTTTATTAAATCTCAAAATCCAAGAATTTTTGGATTCTGAATGTCTAACTCTCTTATTTTTAGAAAAATAAGGAATGTACCAACCGCAATACATGGTACATGAATAGTGTATGGTCCCTGTATATGATTGGTAACAAAAACATCTTTGAAAATATTATCAAACTAATTGGAGGAAAAGTAACATTATGAGATAATTCTCAGGGAGAAATTATTGGTATAGGTAACATTGTTCTTCATGGAAGAAAATTTATTTCATATTTTTTATTTGTTAAGGGTCCTAAGAACAACTGCATTAGAATAAGTATATTATGTGATGAATGATACCTTGAGAATTAATGGAGTGGGATGTTCTTAGTAAAAAATTACTAGCATGAGTAGATTATTTCTTCTCATACGAAAGAGAATGTATTCACACTAAACATAGAAGACTAAAAGAGACAAGTTATACCTTCCCTTAGTGCAATAGAAGACCAATCATGGTTATGGAATAGAAGGTTGGGACACTGTAACCATAGGAAAATTAGTAAACTCCCAAATAAAAGACCAGTTAAGGATCTTCCAGAGCTTAGGATGGATTATTCCAATGTTTGTGATCCTTTTCAATATAGAAAGAAACATAAATAATCATTTAAATCAGTCGGGGAAATCTCAACTACTAATGCATTACAGTTAGTGAACATGGATATTTTTTTTCCAACACAAAATTTAAGTATTATAGGCCAATATTATGTATTTTTCATAGTTTATGATTACACTAGATTTATGTGGGTCTATTTTTTAGAAAAAAAATTTGATGCTTTTTATTATTTCAAAATTTTTAGAGCCTAATTCAAAACTGAGGAAAACATTCCATTGATAACTATTCATAGTGATCATGGAGGTGAATTTCAAAATTCTTATTTTGAATCATTTTCTAGTAAAAAAGGTATTACACATAACATCTAAGATTTAAGAACTCCTCGATAGAATGTTGTATTTAAAATATGAATCTTAATTCTTTAAGAGATAACTAGTTCCACATTGAGTTAATATTTGATAGATAATCACTTCTGGGATGAATCTACAGGTAATAATTGTTATGCTATAATATGAGTTTTAATTAGACCTTTTCTTAATAAAAATCCTTATAAGTTATGGAATGGAATAAAAACTAGACATTTCAATGTCAAAGTATTTGCCTTCAATGTATATATGTTGATTACTAATGATAATTTAAATAAATTAGCACCCAAATATAATGGTGGAAGTTTCTTGGTCTACTCCACAACTTCTAAGGATTATAGCATTTTTAATAAAAATATGTGTATTGTTGATGAAAAAATACATATAAATTTGATGAAACTGATAATTTTAATTGTAAACAACCTCAACCTACATCCTCAGATGTTTTTTTAAAAACTGATTATAAACCCTGATAGAAAATCCTTATCATAAGGAAATTTTTCATGAAAATATTTCTTAAGTCATTATAATATAATATATCCTTCCATATAATGATGAAAATGTTTTAAAAATCCAAAATCATTTGTTTCTTAAGAATCATCCTTGTGATAGTTACATTGGTGATGTAAATCAAATTGTAAGGACTAGATGTTTCTTAAGAAATGAAGTAGAACATCTAGCATTACATTTACAATTAGAACCAAAATGTTCTAATAATGATTTAGGTGATGATGATTGGATTAAATCTATGTAATATGATCTAAATGAATTCGAAAGGAATAATATCTGGACTTTTGTTGAATGGCTGAAGGAAACCTCTATTATTGGAGTAAAATGGATCTTCAGAAACAGGTGTGATGAAAATGGAATAACTGTGAAAAATAAAGCTAGATTAGTTTCTATATGTTGTAACCAATAAGAATTAATATAATATGAAGAAACTTATGCTCCGATAGCTATAATTGAATATATTATTATTTTAATTTCCATTCCAAAAATATTTAACTTCAAACATTTTCAATTGGATTTAAAATGTTATTTCCTTAATAGATGTGTTCAAGAGGAAGTTATTGTTGAATAACCCCATGGTTCAGAATATTCAAAACATTCAGAACATGTTTTTAAACTTACAAAAGCTTCATATATACTTAAATAAGCCCCTACAACATGTTATGATAGACATACATGATTTGTTTTAAAAAATAACTATGCGAAGGTAAATACTGATCCATCCCTTTTTATAAATAAAGATAAGGAAATAGTTTTAGTTGTTCAAATTTATGTTGATGATATTATATTTGGTTCAACTAAATAATCATTAACTGATTCATTCAGGGATCTAATGAAACTTGAGTTTGAAATGAGTATGATGGGTGAATTATCATTTTTCCTAGGTTTTCAAATTTCTCTAAAACCATAAGGAACATATATATCTCATCACAAGTATATGAAATATCTTCATAAAAATTATGGATATGACTAAACTAAGAGTATATGTACTCCCAGTGGTGCCTCAAATTTCCTTGATCTTGATGGAGCTGGGAAACAAGTAGATCAAACATCATTTAGAGGTATGATAAGAAGTTTATTATACTTGACAGCTAGTTGTCCAGACTTAATCATTTCAGTATCTTTATGTGAAAGATATCAATCCAATCATATGGAATATCATTTAAAGTCATTGAAATGAAATTTTCACAATTTAATGGGATCCATGGATTTATGACTCTTTTATACTTTTAGAAATGATTCTATTTTGAAAATATTTTCAGATGCTGACTTTGGAGGATGTATAATGGATTGAAAAAGTACATCTAGAACATGTCATTTTTTAAGATATTCATTAGTGTCTTGTTCATGAAAAAATCAACACTCAGTATCACTTTCCACGGCTTAAGATGAATAGGTAGCATCTAGAAGCTGTTGTGCTCAATTGTTGTGGATATAACACATACTCATATACTATGACACAAGTTTTACCAAATCACCAATATTGTGTGATAACACTAGTGCCACTTCCCTAAGTAAAAACCATAGATATCACTCTTGTGAAAAACACATAGATATTAGACATCACTTTCTTAGGGATCACACACTTAAAAGAAATATCATTCTTTAATTTATCATAATGCAAGATCAACTTGCTGCTATTTTCCAAAAAACATTACCATCCAATAGATTTCAATACATTAAATAGAAGAGACGAATAATGATCATTAGGTAATATTCCATATTAACATATTCTTTAAAACCTATCTTCATACAGTAAGAAACAATTTTTATAGGGGGGAGTACATTTTTCATGTTATTCAAAAACTTTGTAATTAAAATATTTTATAATCCAATTATTTTCATAATCCAATTTTTTGTAATCAAATTTCATAAGAAAATTTTCTAGAATCTAATGTTTTTATTGAAGAATTTTCCCCGTTCCAGATAATTTTCCTAGAAATATAGAATGTATGTTTCCTTTTTTAATTTTTTTAATCATACTTCTAGATGTTGGTATTTTTATCATGTTTAAAAAAATTTCATGAATCACTTTTCCTTAAATACGATTTTTTATTGAAAATACCTCCAATGATCAGAACCTACCAAATTCTTTCTTCAGCTATCATCTCAAACTTCATATCTAGTCAAGACAACTTCAACTGTTGGATTAATCATGGATGATGAATATTTGCCTCAAACGCCTACATATGGACCCCCTGACAGCTATCCCACATCAGATATCAAATCCTTGGCATGATGATGTTCTAATCCTCTACTTAGGGGCATTCGAAATCTTTAGGTTATATAAATTCTGAAAGTCTGTGAAAGCTTCTCTATAGAAATAAATGTCTTTAGTAAAGGAAATATCTAAATTGCAGATATATAGAAAATGGTTAGTTGATCTGAAATTCAATGTGGATTATAATTCTATTATTTAAATGAATATCATGCTAAATGGCTCGGAGAGCCTATGTGTATTTAAATTAAATTCACAAGATCCTGTTTATCCATAGTTGTTGGTTAAATTCTCTTAATCAATATGTTTCATCAAAGAAGGATGTATAACTAATTTTTTCTTCACAAGCTATGGAATGACCTACTCCTTTTTCTATAGTAAGGCTACAAATATGAATTGAATTCTGTATGAAGGTGAAGCAGAATTTTGTACCCACAAGTTACGATATTTTTCTGAATCATTCGATATGGAAATGGATTTAGAGTGGCTTGGCTTGAAAGTGGTGATGACTCTGAAAATTTTACATCTTTCTACAAAATTTGAGATTCTTCAGTTATGGGTTCAGGTATTTCTCATTCTTAGGAAAGGTGACAAGTATACCCTGAATAAGAGTGATATTTATGATTTGGGAACGTTGGGGATGTTTATAATGATCAATTTGGTGAGTTAGGTTTTACTTGCAATTGTAAATATCAATAATGGAACTCTGAAATCTCAAACCATTATGTATCTAGATATTATATCCAATATTAATGTCTTTTGACTAGAATCCTTTAAAATCCATTGCATCTCTAAACCATGGAATTTAATGGTCGAGATTCATATTGAGGACACCCTCATAAGAATGAAGGTTAGATACAATAGTGAGTTCAGATAATTTTATGATCTTTTTGAAGCTGAAATTGAAGCCCTATCAATGAAATTGGTAGTCGCTGAGACATCCAGGTAGGGTTTTAAGAAGAGAAAAGTGAAGGAACCAGAAGTGAAAGAAAATTATTCTGTTTCTAAGGAAACTCAATCCATACCTCCAAATCCAAAAAATAAAAAGGCTTATCTATATTTAGAGGCATCTAAATGGAGATAAGACAGAAAGAATCAGAAAGAAGGGGAGCCGTGATTTTGCTTGGACCCTACTGAGGAAAAAGAATTAAAGTTGAAGGTTGTTGTGGATTTTGAGAATCAAGACAAAGAAATGAATAAGAAGAAGGTGATGTCAGAGGCTTAGATTATTCAATCTATTCTAAAGGCTGCTAAGAATTCTTCTAAACAAATTCAGGTACCAGAATCATTTTTTAAAGAATCAGTCCCAATGACTTTGGGAAAGATGATGGTGATCCTATAACTAGAAGAAGATGATGAAATGGTTCAAGAAGAGGAACTGTATTTAAAATAAGAAGTATAATAATGCGAACAGAATGAAGTGGATGACGCTAATGATATTATAAGACAAGCCGAATAATATCATGAGAAGGAGTGTCGCTCTAAGAAGTTTTTTATCCACAGTTTTCAAGCATAATATTCAAAACAGTCTACCCCATGAAAAGAAGAAAAGGTTTAGGATGATGTGAATAATCCCTAAGATTATGAAAGTTGAAATCAAGATTTCATTCATCCTGAAGATCAAGTGGCAGATGCTGAGAATGAAATTGTTGAAGAAGATAATATAGATCAACTATCGATATTGAGTATGAGTTCCCAAAAATATCTGAAATTAATCCTAGATATGATAAGGGAAAAAGTATGTCGGTTGATACACCTAAGAAATTCCTAGTGAAAAAGAAAGCAGTTGGTCATTCATCGAAGATAAAAGATGAAGAGATAGAAAAAAAATTTCACCATCTAAATAATCATATTCGAAATCGTCCCCTCATGGACATGATTTGTTATTACAATAATTAATGAAGCTGGATGATACCATTACCTTATTCCAATCATTGATTTGAGGTTACAGAAGCTTCAAAACTCTTTTAATCAGAATGAGGATTCTGTTACCATAATTATATATATGTTTTTTAGGCTTGAGGCCAGTTACAAAATCTATTTCATTGGTTATAATCTCAAAAAATATCATGCAAGGAAATCACAAAATGGTCGTTGAAAAAATTAATGTGATGAGATTCCTTGATGATTTTTAGGAATGTTTGAAGGATGTTTTGACACTGAAGATGTAAATTTCACTGATCTCGCCAAAAGTTTTGAAGAAAATCAATGTCTTGAACAAACATCTCAGAAGCAGGTAGTCAAAGAATTTATTGGGAAGCCTAATTCAATTTCCATGAATTTTAAAAGATAAAGGGATATCAGAAATGAGTTATATGAAAATCTTACTTGAAAATAATTTCTTTTGAAGGCTCAGGAAGAAAATATCAAAGCCTTGGAGAAGAAAAAATTAGATCAGGATTAGTTTCTCAAGCGTCTGGAAGAATATCATGAGAATATAGAGAAGCTAAAAACCATCGTATAAAAGTTAATGTCGAAGAAGAAAGAAGGATAATTTTTCCCTAATCCAATATTTTGTTGTATTATCTTATATGTATAAATTTTTTCAATCATAATTTAATTTTTTTTGTTCTTCAAATATTTTTTTGTTTAGTACAGATATTTCAGGTACCAATTTTTTTTCCATACCCTTTATTCCTTTTTGAAAATCACCAAGGGGAAAAAGAAATGATAAAAAGAATAAAAAGTAAAAAAGATATTTCCCTAGGTAAGTGGGTGTCCATATAAGGGGAGTTCTGATCAATGAATATTTTTGTGTGCAAGAAAATATAAAATCTCATTTTGGAAATAATGAATATGATCCTAAGGGGTTTTAAAACCTAAGAGGGAGTTAGTTGTATTCACTATGATCCATATGTAAATAAAGATAAGTTTTCTTTTATGTCTGTAAAGAAATTTTCTCTGTCCTTATATTTTTTTGTAAGGATTTTTGTGCTTTCTAAAAAGGGGGATATTGTTGAGTAAATAGTGTTTCCTTAGGAATTTTCCATTCCTCTATGTTTTAAAAATCAAAAACATTGTATCTTAAGAAATATTTTGTTTTCCCTATGATTTATCATAATAAATAAAATTTCCTTTCCCTAATGAAATTTTTTCCTTACCTACGTTTTCATTATTCATTTAATAGTTTCTCTAAATCTAACTCATTTTATACCTGAGTGTCTAAGTTCATTTTCTCATCAAAAACCATAGAATCATATAAATACATAGATATAGAGTATTCTGTTTTCAGGTTCTGAATTCCTTGAAATTGAGGTCCTGAATTCTCTGAATGTTTAGGCTCTGAATTCCATAGAATTCAGAGTCTGAAGTCATTGAAATTTAGACTCTGAAATCTATAAAATTCAGTTATTGAATTCCTTGGAAAATAGAATCCGAATATCCATGTATTATAGAAACCGAATAATTTTTTAGTTAGACTCGGAACATTATTCTTTCTTAGACTCTAAGAAATTTTATTTTATTAAGAAAACTTATTTATATTACACATTTTATAGTTTTGAAATGATTTTGTACAATCTATTGCTAACTAACCATTGGTTGAGTGACATGTGTATAGGTCCCTCTGAGATTCAAGGAAAAATATGAACATTGGAGGAGGGATCTGTCTATTAGATAAATTCATATAAATAAGAGATCATTTGAATGAGCTTAGTACTGAAATTTGATGGTTGATATCTCTATAGATTGCAAGCAGTTGAAGTGATTTCTTGATAAAGAGAGATTGTCATGCTTTGTGTTTACTAAATATCTTGTTCAGATTGTTTCATGTAACTTTGATTGTTGTTGTGTATAAAAGAGGACTTCCAGGGATAAGAATACAAAGGATCTGACTACCTTCAAGGAAGAGGACTTCTGAGGATAGGAAGAAAGTGGTACCGACTCCCTTAATGTTCAAGGACTTCCATGGATAGGAAGATAGAGGTGTCGACTACCTTAATGTTCGAGGGCTTGTGGGTGTAGCAAGACAGATTCAGATATTCCTACTGAGGGATTTCACTGGAGTAAGTAAGATAGAATTTCTTGAACGTATAAATCATGGGACCTATGCCCAGGGTTCTTGGATACCCAACTCTTTGGGATAAAATATTTTATACCTGTTACTTGTTTTTTTTCTAGTTTATTTCCACTGTATTTTGATAAAGGAATAAATTATAACATTCATATAATTTCTTATTCATTTATACTCAGATAAGTAAGATTCTATACACATTAAGGTTAAATATTTTCCTTCTAAATGTTCTTTATGATTAATTTCCGGAACCATATTTTCGGAACCTAGTATGCACGTTTAGTAGAACTGAAAGAGTTCTTGTGTATATTACATTGTTCAATATTATTAGACATAGTTTTCCTTATCTTTAAAATTGAATTTTTTTTAACCTACAATTCATCCCCCTCTTGTATTTTTGAATCTACATTCGTATTTCAATCCTATATATATGTCGTCCCATTAACATAAAAAACCATACAATATAATAGATATATATTAACATATTAATCCCCCATGGTTTTGAATTACTTCTAAACTAGGACATTTAGAATAATGTGGGCGATTATAGAAATGTATTTTAGTAGGTATTTTATGAAAAAAATGGGGTTTTATGTGTGATGTAGAGGTAATACAAGGATCAGTTTTATAAGGGATGGGATGGTTACTCGTGGAATATCTCAAAATATTATATTTATATTGTAAAGTCCTAGACCATCCTCATCTATTACATTGCCAAAAACTCAGTCCCACCGAAAGGGTGGCACCGGTCATAGTGGCACCGGTCATGGCAGCACCATGGCGGTGGCACCGATCACTGCAGAACTGTGACAGTGGCACTGGTTACCGTGGCACTGTGAAGGTGGTACCAGGCATGGCAGCACTGTAATTGTGGCACCAGTCACGGTTGCACCATGGCAGTGTCCCACCGATCCAATGGCACTGTGACAGTGGCACTATGATGGTCACACACTGATATGGTGGCACTGCTCACGGTGTCTCACTGAACCAGTGACACCATGACGGTGGCACAGTGACGTTCGCACACCGAAATGGTGGAACCACTCACATTGTCTCACCGAAATGGTGGAACCACACACTAAAATAGTGGCACCTCTTACGATGTCTCACCAAATTGTGTCTCAACCTTTACTTTTTCCTATTTTCCCATCTTTCTACAGTTTCCCCCCCGCAACGTATCTTCTGATGTAAATGTTTTTAATACCCCTTTTTAACATTTTTTTATTCCCATAAATGATATCTAAAATCCCTATAGGGATGGGCGACCCATGACCTACAAAAATGTGTGGCTTTTCCATAGTGCCACACATTTTCCATTACTTTCCAGTTCAGCACCTGTTACCCATTTTACCATGTTTAAGGGGAAAACCTTTAACTTGTAGCCGTTATGGCCACCCCTCTGATGAGAATTATTAAATGATAATTAATTACATCATGTGAAAGCACCCAACTACCTGGAGAAACCAAAATTGGACATTAAATAGGTTCAAGCATTCATATCCCCTAACTCTATGCCCTCACCATTGTATCACACGAGAATTTATTAGTATTATTCTTCTCCTTGGCTAGTCTCTTTTCCATTCCTTTGTGAGTTTGGACTCCCCCATCTTGAGTCTAGTGGTGTGCATGTGCTAGAGATTTTCTTGCACACTCTTGGATCCCCCGTAGTTCCTCCCATCCAAGTCATGCATCCCTTGTTATTGGTGAGTGGGTAAAAAACATCGATCGTTGATCATACAAGTAGGGTTATTCCTTCTTCTCTCATTACTTTTTTCATGTAGGGCTGGAATTCTAATGTTTCTATGGGGATGGATGAAATCAAACCTTAACGAATATAATAAACAGACTTTTAAATAATGATGGGGTTTGTTTGATGACGTTGATGCACTCCTTTACATTTTCTTATATGTTGTGAATTATATGCAATTATTCCCACTGAAAATCATGGTCGTTGGTCGTCCTTCTTTTTTCAGTAATGAACTATTGTTTTCTTGATAATTCTATGATTGAATGGATATAACAAGGAATCTATTTAATCACGAAAACATGGTTTTTTAAATGGATGACCAGTGAATAATATTCCATGTGTGAACACCCCGGTTAACCCAACAGAAGAGAAGGATCAAATGAATGGTGTGGTCAAGTCTGGAAACTCCCTTGATCTGTCTTGTTAATATGTATATATGTCCAGCTAGTTTCTTGTGCGGTGGGGTGGATGGTAATGGGATCCTCTATTGTGGTTTATTTGATGGGTTGTGAATCTATGCTCGTATGCTGGGGCTTTGTTTGGTTCCAGTACATTGAGGGATCTCACGGATCCCTTGGGTTTTTGTGACTTTAAAAGGGAACTAGGTGTGAATTCGTTAATTATTTCTTGACTTTTTTCCTTCCATTGATTCTAGCTATACCTATTGGTTTCTCAGTATTGAATAATTATTGAAATGGAGTCAATTGAATATAAAAACTATAATTAGTTAAATAGACAATTGTTTTCTAGGAATGAGTCGTGAATTGGTTACGGGTGTTGTGCTTCTTATGAATGAATTGTAACAATTTTTTTTGTGTATGAGCTGGTTTTGGAACCCATAGTTTTTTATGAGTGGTTGTTCACCAATATGTATAATTTGGCTCTTATGTTTATTATTCGCGCCCATCAAACATTAGCACTTCATGCCGAACACCCCCATTTATTGTGGGGATATAGTTTTCTTCCAACACTCCTATGGGTGGATGGTTATTAGCTTCTTTTCTTCTCCCTTTACCCAGTAGCCTAAGACACATTAGGTAGACTGTGATGTCCTAAGGTCCATTATATCCCAGGATACTTCTTGCAGGGTAGTTTTGGTGGTTGGCACAGGTGTTTGTAGGCAGGTTGTATCACATATGCCTTCAAGATGAGGACTAGGTGTCTTCAATAATTGTGGTAGTTTTTCTATCCCATTTTTCTATGGGCGCGGTTACGTGTGGTTGTGGACCAGGTGTTTTTTGGAGGGGATGTGTGTTTTTGGTATCCCAGGTGCGTGTGAGCTGTGTATGAGATTGGGACTACGATGAAAATGCTAGGGAAGGTACGATGTGTAGGATGTATTCAATAACAAATGGGAAAGTGGTGAGGGGCACCCAATCATCGATGTGTTATTACTATTACATTAATTGAATTGCATTATTTAGGCAGTGTGCCTTGGTTATGTTTGGGTGGATAGTTTCCTTACTATGTGCTTTTGTTGTCTTCATTTCTCAACGGGCATTAAGATGCCTCCCCACCTATACACAAGTGATTTTGGTTTGTCCCTACTGAGGATACCTATATAGTCACCCAACATGTATAAAAAAAAATTCCAGTTTCTAGGAGAACATCAAGGACTGGGTTGGAATATACTAGTTCTTGCATTGGGACAATTGATATTTTTTTTCTTATCCTTGGAAATTTCTTTTGGATTTATCTTGTATTATAGCACTTATTATTTGTAACATGCATATGGAAAATGATTTTTTGGTCTTTACTTTTACTTCCAGTTTTGGTGTTCTTTGGGACTTTCTATATTTTCTCATAATCCTACTAAATAAAAAGGGTAATGTCTTCCATATTATGTGTGATTATATTGCCTTAGATCTATCCACCACTTTGGGGCCTATTGAAGGCGGGTCTCAGGGGTAATTATCTCTTCTTCAACATGAGTAAGGACAGGTTTGGAAATCTGTTGTCCCTTCCCCCATCTTGTTGAAGGTGGGTCATGAAAAAATGGTATCAGAGACAGGAGGTTGAGTGATAGGATGCAGTTCGGAGTTAGGAATATGGAGAATTTTGAGGGATGGTGGGGAAATAGTGTTAGGCAATCTTTGTGTGTGAAATATACCAGGGAAGACCAGCTAAGGAATGGGATTATAGGGCCCCCCATGATTCGATGCATGGAATCTGGATCTCCCAAATGACCAAGTGAGGATATAATGATTTGTGGGGTAGAGACCCTAGGAGTGGTACATGCATCATAATTACTTGTGTTCTCACGTGTCTTGGGTATTTTGGGGATTTAAGAATAAATAAATAGTCTAATAAAAAATTAAAAGAAAACTTCTACACTACTCAAGCATATGAATTCGTTGTTTACCTTGAAGCTATGGAAAATGGATGAAGACCATGAGTAGTGTGGGAGATCGAGGACCAGGAGCATGAATTGGGTGATCAGCAGAGGGATGATAGAGAAATGGAGGATTACCTGTGGTAGAGTATTCTTCATGCTTTTCAGCAGCAGAACCTCAGGAAGTACAGGGGAGGCGTCTCAAATATAGAAACAATGAACTAGAATGAGGAGCGGATGATAGATTACATCTTGATCCGAGCGCCAATAGAGTACTAGGTTCCAACAGCTATGAGCCAAATGTGGGGTGAAGCGCGTCAGGGGTGGACGCTCTTTCTTGGGGATAAGAGGGAGGATAAGGTTTCATGGGATGACTTCGAGAAGGGGTTCTAGGATAAATTCCTCTCTTCAACAATGAATAATGAGGAAACACATGAGCTACTCTCCCTTCAGCATGGGAGTATGTCAATGACGTAGTTGGGGATCAAGTTCAAGGATCTCCTATGCATAGCTCTAGACTACTCTTAGGATGAGGAGTCTCATGTGAGATTTTTAGTAGAGGAACTTTTACCTTCTATTTATTATGTTGTTACAACCTTCACACTACCGACATATTTGGAATTGAAGATGAAGGATGAAGTGGTGGAGAGGATGCACATGCATGGAGGTGTTCCACGATATTGGAGCCAATTGGACTCGTCAAAGAAAAAGGTCATCAGCAGCATGCCTCCAGTGTCAGGACCTTCTAGGTTTCATCCAGTGGGGTGTAGGCCCCAGTAGTTCCCATTTCGATCTCTTGGTCCCTGACCCTTCTTTGTGAGCCCATGACCAATATGATTCACCTACGACAGCTATGTGAACCTTTGAAATCAGTTCCTAGACTGAGTGCACTACAGTGAGAGTGTGCATGTTCATCACCCACCTTAGCAGCACCAGTTTCTAGCAAGGCCTTTCGAACAGCAGTAGCAGAGATAGTGAGCTCCCGCTCCTCTGAGTTCAGACATTACATGTGTAGGCCAACCATAGGGCGCTCCTTAGGTACCTCGACCAGGGCATGGTCTAGGTTGTGGTCGATAGCTGAGGGGATGAGGAGGTAGGCATGGGCAGTTTCATGCCACAGAGGTAGTAGTTCTAGCATCTCTAGAAGTCGTTTGAGGTACAATCTACTTGTTTAGCAGTCTTTTTTGTACCTTGATTGAATCATGATCTTCACACTACTTTTTTTCACCTAGTCTAGCCCATGCTCTGGGTCTAGATGTAGAGAGAATTCATGTGCCCTAGGTTTTAAGTATGCCATTTGAATATCAAACCACATTGTCCCACATGTTTCGAGGATGTAGGCTAATTATAGGACCCCACCAGTCTAGTGGGGACCTTTTGTTGTTGTTGATTCATTTGTATGATTTCATTTTGGGCATCGATTGGCTATTCTTAGTGTGTGTTATTATCAACTGCTTTCAGAGAAAGGTTGTGTTTTCTGATATTGACGTCCGACAAGTGAATTTCGTTGGAGAGCGAGGTCTCTAGGGGACATCAGGGAAGTGGAGTCTTTTCATTCCTTGATTTCCAAGATAATAGTGGAGTCAGCGTAAATAGAAATGGTTGATGTCTTGGGTATTGTCAATGAGTTCAAGGATGGCTTCCCTGCAGAGGTTCTGACTCTACCCCTTCGATGTGTTGATGAGTTCAGGATATACATTCAACCTGGATCCCTCCCGATTTTGATGGCTCCCTATTAGATGGATCCTTCAGAAATGCATGAGTTATAAATTCAAATTGATGATCTGTTGAAAAAGGGTTTTGATCGACAGATTGCGTCACTATGGGGTTCTCCGATCTTGTTACCAAAGAATCAAGATGATTTTTTCGGTTGTCCATAGACTACCAGAGACTAAATAAAGTAAAATTAAGGAACCATTACCCACTCTTGAGGGTAGACGACCACTTTGAATAATTGAAGGGGGATGTATGGTTCCCCAACATAGAAATGCAGCCACGATATCAACGGTTGAGGGTGAAGGAGGGTGACATTTCCAAGACTTTCTTCAGGTGAAGATATGGAAACTTTGAGATCATGGTCATGTTGTTTGGAGTTATGAACGCACCATCCATGTTCATGGGGCTCATGAAATCCATTTTCCAGGAATATCTGGACCGGTTCGTAATTGTGTTTATCGATGAAATCCTGATCTACTCAAGATCAGAGGAGGATTACTCTGAGCATCTGAGGATCATTTTAGAGGTCCTCCAGCAGCACCAACTCATTGGAATGTTTTCCAATTTCATTTTATGGACATAAGAAGTTTACATCCTTGGACATGTGGTGTCCGAACATGGGGTAGTGGTGGACCTGTTAATGGTTAAGTCGATTGTTTCTTGGGTGGCACCCAAGAATGTCATAGAGGTTTGTAGTTTTCGTGGTCTAGCAGGTTACTACAAGAGATTAGTGCCAAACTTCTCCTGAGTGGAAGCACCCTTGATCACCTAGACCTAGTGAGGCCAATATTTTGTGTATAATGGTATGTTTGATGCACCCTTCAGTTATCTAATGGGCAGGTCAGTTAGTGCCCAAGTGTTGAGGTTTCCAGATGAAGGAGTAACATTTTAGGTATTTTTTTATGCTTCAGGACAAGGCTTGGGGTGTGTGCTAATGAAACAGAAGGGAGTGATCTATTATGGATCTAGGAAGTTACGCCCTGATGAGCATAACTATTCCACCCAAGACATGGATCTCACAGTGATTGTGTTCGCACTAAATTTATTGTAGCACTATTTCATTGGGGATCACTTTTATAGTCTTCACGGATCACAAGATATTCATGTATATATTTTCCTAAAGAGATCTGATCATGTGGCAGTGAATCTGGATAGAGTTTCTTTAGGACTACAACTTTGAAATATCTGACCCTGAAGGTAAGGGGAATATGGTGGTCGATGCCTTGGGCAGGAAGTCGTAGAGGGATGTGGTTCAAGAATCACCGAATGCTTGGAAGGAAATGGAGGAGTTGGCTACCCTACACCAGGACGGAAGGGTGGAAGAAGGAAGTGGTTGTCTATTGTAGATGACGGTGCATTCATCTCTATTGCAGCAGGTGGAGGTGTCTCAATGGTGAAACATAGTTACTGAGGTGATGCGCGATCAGGTTAGCCACGGTGATGCCCTAGAAGGATGGTAAAAAGAAGGAATAAATTGGATGTTATTTCATGGGATGTTTTTCATTTTGGTAGTAATTCATGAGAGAGTACTTGGTGAGTTCCAAAACTCAACCATGGTAGTACACCCAAGAGATTCCATGATGTACCGAGTCTTGAAGAGACAGTTCTAGTGGCCCGGGGTAAAGTGGGAATTGGAATAGTTTGTTGAAGGATGTCTCATGTGTTAGCAAGTGAAGGGGAAACACCATGTCTCATGAGGTTTGTTACAACCTTCGGAAGTCCAAAATATAGATGTGGGATGAAATATCAATGGATTTTGTCGTGGGACTACACATAGTTCAAGGGGGTTACAATCCTATCTCGGTTGTGGTGGACCGACTGACAAAATCAACACACACCCTAGAAATCAAGGAGTCGAGTACAGTGGATGCCATATCACATAGGTATGTGGATGAGGTTGTGTGTTTTTATGGATTTCCAATGTCCATAATCTCCGATCAGGATGCTTGGTTTAGCACACAGTTCTGTAACTTCATCAACATGATTTTAGAACCCAACTATGTCTTAGCACTACTTTCCACCCCTATACAGATGGGCTGATAGAGCACACCATCCAGACATTGGAAGATATTATACGAGCACATATTTTAGATTTCGTAAGAACATGGGTGGGACACATTCCTCTAGTTGAGTTTTCCTATAACAATAGTTATCACTCTAATACTGGCATGGCTCCATTCGAATCCTTGTATTGGAGACCGTGCCGCTTACCTGTTTTCTAGATAGAGGTTGGGGAAATAGGTGTTCATGTCCTGGAGGTAGTCCAGAAAATTACAAAAAAGGTTCATCTTATATAATAGAGGATGAAGTCAGATCAATACCGAAATAAGACTTATTTCAATCATAGAGGAGACCCTTGGAGATCAAGGTTGGGGACCACCTGTTCTTAAGGGTCTCCCCTCAGCACGGAAAACGAATGTTTGGAATCGGGAGAAAGCTTTCTCCTAGGTTATTCGGGCCCATCAAGGTGTTGTGGTAGTTCAGTGAAGTGGATTATCAGCTGGCGCTGCCACCGCTGCTACAGAGGGTGCACGACATATTCCATGCCATCACCATCAGTAACTACACGGTGATTCGCACATCCTTGATGAGGGAAGCTCGATCATGGGGATGGTGTGACATTTGTAGAGAATCCAACGAGAATGAAGGATTTTGAAGAAAATGTACATCATAGACGAACCATTCCCTTGTTTCATGAGTTATGAATTCATGGTGGCCTCAAGGAGAGTACCTTGGAACATGAGGAACAGATGCACGCCATGTACCCATAGCTATTTTGAGTTTTATCCTATTTGGTTTCATACTTTTTATGATGTAATTCATGACCTTGTTAACTATGTAATGTGTTATTTTCCTTGTTCTCTATGTTTGTGTGAAGGTTCGTGATTATGGTGAGGTAAGGACCTGATCTCTAGTCAAGACATATTAAAATGGATGCTTTTTAACACATGCGGGTGAGTCAATGCCGCGTAATGTAGATTGTATTTAAACAAGGAGGAAGGGACTACCACATCCATATGATTGGACTATATGACCATTACTTATGGGTTTTGTGGTTTCATGGTGGAGTGGAGCGGTAGTGTTTCTGTGATTGTTCCGGAGATAGATGAGGTTGAGGTGTTCCTAACTATAAAAGTTGTTGCATCTTTCAAATGACTCTATGGTGGTTTGTCTTTGAGAGGTATCTTACGAGGTGGTTGTTTAGACACCTATATTTTATTCATATTTATCCTTGAATTATCGAGGACACAAATTGTTTGAGAGGTATCCGATGTAATGTCTCAGACCCTCCTAGTCCATTACATTGCCAAAAACTCAGTCCCATTGAAACAGTGTAACCGGTCATGGAAGCCCCGTGATGGTGGCACAAGTCACGACAACACCATAATGGTAGACCTGGTCACTATAGAACCATGACAGTGGAAAAGTTACGGTGGCACCGCTAACGGTGTCTCACTGAACTGGTGGCAACGTGACGGTGGCACCGTGACGGTCACAAACCGAAATGGTGGCACCGCTAATGGTGTCACACTAAACCTGTGGCACTGTGAAGGTCACACACCGAAACCATGGCATCGCTTATGGTTTTTCACCAAATAGTATCTCACTCTTTTCTTTTTTCCAGTTTCCTGAGCTTTTCCAGTTTCACCCCCGCAAAGTATCTTTGGATGAAAAAGTGTATAATGCCCCATTTTATTCCTTCTTAAAGCCCAAAAATGATATCTAAAATCACTAAGGTGTCGGGTGACCCTTCACTTACCAAAACATGTGTCTTTTTCTTGTGTCACACATTTTCCAGTACTTTCTAATTCCACCCATATAACCTATTTTCCCTCATTTAATGGGAAACCCTTTGAATCATTTCCGTTATGGCCACCCCTCCCATGAGAATTATAAAATGAAAATTAATTCCATCATGTGTAACTACAAAACTTCATGAAGAAACCACGATTGACCTTTAAATATGTTCAAGGATTCATATCCCATAACTCCAATCCCTCACCTTTTTTTCACACCTAAATTAATTCTTCTTCTTATCCTTGGCTATTATCTTTTCCATTATTTGGTGCGTTTGGATTCCCCCTTCCCAAGGCTAGTGATGCGTTGGTGCTAGAGCATCACCTTCCCAATCATAGACCCCCCGGATTTCCTCCCATGCAATCCGTGCATCCCCATTTCTATGCCAATGGGGAAAAACATCGATCATTGATCATCATAGTCCGGTTCTTCATTTCTCTCTCTTTACCATGTATCATGTGGGCTGGTATTCTAATGTTTCTATAAGGATGTATGAAATAAAACCTTAATGAAGATAATATATTGAATATAATTAATGATGGGCTGTGTTTGATGATGCTTCTACACGCTTTTAATTTTTCTAATATGTTGTGAATTATATGGGCTTATGTCCTTTGAAAATTGTGGTCATTGGTGGTCCTTATTTGTGCACTAATGAACCTATGTTTTCTTGATAATTTTGTGATTGAATGGTTATAACATGAAATCTATTTAATCAAGTAAAAATGATTTTTTAAATGGATGACCAGTGAACAAGAATCCCTTTGTGAACACCCCGGTTACCCAATGGAAAAAAGGAACACAATGAATGGTGTTTTTATGTCCGAAAACTCCCTTGATATGTCTTGGTAATATGGGTGGTTGTTCTAATGATTTCGTGTGGGTGGCATGAATGGGTATGGGATCCCATATTGTAGTTCAGTCATTGGCTTGTGGATCTGTGCCTCAATGTTGGGTCTTGGATTGGTTCTAGTACCTTGAGGGATCGCATAGATCCCTTTTTATGTTGTGACATTACAAGAGAACTAGTTGTGAATGCTTAAATTGTTTCTTGACTGTTTTTCCGTCCCTATCTTGTGGATATGCCTATTTGATTCCCAGTTGTGATGCATTATTTTAATGGAATCTCTTGAATATAAAAACAAGGACGAGTATAATGGGGAATTTGTTTTCCGGGAATGAGTCGTTACTTGGTTACAGGTGTTGTTATTCTTATAAATAAATAGTAACAACGGTTTTTGTGTATGAGCTTGATTTAGTACTCCTAGGTTGAGATTAGTTCTTGTTTACCTATATGTTTAATTTATATCTTATGTTTCTTATTCATGCCCCACCCAAGTAGGGAACTTTGTGTCGAACACCCCCATTTCATGGGGTGGATGTTTTTCCCGACACTCCTTTGAGTGGATGGTTTTTATCCCATTTCCTACTTCCTTACTTGAGTAAACCAAGAATATTCAGGCAGGATGTGATGTAATTAGGTCAATTATAGCCCAATATTCTTCACACAAGGTAGTTGTGGTGGTTGGAACCGGTGTGTGTGGGCAGGTTGTTTCCCAAGTGCCTTCGAGATGAGGCCCATGTGTCCTCAGGCATGGTAGTAGGTGTTCTAGCCCTGGTGTCTATGGGCGTGGTTACGTGCGGTTTTGACCCAGGTGTTCGCGGGAGGGATATGTGGTTTCAGTAGCCCCGGTGTGTGAGGGCAGAGTATGGCAGTGGGACTACAATGAAAATGGCCAGGAAGGTCTAACACGTAGTATGTCTTCAATAACCATTGAGAAAGTGGTGTGGGGTACCCAAACATCTATGTGTTATTACTATTACTTTTCCTGACTATATTTAATTGTGGATTGTTCCTTGGTGAGGTTTGAGTGGATAGATTCTTCACTAGGTGGTTTGGTTATCTTCTATTCTTACCGATCATTAGGATGCCTCCCCACCTGTACATGAGAGCTTTTGTTTTTTCCTAGATGAGTATACCTGTATACTCACCCTATTTATATAAAACTGCATTCAGGATTCCAAGAGGACTTCGAGGAACATGCGAGACCATACTAGTTCTAATTTTGGGATAGTTTTTGTTGTTGATTCTCATTTTTTCGTACATACCTTTGTATTTTTCATTTATTGTAGCATTTATTATTTGTAACATTCATATAGGAAATTATTTTTTGGGATTTACTTTTACTTCCAGTTTTTTTTTTGGGACTTAATATATTTTCACCAAATTCTGCTAAAAAAAAAGGATAATTCCTTCCATATTACATGTGATTATATACCCTTTGTTCTAGTTGCTACACCAGGGCCTATTGAAGTCGGGACTCCGGAGTTATTGTCTCTTCTTCAACTTTTGGAAGGAAGGTTTTGGAAATCTGTTGTCCCTTCCCCGGACATGGTGAAGGCGAGTTGTGACATATATTAATAAAAAATTGAATTAAAAATTGATTGAGACTAATTTATTTATAATATTGGATAATTATGAATTGAAATACTCTCATATAAGATAATTAGACATGTTTTGCAATATATTTACCCATATCATTTTGTTTTAATCCCTCATTATCCCCTTTCAATATAATGGTGACAAAATAATTTAACTCTTTTAGGATCAAGAGAGTAACTATAAAAGGAAGAAGATAATTTAAATCGATCGTGGAATACATATTCAACAATATCATAATCACTTTTATGAAAGTGATATTTTTTTAAACGTTATTTAATTTAATAATATATTATTTATTATAATATATCAATAATGTCATATTTTATAACTATTCAATATATTGATTTAAATAAAATCAATAAGACAGGTACAATTGAAAAAACAACTATTTTAATAAATTAGTAATATTTAATATTAATAAATAAAATATTTAGAACATATTTATTAACTCAAGTCATATTATTTTTAAAATTATTAAAATATTTTATTTTACTTTTACTTTAATGGGATTATTACTCAATCTGTATTGTGTAAATATTTAAGGTATTAAGTAAAAGAAAATCTAAAATACCACGATGAATATAAATATTTACATTTCAAATGAATATTTCTAAATTAATATATCATATTTTTTATCCTCGTGTTAAAAATATTCGTTTCATAAAAATAATAATGTGAAATTTTTTTACTTTTCATTAAAGAAAATATTATAAAAGTCATAATCAAATAAAATTAACAGAAACATTCCATATAAAATTTTTTGAATGTTTTATTCTGAAAGGGACTAATAAATTAAAATTTATGAATGATTTAGTATCATTTTATAGTTTTCATCATTTTTTTTTTACTATAAATAATCGATTAACCATTCACTCTTGTAATTAAAATTACTAAGGTTAGTATAAATGTTAAGAAAAATTTAAAGGGACCTATTTAAAAAAACATACCAAGTAATTCCAAACCGGTAATTAATTTTTTCAATATTCAAAAAATAAATGTGGTAGAATTTAAATTAAAATTAATCCGACAAAAGATGATGAATCCAATTTTTCAGAAATATTCCCCTTTTTAATATAAAATATTTTCATAATAAATTATAGTGAAAATTTCATTTAAATCCGAAAATTGGAACATTTTAAATAAAAATGTTCATAATAAATTTATAAACTAGAAAGATAAAACATTGAATTCATTAAAAAATCATTATTTTCACTATTTATTGAAAAATCAAGCTTTTCATAATCTTATCAAAAATTCATCCTATGATAATTCTGATAGGATGATTTTAAAATTCATATTTTTTCAAATAAACATTATAAAATTATAAAATTTATATATTTATAATATTCACCCATAAAAACAAGTCAACCCCATTTTTTTATGAAAATGTAATGTTAAAAATAAAATGATTTTTCTAAAATCGAGGGATTATTTATAGGGAATTAACTAATACAATGGAAATTAGTAGAAAAATTATTTATTTCATAATTCAATTAATATTATTTATTCCCAATAATTTAATTTATTTGTTATAATTGTCACATGTGATTAATATTGATTCCATATTCATTTAATCTTGGGGTTACATATATTCTAGATTTGAAAATGAAACAACTCATAATTATAATATTTTGATATCATATTGAGGGTGTATTATTGTTATATTTATTGAATATTCCTAAAAATTATTTATTATTTAGGTAAGTAATATTTTGGTTGCCTCAATTTGTTTTGAAGTATAGTGTTTATATTTTTTCATATTAAGATATGTGGAATGATATGATATAATCTATATGAACAAGTTATTATCTAAAGTGATATAAGATAAACATAATCTATCATATGTAAATTAGAAGGTACACCAATATAAGATATAAAATGAATATTTTTTCCGTATGATTACCCACTCAAATTATTGACTCATAATACTCACATTGTATTTTTTTAGTTTCAGTAAAAGGCTTCAAAATAGAGGAATTTTGTTAAAAAATGAATGTGAAGAAAAATTAAATAACTCTACTAATGGTAATTGAAATGGAATTGGAGATGAGATGAAAAATATTTTGATTATTCTCCAAAAACACTCTAAATATATGAATTTTAACGTGAATCATGTTGAAATTAAAAATATATAGATGAAGGAAGTACTGAACATTGTTCCTTTTATGAAAAAATCTCCACCGTATTTTAGTGGGTCTTCTAATCCATAATTTTTTGATTAATTGATCATTTTTGTTCCAATAATTTTTTTATAATGTTATCAAACCATTATATGGTTTATTTAGTTGTGTATCATTTGAAAGGTGAATTATATAAATGGTGTAATATTATCAATTATATGATTAAAGAAAAATAAATTGATTCTATGAAATGAAAATAGTATAATTGTTTTGAAATAATAATTTTTAACTGGATCTTCATACCCAAATGGAGTGGTAATTTATGGAAATAAATAACAAGAATAATAGATCCATAGTTTATAAAAGGATACATTAACCAGAATTTGTTGGTTTGATTTTTATTTTTTCATTGTCTATAAAGGAATTAATGATTGATTATTTGTTTTCTTAAAACTGTGTCTCTCAAATCTGTTGGCAAAAAGTGACTTGGATTGTTGTGATTAAATTTTTCAATGTGCTTCAACATATAAAGAGAAACAGTAAAATTTAATTGTTCAAATTTTTTTGAGTATAAGAAGATAAAAATGTATTTTAATACATATTAAAATAATAAATCTAATTAATGAATTAAATATATTATTCATTTATAAAAAAAATTATGGAATATAGTTTATGTGAAAATGTCTCCACAGATTTGGAAGTTCTTCATCGGTATAGGAGAAGGTCATTGAGATGAAGAATAATTTGAGGTATTGTAAAAGAAAAAGAATAAATAAATAAACTACCAATACACTAATGGTTAAATTTATTTGATTATATAAAGTACTCCAATAACGTAACCAAACAAAGAATTAATAAGAAAACCTACGTTAGTAAATTATGATCTAGGATCTATATGATTTCATTGAGAGGGGAATGGGTTATTTAGTGATATCATTAGTTATTATAAATTTTTCTATTTAAATTCAACCTATGGGAATGATTAAATCCCTGATCTAATCTTCTAGTTTATCACCACCTCACCTTGAATGACGTAGGAAATGATGGATCTGGATACATTGTTTGAAAATTTTTATTATTAAAGTGGGACTACTCCATTATGTTCTTATTAATCCTCCCAACATAGATTCTTCACTCTACCATGCAACTAAAAACCCATTATAGTGTAACACTCAATCCTAAATCCTATATCTACACAATAGGATCATTATACTACGTCACACAGTGTTAAAAACGTCAATTCCAACCTTCACACTATTAATTGATAAAACAGGGTCCTTATACATTATCATGTAGTTTTCTACCTATTCAATGACTGATCCACAACAAGATTATTTCTTTTACATAATGGGTACATTTGAACCAATATATATTGATCTTATACTATGATCATTATGGATCCAACTTACTTGTGTACTATGGTTCCAATACCCTTTCTATTTTCATATATTATTTGAAATTTCTGTTCCCCTATGTATGAACAGTTTCATCATTTCCAAAATTCCTAGGATGAAATTATTCCTTTATTGTGATGAATTCCTGGACTCACTCAAATTTTTTTAAGTGAATTAATAATATTTATTAATAATATTTCATGAAATATAAAATTTTTACATTGTAAAATTATTATCTACTTTAGTTATAAGACTAATTTCACTACGAACACTTCATACCATATTCATGGTGTATATATAGTTTTGAAATTCTTGTACATAAGGAATATTTCAATATAATTTTATTAGAATTTTGTATTCAGTTTCATATCTCAAAGTGTTTATAACCCTAACTTTAATTATTTTATTTTTATCCAAATAGATGAGGTGATTATATATTGACATATAGGATTCAGGTAATAGATGTACTTCATGAAATTAATGTAGCATAGGTTAAACATGTGTATAATTTCACGTAAGATATTATATGACCATATCGAACACACACTTTATTTAAACTAGTGTAACAACATATTTTAAGTTGTTTTGTAATCCATGAATGTGTTATCAAAAAGTGAGTGCCTGCTAAAATTATAGTGCTTCATATATACACTAGTGCCTTCATGATCCAATTCATCTTTAGCCTTCTCAAATTTGTGTGACATAAGTGAATGCCTATGGTGTCTCAATTTCTTCATGATACTCTTTATTGTGGGATTTGAGAGTTATATTACATGGGATCTCCATATTCCATTACATTAAAAGGAAACAGCATCATAGAATCATCTGTTCTTCATGAAAATGAAACTATGAGATATTGAATTCACAAAACAGGAGTTTCAGGCTTTTTTATTTCCCTTTGAAATTTGAAATATCTCTTTAAATGAGGGAATATATCTTGTCCTTGGTTACTATGTATTTATGGATTAGTTCTCCACATTATCTACTCTTAACACCAAGCTAGGACAATGGGAATCATCAAGGAGAATAAAATCTCAACATATCTCTATATTTTGAGGCAGGAAAACTTGTGAATTAAAAAATTCACTCGAATTACATGATGTCAAAAACAATTATCTCCATTCAAATATGATTCCAATTTTTCTCTTCACAATGAAGTTTTCGTGTACATGTGAGAATCATATCACACCCATTATATTAAATCTAAAATCATGAATTTACTATGGATTTATAAATGGCCTCAATAAATTCATTTTTCGTTCATAAATATCATCATCAAAAAATAATAAAATTCAAGGAAGAAAATGGGTCCACGCATCGAATATCATCATATTCTTGTTGATATATGAATCATGCATTAATGGTAAATGATTTGGTATTGATATATGTGGAGATATTGTGTGAAATTGTGACTAAATAGCTAGGTTTGTCATGGGGATGAATATGATACTTACAAATAGATCGAATAATTATGATAGAATGGATAAAATAACCCATCATATTTGTGTATCATTTTAATGATGGGTCATAAAAACCAATTTTCACACCTTCAAAAATCAATTTAGATCTCCAAAAAATAAATATTAATAAGGAAATTCATTACATAAAACATCTAAGAGAGCATAATATGGTATCCTTCAATCCTCCATTGACATCAACCCAGTCCATCACCATCCACCATACTTCATCACAATAGAATGGCACCATATTTCCCTTACCCACCGTGGGTCTACCACATCACCAAGGCGCTCCCCTCGTAGCCTAATAATGTACTCCTCATGTCGAGTACTGTGGCTCTCCCTCAACACCAAGGCACTCTCTGATGTGGGACTTCTACGACACCAAGGAACTTCCCACTGGGCCAGTCGAGCCACTCTGAGTCGAAATGGTCAGCATTTGTTAGGTCTCAGCCAACTACTAGGTCTCCTCACTCTACTAGCTCATCACTGGAAGGACCCACTTCACAAGCTACTGGTCGATACTCCAGCTGTCACAAATTCCCATGTAGATGCATATCAAAGGTCTTCCACATCTAAGTGGGAAAAACAAACAATTCGGTTCCCATAAACAGAGGAAAAGATAACAAATCCATTTTCCAAAAAGTACACGGTGTGTTGGAATAAGGTACATGGCGTGTAGTCATACCTCGATTACATCACATGTGCAATGTCTTGTGTCAAAAGGATGGTTGAGTAGAAAAGTAATTACACTTCATCTGGTATGTTTACAAGCCATGTCCAAGAAACTGGGGTCGACTCCGTGTATACTGGCCATGTGCCCATACATTGCCTCAACCCTTGTTCTCTAACCCGTGTAACTGATACACAGGGTTTCCATTGACATAGGGCTTGCCTGGACATGTGGTGGAGTACATTCTCCTGTACATCACCCAGTTCCCATGTATCCCCGACATACACACTGTGTCTCACATATCTGCCTCAAAAAATAATTACATGGCGTGTGGTATGGCGACATGTCGTGTCCAAGAAACTGAGTTAGACTCCGTGTCACTGGCCCAACCTAGCCATGTGGTGGAGTATATGCCTAGACTCTATATCACTGGTCCAACCTGGCCATGTGGTGGAGTACAAGCCTCTGTGATAGGGGGCCACACGCCATGTGATGTGTGTCTGATGCCCATAACCGTTACTGTAGAATGCCCTCACTACACGGTGTGTTCTTCAAGAGTATACACAGTGTATTTTGATATTTTCTAGAAACGACGCCTCTGGCCCGCATGCCTCCTGTGATGCACATTCATCATTTAGATGATCTGTCTGTCACGAAACATCAAACTCTAGGTCTCCCCGATGTCCTGAAGTCTTCCTCGGTGTTTTTGGGCCTCTGATCGGCTCCAAAAACACATTTTGATCCACCCATAAGAAGAAAGGTCGAAGAATGGTCCTTCCCATTCTGGTCTGATCTGTCTCCCGCAATCATCATCGCACCTCCACTAGGCCTTAATGATATTGGGTATTCAATTTTGGATCACTACGTCGCTCAAAGAAACCGTAATGTTTCATTGATCCTCACCTAAGAAGAACGCGAAGAACACACAACAGTGAAATACGGTGGGGGAATCGAGTCGTGTTAGTTTGGCATGGTCCCTCCACATTACATTGATAGCAAGCAGTTCAAGAAGAATAAAACTTATCATGAGGAACAAGAATAATGTTGATCAAATAAAAGATACCCATAACATTTTCATTGATGGAGGTCACAAGGAAGGAGACGAAATCATCTGGAAGGGAAGGACGGTTGTCGATTTAAGACGTACTATGTTAGTTGCCTCCGCAAGGTGCTTCCGATCCGGCTCGAGTCGGCTTCCTCGATCTTCGATCTCCAGTGGTTGTTCCTCGTTGGGTGGAGCATTCTTACTTAGAGAGAATAAGTTTCTCCAAGTGTTCTTCCAACCCCTCTTCTAACAATGGAATGGTCAAAATAAATTAAATTATGTTTTAATAATTTAATTGTAATTCACCATTAATTGAGGAGGTGTTGGAAAAATAAATTAAAATGGGGGGGTGGCACCATTAAAGTGGGGGAGTTTAAGAGGATCCCTCACACATAATAGAGGAGTTGAGAGGTTTTAATCCCCTCCCATTATTAGGGTTCGGGTGGTCCCCACCGCTATTATTCATATTGGGAGGTTATGTGGTTTTGGGTGGTCCCCACCACATTAACCCAACATGATAGGTTGAGGCGGGCGGTCCCCATCACCATAAACTCTCATGCGAGGTTATGGCCTGGTGGTCCCCACATCCATCCTCAAAATGTAGGATATAGAACACATGGGACCCACCTCCATACACCCACATGGCGGATCAAATAAAAATTAAGTGAAGCTCACTTTATTTTATTATTCTCCATGAAAACACAAAAACTAACATTTATTCTTGACCAACTACCGTCATAGTGAAAGTCTTCATAAGAGAATATCGGCGTTGCGAGTTAAACAGTGACCTCAGATTTCAATTCTGAGCTCCAGTTAAAAAGATATAAAAACCCACTCATATGTTTACTGAACGTACCTAGACAAAAATTCAGAAATTTATTCTAGGCACACCGAGCCTTGGAATCACGCGCCGTCAATTTTAACGGGCTTGTAAAACTTCCCATATATTTAAGGGAAATGTATTCCATGGAAATTACGTGTCTTGAAATTCTCCCAACATCAGGTCTTTACGTCCCCAGAAACTACAAATTGAACTAATGGAACAAGAGGGTGTACTGAGCATGTATCTGAGCCTTCCGCTCCCATGTGATCTTCTAAAACTTTCTGTGCTTCCAGTGAACGCGCACCAGAGGCATTGACCGCCCATGTAGGACTCGCTCCTGTCAATCCTCAATCTCTACTACAACCTATATAAAAGTCACCTCATCGACGATGTCTAGGTCTCCATGGTGGATGATGTGAGAAGGGCCATGCACATATCTCCTCGGCTAAGATACGTGGATGACGTCATGCACCCGGTGCAACTAAGGTGGAAGATCCAAGTATTAAGTCACCTCGCCTACTCTATTGAGGACTTCGAAATGTTCGAGGAATCCTGGATATAACTTGGCACATCTGCTAAATCATTTTAGACCTCGTTGATGTGAGACCTGTAAAAAGATGGTTTCACCATCCTCAAACTCCAGAGGTCTCTGTCTCCTATCGTCATACGACTTCTGCCTAATTTGGGTAGTCTTCATCCGCTCTTGAATGATTTGCACCTTCTTCGTGGTAGCCCGTACTATCTCTGGTCCCATGACTGCTCACTCCCCTGGGATAGTCCATAACAAAGGTGATTTGCAAGGTCGCCCTTAGAACACCTCAAAAGGTGACATCCCAATGGTGGAGTGATAGCTATTGTTGTATGCAAACTCCACAAATGGTATGTGGTCCTCCCAGTTACAACCAAAGTTGATTAAGAATTCATGGAGCATGTCCTCGAGTGTCTAAATGGTTATCTCAGTTTGGCCACCAGTCTGAGGATGGATGGTGGTGCTCAGACAAAGATGCATTCTGAAATCTTCTTGTAACCCCTTCCATATATGGGAAGTAATCCGTTCTCCATGATCGGATACAATATAACAAGGTACTCCATGTAGCCGCACAATCTCTTTCACATATAATCACCCCAATCTTTTAACTGAACCCTGCTCTCTGATCGGTAGGAAGTGGGCCGACATAGTGAGTCGTTCAACGATCACCCAAATCGAGTTGTGACCCCAAGATGTACATGTATGTCCTATAAAGAAGTCCATGGATTACTCATACAACATCCACTCTAGTACCTCTAAAGTCTGAACCAAGCATACTGGTACCTGATGCTCTACTTTCACCTGCTGACAAGTGACGCACTCCGAGACAAACTCTGATACTGCCTTCTTCATCCCCGACCACCGGTGTTGTTGTCGGAGATCTTGGTACATCTTTCCACTCCTGTATGTACCATTAGGGGGGATGTGTAGAACTCCCTAAAAACATCTTCCAGAAGTGACATTGGCACCATAGTATGTCCTCTAATGTGGATTACATGCTCCCCACATTAAAAAAAATCTTTCAGGTGCCTTCTCTATGGATATCTGAGCATATTGTGTCTTGTAGTCATCATCCCCATGATGTGCCTCCCTGACTTAGTGAAGGAGTGGGGGTGTGATCGTGAGATACTGAAGGATATCTACTCCATATCGGCCCACAATGTATATATTGAAAGCATCTAGCTGCTATGTCACTTCTCCTAATAGTTGTATACTAGACATCTTGCTGAGTGCATCTACAACAATGTTCCCCTTACCGGGAGTACATAAAATCTCGTAGTCATAGTCCTGGATGAACTCAAGCCAAATGTCATTGTCTCAGTCTCAGTTCTTCCTGAGAGAATATATACCTGATACTCTTGTGATCAGAGTATAAAGTGATACTCTCACCCATAAGGTAGTGCCGCTAGATCTTCAATTTGAAGAACACTACTGCTATCCCAAAGTCATGGGTAGAATAGTTCTGCTCATGTTGTCTCAGATACCGAGAACCATATTCAATCACTACTTTCTCATGCATCAGGACACACCCGAGTCTGGTCCTTGATGCATCATAGTAGACTATGTACCCAAATCCTTCCTCTAGAAGCCTCAAGATGGGGGCACTAGTCAGCCTCTGCCTCAGCTCCTAAAAGCTATGCTGACATCTCTCCAACCACACAAAGGGTATCCACTTTTTCATCAATGCTGATCATGGTTCTTCAAATTTGGAGAAGTATAGAATGAATATCTAGTAGTAACCAACCAAACCCAAGAAACATTTTACCTCAGTGAATCTCCTGGGTGTCTCCCAAGAATGCACCGCATCAATATTCGATGGATCAACTGCAACTACATCCTCTGGTATTACGTGTCCTAAGAAGTTAACCTCATGGATCCAAAACATGAACTTCGAGAGCTTTCCATAAATATGGTACCCTCGGAGTGTGTCCAGTACTACCTTCAAATTGTAGGCATGCTCCTCCTCAGTAGTCGAGTATATCAAAATTTCATCAATGAAAACAATGACAAAGCGATCGAGGTATGGCTGGAAGATTCTGTTCATGAGTCTCATGAACACTGTTGAAGCATTGGTTACACCAAATGGAATAACCAAGAACTCATAGTGGCTATACCGACATCTGAAGGTCATATTCTACACATCATTGTCTCGAACTCGAAGCTGGTGATAACCTGAACTGAGTTCTATCTTTGTGAACTATTGTGCTCCCTTCAGCTGATCAAAGAGGTTTTCAATCCTCCAGAGTGGGTACTTGTTCTTCACAATAACCTCGTTTATGTGATTGTAGTCAACACAAAGCCTTGGACTTCCATCCATCTTCCTAGCGAACAGAATCGGGGCTGCCCAGAGAGAAACACCAGGCCAGATGAATCCCTTCTCCTGCAAGTACTCTAGATGTACTTGCAGCTCGTAATGCTCCGTGGGAGCCATCTGATATGTTGGTGTAGATATCAGTTTTGTCTTGGGGTACAGGTCAATGTAGAATTCCACCTCTCTGTGATGAGGTAGTCCTAGAACATCGTTTGGGAAAACTTCCATGTACTGGTCCACCACTACAGGATAGCTCAGACTCTCCACATCAACTACTCCAAGGCTAAGGCAAGACAAATGATGAGTGATCGACTACACCCTCCTCTGAGTAAGCTCTTCCTATGCTTCAAAGGCTCCCTTATCACTGGTGTAGCTAAACATGGCCCCATCCATGCAGACACACCACTGTTTGTTCCAAATATATTCAATCTGATCATGGAATGTAGATAACAAGTCCATACCCATGATGATGTCGTAAGTCCATGACGCAGCTACTAGGAGATCCCAGTAGAATCTCTCGCCTCCTAGAGTAATATCACACCGCTTGAACCAGTGTGTGATCGTCGAATATTCTCTTGTAAGAGTCTCTAGTCGTAAGGATCGAGCCAACGTCTCCATCAGAATCCCTGATATCTGAACGAGGGCAGTGGTAATGAAAGAGTGACTAGAACCTATGTCTATATGAACTGTAGATATGCTAGAGTAGACCTATATCATACCTTGAATCATCTTTGGAGTGCCGTGATCATAGGCCTCAGATGACTGGAGTTGAGCTCTCCCCTATCCAACTACTCCATGCGGTTGGGGTGGACCTCCTGGTGGTGGTGGCGGTAACACCTTGAAAAGTCATCCACCACCAGCTACACAGCCAGCTCCTCTGCCACATCCACCAGCTCCATGTGGATGACCACAATCGAATATATGCCTCTGAATGGTTGGTCCTTCGACCGTCTGCTGATCATCTGAATGGTGGGTCGAACAGTCATGAGCCATGTTACCTGCCCACCACATAAGAAACATTTCTTGCTCCTGGCATGTATGTCTCTGCTCCGAGTGCCCCGCACAACCGATCCAGTGTTATGAAGTCGTCTACTTATAGGTCTAGTCCTCTTGGACCTCTGTGACATATGTCTACTGCCAGCTGCAGAAGACTCTACTACATGTTGAGTAGTGGTGGGTCTCACTGCTGGTGACTAATCAACAAGAAAACTCTCCAATAAAAGGGCTCTCTCCAACACCCCTGTCTGTGTCGGGATGCTGAGGGAGATCATCGAAGCCCTGATCTCTCACTGGAGCCCCTAATTGAAGGTCTGAACCTTGAAGAATGGGTCTCGTACCATATATGTGGAGTATCGAGAGTGGTCGGTGAACCTCACTGAGTACTGAGCTACAGTCATGCTTCCCCATAGCATATGAAGTAAATCCTGAATGCACACTGGGGGGAGAGTTTCATGGACAAAATCTACCTGAAATAGGCTCTCGAAGTCTTCCCATAGAAGCATCATCTTGTCTTGAAACTGAATCATCAAGATCCACCATCTGCCCACTGCTTCCTATAGAAGGCTCGCAGCAAGTATCACCGTGAGGTCGGTTGGTGTCCCTACTAGTCAAAAAACTCTCACTGGAGCCTCCATTCAATCCTCAGCCACCAGTGGGTCCATATCTCCCCTGAAACTGGGTGGCCTATGGTATTGGAACTCGTGAAATGCACTCAATCAGAGTGCCTCATCTACTGGTGAGGTTGGTGGAATCGGTGGACCAATGGGGAGTGGTACTGCTAGTTCCTCCTCTGGAAGAGGGCCCTACATCGAGGCCTCATCACTCAGTGGGATATTTCTGCATACAACTCATGAGTCTCTAGTTGTTCATCTATGAGGAGGCCTCCTGAAATAATCTGATGCGACAGGGTTATGATTATACCTCATGAGCTGACCTGGTTATGCGGACTTAAAGTGAACACTCGAAAACAAACATGCAATCAATGTTCTCATGCACTGAGTCAGAAATCAGTAGTCAGGGTCCTGGTGTATGGATACATTGGCTTCCGCACCAACATTAGACTCCCAAAACTAAAAACTACATTCACTACACTTAACATTATTTCTTCACATAAATGAATGATCAGAGTCGTATGTTATGCGGTAGAACATACTCCTCTGATACCAATTTGTCCCGACCCATCCCCTGGGGCCTCTTCCGTGACTTCCCAAAGCCCATATTTCATAGGCCAGGGGAAGGTGACTAGTACCAAAGGTGTAAATCACTATAATGGAAAAGAATTGCCATTAAAACATGAAAACTCATACAAAATAGTATGATTTGGAAGAAAAAAACTAACTAAAACTTTATACAAAAGTGTGTGGAAAGTAGAGGGGCCAGAATACAAGCTCGACAAGAAAGTACAAGTACATCTGAAAAACAAGTAAAACAGAAGAAGAGTAGAATAGCAGCTGGGTCATCCTCTAGGATTCCTACCTGAAGGGTAGGTACAGATAGCCTCCACGTCACTCCACGCCTATCGGTCTCCTCTGTGTACCAACATGTCATAAAGTCCACCTCTGGATACCGTCGAGTCCCGATACTCTCATCCTCAATTAGCACTGTCTGTCGTCTCCAACCAACATAACAAGGTGCAGGTGTAGCCCGTGTAGGGGTGAGTATAACGATACTCAGTAGGGACCCTAAGACCCTCAAGGTATCACAAAATATAAAAAGTATAACCCCGAAAGTATGAAATCAACTAATAAACCCACATAGGAATATTCCCATACATATACCAATGTTATCATATAATCCATCACAATCATGAGGAAAGCAGACATGTTACTGACTCATCTCAACCAGGATTTTTATACACATTATCAAAACCATGGCTCCTAGAGAACTCCTGGTCAATCGAGAATAGTGGGCCTACTGCGACACCAAGGCGCTTCCCACTAACCTTGGATTGCTGAGGTACTCCTCCTGTCGAGTACTGTGGGTCTGCTACATCACCAAGGTGCTCCCCGCCATGGGCCTACCACGTCACCACAGTGCTCCCCCTCATAGCCTGCCGAGGTACTCCACCTGTCGTGTACCATGGGTCTGCCATGACACCAAGTCACATCTCACTGTTGGCCTACCGCAACACCATGGTTCTTTCTACTAGGCTAGTCGATTCACTCAAAGTCGAAATAGTCAGCATTCGCCAGGACATAGCCAGCTACTAGGTCTCTATACTCTACTCTCTCATCACTAGAAGAGTCCACTCCAAGATATACTTGTTGATACTCCTACTATCATGAAGTCCCATCTATTATTATCTCAAAGGTCTTCCATTTTAGAGAGGGAAAAACCAAACAATTCGTGTCCAAATCACAGAGTACAAGAAGACCAGTCCATTTACCAAAAATTACATGGAGTACCTCGGGTACTGCACATGTGCAACGACCCGTGTCGAAAGGTTGGTCGACTAGAAAATTAATTACCTGACGTGTGGTATGGCTACATGTCGTGTCCAATAATGTGGGGTCAACTCCGTGTACACTGGCCTCGTGCCCGTACACGACCTCAACCCGTGTTCTCTAACCCATGTAACTGATAAATGGTGTATACCATGACACTGGCCTTGCCTGGATGTGTGTTGGAGTACATCATTGGGTAATTCACCTCATGCTCATGTATCCCTGGGATACACTCCGAGTCTCATGTAGCCTCCTCTTAAAGTTAGTACACCGCGTGTGGTATGGTTACACGATGTGTCCAAGAAACTGTGCTCGACTCCGTGTCACAGGCCCTGCCTAGCTGTGTGGTGGAGTACATGCCCGTGTGACAGGGGTGAAACTCTGTGTGATGCGCATCTGACGCCAATAACCCTAACCACAGAACGCCCGCACTACATGGAATTTTCTTCTGTAGTACACGCTGTGTATTCTAGAATTTTCCAGAAATGACGCCTCTAGCAATCATGCCTCCCGTGATGCATGTTCTTCATTCAGATGATCCGTTCGTCATAAAACTTCAGACTCTAGATCGCACTGATGTCCCGAAGTTTTATTCGGTGTTTTCGAGCTTCCAATCGGCTCCTAAAACATGTTTTTATCCACCTATATAAATAAAGGTTTAAGAACGGTCCTTCCCATTCATGTCTGATCTGTCACCCACTATCGTCATCACACCTCCACTTGGACATCGTGATATTAGGTCTTCATTTTGGGATGGTTGTGTCCCTCAATGAACCCATAACGCTCCATTCTTCATCAACCAAGATGAATGTGAATAACACACCACATCAAAATATGGTCGAGGAATCGGGATGTGATAGTTTGGTACGCTCCCATCACATTAGTTTGATAGAAAGCGGTTCAAGAAGAAGAAAAAAATTCATGAAGAACATGTATATCGTTGATTAAATAAACACACCCCTAACATTGTTCGTTGACGGGGGTCATGGGGAAGGAGACAACGTTGTTGGGAAGGGAATGACGGTCATCGATTGAAGACATCCTACCTTAGTTTCCTCTATAATGTGCTTCTGTTCCGGCTCAGGTCGACTTCCTCGTTCTTCAATCTCCTTTGGTTATTCATCATTGGGAGGAGCATTCTTCGTTGGAGAGAATAATTTTCTCCAAGTGTTCTCCCAACCCCTCTCCCAACAATGGAATGGCCAATATAAATTAAATTATGTTTTAATAATTTAATTTGAATTTCACCATTAATTCAAGTGGTGTTAGTATGATAAATTAAAAAGGGGGTGGAACATTTAAAGTGGGGGAGTTTAGGAGGCTCTATGACACATAATAGGGGAGTTGAGAGGTTTTCCTCTCCTCCCATTAATAAGGGTCGGGTGGTCCCCAACCATATTATTCAAATTGAGAGGATATGTGGTCTCGGGTGGTCCCCAACACATTGACCCCACATGAGAAGTTGAGGAATGGTGGTCCCCACCACCATAAATTCTCATGGGAGGTTATGGCCGGGTGGTCCCCACTTCCATCAATCAGAAGGAGGTTATATATATAGTGGGACACAACTCCAATCACCCACATGCAGGCTCAAATAAAAATAAAGTGAAGATTACTTTATTTTAATAATCTAAATGAAAACCAAAAACTAACTTTTATTCTCGACCAACATCCGTCGAGGTGAATGTATTCTTAAGGGAATATCGGCGATGCGAGTTCAACGGTGCCCTCAGATTTCAATTCTGAGCTCTGGTTTAAAAGTTATAAAAACACACTCACAGGTTTCCTGAATATACCCAAACCAAACGTCAAAAATTTATTTCGAGCTCACCAGGCCTCGGAATCATGCGCCGTCAATTTTCACGGACTCGTAAGAATTCCCATGTATTTTAGAAAAAAAATTCCACGAAAATTCTGGGCATTTACAAGAAAGAACAAAAATTTCATTTAAGGATTATTTATATGTTCTTAATGATAGAGAATCTATATATTTTATTTATTAGTGTGAATTATGGCTATATAATGTATCAATATTTAGTCAGGTATTTTCATGTTAGGTTATATCATCGGTTCCTTTAAAAGTTGATGATATTGATAAATTTTCCATAACAACCAATGTGACTAATATCCATAGTTCTATTATATTAACCTGATGCTAATTATTCATTTATAAAAATTTATTGGGACTATAAAATGCATTAAGAAAATTTATATAGAATTGATCAAATTTAATCTAGATTGATGAATTAAAAGATAATTTTATGTAGGAAAAGTGAATGTTGGTTAGTGTAATTATGCTTAAACTACAACATATCGTAGAATTTTTTTGATAGATAATGATGCATCAATTAATTGAGTATAACTTTTCCTCATGCAAGATGAATTTTTATTAGAGTATTCCTACCAATATGTAAAGATTAATGACAAAAATTGCAAGACACATTATTTGGTACTAGCATTGGATTCTTTTAAATAAAAATATAGAGGAATTATCATCATTGATAAAGGGGTTATATATATAACAATAAAAATATTAATGTATATATTCATATAGAATGTGTAGAATATAAACCAAAGTAATTGTTTTGAGTTGATTAATGATTATAATTGTTTAATATATTGACACCATGAGAAGGTGAGGAATGTGGATAATTTTTTGATTAAAAAGGACAATGATAGGTTTTCTGTGATGAGGGTTGAAATATATCCAATACTTATGGATTAAAAAAATATAAACACTGAAATTGTATTGAAATAGTGCAAATCGTTCCATACATAGATTATTAGTCAACAACTATCTGTGAGTAGCTTAAGGGTGTGCATAAGGAAGATGTGAAGTTACAAAAGAAGATATAGAATATTCCCAAGTTCAATTGTAACCATGATGTAATGATAAGATCCAAAAATTTTATATGTTTCCCTTAAATTCCCGAATTTATAAAATATTTATTATAATTTGATTATAGCTCTTCATTATCTATGAATCGTGGAAGAAAATAAATTTATCGAGCTATTAAAGAGAAAATTTTGTTTAACAACCTGAAAAAAGATATTGTAGAGTATGTATCTAGATTCCTTCTATGCTAATAAGTTAAGGACAAACATGAAATATCTAATGGTATGAAAAAACCATTACTGATTCCTAAATGAAAATTAGAAAACATAACAATATATTTCATCAGAGGACTCCACAAGACATCTAAATGACATAATGACCATTTTATTATAGTTTATCATCCTATGATGTAAGAAAAAATCATTTATATTAGAGAATGTTTCTCATATGAACGCCTTTTTAGGCTATAAAATAAATAATAGGTAATCTTAATATCAGTAAAAGTCAATTTTATATGATCAATATATTAGGATTCCTTAGGTTTTGGAAAATCCTTCAGAAATATTCTGAAAATGATTTTAATTTTACTATTGTGCATTACCCCCATAATGGTTGATAATCTGAACAAACTATTTATAATATTTAATTTATAAATATACCTTAGTCTTTGGACTTAATTTTAGGATGTGATAAAATTCATAATCAAGTAAAATCTTCCTATAATAGTATTATTCACTCAATAATTCATATGGATCATTATGATGCCCTTTATTGATGGAAGTCTATAACTCAATAATTTTGGGATGATGTTAGATGAATAAAAAAATAAATACCTTATCATGCTAATGGAATTCAATAGAAGTTATATCCATTTAATGAAACACCATATTACCTTGTATTTGTTAAAAAATGTAATGGTGGAAATCATCAATGAGATATAATGAAGATTTTTATTATGTATTATACTAATTATCTCATTGGAAGAAATTTATGTGATTTATATAGAATTGTATATGAATCCCTATATATATTTATCATAATGAGATTCGTTATCATATGAGGATGGTATCATATAACTAGGTGATTTCACATAACAACCCTCAATTTAATTATTTTTTCATGTCTACCCACTTTGGAATATTATATATGATACCTAAAATGATCTAAACATTGAGGTCGTATATATGAATTATTAACATCTATAAGTGGAACAACATAGAGTAATTTAAGATTAAAAATATAATGTGTTAAGGAATAAAACCACTCACATGGTTAAATTTTGGTGAAAATATTTGATATGTGGAATATATATGGGATCCTTAGGACATAAGAAATAAGATGCATCCTTAACTCTTTCAAGTAGAATAATTGAATTTTTAGGGATAAATTATTTTTTAGAAGGTATAATATAACACCCGGAGAATTTATATTACATGTCTCTTTAAAAATTTTGATATGATCAATATATTTTAATTCATGGAAAAACAAACATATGTGAATAATTTTTTATTAAAATATAATATGTAATTATTTTTATATAGCTAAATAAAATTTCAAAAAGAAATTAAAATTTTAAAATCCTCAAATTCACTCTAGAATAATAAGAAATGGTTTTTAATAATCATTTAGAATTATAAATTTATAAAAAATAAAATACATTTGAGATATTATATCAATAGAATTGATAGAGAAAAACTAAATTATTAGTTATTAAAATAAATTATAGAAATCATTCTTTTAGAGACCAATCATTTTCATACATATATATTAAAACATTTTAGATGAATAGTATTTATATTATAAAAACACATGTCATGGGATCATAAAAGTATAATGCTTTGGAAACATGTGAACATAAAAAAATTGGTTTATATTTGAATTACATAATATCCTACTATGATATTCATGAATAAATACATTATTAGAATTATCATACATAATACATTTCATTATAACTTGGTGTAAGGAAATGAAAGAAAATGAGAGATCTAGTGCTTTGTAAGGGTAAATAAGATAGATACATAAGATTAACATGGAAATGAGTGTTTGATAAGTTGAGAATAACATATAAAAATATATATTGTATATCATATATTAAAATATTAATCAATGGAAAAAATATTGGGAGTTCATAAGATGATAACCAAATAGAATTAAATGAACACGATACATGCGAGCGTAAAATTTTCCATAAGATATGTAATTTTGGAATACATAAATGAAAAGAAAATAATTCACATAGTATTCAAGGATCACTATAAAAGGAATGAAAATGGAATGTGTTCAATCCAAAAACCAAAATAGTAGTAAAGCTTAACTACCTGGTCAACCATAGCTGACATGGTCCCTTACTAAACTAGCTTTACCCCATGTTCTATTCCAATCAATATCATAATATAAAAATCATTTCCCAATGCATCAGAGGGATAAATGGGTCCATAATGAAATATGAATAAAATAATATATATGTGTTCACCAAGATTATAGAAAATGATATATACCAAAACACATTACGGGAATTGGGTTTTATAGAGATTTTATCATATAATAATATTTCAAAAAAAAACAAATGTTTAATAATAATATCTCCAAATTAACAATTAATATTCAATGAAGTGTATTAGGTTTCATAAGAATTTTCCTCATTGTGTATCCGTTGGATGAAAAACAAGTTACAAAAACATCATGACAACATAAAAAATCATTCATATCATGAATATGAATAATATCTAGGTTCATATCCTTTTAAATCAAAGGAAACATTATTATATGTCATCTTTGATGAAAAATGGTTTTGAAAATTTATTCAAAAGCATTTATGGTGGAAAATATCCATACCACATTGAAAATATTTTTATAAAACATAATTAATTTTAAAATTAATCTTTTTTGAACATAAAATTAGAATATTTTAATGAAATATTTAAAAATTTATTGGTTCTAACGATTTAAAATATTGTTCATGGTGTAGTGTTTAAAACGAATATTCCATTCACATTCTGGTAAAACCAAAATTGGTCTTCTTTTGAAATTAAAATGAATATTACTTTCAAACTAGTTTTTAAAAAATAATACACGGTTAAAAATTCCATTAATAAATTATTTGGTGGATTTTAAAAAAATTAATTTTTCTAAAAAAAATTTGTTTATTAAATAAAGGATTTATCTTTTAATGGAAATGATATAGATGATTTTTTAATAAAAAAAATTATTTTGAAAAAACATTTAATAATGAAAGGAGGAAATGTATTATTATGACATAAAAATATTAGATGAAATTTTATGGCTTTATTTAGTGATGGATCATAACATTTCATCCTTAGAATCATAATTATAAACAATCCCAATAAATGGTGAAATTGTAACATAAAACTAACACCTATTTTTTAACAATGAATCCAATACCTTAATGAACAGATTAAAATAAATGAAACAAAAAATATCTGGAAAATAAATAAATTCATGATTATATCAGTCAATTGGTCTATGTATACACATCATAAGTGAATATAGGTTCATAAAAAAACATCTGTCTCAATGAAAATATAATGCAAAAAATATATTACCAATTTCCTAGCATTTGAATTGTATTTCCTATGAAAGAGATATAGTAAAATAGATATTTAAATCCCAATAAATTTAGGGACAATAATCATAATATAAATTCAATTGAATTATATACACCCCATATAATAATGATGTGGTGAATTTGGAAATTGTCACTCAGAAAAATAAAAGTGAGACATAAATAACATACATTAAGTATTGAATTTCTTTATATATGTTCAAACCGCCATTATAAAAAATATAATATTTTATATATATTAATCTAAAATATGGAAATACATACATACATATATATATATATAAAACCATATATTATTCACAAATTTCTTTTTATTACTTTTTTATAAATAATTACATGTTAAACTCACATTTTGGAAAATAATTTATTTTTTTCATGAATTTTGTGATTTTTATCAACTAAATTTTATCAGGTATCCATAAAATAAATAATTTAATCCATAATATAACTTTTATAATATATATATATATATATATATTATTTTATCCTAGAATATTTAGAGATAAAAAATTAAATACACCCTTCATGGAGATGGTAGGTCGAATATACAGTTGGACATTGTATCTAGTTTCTCAAGTGATTAATGGAAATATTTCTAATTATAGTATTACCATTATATGATAATTTTATTTCATATATATCACATATTTTTATTAAAATAATTTTTATTGGCAATCATGTAGAGTTAAAATGAATCAAATCATTTTGTGGGGCGGTAGTCTGCCATACACGCGAGAAATGTTATCGCATTCAAATAGAATAGAATGTAAAATGCTATATGTGATATAATAATTATATTTTTATAATAATATATTAAATATAATTTATATATATATATACCTTTTATCGATATTAATATCTTATCTTGAGGGGACATTATGGAAAATGGATAACATGGGTTCACGATGAGTTAGTCTTCTATACACACGAATGATGATTTTTTTCCCATTTGACAGAAAACTATATTGTTTTATATTATTCAATTAAATTAAAAACGCCTCATTATATTTATCATTGTGATATTATTATATCACCAAGGATTAATAATAATTTAATGAGTTATAAGAAGAAAGAAAATGCAGCACACAGTTTAGAGTGTTATATCTTCTTTGGAATTTTTTTTGTTTATATAAATCAGATTTTTATGTTGGATTTTTGAAAAATATAAGGATTATATGATGGTTTGATAGATATAAGAAAGTGATTTGGGATGTTCTTCGATGATCCAAAGGGTTTTGTATGTATGAAAATGATATGTTGATGGGTGGCCTTTTATATGTGAGGTTAGTGGAACAAGTGTAATTTATTGAAATCACAAATGTTTAACCCTGATTTCATCATGGAAAGAGTCCAAAATGGAAAATTATTGAGAATATAATGTATATGGTCTATTTTTATCATGAAGTGGGTGTCAGTTATGTCTTGGGATATTTTAAAATGTTATATTCTTAGATTAACCACCTGATAAATGTAAATTTCCTTAATAGAATTAAATAATTTAATATGTTTTCACTAATACTAATAGTAAAAATAATAATCTAACATTATTCAGTAATATAAATTATATTTATTTGTAATATCGAATCAATTTTTAAAAATTAAATACCAATAATGGGAAAAGAGATTTTAAAATTTAACCCATAGACACAACAAGATTGCAGTATTTCCGTGAAATAATATTGAAATGGTTAAAAATAATTTTTATCATTATTCAATATTAATGTTATTTCAATGACCTAAACATGATTAATTTATATATAATGTATTCAATTCCATATATATGTACATTTTAAATGAATATGTAATCATATAACTTCTTTAAATGAAAATTTGGATTTTAATGAAAACCAATATATTTCATTATACAATAAGAAATTATTATTTAAAAAACCCAAAAATTAATCCTAAGATAATTTCTACAATATTATTTAAAAAATTTATTTAGTTTTATAAAACTAATTATTTCAATGATACCAAAATTAATTTTATTACTTTCTAAAAAATATAATTAGTTTTTTTAGAAAATAGTATTTTTGAAATATATAAATACATTTTGAAAACATTATAATATTGTTAAAAATATTTATTATTTTCTTCAAGACGTTATACTTAATGTATAAAAATCATTTATTGATATTAATTAATCAATTTTTAATGTCTATATTATAATTGTTTCTTGTAAATAGTAATATTAATAATATATCTCTATTTTTTACAACTCAATGTAGCATATGGCACATATTATCAATGAAATTTAATTTATTTTCAATAAATAAATATTCAAAAACACTCAGGGTGTTACATTATACACCCCTTAAAATTAGTTTTCCCTAAAAATTAATCACTCTCATAAAAACAAATGAGGATACTTCTGCCACAACATTTCTTCATGTCCTGATATTACATTTTCAAAATAGTGGTTTTTTTCAAAAAAACATTGAATAAAAAATGGTCTTATTTCATAGGAATTTTTTTTCTAATCCAAAATCATCATTGGATGTTCCAAATAAGAATTTTAATGCTCATGTGGTATAACCTATATGTTCAATATAATTGTAGGGTCTAGTGTCTTATTCTAGAAGAGTGATATAAGGATCACATTGTATACTTGAGAGAGGATTGGTGGAAATGATAACTGAAATGATATTATCCCTATAAAATATAGAATTTGAAAGGGATTGATATGAATAGGGAATAGTTTTATCTTACATCAAAATGTTATTACATTATACCGTTGAGATATTCTTACAAAAAATTGTATCACTAACTTCAAAATCTAGATTACGCAAGTGATTCTCAAAATATGTCATTTGCTGACTCTAAGAAACTATGATGTGTTGCTAAATGGATCTAGACTTTTATACCATTTATTTATCTCTCTTAGACACCAATTTCATTCTTTCTCACAAATCATAACAACGCATTGGATCTTTAAAAATATTTCCATATATGGATTTGTAAGTGTAAATCATAATGTTCATGTGAATTCAATTGTTGTTTCATAAATCAACTAGAGGAAGGTGTCTATCCAATAAAAATTTGTAATTCATATAACATGATCTTGGTATGTTTTATAGACATTTAATTGTTCTTGTAGACTAACCATAATTTTGAGGATAATATTCACTTCCGAAAAATAATACCATAATCAGATCTAGTTGATGTGTTCTCCAGACATTGTGGTAAATATTTGATCGAACTCATACATAATGGAATGCAGTACTCCGTGCAACCTTACCACATCCTTAATGTATATTCATTCATGTTAATAAATAATTATGTATTATCTAAGAATGATGAAGTGTTGTGATTTTTTATTGAGATCAAATACATCCCACATATCATTTTTACTTTTAATGTTTTGAGGATACTAATGAAAAATCTATAGTGATGTTTTCTTATATCTGTACTGGTATAGGTAATCGATGTAACATCTCCAAATACATTTTTCCCTCATCCAAAACTTTTTGACATACAGAGAACTATGATAATAAGTCTTCTAATTCTATCTTAATTTCATCATTCCAGAAATATACTTTCAAATATCAATTAATGTTCATAAATCTTATATGAATAGAGATTGATGGAATATTAGCTTCCCCTAACAACTACTTCTTCAAATCTAGTACGTAAAAAACACAAATGTGCTTTATAAAACTTATCATTCAATCATTATCAAGGATAAAATTGGGAAAACATTTAACTTCTTTTTCATCTATATATATTCATCCTATAGCCCTTTATTTTGTACTTCAATATATGGATGAATATTCAGCTAAGAATGACAATATTTCAGCCCTTCCATCCAGATTTCAATATCTATCCTTTGAAAATTCTAAAATAAATGATCTTTTTATATCCTCATCATGGATAAATTATCATGATCCTTTTAACACAAGGAATCACAACCTCTTTTTCTTCCCTAGGGTAGAAATTAATTGATTATGCATAATCTTTACAGATCTCTAACTGTCATCTATTACGCATATTCAACTCATTCTTTGAGAATATATAATTTGAAATTTTTTTCTTGATATTTAAATATATCACAAATTTTTCTATAATAATATTTCATTGATATCTTTAATTAAAATACTACTATTTATAAATCCAAATCATTATTTTGGTAATTTTTTTCACAAACCTTCTATTATAATTATTTAAATGATATAACCTTTTCATTCTATTTAATAACACATCCTAATACATTCTTAGATGCATCATAATATATTATAGAACCTCATCCAAAACTGGTTAATATAAACACATGTGTGATGACAAATGTTCTATTCAGTTCCATATAATTTTCCTCACAGTGATATGTCATGAGAAACAAAGTACCCTTCCAAGTTAACATGTTGAGTGAATTAGATAGTCACGATAAATTCTCTAAAAAACAATTATCATATCAATCAAATACAAGAGTACTATAGATCTCATACATAATGTTTTTTTGTAAATAATTCAATAGGATTTTCCATTGATTGATCAACTAATATACCCTCTATTGAGATTATATAACTCATAAATGAAACCCTTTTTAGCCAAAATTCCCTCTTTTTAAATTTTTCATTGTGTTTCTACATTCATGTGGTGTTTACATAAAATGTCATGTGATCCTGATTCTCTTCATTTCAAATTGAATATATAAGAATAATTTTTAAAAATACTACCACAATCTAATATAGGTAATCTATAGAGACTCTATTCATTAAATACATGAGGATAATCCTATAATTACAAATATTGAATTGAATAAATACATATTCATAGTGTTCACATATTTTTGGAATGTTTTTTGGGTATATCCTACATCCTTTCCCTTAAATGATGATATACAAACTGAACTTGAATCTAAAAAGGTATTGATCTTTGTGAAATTCAACATAAAGTCCATCTATATGGGGTAATGGATAAATGTTCTTCAACATGATCCCTTTTATCTCCGATTAATCAATACAATGTCTCATTGTTTCATATATTTTTAAAAAAAATCAAAAGGTTCACCCAATTGTGATAGAAATGAATGAATTATTCTATTGTCACGGTTCTCTAGGTGTAACAATTATTTATTCTTATAACTCAATTAAGGCATCTTTATGGGATGTCTTTGAAATTTATGTGGCACCAAATATTATTTATTTTAGGAACATTACTTTATGTTTTAATATAAGGTGGGTAAAATAATATAAAACCACGTATAAAAACATCCCAAAAATAGGATTATCATTGATGTTTATTTTCTCCCCAAACAACTATGATAAATTCTCCTCTTTAATAAGAATCATGAACCATACAATTGAAGTTATCTCTATTTAACTTTTATACTTATTATTACATTGATATATTATGATAGGTACTTTGGAATTTCATACATGACATACCTTCCTTGACAATTGATTTTGGTACTAATCTATATAAATTCAATCCACTGACTATGATAATATCATATTCTATTAGAGGAATAATGAAAATATTATTAGGAAGCACATTCACCAAAAAATCAACTAGAGAGGCATGTACTTATGATTTTTCCATAAAATAATGAACTATTTTCATGTATAAATCACTATATAATTTTTTATGGGGTATAATTTTAACCATAAAAGACTATTCTAATATGAAATAATGGGTATCTCAAGTGATAAATAATACGTTATCATTTTCAGATCATAGGATAAGTGTACCTTTCCCCATGCAATTATCACAACCCTCATGAAAAAAATGATAAAAAGATATTTCCCTTTCACCCACTACAAAATAGGTCACTAACATCGATCATCATCATTATCCATTGAATTTATGAAATGGTTATATTAGATCCCAAAAACCTTTAATTTTAATCACTATATTGTGGGTGGTTTATTTGGTAGATATTTACCTCTATTTTTATCATTAGTTAAGATATTCCCATCACATCAACATTCTATTTATATATGAATATCCATTGTACAAGCAAAAAAATTACTAGTCCGCTTAAGACAATTTATTCCATGTTTCATCCAACACTCTGAGTATAAATGAAAGCTCATATTCTTCCCTCAAGGTTTTTATATTTTCCAATAATTTCAATTTTTCTCATCTTTTAAAAACCTTATTATTGATTCATAACTCAAACATACATTTCCACCTTGAAAGAACATTTATAAATCAATTTATAGAAATATATGTCTCTTTTGAATAATAACCTACTAAGACAAGGTTTTAAGAAACTGAAGAACATGTAAAAATTAATATTAGGTTTTATTAGAATACTAGAATATTTCCTGGAATATCATATAAAAGTTTCCTCAATGGTACCCATGGATTCATCATATGTTTTTCATTATCTATAGTAAATAATTATCTATATTTGAATGAATAAAATAATGAATTTAATTAATGAAAAAAATGTTTGTGAATTTTTCCGAGTCCATGGATTCAATAATATCGGGTCCTTTTATACTTGAATGAATTTTACCATTTATCTAGTACTCAATAAAAAATATAGACATCCAAAATGACTTTATCTTTTTGCAAACACTAGAGAGTGAAAAATATAGTCTTATTAGTATTAATCCATTTCTCAATAATTTTGTGATCACCAAATCCATTGGAGGAAGGTTGAATTTACCTCATGAATGACTCAACAGAATTTTGTTCCCTCATTTTCTTATTATAATGTTTTCCAGGATTCATGGATTTATAAATCTATCTGAGAATATAAATGATATATTTCATTCCATATCCCACAATATTTAGCATATCAGAGGGAAAATAATTTCATTTTTCATCACTCACTTCAGTAACATGGTTTCTTTGGGTTCATTCCATTTTCTATGACAAAAGAGAATATTATTGTTAATGATAATCATATTTAGGAAGGAAAATATTATGAAAAATCACTTATAATATGCATAAATCCTAATGAAATATTTTAACACCATTAAACCATATGATTATAATAGTTCATTCATAGTAGTAATTTATTTAACTTTATTATGTATTTTCATAATGTGTTTTTGAATTTTGAAATCATATCGTCCAAGAGTTTCAAATGAGGTGTGAAGCAAGGGAGCATTTTCAAGCACAAGGTGATGGTCAATTAAAATTAATTTTTACTTTTTTGAAGTTATTTTCCCTAAGTAACTATTATCTATATCCAAATTTACATGTAGTATCCTAATAGGGTTCTAATATCATGGAATCAGTTATCTGTATCCTTTGAAAAATCATGTACATTTTCTAATACATTAGCTCATGCATAGGAATATCATTAAACAATTCATTAAAAATATCAACAATGTTTTATCAACCTATTTTAAAAATTTTACAAAAACTATCATCTAATAATATTATTATAGACCCAATATTTTTTTATATATATATTCAATATTCTTAAATGAATATTAATTACATTATATAGACTAATTCCTAGATTTTGTAATTGAATAGTTCCATTGGAAATATAGAAACATAAGCAATAGGTTCATATGTGAACTACATCATATCCCAATATGTTCTTAATAAAAATAAAATTTCATATAAATATCCTAAAAAGTATATTTCTTATTAACCTATGTAAAGGAATCATAATAATGGGTGATCTCATATGATTCTTAAGGGTAAAAAGAGTGACATTTTAGTATAATATAAACATAAGGGTATGATAATATGATCATAAGATATGAAATAAATAACCTACATGTCAAATAATAAAAATATTGAGTCATTTCCAAATATTTCATGTCCATATGACGTTAATCACATGAGAAAATCATCCAACACAATCCAAGATAACATAACATTCGTAGCAGGAAAGGAATTGTTTCATGCACATAAAGATTGAAATAATTTCTATACCAGTCATGGTTCACAAAAAAAATATCATAGTGTAATGGGATCCCTCATCAATCCATCTTGGAATCCATTATTATCTCCCAAGACAATCATTTTTGAAATAGTGCCTCATAGAACTGGGTTCACTCTTTATCCCAATTCAGTCATTCTCATGAGATATATATCTTTACATAATGAATTATAGGTAGATATAATTCCCAACCATTACATAATGAATATAAAAAATATGTGTTCCATAAGATCATAAATAATTTACCATATCATAACCCATTAAATGATGTGTGTTTCATAAAAAAATCATTATATCATAACATGTGGTAAATGGAGAGGCTTCCTAATCATTTAATCATTTAAACATAGTATAACCCTTGACTCGAAGTGTCTTTCAAAATAATTCCCTCATAGTGTAACCTATAGAAGAGAAATGAGATTCATATAAATCATTACCATAAAAAATAATCATAGAAAGAATAATAATGGATTCTTTGGATCATATCCCCATTCAGTAATATGTTAAATAAATGGATGTCACTATAGAAAGAAAATGATTTGGAAATATCATTTAATGCATTTATTAATAAATATATCTGATAAAATTTGAAAATACTTTTTAATGATATAAAACATTTTCAAAGTATATTTCATTGATAAACACTATAGAAACATATAATTAGATAATATAATAATTGATTGTTCATAATAGTGTTAAAATATTATTCATACCATACAATTTAAAAAAAATTATTCCGTTCAGTTTTTTGGAAAAACATAAATAGTCCTTGTTTGGATAGAGATATAAATATTAAATTCAAAAAAATTGAAAACATTCCTTTTAGGGTAAAATTACATTAATAAATCATTTGGATAATTTGAATCACATTAAAAAATTTATAAAACATGGTTTTGGAATAAAATTTGAGTTTACAACAGAAGAGATAAATAAAGTCGATTTTTTAAAAATCATTATTTTGAATTATTAAGTGCATAAATATAGTTAGTATATGTATTGAAAATAAATAATATATGTATAATATATTTTACGAGTTTTATGATAGTTTTATCATGATATCTAATCCTTGGAATCATATTCACAAATAATACTGAAGAATGATGTGATTCTAGCATAATACTATTACCTCTTTCATAACATATATTGGTAAGCCCAAATGAAATTATAACATCAATTGAAACATTAAATTTCATGAAAATAAATAAATTCCGGATACTAGATTCCAATGGGTCCCTATATAAACCTTATAAAAAAATAATTTCATAACCTAACATATGTCCCAAAAAACGAAAATTGTGACAAAATACCTTACCTATTTATTTACATTTAAATTTTTAACCTAATGAATGTTATATCCTAAAATAGAAATGTAAATACACATAAATTTACGTTTATTCATCATAAAATTCAATAATGGTTAGTATATACACCAGATAAGTACTCGCATGTTGAAAATGTCATGTGTCTCAATGAAAAATAATAGTGAGATAGAAATCCAATACCCTATGTCTCTAATTAAAACATACAAATTCCAAAATTTTAAATTAAAAACATAATTATTTTATAAAACTATTATATAACCATAATTATTTATATTATACCATATATTATTTACTTATGACCTTTTATTACCCATTTATTAACAATTAATGGTAAAATTCATATTTCGAGAACTAATTGCTTTTCATTTCAATTATGATTTTGTTTTTTATTGTCATCCCACTTAAATTAATCATTAATAAATAATATACAGTATTTTAAAAACATAAATTCTATTATATATATTCATTATATAATGTTTTAGACAGACACATAATATTTAGAGATAGAAAATGAAATACACAATTCATATAGACGGTAGGTTGTACATACGCATGAAAATTATTTTTATTATATATATAGATTGAAAATAGAAATTTAAATAATATATTACCAATAATGAATATCTTATATTCCATTTATATCACATATAATCATTAATACATCTTTATTAGCTTCCATTTAATGCGTGAACAATACACATTGCCTCGTAAGGTGGTAGTACGTCGTACACATAAGCGATGTTATCATATTCTCAATTAGTTGAATGTTTAAAATTATATGTAATGTAATAATTCTAAAAGTTTAATTATATAAAAAATTTAATATATTGTTATTTAATCCAACGTTATAAAAATTCGTGAGCGGTGGTGATGGGAAATTAATAACATAGGATCGTGAGGCATAAGTCCTCCGTACAGACGAATGATGATTTCATATCCCAGCTGATTTATGATTAGATGGTTCTATGTCATGACCCTAAGAAATAATAGAAAATTTATATAGTATAAAGAGTTTATAATATTATAAGTTTTTAATAATAATTTAATAGGTGTTGATTAATTAAAATTAAACACTCAGTTAGGGGCATTACCTCTTCTTTTGACAACTTCATTTGATTTTCACCAAATGGTTTAATAGGTTTGATTTATGACCAAACAAGGGAATCAAGGATGTGAGGAGGTAATTAGCGAAATTGTTTGGTCAGTTATTGGAGGAAACGATGTTTATTAGATATGTTAACATAATAGGAAATGTGGTGGCCATTTATATATATTGTGAGTGGAAAAAAATTAACTTTTCAAAAAAAAATTATAACCATTTATTTCACATTAAAATTGCTATAAATGGTACAATATCTAAAATATAGAAGTTAAGGAATAGATATGGGGTCTAAATGGGTAATGTAATAGTTTTCGGTTTTTTACCCTTTTCATTCTAGTTTAACTCCCCCCTCTAGTAAAAGGTTTTATACCTTAAACATGGTAAAGAAGTTTTACAATTATTACTATTAATTATAGTCAAAAATTAAGTTTAACTTAACAGATAAAATAAAATTTAATTATTATAAATACATAATATATTTTTTTGAATTCCATTCATAGTGGTGGAATACATTTATTTAATATCAACCATGTATACTTGATTAAAAAGTGGTTTTCTAAAGAAAAAAATGATTAATGGTATAAAACATTTATATCAAAACTAAAAATTAAAATTATTCCAATGAAATAATTTAGATTAATTGATATATAATATGTGTATTTTTTCTACTAAATCTATTTGAAAAAAGATTGACCTTATAAATTATTTAAATGAAATGGAGTTTTCAATAAAAATAATTATTTTCCCTTTTTAACTAAAAATCAATCATTCCATAAAAATAATAAAAGTTCAAACCCAAGTAATTTCGAAATTATTATTTAAAAAATGCAATTTTATCAACACGTTAACTATATAAATGTTTGAAAAAATAATTTCATTATTGTTCAAAAAAATAAAAATAAAACAGATATTGAGAATGTTTTCTTTCTTAAACAAACAATGTCATTTCGAAAAATTAAATATATTTTATCAATTGTATTTCAATATAAAAACATAATAATTAATAATTAAATATTTTTTATTCTTATGAATATCTCTTTGATTAATGGATAAGCTATAACGGTCTAATTTGTGTAAAAATATTAATTATATTTTCCTATATATTAAAATTTTATGTTTCCTGTATTGTAGGAAAACAAATAAATTTATTAAAACTAAATAATAATTCCTAAAAACAACATGATATATATGCGATTTTTATGTAATGATAGTGAATACCTGTATAATCATTATTAGTTAAATGTAAATATTTTATATACGAACATTGTGGTATTTTATATTTTTTTATTATTTGAAAATTTCTATTATTTATTAAATTAAACTAATGTAAATGTAAATACATGGAATGTACATGTAAATTGTTTTTATTAAATGGGAATTTTATGAGTATTCTAAATCATACGGTGTGTGATTCTGAGTCCTGGAGTGCCCGGAATGATCCGTCAAAGTTTTGTTAAGCTGAAGTTAAAGAGCGTAAGAAATTTTCCTAAAAAGTGGAATAACTCTTAAATGGTTACTCGGATCAAGAATTCTGAGGGCACTTTTGCGCTCAAGATGACAGGTTTACCCTAGGCGTGACTTATGATTAGTTGGCATGGACCTCCTATGAGAAAACCCAAAAATGACATAAATGTAAAAAAAATAATTAAATAAATTATTTTATTTTTCAAATGATTATAAGTGAAAAACAGTAACTCAGATTAAAAATATGAGACCACTACTAAACTCATGTTTGTATGCTTTCTTTACGAAGACACTAACATTGGTCGACACGGGCCACTAGAGAACGTTAGTTTTTGGCCGCCAATAAAATAATTAAGTGAAAATTATTTTTTTGAAAAATTCATAACATCTAAACGATAACTCAGATTGAAAATACGAGAGTACCAATGGGTTAGATGGGGAATGTTTCACCTAGGAAGAGCCTAACCATGACCAGCGTGAGTCGAGGTTGACTTGTAATAACTTTCCGATCTTTTTTTCAGGTACGTTCAGTAAACGCGTGAGCAACATTTTTTAACTTTTGAAGCGGTTCTCGGAATTGAAATCTGAGGGAACCACTGAACTCGCAGCGCCAGTATTTTCTTAAGAAGACCTTCAACTCGACTCTATTTTGTTCAGATTAAAAGATTGTTTTTGGGTTTTATAAAAAATAATAATAAAATAAAGTGAACAAGACTTTATTTTATTTGAAGCTTCCACTTGAGTGATTGTTGGTTAAAACCTCCACTTGGGAGTTGGATGTGGGGCCCCCACACCATAACCTCCCATGAGAGGTTATGGTGGTGGGGCCCACCCAAACATAACCTCCTATGAGAGGTTACAATGTGGGGACCACCCAAGATCAAACCTCTCAACTACCTCAATTAATTTAATGTGTCAACGTAAAATTAAATTCATTCAATTTAATAATATGTGTCAAAAAAAATTAAATGCTATCAATTATTTTTATGTGTTAACATAAAATTAAATCCTATCATTTTTTATGATGCAGGCTATGTGGGAGAAGCCGGTTGGAATCCTCCCAATAATCAAGCCAACACTCCTTTTAAATTGCGCCAACGATATTAAATTCACTAGACCCCCCTTTCTGAATTAATCAAACACATCGTTGGAATTTAACAAGGTTCATAATAAATGAACAGTCATAAATTCCATGATAGTTACATACCCCTCCCCCTCTCATATATATATGGTTATTGGGAGAAGGATTTGGGACGGCTTCACCAAGCGACAAAAAGCTGGGAAAGTGACGCGACTCCCTTCACATGGAAGATTACGCCTTCTCCAATGAAGAACGAAGAACTCCGAACTTATTTGAATTCTTCCTCAATCACCTATCGACATGGAGTGTTGTCAACAAGATGATGCAACTCAGGTTTGGAAGTGTATGGAATACTCGACGAATGATGATCCTCTACTTCTTCTTCCGCGACTCTGTCAACGAACGATGTTCGCCTTTTTGTGACAACGTTAGCCAACTATGATAAAGGTAGGAGTTTACTTTTGACTAAGTAAGATATTCACCTATATTCTTCCTTTATCTAAAAAAACAATGAATGGGGAATTTGTGTTCTTCATACTTACGAACCAATTGTTATCACCTCTAAATGCGGAGGGTGCGGGCCAAACTATCATGGCCCGACTCCCTCTGCCGATCTTTTGTGATGTCTCTATGACAAGGTAATGATGTGACGACGACGGAGGAGACAAAAACGAAGGTTGTGATACCCGTGGCCTCCATGAATCACACCTCTTCCCCGTGGCGCATTGAATCTTTCGGCCGAACACCGCCTTCTCGAGCGGCGCTCTGCCAGCTGAACCGCGGCCTCACGACACATTTCCCGGAGCACGGCCCTCTAGTTCGCAACCCCCGTACCTTCCCCAACAACCTTGTGGCCTACCCCACCACTGTCGCGCCCTGCTCGGAGCATTACCGGTGCCCCCACTGTCTGTTGGTGCCCTACCGGTGCCCCTGAGGCATGCCCAGCCGCTGTCGTGCCTTGCCTGGCGCCATCCAGGCACCACCGTAGCCTGCCCGCCCCCTACCACGCCCTACCCGGCGCACCCATAGCTGGCCTAGTGTCCAGCCATCCTGCCCACCCTTGACGCGGTCTTCTCGACGTCCTCCTGCCCAGCTCGACCTCCCGGGATGAGTCGCCCGATCCGCGGCACTGGCCGATCTAGCCCCGGACTTCGGGCTGAGTAGACTACGTGGCGACCACCTATCCGAACCGCCCTTGAAGTCTGTTGGTCCGAACCCAGCGGACCATGCCAAAAATAGAGGGATGACGCACCCAACGGGCCCGGTCATACCCAGATAGTTTTACTGGGTCATCCTAGACCATGTTTTCCCAGATGAGGTGGGGCAGAGTCGGTCTGACCGGGTCGGACCGGACCCAAGCCCACTACTGACCCCATTACCTTCTTGGGCCATTTCGTTGGAACCATACATCCGTTTGATGAACCGTCAGCAGCGCTGGATTTCCTGGAGCAAATAATTCCCTTTGAAAATACCCCACTAGTGTTCATGGTATACTTAAGGTACAGTCAGGTGGGATCGTACACGAATCCAACCAGGCCCCTGGGAAAAATTTCTAATAACTAATAGACCGGGCATCTGATTGACGCACCGTCTGTTGCATTCAGACCTCTATGACGTGGAAGACCTTTGATATACTTCTATGTTTGACTTAGTGACTATTTGAGTATCGACCTGTAGCTCATGGAGGTGATCCTCCCAGAAACGAGTGAGCTTAGTGCAGAGTTATCAGACCAGTTCTGGGTTTACCCTCCAAGTGGGTTGGGCAGTGGGTTACCCGACGACTTCTTTGGTTTTACCCTCCAGCTAGGCTAGGTAGTGGGTTACTCTTTGACCTTAGGGTTCACCCTCTATTTGGGCTGGGTAGTGGGTTACCTGACGACATTTTAGGGTTTACCCTCCAGATGGGCTGGGCAGAGGGTTACCCGAGGATTCGACATTGTGACCGGGGATGTTATTTGATGATACCCCTAGATTAAAATCATGGTTTGAGCTGAGTCAGTACCTCTTCTTTTTCACATGATTGAGATGGATTAATTGGTAGCTTAGGTATACGTATGTGCATATTCCTAAGTGAGTTTATCTGTTTATTTTATTACACTTTGGTTTATCCTTGCGGGATTTTGTGAGACCTTGAAGGTCTCGGTGTCCCTACTGAGTATTTTTATACTCTCCCCTACATGGTCTATACTCGCATCTCATTGTGTTGGTTGTAGATGACAGACAGCGTTGTTGGAGGATCAGAGTAACAGGACTGGACAATACCTAGAGGTGGACCTTACGATGATTCGGTATGTGGAGGATACAGATGAATGTGGAGTGATATGGAGGCTATCTGTACCTACCATTCAGGTAGGATTCATGGTGGACGATCTAGGGGCTTCTCTTCACCTTTCAACCGAATTACCATTTTCTTCAGTTGTACTTGTTTTCAGTTTCCTTGTACTTTTCAGTTGGGCTTGTATTTCTGGTCCCTTTAGTTTTCAGCACTCCTTTTTGTACACAGTTTTTACATAGTGTTTTCTTCCGGTTTGTAATGTTATTGTGTATGTTTACAATTTAAAAAGAAAATACCTTTCTAGCATAGGGATTTACGCCTTCGGTGATAGTTTCTAGTCCCTGGCCTATGGATGTCGGGATTGGGGTAGTCACGGTACGGGCCCTGGGGGATGGGTCGTAACAAATTGGTATCAGAGGAGTCGGTTCTACCATAGAACATAGGACTCTGATCTTTCTTTTTAGTGAAGAAATAGTGTTATGTGTACCGATTTTGGTTCTCAATTCATGTAGTCCATTGTTTGTGTGGCGGACGACGTGTCCATAAACCAGGACCCTGACTTCTAATTTCTGACTCAGTACACGAAAAAAATCGATCGTGTTTGTGTTTTCAAAAGTTTTCTTTATGTCATCTCAAACAGGTATAACTTTTGACTGTGTCGCATCTGTTCAGGATTCCTCCACGCAAACTACCAGTTAGAGTTCGAAAGAGTACTCGATGACGGCCCACCGAGCGACATGAATTTGATGTGGGGCCCTCGTACATTGTTGGCACCATAAGTTGGTGTACCAGTAGAACCACCACCCATTTGGTAGCAGATGCCACCAGCCGCCCTAGTGGATGGTACACGCCAACTGAGCGCGTTGCACGAGTTCCAGTGGTAGTGGCCTCTGAGGATATGAGCTGAGTCAGATTCACAGGCAGCAGAGGACTGGATGGAGGTGATTTCTAGAGTTCTTCACCTAGATGAGACAACTGTAGAGTAGATAGTGATCTTAGATACTATTGTTTTCCAGTGAGTGACGTTGAGGTTGGTCTGTATATTGATGAGGCTTCAGTACATGGACCGTTTCTCGAGATTGTTCCTTTAGGTAGTGTGTCAGCTATATCACTTCCTGTTGGTTAGTAGTTACAACCAATATTTCTGGTAGATGAACCATGTAGGCTTATTTACTTACAAGTGTTTTAGCATCAGATACCCCTCATGTTCCGAGTTGAGCCTGACTCACAGGTAGTGGTGTACTGGCCTGAGGAGGTGGCTGATGACATGTCGGTAGCTAAGAATTCATTGTGGCGTACCGATCATTCTTGGTACTCGATGAATATGTTACGATCAGTGTTTGGGCCTTAGAATACCATACTAGGTGTTTTTAAGACATCTGATCCAACAACTTTTCTCAATATGCTAGATATAACCTTTGCAGATTGAATGTTCTTTGGTTGAGTTGATATAGCTAGTGAATTTTAGTAGTGGGAAAATAGTAAACCAGCTCAAATCTCAGATACTTGAGCGTGTAAAAATGTTTCGAGAAGAGTTAGTGTTATGGATAGATGATTCTACAGGGCAGCAGACGTATAAGGAGAGCTAGGAGAGAAACACGAAGTGGTGTACATCTGGACATGTTATAACCACCCCCTTTTGTGGAACCTTCCAGGATCAGGGAGCTCGAGGAAAGGGGAAGAGAGTATCTTATTGTGGTCAATGAGTGCGACCCAAAGGCTCTTGGAATGATTCGAGGTACGGTATGTCTCTACTACTAGCTGTCGTAACAGTAGTAATGGGTACTAATCATTCCTTCCTTCCACAAATTGTTTCAAATACCTAGTGTTTCCGGTTAAACAACTTAATTGACCCTCACGTCTAGAGATACCTTTGGGAGGAGACTATATAATCACACTTACGATGAAAGTGTGATCTTACCGTTGATGGGAGATTTTCGGTTAGAACCTATTAGTGGTAGCATCGAGGAATTATGATGTTAGTTTGGGTAAGGACTTTGAAACCATAATTCATACATAGACTGACTATATTAGGCAAAGAGGTTGTGGTATATCTACAACGTTGGGATGGGATTTTCCTTGGTCGGTGAAGAGGAATACCTAGGAAGAATAAGACACACTCATGTATAGGAGGGTGTAGCCAACCACTCATGAGTTGGCCAAACCTCGCCCTTGTGGTAGTAGAAGTTGACTTGTGATAGTCTATACACTTACGAAGGGGAACATGGTAGCAAACACACTCAGCAGGAGGTATGTCCTGCATCTACTGAGTCAGGTGACAGAGTAGCTATTCACCTTACAAATATCCTTCATGGATTGAAATGGTGTAATATTTCTATAATCTATTACAGTTACTCCCCCATTTCTTCAGTGAGTTAGGGAGGCGCAGCGTCGAGACGCTAACTACGAGACACAACATGCCGAGATATCCACATGGAAGGAACCTGATGGATTTATTGAGGGTAGGGAACATGTCATTCTCTTCAGGGGACATACCATGGATCAGTGTCACATTAGGTGGAAGTAATTAGGGAGTTACCCACATCCCCTATATCGGTACATCCAGGAGTTGTAAATATGTACAAGGACCTCTGACGATACCACTGGAGGCCGAGAATGAAGAAATAAGTTGCAAATTTTATCTCTTGGTGCCTCCAATTTCAGAAAGTGAAGATGGAGCACCAAGAACAAGTAGGAATAGTTCATACTTTAGAGGTCCCAGTGTGGATGTGGGATGGGATATCCATGAACATCGTGACACGACTTCCACATACATCCAGGGGTCATGACTTGATTTGGGTGATCGTCAATCGAACCAACAAGTCAGCCCACTTCCAACCAATCAGAGAGTCGGTTTCAGTAGAGAGCTTGGGACGCCTCTACATGCAGGAGATTGTGTGGATAAATGGTGTACATTCATCTGTTATCCCTGATTGTGACACAAGGATTACTTACAGGATATGGAAGGGGTTGCAAGAGGCTTTCAGGATGCACCATCATCTGAGCACCACCTTTCATCCTCAGACAGATAGTCAGACTAAGAGGACCATTGAGACCATCGAGGACATGATATGTGCATGTTTCCTCGACTTCAGTCCTAGTTGGGAGGACCAATGTCCTTTCGTTGAGTTTTCATTAAACAATAACTATCACTCAACCATTGGTATGACACCCTTTTGAGGCCTTGTATGAGCGACCATGCAAATCACCCCTATGATGGACCTACCCTGGGGAGTCAACACCGGTGGGACCAGAGATGGTATCAGCTACCACGTAGAAGGTGAAAATCATCCAGGAGTGGATAAAGACTGCACAGAGTAGGCAGAAGTTGTTTGCTTACAGGAGATGGAGAACTCTGGAGTTCAAGGATGGCGACCACGTTTTTTTACGGGTCTCACCCCGACGTGGTTTATAGAGATTTGGCCGAGGTGAAATCTTATCTCCGAGATTCATCAGATCTATCAATTTCCTCATCATAGTAGGCGAGGTGGCTTACCGCTTAGCTCTTCCACCTCAGTTGCACTGGGTGCATGATATCTTCCATGTATCTCAGGTAAGAAGATATGTGCACTCCCCTTCCCACATCATCGACCATGGAGAGTTGGACATCGACGATGGGGTGACTTTTATGGAGGTTCTAGTGGAGATTGAGGATCCACAGGAGCAGGTCCCATGTGGATGGCCAATACCTCTTGTGCGCATTCGCTGGAAGCACGAGAACCTTTAAGAGAGAACATGGAATCGGGAGGCTCAAGTGCGAGCTATGTACCCCCACTTTTTCTCTTAGTTGTGAGTTGTGTCTTATGAGGATATAGAGCCTTGCGGTGGGGTTAATTTAAAGACCTGGAATTTCGATGCAATTTTTTTTATTAAATGAGAATTTTGTGAGTCCTCTAAATCTGATGGCGGATGATTCCGAGGCTTGGAGTGCCTGAAATGATCCGTTGAAGTTTTGTTAAGCTTATGTTAACACGAGTAAACAGTTTTCCTAAAAATGTGGAATAACTATTAAACGGTTACATGGATCATAAATCTGAGGGCACATTTGTGCTCAGGATGGAGGGTTTACCATAGTCACGACTTATGATTTGTCGGTGTAGAGCTCTTGTGAGTAAAACCAAAAATGGCATGATTGTAAATAAAATAATTAAATAAATTATTTTATTTTTCAAATTCTTATAACTCACAAATGGTAACATGAATTAAAAATCTGAGACCACAACTGAAATCATGGGTTTGATTTCTTTAAGAAGATACTATCTTTGGATGGAGCGAGCCACCAGAGAATGTTAGTTTTTGGCCACAAATAAAATAATTAAGTGCCAATTATTTTTTTGTAAAATTAAAAACATTTAAATGGTAACTCGAATTGAAAATATGAGAGTACCGTTGGGTTCGTTGGGGCATGTTTCACCTATGTAGAGCCTAACCTTGACCAGCGCGAGTCGATGTTGGTTGATAATAATTTTCTGAACCTTTTTTTGGTATGTTCAGTAAACCCACCAGCAGAATTTTGTAACTTTTGAAGTGGTGCTCAGAATTGAAATCTGAGGGCACCGTTGAACTTGCAGTTCTAGTATTTGATTAAGAAGACTTTCACCTTGCCGAAATTTGGTCGAGAATAAATGTAACTATTTGGATTTTTATAAAATAATAATAAAATAAGGTGTACAAAACATTATTTTTTTAAGCTGCTATGCGAGTGATTGTTGGTTAAAGCCTCCACATGGGAGTTGGAGGAGAGGCCACCACACCCTAACCTCCCATGAAAGGTTATGGTGGTGGGGCCCACCCAAAAATAACCTCGCACGAGAGGTTACGTCGTGGGGACCACCCAAGATCAAAACCTCTCAACACCCTCAATTAATTAAGAGTGTCAACGTAAAATTAAATGATTTCAATTTAATTTTATGTGTCAACAAAAATTAAATGCTATCAATTAATTTTATGTGTCAACATAAAATTAAATTATATCATTTTTTTGATGCTGGATATGTGGGGGAAGTCTTTTGGAATCCTCCTAATAATTAAGCCAACACAAATTTTAAATTGCACCAACACTATTTAATTCACTTGACCCCCTTTGTAAATTATGTAAACACATCGTTAAAATTTAGGAAGGTTCCTAATAAATGAACCGTCATAAATTACATGATGGTTACATACCTCTCCCACTCTCCTATATATCGGGAGCTTGGGATGAGGATTTGGGATGGCTTCCCCAAGCGATAAAATGATGACAAAGTGACGTGACACCCAACACTTGGCGGATTAAACCTTCTCCAATGAAGAACGAAGAAAGCCGACCTACATCGACTTCTTACCTGGAAACCTATTGATGTGGAGAATCATCAAAGTGCCGACGCAACTCAGGTTTGGAAGTGCTTGGTGGATGCGACGAACGATGATCATCTATGCCTTCTTCCGTGACTCTATCAATGAACGACATCTGCCTTTTTTCACCAACGTCAACCAACTATGAGCAAGGTAGGGTTTTACATTTGACTAAGTAGGATATTTACCTATGTTCTTCCATTCTCTAAAAAACGATGAACGATGAATTGATGTGATTCATACATACAAACGAATTTCTATCACCTCTAAACGCAGAGGGTGCAGGCCAAACTAACATGGTCTGACTCCCTCCTCTGATCTTTTATGATGTCTTTATCGCAAGGCGATGAGACGAAGACGACGAAGGTGGAAACGATGAAGGCTGCGCTACCCGCGGCCTCCACGAATCATGACGCTCCCCCGTGGTGCACCGAAGCTTCTGGCTGAACACTGTCGGCCCAAGCGGCGCCCTTCCGGCACCCGCGGCCTCCCGGCACCCTGCCCAGCGTGCGGCTCGCCTTCTTGCGGCCTCCAGGAGCCCTGCTTGGCATGCAGCATGCCTGCCCGCGGCCCCCGCACCTATCCTGGCGCCCTTCTGGTGCCCTCGAGGCCTGTCCCGCCACTACCGTACCCTGGCCTTGCCCCCGTGGCCTATCAGGGCCCCGCGGCCTGCCCAGCTACTGCCGCGCCCCACCCGAAGCCCCCACGGCCTACCTGGCGCCCTCCCTGCGCACCCACAGCTTCCCCGGGCCACTACCGCCCCCTATCTGGTGCACCCGCGGCCTGACCAGTGTCCAGCCGGCCCACCCACGCTCCGCGAGGTCTGCCTGCTGGCCAACCGCCCGGCCGAACCACCTAGTCCGAGTCACCGGATCCGCACCCCTCGTGGCGCTGGCCGAACGAACCCTAGCCTTGGAGCCGAGTCGCTTACATGGCAACCACCAGGCTGAACCGCCCTTGAAGTCCGCTGAGCCGGACCCAGCGGACCAGGCCAAACATTGCAGGCTGAACCACCCAACGGGCCGGGTTAGACCTAGTGAGTTTGACCAGGACAACCCAGACCTTGTTGGCCCAGAAAGGGTTGGGATGAGTCGGTCCGACCAGGTGAGACTAGACCTAGGACCACTTCGTACCCCATTATCTTTTTGGGCCATTTCTTTGGCACCAGACACCCGTTTAACAAACCCTCAGTGGTGCTGGATTTCATGGAGTGAAGCCGTCCTTATGAGAATACCCCACTAGAGTGCAGGGTATTATTGAGGTGCAGTCATGTTGAATGGTAAATGAATCCAATTGGGTCCTTGGGGCAAAAAGGCTAATAACTAACAGACCGGGCATCCAATTGACATGTCGTATGTTGCATTAAAACCCCTATGACGTGGCTGACATTTGAGATACTTCAATGTGGGACTTCATGACAGTTAGAGTATCCACATGTAGCTCATGGAGGGGATCCTCATGGAGAATAGTGACCTTTGTGTGGAGTTATCGGACTAGTTCTGGGTTTACCCTTCAGCTGGTATGGGCAGTGGGTTACCCGATGACTTCTTAGGGTTTACCCTCCAACTGGGCTGGGCAGTGAGTTACCCATTGACCTTAGGGTTTACCCTTCAGCTAGGCTAGGAAATGGGTTACTTGATTACATATTAGGGTTTACCCACCAGCTGGGCAAGGTAGTGGGTTATCTGAGGTTTCGACATTTTGATTGGGAATGTTATTTGATACTACCCCTGTAATAAAATCCTGGATTGAGGTGAGTCAGTAACTTTGTGTTTTCCTCGTGATTGAGATGGATTACTTGGTAACTTAGGTATATGTATGGGCATATACGTATGTGAGTTTATCTGTTGATTTTCTTAAATTTTGGATTATCCTTGCTAGATTTTGTGAGACCTTGAGAGTTTCGGGGTCCGTACTGAGTATCGTTATACTGACCCCTACACGGGATATGCCCTCACCTCATTGTGTTGGTTGTAGACGACCGACAATTTTGACAGAGGATCTGAGCAGCAGGACTATATGGTACCCGGAGGTGGACCTTTTGACGAGTCAGTAGCCGGAGGAGACGGATGTATGTGGAGTAATGTAGAGGCTATGTGTACCTACCATTATGGTAGGATCCTTGGTGGATGATCCAAGAGCTACTCTTCAGCTTTCACCCACATTACCCTTTTCTTTAGTTGTAATTTTTTATTTTCCTTTTACATTATAGTTGGGCTTATATTTCTGCGCCCCTTTAATTATCAGCACTCTTTTTTTTATACAGTTTTTACTTAGTGTTTGCTTCCAGTTTGTACTCTGATTTTGTATGTTTAAAATTTATAAAGAAAGTGCCTTTCCATATTAGGGATTTATGCCTTTGGTGCTAGTTTCCAGCCCTTGGCCTATGGAGGGAGGGCTTGGGGTAGTCACACCATGGGACCCATGGGACGGGTCGTGACACTAAAAATAGTTTTTATAAATATATAAAAATTTGTGATCATGTATAAAATAAATATATAATACTTATAATTTATTTCAAAACCATTTTAACTAAAAATGATGAAATATTAATTAAATAAATTATATGCTAATTTTATTTTATCTTCAGAAATTAAATTAAGAAAATTGACAAATTATTTTAATGAATTGCATAGATAAAGTTTTTAAACAAATAAATTTAACTTCAAATAATGGTTATTACCTGGAAAAAAAATTAAAATTTAACTATTTTTTTAATTTCTTAGTTTAACAAATTATTATGTGTTTTTTATGGATAATATATTTAATTTTTACTGACTATTGAGATTGAATTTAAAAAAATTGACACATTTTTAGAATCAGTATTTCCATATTATTTCATAAAATTAATATCATTTTTTGTCACATAAACAAAATACCTTGATAATAATTTATAACATCCTTGTGAAGTATAAAATGAGTAAATTGGGGTTAAAACATGGGATTTAGATTTTGATATCAACAGAAATATAATATCTTTATTTCATTACATTATTGCGTCTATACATAATTTTAAATTATCATTAAATTTTTTCCTATTTGGGGCCACATTAAGGGGGTTTATGACCTCTATCAGGAAAAATGAAACATAGTCTCCTCACATATTCACACACATTAAACACAATATCTAAAATAATATTCACTCAAAAACATCCAACCACTCATAACTTTTGGATCCCTGATAACTCTGATAAGAGAGGGATGAATCTTAGTGTAACATTTATCATTAAAATCAATAGATATTGATCCCATATGGGAATTAACTCGTAAAAACTATAAAAATTAATCATATAGTAATTAAATAGTCATATATAGAGTGACAACAAAACAATTTTGTTGGTTCACCACTAAATGTTCGTCTAAGGAGCATACATGGATAGTGTGTCAGTCATAAAAAACTTCACAAATTTTAAATAGTTATGGAAAACATAAATTTATTTATACACACTATATTCCAAGAACACTTCCTTAAAAAATTTTGAAGGATGACACGCTACTCCATTCAGAATTCTTCGGTTGACTCCCCCTAGATTACTGATTTGATTGAAATATTACACAGATTAATGACCTAAAGGTAATATCAATTGACTAAAATATATGTCTTTGTCTTTGAATAGCATCATAATTTTCATTCATCGATGCCCTAGTTTGAAGAACTTGTAATCAATACTCACATAGACCATATCGTCATCACTACTATTCGAGTATCTCCAACCCTTCACAAAATCTCCTTTATGATACAAATAATAACCAGCCTTCATGAACCCATACACATTCCCAGAGATCCACACCTTCATGAGGCTCATAAATTTGTGATGAAATCTGTTATCCCATTGCTCCCTCCCTTCATGAAACTAACCTAGTCCTTACAAAACATCCTTCTCTGGTATTTATTAGTAGCAATTAGTTCATATCGTTTCGTTTAATGATGTTTACGCTCGTGAAGGTTTCCTGATATACAAAGAATAAATTATTTGCTAGACCAAATTAAATCATAGTAAATCATCCTTTTCAACAATTATATTAATGTAAAATTAATTTTTTCTTAACGGTATTTTTATAGGATCATCCCTTCGTGATGACCCCACACCTCGAGTAGCCTTTTTGTGAACCTCTAAAAACAAGTTTAAAAAGATCATTTATTCAGGAAGATAAAATTAAATTATTTCATTTTAAAAGTTTCTTATCAACTTATATATCCACCATCAACCCATTATGAGCTCATGATTATTTTCATAGTAATGAAGAACACCATCATTCCTCCTTGTGTTATAGAAACTTAATACCTTTAGGATGCACAACCTTTTCCAAAACCCCGTATTCACAAAACCGAGTCATTAAAAAACTAACCCCATTAACATATTTTAGAAGGATAAATTACTGAAAACTACCTTTCATGAATATTTATTCTTCCACCAGATTTTAAGCCCAAAATGTATGATAAAACTAGGGAATGATCTCACCTTAAACTCTGTATCCATCATGTACTATGTGATCACATTCCCTAAAAACTCTATGATCAACCTACAATTGATTGAAAAAAAGATAGACTCTATTTTCAGCTACCAGCTATGAATGGTCTTATTTCAATAAATAAACACGTATTTGAAGTTTTATTATCAACAAAAATACTTTCCTATGATGGGTAAATGTGCATACTAAAGGATAATACAAGAAGATGATGTAATGATCTTTCAATTTTATTTCTTCTTACACCTACTATAAATATATTATATAGATGATAATATGGTGAAATTTTTTTCATAGATATACTGAAATTTTATTATATTAATATTATAACCACTATACACTACTCATATATCCTATAGAAAATAAATTAATCACTCATCCATCTATTTAGACAAACATATACATGTAAATTTTTATTTAATTTTTCATCCCTCTTCTCATTGATTATTTCACAAATAGATTTAATAATTATATATTATATTTATGATATAATCATTATTCTATAATAATAAATCATCATTTTCCTTCCTTTGTTTACATAAAATGAAAAATTAATACATTAGTCATGCGTACATCTGAACTACCACATTAAAAAGGTGAAATAATTATTTTGTCATAACATCCTTATAATGAAATATCTAAAATTGTATTTTTTTTGAATAAATATAATATTTATGATATTAATGACATAATTTACATTTGAAAATGTCGAAACAAATTTATGAACCAATATTTCATAACTAAAACATATGTAAAAACCATAATAGTTGACGCCTCAATATCGATTTTACTGAAAAATTGTTAACAAATATGTGACTATAAATTATAAGAGATTGATATATAGTGATATTGGTATGTATATGACTATATTATAGTTTTTTAAAATATATAAATTTATTATTCATGTGTTTAAATAGAGTATTAAGAATGTTAGAAAACGGATTAAGGGAATATTCCACAATATTACATTTTATTTAGAATATTTGGATTCGAATTTATATTGTGCTAATTTTATATTATTAAACTTAATAACCCCATATTTTTTCCTTCACGTATATTTATTTCTTTTTTTCAATATTCTTTCCATTTTCCATCTCTTTCGTACTAAAAAATAACAAAAACATATTTTGTGAAAAGACAACCTTATTTCACTATTTTGGTCATAATTGTTCTCCTCTATATCCTTGTTATTCATAAAATATTATTGATTTTATTATATAATTTCATTTTATTAAATAAATATATTTTTTATAAATATTTATCTTCTTTAAAATTATTTTATTGGAGTATTATTTTAATTTTCAAAGTGGATCATTTTGGACTTTCATTATAAATGAGTAAAGATAAGTTTTTTTATATATTTGTGTATTGAGTGGATTAATCTATTATAATGTAATTTATTTTTATGTTATATTACATTTTAATATTACATTATATAAAAAATAAATTATATTTATCATTTTTATAGGAATTTTTAGTTCATTAAATTTACAATTATGAATGGATGTTCCTTCTAGTTTTTAAAGCATATTTATAAATTTTTGAAATTTTTTTTCACCTATATCAAAATCTATTAAAACATGTTGTGCTTCATTAGAGATATGATTTTATGATACCATCCACATTATATCTCTATATGTCTTATGAAATTAATGATTTAATAATTTTTTATAAAATCAGATTTTTTTCTCTTGTTTAAATTAAGAAAAGGTGAAATAATGAATTTTTTTAAGATCTTATAAAATATGTATGTACAGTTTATCATTATGTTATGGGTGGATCCATTATCATCCCATAATGAATTGGGAAATGTTTTTTATCTCATGCGATTATAGGGTGTGTGGGTGGTAAGACAATGCTGAGGAGGGAGCAAAACTATTTAGCCTTGGCCTTAGAGTGTACATGGGCAGTTTTCCCATTCATAAAAAGCTAAAAATGTAGTTATCCCAAGTGTAAAATGTGATGAATATTGGTAGGTAGCCAGGACATATGATTTTTATTATTGTATTCCAAAAACAAATGTCTTATTAATATTATTTTCTCTAATGGGTCATGATTTATTATTTATGATTCTCCACTCTTATGACTCATGCCTTTATTTATTAACCAACTTTTAACCAGGACTCATGAGTTATCATTTGCATGATATTGGGTATGGTTTTGTATTTTAATATGATGCTTCTATATAGTTTTTAAATTTTTTCTCATTTATGAAAATAGACTGAAATCACTCTTAATTACCCCTATTTAGAATCTGATATTACTATTTCATATGTTCATATTTTCCATTTTAATAAATAATTTTTTATGAAGGATAAGTCTATAAGGGGTATTATGTTAGAAAAGAATTATCATTTCTATTGAATATATAATACTGATATATTTTTAATTTTATTCTCAAATAATGTAATATTTATTTAGTTGATTCTCATGTCACTTTCCCCTAGTTCTAAGGATTCTTAAATCCTTTGTTATAAAACAACACATTTCATGAAGTTAAGAATTCATAAATGTAAATACCAATTTGACCACTATGTTTTTCAACAATCTTATCATCTCAACTAATTATAAATATCATATTAAACAATATTATTGTGATATTAACATTATTAATTTTCAAATAAATTGATATACAATTTAAATAACTCTGTATTATTACTCTTTATTTAGTATAATGTGTCCTTAGTTGGGTTGATTCAACAATGTATATCGATTATGTTATACTATGTCCATTATTTACAATGTGAATGATGATGAAAACATTAATATATGTGATATATGAAGTAAAAAAATTAATTTATGATATATATATGGTTCTATAATGATTACACATATAAAATAATAATCATAATGGAACTCATTATTATTGGTAAATAACCAAAAACAAGTTTATCATGGGTTCTATTATCATTAAACATACCCATACATTCTGAAAGATGAAAAATGATCAATATAAATTACTAAAAAAATAATATAATATCATATATAATCTAGATATGAAGATCTTATAATAAATGAATGAGTATCAACATCATCATTACAATAAATTTAATGAAGAATAAAAGTTACCATAATGTAATACTGAATATATAATGTAAACCAAACAATATATCAATAATAAATTAATATAATTGAATCATATAAAAATTAATATATTTAATAAGGTTCTAAAATAAGTTATTAATAATTTTATATTTATTAGATTGGATGTTAGAGCTCTATCATCAAAATTGGACATAAATTTAAGTGTTTATGTTCCAATATCACTTTGATATTTATATTGTCTTTGTTTAATTGTAAATTTTTGGAAATTCTATTTTATTTTTACATAAAACCCTTATATGTTCTTCTCCTAGAGATTTTATGGAATTTTATTGTCTTCTGATTATTTAACTTCCCATTGATAACTATTCAATTAAAAATATGCCTTTAAGTAGAACATAACTTTTCTATTCTTTGGGTCTATAATATTTATTTTCCACTTCCATGTTATTAATATTATTATATGGATTTAATATTATATATTTATATTATTTATTCAGTTCATTTTTTTTATTGACATTAAATTTGAAAAAATAAATAGCATTACCTACTTATTAATGGTTTATATATAGGTTTATTTTTATTTTCATTGATTTTTTAAAAATTGTGTGAAATTAATCCTTTTATGATATATTATACATGCATGAATATTATAATTAATTACATATGTTTTTCTTAGAAATATTTATTCACCATTTATTAATTTTTTAAGAATTTTTTTGATTAATTTATAAATTATATCCCTAAATAAAATCATATTTCAAAATTTAAAGGATATTTTATATTATTTTTCAATTTAATGTTCTAATGATCATTTAAAATCATTTTTTTCCAATGTAAACAAAATAAATTGTTTGTGGTTTTTTTGTATTGATATAATATCTATTGAAACCATCCAATACCTTACTCTATTTGGGAGATGATAATTTATTATGAATTTTTTCTGAAACTCATTTCATTTATATAGGTTAATATAATTATTAATGTTTTCATGTTCATATAGAACATACATGTTTTCTTTAATATTATGTGAGATGTGGATCTATTATATCCCACCAATGAATTGGGTGATGAAATATATCAGGATGTGGTAGAGAATGAGGATATAAACAAATTCTTATGGTACTTTTTCCACTGAGTGATGGGTGGGTCTTTTATTGAATACACATTCATTTGGGAAAAACATATATCTCATGAGATGATATGTTTTGGAATGAAGATTCAGTTAAACCCATTATGGGACATTTTATATTATGTAATGATGGTCTTGGTATTAATACTAAATAAATGATATATTTTCAATGATTATGCAACATTGTTATGCATTTTTTTAGTTTTCACGGATCAGGATTTCTAACTGATGTTTCCACAAAAAATTTTATCATGAATTATGTTAGGCCAAAAAAATTATTCATAGACTCATGATTTAGGTTTTATGTTTAATTTGATATTATTATCTTATTTCATGTTTTTAAACCATTATTATGTTGTTATACACACACTCTTATCATATGATCACTTATGATATGTCACTGTTTTCACTAAATATTACCATTATTGTGCATCTATGTTCAAAATTGTCATGTTTTCATTCCTCATATTATAAATAAAAATATTATGTTTGATATTTATTAAAGTTTATCATGTAGAATGTTATTTCTGAATGATTTAAATTATGTATTAAAATATTATGGTAAAGTTTCTAATCTACAATGTCTCTAAAAAGTTTGGTTCTTGGGTTTGATTTATTATGAGATATAATGATTATTCATATAAAATAATAAAATATGAATGAATTTTATTGATGGTTTTCCCCATCTACTCCTTATAAAATCTATTATGACCATATTTTTAAAACATAGAGTATATTCCATGGTCATATTTTTTTTGATCTGACTACTTTGAAACCATATGAGGTAAAATAAATTTTTTTATAAACAACATGAATTTTAGTCCTGTTTTAATCATATATTATTCAATTATCCCAAAATAATTTTGACATAAATTCATGTACCCCCGTTCAGTCTTAATCACTAATAAATGAAAATTCATTTGTTTATCACATTTTACAGTTGATTTTTAGTCATTGATATTTTAGAAAAAAATATTATAAGGGTCCCAAAATATTCATTATTTCCATAAATTTTGTTACCTTCATGGACAAAAGACACATATTTAACCATTTTTAATTACTCAATAATCATTAAAAAATATATGATCTTTACCAAAATCCATAATGAATCACTTGAGTCTTAATATTGAGATTTTATACCAATCTAGAAAAACATTTATTGATAAAAAATGTTTTATTGGCGTTTGATTTCAAAATGAATATATATGTTTATAGAGGATGTTACATAGGAATGTTTGAGAGAATAGTTTTTTCTTAGGTTTAAATAATATTTTTATGTTTGAAATTGTCTTTTTAATCATCTGAAATTCTAACATCAATCTTACTAAAAAAAGTTGAAGTTAATGTTTAGTATTTTCATGAATTTTCCATATAGAGAATGACTGTACAAGGATGAAGTAACAAAGCCCATAATATTGAGACAAATGATCGAAAAAAGTATTATTAGATATAGGAAATATTTTGATGGTACACTCAAATTAAATATGTTTATATCAAACAAATGTTTTTAATGTTATTGGGTTTTAAAAGTTGAATATCACAAGAGGGATCACATCAAACCGTGTTCTACCAGATGGATGAAAATGTTTATTCTATCAGATAAAAATTACTGAATACATTGTATAGAGAAAATATATTTTAAAATCTCAAAAAATTGAATAGTAAATTTTAAGAACTATGAAATACACAAATAATGGGTATAATGTTTCTTCATAAGAAAAAATTAGGAGAATCATGAATACAAAGAGACCAAGTGTCTAGGTCACACAGATCACACGAACACCAAGAAGACATGAAATATCATAACCCTTAAATGGATATATTAATGGGTCATTTTATTATCATAGTATAATAATTATTACATTATTATCTTTTAGAACGATCCTATAATCCTTTAGAGTTCTATTAGACAACCTAATCCATCACACAAATCACTTCAACCAAAACCTCTTATTCTCATGATGGATTCCAGAGAGGTATTGATGGTCATGTGAAGGAACACCTATGCGATCCTTAAATAATGTAATATATTAATTGATAAATTAATAATATTCTTAAAAATATACTTCTAAAATAATGAAATAAAGTAGAAAAAATGATGATTATTAATGCGGTTCAAGTTAAACTATTTTTTCATGTGAGGGGATTCAATTCCTCACTTGATACCCATTTATCACATAGAATCTATTTTTTATTCCATATTTATATTTTGAAGTATCTATGAGTATCTATATTGATCTCAATAAGGGTCCAAAAAAACTCCCCCTCTATCATGTGAAATCCATTTCAAAAGGTGATGTAATCTCAGGATGACTCTTGGACTTGTCATTTCGGTCTTGGAGAGGATATGTAGAATATCGATTTGATCATAATAAAATTGATATAAAATAAAAGAGATTATCCATGATAATTATCACACCCCGTCATGAGATCAATTATTGATCGTATAATGACTTGATGGATAATCAATGGGAAAAGAAAAAATGTCATGTTGAATAAACATTAAAAATAATAGAGGAAAACACCTTTTGTTAGCCAAAGTTAAGAAAGTTTTCAAGAAAGAGGGGTTATGACCCTCATGTGATCACCATTTATTTAATTAATTTAATTTTGAATATCATTTTGATTTCTTGAATTTTATCAGACAAGATTGATAGATCTCGTGGTGGGCCCGAGATAGATCTCCTCCGATCACGAGAAATCCTTGTCAACATGAGTCATTATCTTTTGAGAACTCATATATATTCCATCCTGGTCTTCCAAAATACCTTTTAATTGTCCATTTGATAATTAAAATCCATTTTTAAATTGGTGGAATTAATAAATATGTAAATAAGAGAGTGTTAACAGTGTAATTGTTTGTCATGTTATGCCATGGATGACCCAAAACAAGATCATGTGAATTGAATGATGCAATAATCCCTCCAATAAAAAAATCACATATCTCATAAATATAATCCATTAAATATGGTTTAAAATCGAGGGGTACATTATTACAAATCCCCCCATTGTCAATAAATAGAGACATATGAATGGGAGCATAGAGGAAATAGTGGACTTCTTAGAGTAAAAATCCATGTAATCTCAAGGGTCTTCAACCAGGTAAATTATTTGGAATTACCTAATGAATCATGTATCATAGGCATACTCTTTATGTTATATCATTATATATCACATGAAGGGATACCAGTGCACCATCCATATCACAGGAAAAGTTTCCATTTTTTCAACTTGATCACTTAATGTCTCAATAGGATAATACTTGAGAAACAAATGAATAATATATTTAAAATAGAGAATTAAAATATAAAAAACCCTAACTAAAAATATATATATGTAGATTTTTAGGTGATTTTTTCAAGCTCATTGAATGAAATTCCAAGATCTTGTACATTTGATGACCAAAACAGATTGTGAAGAGTCCACCTGAAATTTGCACTAGATCATGATACGTCCCTATGATATATAAACCCTTTTACATGTCTAAAATAATAATTTCAACACCTCTAGAACTGTCTAAAAATTCACATGAATCCACCCTATCATGTCATAAATTTCATATGAAATCTTCAAAACATTCCAGAAAGATCATGACATGTTCATTTAGAATGTCAACCCTGATCACACAACACCATTGGATGTGTCCACGTAAATAATACGATGGACTCCAGACATTTCAGTCAACTCCACGAAGCACTCTGGAAATATAATCCAAGTCATGTGACAACACCCAATCATGTTTGTCAGATCTTGTGGTAGTCCTATGGAATTTATTCGGTTTCCATGTGTATAAAACTAATACATGTCATCACTATTGCATATATACTGGGGATATGTTTGACAAGAAATTAGGAAATTTTAGATAGAAACCACATGACATGAGATTCTTTTATAGTAGATACATTCATACGTACATTAAAATGAAATATGACGAATTAGATTAATGTAGAAAAAATATTAAAGGGGAGTTACTTAGGCCCAATATCTAATGTGAATTCACTGTTGTGTAAGTCCCTCTATATCTCAAATACAATAATTTCATGGTAATTATTTCTCCCATATGATTAACATCCTTTCTCATCCATCAGTATATGATAAGTGGGATCATAAAAAAGAATCCATTTATTGGTAAACCCAATCTATTACCACAGGTACCACAGTTCTATCTGTAGGTAAGGGATTAATTTAACTATGAGGGATTATTTTATTTTTATAAATAAGACACCAAAGATTCCATCTTAATGTTTGATATCAATATTAAAAGACCGGACGAGGCCTCCCAGGTGCATTAGCCATGTATCCATATGGGATGAGTCTTATCAATTTCAATCCCTTTCTTCAAAAACTGATAATGACCAATTTGGACCTTGGTATTTTCAATGATCATATAAATCATATCATAAAATTTTCTTTGGTAGGGAAATAGTTGAGATTATCCCCCGATTTTCCCCATACAAGGGAACCCACTACGATGTAAGACATGAATTAATTCATATATTAATAAACCCATGGGATATAACAGTTAGATACCATATTTATCTATCAACTCCCATTAATAGGTTAAGCATATATCAAACTGTGATTACTCTGATTCATATCATAAAAAAGATACATAGGTTGACTTCTGGAGGATTGAGCTCAATGCTTGGTTCCAAAGTGCCTCATATATTTCATTTCTATATAATGATAATATGAACAGATCAATATCAAATGAACTGCATGGGTATTGATTCATTTTATAAATATGAATCATAGGACACCTCATATCGGTTAAATTCTACCCTGTAAATACCAATCACCATCTTTTATGGTTATAGACTCTAGAGATCCAATCTATAGGGATTAAAAATATTAAAATATGCACATTGATAATAAATAATGAAAAATTAATTATGGACCTCACAAATATATAGATGGTATCATTCATATAAATCCCCAAAATGTTGAGACGAGCTCGACCTCACATCCTTTCGACCAATGTGAGTTCATATTTTCTTTGGCTTCAAACACAAAATGACCTCATTATTTTAGAAAAAAATATTATACCCATTTAAGGATTTTTAGAACTATTACTTGTTTCTATGAATGATGTAAACGGTAATCCTAATAGTACTATTTTTGTAATCATACTTGAATCCCCATAAATAAATCCTATAGAAATGAATAAAATATTTAAAACTGAGTTTGAAATCATGTAGTAATAGGATAAATAGATCACGATAGGGGACATTCATTATGCCTCCTAAAGAAAGGGGGTTAAAATTCAATACCATCCCTCATCACTCGAGTGAAAAATAAAAAGTGAACCTATTGTGAATGATTGTTTAACTGTACAAGAACGAACCAAAATCAATCCTCAAAATGTAAACAATGGCGGTTTACACCATTTAAAAGTCTGTAATGATAATATAATAGAAAAATTATAGTTAATGGGAATTATTTCTCATAAACCATAGGGAAAACCATACAATATCATCCATCCTTATAGGAGGGAAACAGAAATGGTGACCATGTTGTGAATGATTTAGAAACCCTAATTGAACCCCATAAAATCAATCCTAAAAAATATAAAAATATAGTGATCCCATTATAAATTCATGTAGTTACAGAATAACGAAATCATTACAGGTGTCATATATAATATATCCTGAACCCTATGGAAATCAATTCCAAACAAACCAATATCTTTTGATGTATACAAAAATTGTTATCCCAATATGAATGATTATATAAACAAACAAGAAATCACCACAATGAATCCTCATATAGGAAACGAAGAGGAAGAACCCAGTATGAAAGAAAATAATGATAGGATATAAGAATCATTAAAGTAACTGGGAAGAATGCATCATAATCCCATGTTATAACAATAACATACTATTTGTCACATTTCGAGATAAACAAAAATGATGAACCTCATGTGAATCTTTCAAATTATAAACATGATTTATTGACCACGTGTTTGGATATTTTGTCTTTCAGCACTTAAAAAAATGAAAATGTCACGCCAAATGTGAATCCCTTAATAAATGGGGTTCCATTGAGATAATTCTGTTTTGACTTTGACAAGCCCGTAAGAGAGAAATGGATAAAAAGAGAATAATAAGTTGTAAGTGTGTTACTTGTGCATTGTGATTATGAATGTTTTATATTTTTTATGTTGCACTAATTGGACACCTAGTTTCTTATTGACATTGATAATATAGATACATCACTCACTAATATCCTATATTGAGATCACATAATTATCAAAAATTTGTTCTAGAACCACATCTATGACAATAACCTATGAAGGTCACAAAATAGCTTCACCCACCCCACATATTAGGCATTGAGCATAGAACATGAGGGTTTGCGAATTCAGATAATATTGTATGATTTTGACCCATGAGTTTGTGAATAAGGGTCTTTAGAAAAATGTTAAAAATGTGTCTCATTCAGGGAACAAATAAATTTACCCAATGTTACATCTTGAGTATTAATAAATAAACACAATGTTCAATAGGATACATGATATGCTACATCGAGCTTAAATGAACAACTTGATTTTTTATTTAAGTGTAATCGTTATAACATAGCCAATGAAATAGCAGGAATAAATAATATCAATAGAATCATGTAATTATGGTTTTCACATGTATAAATAGTCATTCTTTTGTTACCGAGTTTATTATAAATGTAAATAAAAACCTAGAGAATATAAACTATATGATTTTATGATAGGTTATTTAAAAGATAATAATTGTGTTAATAAAATCATATCACCTATAATTTTAATGTTATAGTTGGTATGATTTTATTTATATCATTAATTAATAGATTTACCAATTTTCATGATTAGAAAAATTACTAAGGCTAATATTCATATTATCCAAAAGATAAAGAAAAAAATTTACCAAAAATTGACCTAATCAATTTAAATATGGATCCTATTTTTAAAATTAAAATCATATATGTATAAAATTTTAATTTAAAATTAAACTATAAAAATATAGGGACACATAGTTTTTTATACAACAAAATTTTTAATATAATTATATTATGTACTAAATTAAAATATAAAATCAATTTAAAACCCCATATATGGATATTTTTTAATAAAAATATAAAAAATTAAATAAAATCCAAGATAAAAATAGTTTAGTCTTACCAATCTTCATTTTTTGATATTCATTGAAAAATCCATCATTTTAAAAAATTCTCAAAGTTTTATCTTTTCAATAATTTAACAACATATTTCCAAAATTGGAATTCATTTTTCAATGAAATTTAAAAAAATGCATAAAAAATTATAATATTCACTTTTAAAAAAGAAGTATAATGCACTTTTTAAGAAATCTAATTCATGAAGAATCAAATAACTTTAGTAATAATCGAGTTCTTATTTAAAAATATTCCAAAAATATATTAAAAATGACTAGTAACATTATATACATATATTAATACTATTAATAATATTTATTTCCTCAAATTAAATGGGTAGTTTATAACATTCACATTTAAATAATTATACGACATTATTCATTTAACATTGATGTTGTCTATCATTTACGCAATCAAATTTAATATATCTATTAAAAATAATATATTAAATTATCACCCCTTAGAAAATATGATCCTTGAAATTTTAAATTTGGATTAGAGACCAATCGTTTGTCATTTAAAAATACATGTGTTGATATCCCACAAAATAAATTGGGTTCTTAAAATTTCTTCTAGAAAATAAATACTATAAGTACATAAGTCTTCTAAAGTAACACATAACTAGGTTTTGATGCATGAAAAGTGGGTTGTAAGTGATAAAATTTTGATGGAATAAATAGTTAATTCCAAAGTATTTATAGAGAGTGATAAATAACATGTTAAAGGAAATTTTAAAATCATAACACCATAAATATATGATGGGTTAATAAGACATTGATTTATCAGTAATAAAATTAAACATATATGTTTTTTCTATATTGATAAATTTAATACTATTTTAGAAATATTTTACTATATAAACTATGAATATAAGATAACATACATACTTTACATATATAGTTAACTCATTTAATAAATTCCCTACCATAATTTCAACATTTTCTCTAAAAAATCCGGATTTGAGGTGAATTTTTAATACATGAATCTAATTTAAAAAATCAAATAATCCATTAGATAATAAAAAAATTTTCCATTAGAAATTATACATTAACAAATACCACCATGGTTTGCACAAGTATGATAACCCCCTAAATGAACTAATCCATAAAATGAAGAATGAAATATTAATCTCTTCAATTCAAAAGAAAAAACCATAATTCAATATAGATAATTTAATAAATGAAAATACTTTACTTTTTATAAAAAAACTCCAAACTATTATTTAAACTAAGAAATTAGAATTATTTTTTCATGTAGTGATCCACGATAAATTTAATATTTATCTCTAAATAACATTAATCTACATAAATTTATCATATGAAAATTTTAATTTTAGTAATCATATGATCTCTAAGATATGGTATTCATTTATATAAATAACATGGATCAGAATAATAGACCAAAAAATCATATATTAGTCCCAATGATAATTCATATTTTCATTATGTAATAAAATATTATAGTATTCTATTTACCCTTATCCTATAATAATCCTCCAAATAATAGTTTTGTTCTCCCAAAAATCACATTAATCACGTAATCTCCAAACCACATTCCAAACTCATGGTTTTTTTATTCAATAAATAATATGTTCCCAATAAGGAACATTTTCAATATTTTTTATATAATTAAAATATACAAAAAAATCATTTACAACAATGACATAATGTTGGCCAGTTGTACTTGTTGCATCTATGTATCCCTTTTATTGTGGATTCAAGCCTTAGAGCCTTACCAGTTTTGATGGTTAGTCAAATAGACTTTGGGTAGTTTATTTGAAAAATATTAATATAATCATCATAAAATGCCAATAAATGTGTTATTCATCCTCAAAAATAACCTTAATATATTCATTAATGAGTAATTTTTTAACCTCAAAGGTTATCGCATACCACTCATTATTCTTCAAAAAAAATTAATAACCCATAATTACCTCAAAATAAATGATCATATAGACCCTAAAGGTTATCAATTTCATTAAAATTGTTACTAAAAATTTAAAATAGAATTATTCGTCAAATAAAATAATTTCATGATAAACATAAAAGTTACATAAACCTCAAATTCAATAAAATCCACTAAATATACTCTCTTAATCAAAAGATTATTAATTCATAAAAACATATGATCATACATAACTATACCATAAATCATGAATTAAGGATTCATATAGATATTCATCATTTACTGTTCTTAATAGTATAATAACTATTACTTCATATATTATTCCATAATATTTTATTCCTACAAAAAAATATATTAATCATTCCCTAATATATATAATTTCAAAACATAATCCAAGAAATAATCCCTAACATTAATATTTCATTTGTATCGTCCTCAAATAAAATTAAAATTGAATTAGGTACCAAAAAAAGATATCTAAATTTTATTTTTGATCTTGTTCATAATAATTGTCCTTCAGAAATCAATTTTCATAACAATTATTCTCTCCACATTGAAAAAATCTAATTGATACCCCAAGATGAACATATTTCCCTTCCATGGAGTTAATGTAATGCTTCATTTTTCCTACTATGATTATTTATTTATGAACTTCTTTTATATATATAAAACATCTTCCCATTTTTTATGATCGTTTCAAGGAATTTTCATTCCAAATTTCTGATACATAGGTCTTTTAGTATACTTACTATTATGATCATTATCACAAGAACATCGACCTAGATTCATTTTTCTTCTATTCTATGTATTGAAAAACTCCCAAAGGATATTTTTGATAATACATACTAATGATTGGTGGTTTTGAAAATCAATAAGATTTCTCACTACCTCAGCCATTCCTTTCAGTTCCTCATTCAAAAACCCACCTCATTTTCTATCAAATAATATGTTACATTGGTTCTTGGTGGATCTATCCAATTATTAATGTCAAAAGGGTTATTGGGAGTATATCATTAAAATAATAATATGACATATTATGAGGTCTATAAACACTAATGCCACCTTATTACCATCATATCATTCTCTTATTATTTTACCAAAGTAACTATAATCCAACCTAAAATAATAATTTTTGTGGTAATTTAGGGATATTAAAATTTTCTTCAATACCTTTATATCATCTAAACACATCTCATCCATTTAAAATACAATAATTAAGGAATTTTCCATAAATATTACATATTCTGAATATTTTATATTTTATTTCACATCCCCAATTTATTATAGTTCATTTAGGGTTAGATATTCCGATATTTAGGTCCTAAATACTACCTAAATAACCCTTATATTTTTATATATATACAATATGGAAGAAATCATTCATTAGAAATAGTTTTCATTATTTAAAAATTTTAAAATAAAAATGTATTTTTTATTGAAAATTAATATTGACATTCACGTATACATCTTTCATCATCATACCCAATCATAAACAATATTAGAAAAAAAATTTAACATGGAATGTAGATAAAAATCATAGTAAGAAATATAAAATGAATTAATGAAATTAATAGTACATGAATACATATAAAAAGTTTCCTTTTAAAAAATATACATTACTCTGCAGATTAAAATTTTATAACCCAATTAATCACCTTCTCTATCCAATAATTTCTATAAAACATTTCAAAATAAATATTGAATGAAAAAACAAAACTCATATATTTTCTTTGAAAAAAGGAATAAAATGTAATAAATATTTCAAAAACATATTCACTTAACCCTGAAAAAGAATCAAATATTTTATTCTAATACAATATTATTATATTCCCTTTAGATATCATAAGATTCCCATAAAACCATAGAAAATATTTATAAAACATATTGGTCAATTTGAAAATCATTTCTATATTACACTCACAATATCTCATACAAATGAAAAAACCATGTGGTTGACTTCAATAGACAGTGCATTGGAGTGAAAACCCTTACCACCTATCCTTATTTTATCATGGAACCATACATAGTTAGGTAAAAATGTAACCACCCACCATTAGTTTATAAAGGAACCAAAAATCATTATAGAAATTCCCATGGACCATTAAACATGAACACTTTTATATCATCATGGAACTCAATAAATATTCATGGGTAAAATAACAATTCCAATTTGAGATAGATTGTTTTAAAAAACAAAAAACAAAAATATCCTATAAAATAAACTTGTATGTATGTAAGGGAAACATAAAATTAAATATCATTCTTGGAGGTGAGAAAATATGTTCATTCTGTATATGTTACACAACATTTCATTCCTACTTTTATCGAGAAATTGATGAAGTACCCTGTTTGAAAAAAAATTATTTTTAATGGTAAATTAAATCTCACACATTGATAAAAAATAAATTTAAAAAATTATAAGAAAATTTAAGAAATATTATTTAATTATTTTAAAGATATGTATTTGGAATATGAATTTTTTTATTTGAAATATTAAAATATTATTTTTAATATAACATCCCTTACCATGAGTCTAAATCATCACAATTATTATTTTCCTTTATGAATAAAAAATTATTTTAATTTTATACATTAATTAGAATTTTTGTAAAATTTATTATCACATTATATATATATATATCATGTTATATTCAATTACAAAATAAATTAAATTTCTATCGGGGGTTTTCATAATATTCTAATCATATGCCAGAAATTAATTCAGTTGAACGACTATGGGAAAATTGTTCATTACTCTATTATATATAGAATAATAATCCTGACATAAAAATAATTTTATACATCAAATATACTTTTAAATTCAAACATTAAATATTGTTATGAAAAATGAACTCTTATACAATCATGAAGACAATATTTCATACGTACACATGAGAATGATTTCAATTTTTCAATGATCATTTTTGAAATAAGGTAAATATTGATTTATTTTAAAAATAGTAACATTATATCATTAATATAATATTTATCCTTTAAATAAACTTATATAATTCATCCATCTGATGTGTTGATAAAAAATGAATCACAAGTCTTCATGGACATGGTATTTCACATGAACATAAGAACAACATTATCATTATTTAATCAATTAATATGATAGATGGTAAATCATATATATACTGCTAATAATGATTAATATTTCATGAATATCATATATAATAATTAATTAAAACATTATAATTAATCCATGATAGATGCTTATAGAAAATAAATCATATAAGTCAGTGAGGTGGTAGTCCTTTATAAACAAAAATGATTATTTTTCTACTCATTTGATGGAAGAGTATATGGATATAGGCTGTACCATTAACATAAAAAACCATACTATATGAAATATATTTCTAAACATATTATTCCCTTAAGGTTTTGAATTATGTCTAAACTAGGACATCTAGAATAAGGCGGGGGATTATAGAAAGGTATTTTTCTTGGTATTTTATGATCAAAATGGGGTTTTAATTGTGATTTATTTGTAATAAGAGGTTTACGTTTATATGGGAGGGGATGGGTGGGTACTGCCGAAATATCATAAAATATTAAATTAATATAATTAAAATTTTAATTAAAAATGGATTGAAACTGATTTTTTTTTTAAAATAGAGTGTAATTATGGGTCGAAATACTCTCATAGTAGATAATTAGAAAATTATTGAGAATATATTTTCCCATATCATTTTTATATCCTAATTTTACCCTGTTAGGATCAAGACAATAACTATAAATTAAAAAGGAAATATAAATGGATCTTGGAATATATATTCAACAATATCCTAATCAATTTTATGTATATGATATTTTACAAAAAACATTATTTAATTTAATAATATATTATTTATTATAATATATCATTAAATGAATTTTTTATCTATTAACTATATTGAATTAAATAACATCAATATAACAAGTAAAATTGAAAAAAACAAATTTTCTAATAAATCCTTAAAGTTTTATTTTAATATAGAATATATTTAGATCAAATGTATTTCCTCAAATCATATTATTTTTAACATTCTTAATATCATTTATATTATTTTTCCATTACATGAATAATTACTCTATCTGTATTATGTAAATATTTATGGTATCTGATAAAAATTAATCTAAAATTCCAAGATGAATATAAATATTTTATATTTCAAATGAATATTTATAAATTAATATATCATTTTTTAACCATGATTTAAAAAATTTTATTTTAATAAAAACAATAGTGTCAAATTTTTTTACTTTTGATTAAATAAAATATTATAAAAGTCGTTATCTCATAAAAATGACCAAAACATTCCATATTACGAATTTTTGGATGTTTTATTCTGAAAGGGACTCAAAAATTAAAATTTACGAATGATTTAGGTTCATTTTATAGTTCTTAGCGTTTTATTTTTTACTATAATTAATTAATTTACCCTTTACTGTGGTAATTAAAATTACTAAGGTTATTATACATTTTGAGAAAAAAATTAATGGGACCTATTTAAAAATTTTGGAACTAGTAATTCCAAACATATAATTCATTTTTTCAATATTCAAAATATTGAAGTGTTATAATTTAAATTAAAATTAAAGAGAAAAAGTATGATGAAACTTTTTTTCTAGAAAAATTACATTTTTAAATATAAAATAATTTTATATTAAATTACAGTGAAAAATTCATTTAAAATCTAAAATTTTATCCCTTTAAATAAAAATGGTCATAATAAATTTATAAACCAGAAAAAAATATCAAGTTCATTTAAATTTCATTATTTTCACTATTTATTGAAAAATCAAACTTTTCATAAAATTTATAAAAAAAATTCCTATGATAATTGTGATAGAATGATTTTAAAAACCATATTTTATCTAAATAAATTTATAGAAAAAATTAAAAAAAATTATAATTATAATATTAACTCATAAAAATAAATTAGCCACATTTTTTAGAAAATGTAATATTAAATAATAAAATGAGTTTTCTAAAATTGAGTGATTATTTATAAGGTATTAATTAATATATTTGAAGTTAGTAGAGAAATTATATATTTCGTAATTCAATTAATTCTATTTATTCCCAATAATTTAATTTATAAGTGACAATTGTCACATGTTATTTATATTGATTCATTATTCATTTAATCTAGGGGTTTCATATCTTTAGAATATCAAATGAAATAATTATTAATTAATGTCTTTGGATATTAAATTGAGTATTTATTATTGTGAGATATAATGAATATTCATCAAAATTGATATATTCTTTAGGTAAGTGATATTTGGGTTTCCTCTATTTTTTCATATTGGGTGTTGTTATTTTTTCATATTTAATTATGCTGAATGATATGATATAATCTATACATACCAATTATAAACAAATGTGATATAGGATGAACATAATCTGTCATATGTAAATAGGAAAGTATATTAGTTTAAGACATAAAATGAATAATTACTTTAAATATGATTACTCTCTTTAATTATTGATTCTTAATAATTAAATTGTGTTATTTAGTTTTAGTAATAGTTTTGAAAACAAAGGAATATTGTTCAAAAAGGAATGTGAATAAATATTAAGTAATTCTCTTAATGGTAAACCCAATGTAATTAGAGATGGGGTGAAAAATATTTTTTTATGCTCACAAAACACTCTCAATATATTAATGGTATTTTGAATAGGGTTGAAATTAAAAACATTTAGAGGAAGGAAAAACTCTACATTGATCCTTTTATGAAAAAATTTCCACTACATTTTAGTGGGTCATCTAATCCATATATTATTTATAATTTGATCAATTTTGATAAAGGTATTTTTTCTATAGTTTTGAAATCATTAATAGTTTTATTCAGTTTTGTATCATTTAATTGGTGATGCTTATAAATTGTGGAATATTTTCAATAATATGAATAAAGATTAATAAATTGACACCATGAATTTAAAATATTATAAAAATGGTTTTTTGAAAACTATCTTCAATGGGATCTTCATACCAAAACTGAGATGTAATTTATGGAAATAAATAATGATACTAATGGATCTATAGAACATAAGAGGAAAATTTAACTAGAATTTGATAGTGTGTTTTTTATTTTTTCATTATCTGTGAAGGAATCATTGATTTATTATTTATTTTCTTAAAATTGTGTATTCCAAATCAATTCAAAATTAGTGAAATTGATAGTTGTGATGAAACTTTTCCACATGCATCAACATATAAATGGAATGTGGAAATTTTAATTAATCAAATGTTTTTTGGGATAAGATGATAAAAAATATATTTTTTGAGATACTAAAAATATATAATGAATGAAATATATTATTAATTTATGAAAAAACAATTGCGGAATATATTTTATGTGAAATTTTCCCAAGGGATTCCAATGTTCTTCAACCGTATAGTAGAAAGTCATTAAGAAGAAGAATAATTTGAGTATTAGAAATGAAATAGAACATATAAATGAACAACTAAAACTATAATCGTTAATTTTTTGGATATATAAATTATTCTAACAACATAACCAAACCAATAAAAAATAAAAAATCTAAATTAGTAAATTATGATCTAGGGAATATGTGATTTCAGTGAAAGGGGAAGGGTGATTTTGTGATACATTTTCATATTATTAATTTTTCATTTTCAATTCAACCTATGGGTATGAATAAATCATTGATCTACTCTTCTATTTTATCTCCACCTCACATTTAATGATGTAGGTAATGATGTCTCAGAATACCTTGATTAAAAATTTCTACTCTCATTGTGGGACTAATCCATCTTGTTCTTATTAATCCTCCAAATATAGATTCTTTACCCTATAATGCAACTAAAAAACCCACTATATTATAACATAGTATTCTGAATCCAATTTCTACTCAATAGGATCCTTAGACAACTTCATAAAGTGTTAACAAATTCCATTCTAACAACCACTTTATTTATTCATAAAAGGGTATCCCTATACTTTATCAATCATATTTCTAATTATTTAATAAGTGATCTACTATAGGATGTTTTTTCTACATCATGGTTACATTTGAATGAATATATTTTGGTTATCCACTATGATTTTTATGGACCTAATATACATGTGTACAATGGTTCAAATACCTTAACAATTTTCTTATATTATTTGAAATTTTATTTCACTAATGTATGATCTGTTTTCTCATTACCAAAATTCTTAGGAAGAAATTCTTTCTTTATTATGATTAATTCCAGGACTCACTCAAATTTTTCCAAGTGATGTAAATATAATTAATAATATTATTTTGTGAATTATTAAACTTTTACATCGTAAAATTATTATATACTTTAATGATATGTTTAATTACACTAAGAACATATCATACAATATTCATTGTGTATATTTATTTGTGAAACCATTGGACATATTTCATATTTAAATAACATTTTATTAGTATTTTTAAATTAGTTTCATATCTCAGTGTTTTTATCACCCTAACATTAATTATTGTATTTTTTATTCATATAGTTGAGGTGATTAAATGATGACACATTGGCTATATGTAAAATATGTACTTCAAGAAATTAATGTAGCTTTAGGTAAACTGGTGTGTTCATTCATGTAACATAGTATATGACCTTCTCAAACACACTCTTAATTTAAACTACTAGAACATGTTATTTTTGTTTTTTTACCCATGAATGTGTTATCCACATGTGAGTGTCCGCTAAAATTGCAATACCTCATATAAAACCTAGTGCCTTCATGAACCAATTCATCTTCTACCTTATAAAATGTGTGTGACACAAGTGATGGCCTATGGTGTCTCATTTTCTTCATGAGACACTTTAGTGTGATATATGAAACAAATATTTCATAAAGTCTCAATATTATTTTACATGAAAAAGATATATCTTCATAGAATCATGTTTCCTTCATGAAAATGTATCTATGATATATCGTATTTATTAAATAAGAGTTTTATTCATATTTATTTATATGTGCAATTTAAAATATCTCATTGAATGGAAGTTTCTCTCTTGTCCTTGGTTATTATTCATTTATAGAGGAGGTCTCCACCTTCTCTCTTATGAACACCAAGCTAGGTCAATGTAAATTATCAAGGATAATATAATATCAAGATTTCATTACATTTTGGGGCATTGATATTTGAGAATTTAAAAATTCACTCAACTAACATGATGAAAAAAATTAATATATCTATTCCAATATGATAACCATTTTTCTCTTCACATCTAGGTTTTAATTGTATTAGAGAATAATTTCATACCCCTTATATTAAATCCCAAAATCATGAATGCACTGTGGATTCATTAATGACCTCAATAAATTCATTTTTCCTTGAAAAATATCATCATATTAAAATAATACAATACATGGAAGACAATGATTCCATGCATAGAATATCATCATCTTCTTATTGATATATGAATCATGAAGGAATTGGAATTGATTTGGTATTGATATATGTTGATATATTGTGTTAAATTGTTTCTATATACCTAGGTTAGTCTTGGGGATGAATATTATACATAAAAATTGATTGAATGACTGTGATTGAATGGATAAAATAACCCATCTTATTTGTGTTACATTATTGTGATGGATGACCAAAACCAACATTAACAATTCTGAAATTCAATTTTGATATAAAAAAATAACTCTTAATATGAAAATTCATTAATTAGATCATATAATAGAGAGTAATAGGGTATATTTCTAACCACCACTAACATTAACCCATTCCATCACCCTACACCATCGTTCTACACAACATAATGGAACCTCATGTAACGTCCTGGTTATGGGTGCCACTCAACTGGTGCCCCAAACCTGGTATGCCATGTGATCTCAATCGCATTTCCCCAAATGGCAGAGGCTGCCGACTAGCAGTGAGGGCCCAGGTCTAATAGTGGGGAAACTATTCCCTCATTTGTCAAAGTGTAGCGTAGAGGAATATAAAATAAACATACAACAATAGCAGAAGCAATAAACCACAAACATTTGGAATGAAAAACTGATGACAAAAAGGGAAACCAGTAGTCATATTTATATATATTAAGATGCAGTATGTCACTATTCTCTAAAATAGCTAGAACGTGTTACACTGCAATACATTACATTACAACTGAAATACAAGTACAGGAAGTAGAACGGAAAATCTCACAGAATCACGAGCCAATTCTCGATCCCATGCTCTCCTACACCCTAGTTGAAATCATGTACCTGTATAGGGAATCATGCCCCTATCCACAAAAAAACGTAATCTGTTTGGGCCGAAAAGCATGACCCAAACAGGGTGTGAGAAATAAATTCCCTAGTAGGCACCCACCAATGGCCCGTTCCCAACTGTGTGAAAGCATGAAACAACAGTGTGAAGTAGTAAAATGAAATAAAGTAAGATGTACTAAAAAGTAACTAACTTAACCAGTTATATTTCCATTTTAATATACTTTTAATCATTTTAGTTAGAATATCACCACAGTCAATATTCTAGGTAAGAAGCCAACATTCTCAGACACGTAAACCCCTACCCTCAGGTAAAGTGTATCTAACTCATGAATCTACCCACAAGCATATGGATATTTCCCACGGGCATAAGAAGTTTTTCCCACTGGAACAGAATCAACTGCCCCCAGGCACGAAAGATGTTCCCCACAGGCTAGGATAACAACTGCCCTCGGGCTGAGCAAAACAACGCCCAGATGCTAAGTAAAAAACTACCCTCATGCGTAAGTAATCGGTCCGTTCCCAACATGTAAATAAACATTCACAAGAAATTCCTCTCAATGAAATTCTACAATCATCACTTTTAAGACATACCCTCGGGTATCCTGGAAAAATAGCTAAATAGAGGAACGCACCCCCGGGGTGGTCCTGGATACAAGCATTGATCCCAGAAAACAGTTTTACAACTTTAGTTAATCACCAATTCAATTCTAGTTATTTAAAATACCCATGGCCTCAGCCACACACCACCCCAAATATGGGTTCGTAGCTCAAAACACACAAAAAATGCACGAAAGTTGGAAAATAAACACTAATCCACCTACATTAAACGCCTCAGATCAGTATACTCGAATAAAGTTCCATTAATAGTCCTAGAATGAGGTAGATCAAAGGTAAAAGAATTCTTGCCTCCCGAAAAGTACTTCCATTAGAAGAAAAATTGGAAAGAGACACACCAGGAGAAGGAATCTCTTACCCGTACGGTTCCAACAAGATCATATGAGCTGGAAAAGGATTCCTGACGTGCGTTCGGTGGATCTCCAAAGCTCCGAACAACCATTCCTGATCTCTCTTCCCATTCTAAGACTAACTTATTAATAGGGGAGTCTACAATCCATTTTAATCAGAAAAAACAAAGTACATGCCATGTATTTCTAAGTACACAGTGTGTAATTCCCATTTTTAAACTATTCCTCTAATGGCTTCCCGCCAGCGCGGCACTGTTCACCTGCCGACATGACTACACGGTGTGTCTTCATGAGAACATGGCGTGTGTGACCCCACAGCTAGCCACCACCTTACTATTCGCCTACCGATTGACTGCATGGCGTGTAAAGGACCACCACACAGCATGTAGTCGGTTCTTACACCCTTCATCGCTGACATGGCCACATGCCCCATGTACTCATCCCACACGGCCAGAAGTACACGACGTGTGGAAAAGTACACGTTGTGTACTTCCAAAATTTTGGATTTTCCCCATTTTCCTTATTCTCAAAAAAACACATAAGGAAAGGAGAAGAAGAAACGCGTACCTCAAAAAAAAGAATCGGGTTCTTACAAGAATCCCCTATAAAATCAATTCGTCCTCGAATATCCCTTCCAAGGGGGGTGAAGATAAAGCTGAGAATAACTCTGGCCACTGATCACATATGTCGGTCTCCCACTCCCAGGATTCGTCCTGCACTCGGACATGCTACCATAACACCCGCATGAGAGGAACTGACCGGACATGGAGAACCTCTGTGCTTCTATAAACAATATGAATTAGATTCTCTTTAAAAGACCCATCAAACTGAAGCTCAACCTCCTCGGGCTGAAATACGTGAGACGAGTCCGAATGATAGTGGCAGAACTAAGATATATGGAAGACGTCATGCATGGCTCGGTACCTATGTGGTAACTACAACCGATAGTCAACCGGCCCGACTCTCTCTATAATCTCAAAAGGCCCCACATACCTTGGTGAATGTTTAACCTGTCTCCTGATCCGCCTGTGTCCCAGCTTCGTCGAAACTCACCCGAAAGCCTGATCCCCGACCACGAACTCCAAGGGTCGTCTGCGGCGATCAGCATAAGATTTATAACGAGATTGTGCGGTAGCCATCAGCTTCTAAATCAATTGGACCTGCTCAGAAGTCTCATGTATGTGACGTAGTCCCAGTAATGTTGCCTCACCTACCTCTAACCATCACAAGGGTGATCGGCATGGCCTACCATATAATGCCTCGGTTGGTACCATCTTAATAGTCACCATTAAACTATTATTATAGGAAAAATCGACTTGGGGTACATGACTCTCCCAAGATCCCCCACAGTCTAGGATGCATACACGCAGCATGTCCTCAAGCACCTGTATCATACGCTCTGACTGGCCATCTGTTTGAGTGTTGTAAACTGTGCTCAGAATCACCTGAGGACCCAGTGCCCTCTAGAAACTCTGCCAGAAACGAGACGTAAAATGGGTGTCCCTATCTGAAATGATAGAACGAGGAACCCCATGAAGACGTATGATCTCTCAGATATACAACTTCCCAAGATCGTCAACACCAAAGGTCTCCTTGATCGGCAAAAAGTGAGATACCTTCATGAGCCTGTCCAAAACAACCCACACGATATCATTTCCTCGATGTGACCTCAAAAAACCTGCCATGAAGTCCATCACAACATCATCCCATTTCCACTCTGGAATGGGTAACTGTTGTAATAGTCCAACTGGCCTCTGATGCTCCACCTTCACCTGCTGACAGGTGGATACCTCATAACAAAACCATCTACATATCTCTTCATACCCGGCCACCAGTACTGACGTCTCAAGTCACGGTACATCATGATAACAATGGGATAAACTTCCCAAGATGAATCATGAATCTCCCGCATCAGCTCCTCGCGTATATCCCCTAGAACCCATACTCATCCATGGAAACGCAGAACTTTATAATCGCCTATCATCCAACCAGGAGGAGGGTCCTCACTTTCCACTGACTCCTATAGAACTAGGCCTTATGGATTAGATAACATCTCATCCTCACTCTATACAGGAGGGTAGAAGTCACAGGTAAAGATAAAAGATAAGTTTTCCCCTTACTGTCATGCACCTCCAAATTCATCTCAGAGAACAAGGCCACAAGCTGCCACTCATCACTGGCCTCCCGAACTGCCTATATGTGAGTCTTCTTGCTCAGTGCATCAGCTACTTCATTACCATTACTGCGTGTGTATGCAATCTAAAAATCAAAGGACTGTAGGTATTCAACCCACCTTCACTACCTTAGATTCAATTCATGCTGAGTAAAGATTTACTTAATACTTTTGTTGTTGGTGAAAACCACATATCGTTCTCCCAAAAGATAGTGTCTCCAACATCGCAACGCATGTACAACCCCAGCCAACTCGAGATCATGTTTCATGTAATTCCTCTCATGTGGCCTCAACTGCCTAGAACTATACGCAACGACTCAATCGCCCTATATCAACACTGCTCTCAGCCCAATACTTGATACATCACTGTAAACTGTATAGCTCTTCCCCTGCTCTAGGAGTATCAGGACTAGTGCTGATGTAAACCTTCTTTTCAGGTTCTGAAAGTCTGCCTCGCAAGATTTTGACCAAACGAACTTCACTCCCTTCTTAGTCAGACCCGTCAATGGTGCTGGTGAGCGGGATAAGTCCTGTATGAAGCGTCTGTAGACACATGCCAACCCAAAGAAACTCTGTATTTCAAACACGTTCTTATGCTGCTCCTAGGAAAATACTTCCCTCACCTTCTCTGGGACTACTGCAACTTCGGTATGTAAGATGATATGACCCAGGAAGTGAATCTGGTCTATCCAAAAGTGGCACTTTGAGAGCTTAGCATTCAGCCGATGCACTCTCAGTGTACTCAATATGATATTAAGATGGGTGGCTTGGTCATGTCGTGTGTGAGAGTACACCAAGATGTTGTCCATGAATACTACCACAAAATAATCCAGATAAGGATGGAAAACATGATTCATTAGAGCCATGAAAACTGCTGGCGCGGTCGTGAGTCTGAACGGCATAACCAAGTACTCGTACAGACTTTATCTTCTCCGAAAAGATGTATACGGTATATCTGATGGTCTCACGCGCAGCTGATGATATCCTGACCACATGTCAATCTTCGAGAACACTCATTCTCCATGAAGTTGATCAAAATGATCATAAATCCTTGTAAAGGGATATTGGTTCTTGATCGTCAACTGGTTCAGCTTCCGATAATCCACACAGAGTCTGAGGGTACCGTCCACCTTCTTCGTAAAATGGACCGGTGAACCCCATGGAGAAGTACTGGGTCGGATGGAACCCTTAAACTGTAACTCCTCTAACTTCCTTTTGTGCTCCTGCAGCTCAGTTGTAGCCATCCTATTGGGAGGAATGGACACTGGTGCTTCCCCTGGCACAAGTTCAATAGAGAAATCCACCTCTTGCTCTCGAGGTAGACCTGAAAAGTAATCCGGGAAGACATCCCTGAAATGATCAACCACTGGAGGGAAATCCGTCTGAAAAGTCCCCTGATCATCCAGATATTAGCTCACAATCTGGGTTGTTACCCCACCTCACCCATGATGCTCTGGTCCATCTCGACTTTCCTGAACATCCCATTCGCCTTTTTATAGAAACTCTCCGCCCTCTGGTGTCGTGAAACACACACCCTGCGACAAAAACAGTCTACAAAGGCTTGAAAGTGAACCAAACAGTCCATCCCGAGAATGAAATAATAAGATATCATATCTAAGGCATAGAGGTCCAAAATAATGTGACACCCACCAACCTCAAGGGGGCACTCCTTGCTCTAACACACACCAGCCGTTCTAGTCCCCAACGGAGTGTCTAGCTTTATGATATCATAAAAAGTAAAAACAAAAAGCCCAGGGTTCTCCACTATGGGTACAGATATGAAACTATGTGTAGCACATATATCAAAAAGTACTCAAGATAAGACAGAAGTTACTAGAATAGTACCTCTGACTGTAGAAGGTCTGAGATCCTGCTCCAGCTGGGTTTGTCGCACTGCATATTCCTGCCTAGTTCCACAGCCCTGCGACACAGCCTAGCTACCATGAGCTGTCCCGCCCTTGCTTCCTCTGAGATCATGGTGTCTGGCATCCATGGCCACGACCACCATCTCTGCCTGCATGCCCTGACATATTCCAGTTCTTTAACTAGTAAGAAGCCCCTAGTCCTGCTCTCGCATGCGAAGTCTGTGCAGAACCCCTCTCACTAGCCATCGGTGGAAACGCCCTGCATAAGCGCTCTAGATGACCCATCCTGCCACAATATCGGCACTCCACATGGTCTCATGGACATTGTGGCCTCTTGTTCCCCTCTCCACCACACTGATAGCCCATGACCTAGCCACCTGAAGAATTCTTCTGACTGGTACTGCCACCCTGAGATAAGTCCATCTGTCTCTTCCTCTTTCCAATAGAAATAGTACCAGTAACTGGTGCTGAACCACCCTTGCCCACACCACTAGATTCCCACAGGTTCCTCTCTGTAACTAACGCCTAATTCACAACAACATTTACTGATGGAAACCTAAAAACATTCACCAGTGCTCAGATGTCATAACGAATACCATACTCAAAATGTCTGGATCTCAAAATCTCATCACCCACCAGCACGGGTACAAAGTGACGAAGCTCTGTAAAGTGAGAAGAGTATTCCATCACCGACATAGCGCCCTGCTGTAGATTCAAGAACTCCCGATCTCGATCTTCCCTCAGCCTCTCTGGGAAAAAGAATTCATATAAGATTGCCTAAAAATATTCCCACGACATGTCCCTGTGATGCTCTGACTAGGTGGTAACATCCGACCACCTCTTGTGGGAATCACGCAGCATATATGTCGTGATCTTGACCATCCGCCCTGGAGGCATATCAAGATGCTCGAAAAAATTCTGTATCGACCACAACCAAGACTCTGCAGCCAATGGTCTTCCAACCCCTAAAAACGTAGGCGGATGCTACTGCTAGAAGATACGAGTTAGCTCAACCATAGATGTAGCAGCCGGCGGTTCTCCCTAAAAGGTCTTCATGATCTGTATAAAGCCGTCACAGAACTGCGCCTCCGCGCCTGTGTCCGGTATAACAGCTGGCGCCACATCTGGCTGTACTGGAGGTTCCACTGGTGGCCCATGGCCCACCATCTCTAGAGTGTACTCGTTTACTCTCTCCTAGAAAACAAGGTGCGTTCGTCAAGGCAGCATGACACTACATTGTCAAAAACACACCTTATATCAGGTTTTATCAAGACTGGAAGTGATGGAACCACAAAGGGAACAAGAGGAAGATGGCATTTCATGATTTGTAAAAGAAGACTACACGGCGTGTACAATAACTACATGGAGTGTACATGACTCCTTTTCCCTTTCCCGGGCCCTTTTACACGGCTAATACTACGGCTCTCGTTGAACAAAACTACACGGCGTGTATAATCACTACACGGCATGTATGGTGATATTTTCTAACTTCCCGTGTCGTTTGTGACATGGCTGACTACTCGGCTTGACACTACATGGCGTGTTACACCCATAAACGGTGTGTATACTACCCCGTTTTCCAACCACACGGCTATGTCCACATGGTCTATCCTAGAACAAAACTATACGGTGTGTTCTAGACGAGCTTCGCCAACCCGTGTTGTTAGTTTCACGGCCAGATACATGCCTCACACTACACGGTGTGTTCTATACACACACGGCATGTACACGAAAGGGTTACAATGACTCGTGTTGTTGGTTACATGTCCGGGTCCATAGGTCAGACTACATGGCGTGTTCCATAGTGGACACAACATGTATGTTTCAAGGTCTCTTCAATCTGTGTTGTTAGTTACATGGACGGACTCTGGGTCGACACTATAGGGAGTGTCCATCAGGTACACGACATGTCTTACCCAAGCCATTCCCTACCCTGTATCGCCGCCCACACGGTTTGTGACATGGGAAGAGACTACACGTCTTGTACTCAGAGTACACGACATGTACTTCAAATTTTTATTTTTCTTCCCGAATAGAAGGCCATACCCGGCCTGTTTAAGGGCACTACATGGCGTGTATACTGGGTTTCCAGATAGTATGCCTCAGAAACTCCCCCGGAACCCAGAAAAAATTGAAAACAACACTTTAGTGTCAAATTTTGACCCATGAGGGCCCATACTCCCCACGAATCAAATTTTTACATCCTATATGTGTTATAACAAAATAACATCTAATGATCCACCAAATTACGGTTAATGGGGAACCATACTACCCAATAACAAATGTTTGGAATCCATTATTTCAACAAGATTATACAAAAATACCCTATCACATAGAAGGTATTTATCATGCCGCTATAACAACATCATTATTTTCTAGCACAACAACAATCACAACAACATGTGAAATTATAATACACCTATATGGAATGGAACTGTGCATGGGATGTGATTTCTAGAATGTGATTATATGATGCATGAGATGGAATAACCTCATATAATCAGGTTGCAACTAAATAGAACCCACATATATAATATATACCACACAAAACAAGTGCATCACCCTACGAAAAAAATGAAATCAACTCTAAATTTCAAAATCAGAAAAATTGCAACATGAGGTAAATTGGATTTTCCCTGTACACGGGTTAGCTATGACTGAGCACAACTTATTACCAACTACCATTCTCGTTCTATCCCTGAATAAGGCTCCAAATAGTATGTCAATGAAAAGAACCTCCTTTGATACCACTTTTTAACATCCTGGTTCCGTGTACCACTCAACAAGTGCCCCGAACCCGGTATGCCATGTGACCTGAAGCACATTTCCCCAAATGCCAGACGTTGCCGACTAGCAGTGAGGGCCCATGTCTGACAGTGGGGAAACTATTCCCTCATTTTTCAAATTGTACCACATTGGAATATAAGATAAACATACAATAATACGGGAAGCAATAAACCATACACATCTGGAATGAACAACTGATGACAAAAAGGGAAACCAGCAATCATATATATATATGATGATGCAGTATGTCACTAATCTATAAAACAACCAGAACGTGTTACACTGCAATATAATACATTACAACTCAAATACAAGTACATGAAGCAGAACAGAACTGCCCGTAGCATCTTCTCGGTCCCATGATCTCTTACACCCCAGCAGAAATCAAGTACCTATATAGGGACTCTTGACCATATCCACACCTGTAGAAATGTAATCTGTTTGGGCCGAAAAGCATGACCCAAGAAGGGTGTGAGAAATAAATTCCCAGTAGGCACCGATCAAAGCCCCATGCCTGGCTATGTGAATGCATGAAACAATAGTGTAAAGTAGTAAAATGAAATAAAGTAAGTAGTACTGAAAAGTAACTAACTTAACCAGTTATATTGCCATTTTAATATCCTTTTAATCATTTTAGTTAGAATATCACAACAGTGAATATTCTAAGTAAGCAGTCAATGTCCTCAGAAACGTAAACCCCTACCCTCAGGTAAAGATTATCCAACTAAATAACCTGCCCACAGGCATATGGATATTTCCCATGAGCATAAGAAGTGTCTCCCATAGGCACAGAATCAACTGCCCAAAGGCACGGAAGAAGTTACCCACATTCTAGGAAAACAACTACCCTCGGGCTAAGTAAAACAATGCCCACGGGCTAAGTAAAACACTGCCCTCAGGCTCAAGTAACTGGGTCATGCCCAACATGTAAATAAACATTCACAATCAATTCTTCTCAATCAAATTCTACAATCATTACTTTGAAGGCATACCCTCGGGTATCCTGGCCAAACGACTAAATAGAGGAACGCACCCCCGGGGTGGTAATGGATCCAAGCACTGATCCCAAACAATAGGTTTACAACTTTATTTAATCACCTATACAATTATAGGTATTTAAAATATCCATGGACTTAGCCACACGACACCCCAAATATGTGTTCATAGCTCAAAACACATAAAAATGCATGATAGTGAGAAAATAAACACCAAGACACCTACTTTAAATGACCCTGATTAGTATACTAGAATGATGTTCCATGAATCGTCCAAGAACGAGGTAGATTTGAGGTAAAAGAATTCTCGCTTAAACTCAAATAACATCCATTAGAAGAAGAGTTGGAAAGAAACACACCAGGAGAAGGAAGTTCTTACCCGTGCGGTTCCAACGAGATCGTCTGGACGGAAACAGATTCCTGATGTGCGCTCTGCGAATCTCCAAAGCTTTGGCCTTCCTTTCCCATGCTCACATCCCGTTCTAAGCCTTCCCTGTGAATAAGGGAGGCTACTGCCCATTTTAAGAGGAAAAAACAATGTACACAACGTGTATTTCTAAGTACACAGCATGTACTACCCATTTTTAAATTGTTCCTCTGACGGGCTCCCACCAGCGTGACACTGTTCACTTGCCGTCATGACTACACAATGTGTCTTCATGAGTACACGGCGTGTGCTACCCCACAGCTGGCCACCACCTTACTATTTGCCTGCCGACTGACTACACAGCGTGTAAAGGTCCACAACACGGCATGTAGTCGGTTCTTACACCCTTTATCGGCGACATGGCCACACACCCCGTGAACTCATCCCACACGGCTAGAAGTACACGGTGTGTGGAAAAGTACACAGATTGTACCTCAATAATTTGGTATTTTCTCCATTTTCCTTATTTTCTCAAAAACACATAAGGAATGGAGAAGAAGAAACTCGTACCTCAAAAATAATAAACGGGTTCTTACATCTCATCTCTATTACACACTCCAAAAGGGTTCTATGTGTTCCCACGAGAAGCCTCATGGATATATATACAATCTATCTCTTATATTTTGATATTTCTCCCCATATTTTCAATTTTTCTAGCCTTTTATCAGGACCGTGGATGGCCATTGTTTTTTATAGAGGTCACAAAAAATACTTATAATCTTTAAATGTATAGAATTTATAATGAAAGTATTTTTTCAAATATTATTCCCAATATGAAATTTATATTCCCTTCCACATGAAATTTATATAAATTTTCATTGTATTAAAATAAAACCCTCATGAAATACTGGTTTTCATGGTCTTGAACTCTTCTTCATTATTGGAAAAAATCTCAGTTCCTAAATACCATTGAAACATTTTATTGATCACATTTCCATTTCAAAAATCATAAAAAATAATATAGGGAATAATCATTTTCCACGAATCCTTACATTATATCTTATTATAATATTTAATATATATATTATATCATAATGGAAAAAAAATTATAGCTCAGTTATACTGATTTCAGAAACAACCTCCACTATAAAAGTATAATGTGATGGTTAATTTAATGAAAACTACTAATGTGGGTCATGAGAATAAAGTGGAGAAAAATATACTTTTCATTCACTCTAAAACAATACATGTATTATTTGATTCAGAATATAACCCCTCATTTATATCTGTAGATTTTTTTATGGTATCACATCACTGCCTCAATGATTAGGTATAAAATTATTTATGAAAACAATGAATTGTATAATGAATTTATCTGAAGTCTATATCTCTCCTTTGATAAATGTTTATGGGAATTTACATAATGAAAAATATTTTTATTCACCGTCTAGTAGGATTTGATGAAATTATTTATATCAATTAAATGTCTTTATATATATCCCACATCAATTTTTAATGAATGGATTGGAATTTTTATTTTTTGTATAAACGTATAAAAATTTATTGTATTATATATGAACATGAACATATAATGAAAATTTAATCCATTATAAGGATATTACTTCCTTTTCATCGGTGGTATTTATCTAACGTCATAATGTAGAATATCTATTTTAAAAATATTAATCTTTTGGAATTTGATGATGTATTTCTGGAATATTTTAATATTTTTCTCTTGAAAGAAGAATTTGAGTTTTCCATAGAGCTCATACGTGATGTTGAACCTAATTTAAAAACCCTCTTTACGATCACACCAACTAAGATTCAAATATAAACTAATACACATAAAATAATGGAGAAAATGGATTTAAATTCTATAGTGGTTAATCTTGTAGTGAACCTCTTATTTTTTATGATGAAATATGGGTCAATGAATGTTTTCATTAATTATGAATAACATATTATTACCCATATAGAAAACAAGTTTCTTATACTCTATATTAATGACTTATATGACTGGCTATAAATATATCAATACAGTTTACTAATTGATCATTGATATTGATATCATTATTTAATGTTCAAAATGCTGGATATAGCAAATAAAGCATCATGGACAAGGAATTAAAACTATGAATTTATAGTGATTCCATCCCTACATACAAATACATGGGAAATATTCCTAGATCTAATGTGTAGAGTATTTATATATTACCTTTATAAGTTTATAATAGTATTTATAGATCATATTATTATATATTATATGATTATTGAATTGAATGAAGATCGTTAAGAGTTTTTTTAGCATAATTTAGGAAGGAGAAGATATACAATCAATTTAGTATGTGTAAATTTTGGATATGGAAATTATTATTATTTGGTTATATGATATGGTATATCAATGGATCATTCAAAATAAGTTACTATGCAATGGCCTTCTCCAATGAAAGTGACTAAGATCTATAGTTTTATTTTATTTGATAGAAATTATCCACAATTTTGTATATAAATTTCATAGCTATCAAATTCAATGACCATGTTTATATTAGTGTAATATATGTTCTATTAGATAGTTGATTGTGGAGAAATATATATTGAGAAGAATGGAAGAATGGTCAGTGCACCTATACTTACACGATTCCATAGTGGATATGGTCCTGTGATATATATATATATATATATTTTTCATAAATGAATATAATATTATGCATTATCAATAAAAATGAAGTGGGTGTAGGGTATTCCTAGTTAATGTTGAATAATAATGGGAAGAATTACCTGATGGACAATTTAGTACTCACATTGAAAATTATTCCACCAAGAGTTTGAATGTATTATTTTAATACTAAATTATGTAATATATATACTAGTCACACCTTATTTTATTTAATATTATTATATAAATTATTTAAAATATACCAAGGAAAACAATTTTATTGATTAAATATTATGACTACTCAATGAATTATGCCCCATAGGAGGAGAATAAAAAAGGTAATGCTTGGAGCTTGAAGTAACATGTTTGTTTTTTTATGATGCTGATTGAAAGAGAAATTCTAACTACGGATTTTTAGAATATGGACAATTAAATTATATGAAAATCTTATAAATCATACCTTCCATTTATGATCATTCAACCATATATACATGTGATGACTAATGAAGAATATAATACTGACATAATGCTATAAACGATGGAATAGAATGATCTAGAGTTCAACTATAGACATGATCGAATGATAAGATTCAAGAACGAAAATATATATTCCATCAATACAAGGATTAAAGAAGGTTTTATTGTATATCGTTAATACCACATAATTCTCAATCAATATTGGATGTAATACAGTGTATAGATATCTCAATGAGTTTTCTATACAAATAACATGTAATGGGATATTGATGAGTGAGTAACTTGATCTATAGTATATAAGAATGTTAAGGTTGAGTGTTAAATGTTCAATGGGACGATGAATCCATTACCCATACTCATATGGAAAATGGAAAACATCACTTTTGATATCATTATAGTAATATGAAAGGCCTCAATTGTCCACAATTCAATTCGGGGCTTTGGTTGATCTCTTAATGATATAATACCCTTTTATTGCTGTCATATAATATATCTCATTTGACTAACTTGTGGGGATGTATATTAATGAACCGTTAAGTTGGAATCCATTATCACTCAAACTATAAATGAAAATTATTTAATGATTTATAAAATTCCCTCAAAAAAGTATTCAACTTTCTTTGAATAAAAATTTCATTTTTATATTAATTATCTCTGCTAGTATAATTTTGAGTTTGAAATAAATATCTATACATTTGGAGAGAGGATAAGATATTTCTAATTGGACAGAAAAGGATTTTGGGATCAATACCTTCCCCTATTTGAATTTTCCTACTGGAATACCTTTCACATGAGCATTTACATATCCCGTTATAAAGATCATTATGATATGAAGTTCATAACTCGGTCATGTTGGGATGAATTTGAATAACCAAAGAAATTTGTATTTCAACATGATAGGTGAATATACGAAAATGATAGAGGCATTCAGCAATACATTAGATCATCTCAGAGTAAAATGAAATTTTATACTAATAATTATCAATGAGTTATATAAATAGATGATGGTGATAAAGTAATCAAAAAAATATCTCCTTGGAACAAATTTATTTGATTTTCAAATAAGGGGAATCTAATCCGATGAAATATTATTCCCCATAATATTTTTGTTCATATAAATATTGTAGATTATTTCACATCACATTGATCAATCCTACCTATAGTTTATGATGTTTGAAATATATCATCATTTCAAGGATGTACATAACAAAACATTCAAATCTAATAAAAACAGACAAGGAATATTTTGAAAAGGGTCATCTGTGTGGGAAAAAATATAGAGATCTATATTTGATAGATAATGTGATTAATGAAAAAAACTCATATTGTAAATTTTTTTCCAATCCACTAAATTTACGTTTTCTGTATAGATACTAGAGGATTACATGATTTAGAAGAAATATAATCTATTTCTATTATAATAATATAATTTTAAGGAGAGAATTATCTTGAGGGGTGTCAAATTAAACACCATTACATTTTAGAATATATTTATCCTTAATAAATATTATGTCTTTGATAATATTTAATGAAAATAACAATAAACATAATGAAATTATTAATTAATAAAATATAAAATAAAATATATTATTATATGGTTAAATGTAAATGCTAAAATGAAGAATTCAGTACATAATATCAAAGTAACATAAGGTTATCAGTTAATTTTTTTGAACTATTTCGTTTAATTTTTTTTAAATTTAATAATTTAGATAAATGAATTAAATAAAAATAATTTGTAAAATCGTACCCATAATTTGTAAAAAAAGTTAAGAATATAAATGAAAATTTTAATGTATTGATATTGAATTCTAGAATTATAATATTTGGTTAAATGAAAATGTCTTGTTTTCAAAGTTTTCTATATTATATATTTTTATTAAATGAATAGTTATCTTCATTTAATGATTAAAATTTTGTAAATTTTTTTATTGATGTGTACAAAATAATTACCATTCGTATATTTATTACCATTTTGATATAAATTATGTCAAAAAATTTTATGGTAAACAGAGATCTAATTCATAATTTTTTTCGTTGTGCAATGTATTTAATCATATTATATTAAATTAATTAGTTCCCAAAACTAGTATCAAATAAATAATAATGGAATGTATTAAAAAATTACTAAAAAAATTATATTGTTTTTATCTAAATAAAGCATATGAATACAATATTTTTTATACTTAGAGACAAATTTTGTAAAATATGATTTTGCACAGTTTTTGCACGTTGGTCTGAATTAATTTCATCCAACTTTAGTAATTGGATCTAAAGAAGTTTTTACATATTTTGATTCATAATTGCTATATTTTTTTTATAATGTTAAATTAATTATTTTTAAAAAAAATAAGTTACCATAACAAAAATATATATTATCATGGTAAATGTTATAATGGGTTAAAATTTATTATAAAATGAGATATATCTTGTAATATAATAAATTTCGTTTTATAATTTGAATAAATTAGAATATTTTATCATATACTAAACTTGTATAAAAATTTCTATTATTTTATGCCCCATTTTCATCAATGTAACATTTTATTATTCTATAGATCAGGTATTTACAAGGGTCCCAATCCCCTGACTTATAAAATGGAATTACCTTTCCTATATTATTCACAAACATTGAGAATAGAAGATAACATATTATATACACATATCAATTTATAAATATAATAAATATTTAATTGAGACTTATTTGTCCACCAATTCCATTCTCGGATGGCTTATTGTGTAATCCAAAATAGGATACCTGAAGAAGAAGTAATTTTCATAACCGATTCCTTTCACATTAATTTTTACTTACACCTCTAAATTATTTGGTATATCCATCATAATATGATTAAATTAATGTATTAAATATATAAAGATAATTTAGATATGAATGGTTTTATATAATCCTCATTCATCCAATAAAAAACAAATCATTGCAGATGTGTTCATAAATACTAATGCCTCAATGTAGAGTTGTATTTAATTTTTCATCAATGCATATCATCAAAATTATTATATATTGATTTAATTAAAATATATTAAAATGATGATAAAATTATTATTATAAATTTATATATTATTATTCACCTTCATTTCTCTCCATCTATTGAAAACATGAATGATACCATGTGCCTACTTGAGGACTACCACCACTACGATGTGATGTAATTACTTTTTCATCCCTTACTATCACAGATAGCTCAAAAAGATTATATAATGGATAAAATATATTTTTTTTATATTATTAATATACTAAAAATTATGAATCCATGAACATGGTGCTTGGAAAAGAAACACTAAACTGAAACAAACTGGGAAACATAATACAAGAAACCAGAATATGGTTTTTAATAATGATTTTTTAAAAATGAATAATTATAAATTATTGTGAAATTGTATATTTAAACATAATATTTACAATCTATTAATTATATATTTATAATAAATTATATTTAATATATATTAGGTTAGAGGTCGTATAATGAAATTTCTAACTAAGGTAAGTGTTAAATTATATACACTCAATTTTAATCAGGATTGTTTCTATTTCAACTTTAATTGATAAATAACTATATCCATTTTATTATATACCACATATATTATCATATAAATTTTTTCATATAATTTTTTTCAAGTATTATATCAATTTTTCCATCATTTGTATTGAAAAATACCAAAATATTAATTTTAATATAATTCAACAATATTTTAATTTTTGGGTTGTAACCTATTAGTCTTTTATCCATCATATTTTAAATAATCATTAAAAGATATTCCCTAAAATTATATTAATAAAAATTTATTTTTTAAATTTCATTAAATTTATTTATAATATTTTAAATGGAGTGTAATTTATTCCAATTGGATCTATTTTTAATTTCTTTATAAAAGGGTTAAAATAATTATTAGTTTAAATATATATGAAATTAATGGATTATCCTATTGTTATATCCTTTCTTAATAAGGATTATTCAATTAATGTATTCCAAGGTATTTTCAAGAAATTAAAAAATTGATTTTCTTCTAATCTATATATTTTAATTTTTAAGAAAAGAAAATTATATTTTCCATTTTTTTTCAAAGCATCTTTATATTGATTGTATAAAAGTCTTCTCGACTACTTCAATATCCTATAAGGATTTTTATGATTAATTGTGGGAATGGTCAACTCATATCATACAAATACACTCTATTAATGTATTGGGATTAATTTTTGTTAATTATGATTTCATGAAATTCGTTTAATACCCATGGTTTAATTATACTATGATTAATAAATTACCAAATTTTATATCTTATCGCATAAAAATTTATAGTTTATCAATATGTGATAGGTACATTTGTTATATACCTCCAATGATTTGTATAATGTTTTTATATACCATGAGATAAAAATGTTAGATAAGTTCTTAATTCATTCCTTTAATGGTCAACATGTGGCTAGCCCATGTACAAGAGAGTTCACATACAGTCATCCCATTCCAAAGAAATTAAAAATGTTGTTATCCTAGTGCTTCTATATGATAAATATCTTTGTGGGTTGATATAAAATATAATTTCTATGTATTATTAAAAATTATTTCTTATATTTATATTATTTATTTGGATCTCATGATTAATTATTGATGATTCCAAACTCTTATGACTCTTGTCTTTTATTATGAAAATTACTTATTCCATGAATCATGATATATTTTATATGATGTTTTTGTATGTATTTTTATAATATATTCTTGTTCTCATACTATTAAACATATTTTATGCTCACTTATGATCATTGATTGATATCTCCCATATATATCCTTAGTTTTTATAAGAATTCACAATTTCTTATGTTTCAATTTCCATAGGTTATATAGAATGGTTTTTTGTTGGATATGTATATAAAGGGTATAATTTTTGAGGAATATTGTGGTTGATGTTTATTATACTTCATTAAATAAGATTATATTATATCTTGTCTCCCAATAACTAAAAATTTATTATTGATGGGAATAAATTATTGTATTATGTACAAAATATTCCCTTAAAATGTTTTAATGTTTATGTTAGTGATGCTAGAGTCACATTAAATAGTATTAAAGTTTGGTGTATTTTTTGTATTTTTGATTATGAAAAATATGATAATGTAATCTTTGTTCAACTATGATAAAAAAGGTTTTATATAATAAAATAAAATATTATTTGGTATATTTGAATCTATAATAATTTAGGATATGTGAAAATATATTTCAGTTATCATTTTAATACTCCAGAAGATTATTTATTCTATATACTTACTCTATGATTTTTTGTTTTACTCAATTGATAGAACATATATGAATAATGTTGACAATGAATGTGGTGTGTAATTCATTATTCGTATTCCTGAGAAATAAAATGGAATAGGTGATGGGATCAAAATCTTATGGTTATTCCCACACTAACCCCTTAGTTTTACAATGGTAATAAGAATCATATTGAATATACAAACATACAATGTAAATAAGTACTACTCATTTAGTAGTTTATATTAAATAATCCAGCTTTCTTCAGTGGGTCCCTTTACACATTTATTTATGTGAAATGGTTCAATTTCATAGATACTATATTTTTAATTATTTAGTTAATTAAAGCTGAGACCATTATTTCTATTTTGTATTGTTTGGAAGAATAATATTATAAATGGTGGACTCTTAGAAATAATTACTTACATTAAGAATAAATTGAGTCTATAAAATTAAAAGAGTTTATGAATGTATATTTCAATATGTATTTCCCATGAACAGGTTCCAATAATATATATAGAGAATACGTATAAATAATGTTGATTAATAATGATTCCAATGGTACATAAAAGATAAATTTAACATGAATAGGAAGTTAATCATCATGTTTTATCCTCAATCGTGAATGGAAATATCCTGGGGTCCTTATTGGCTTAATGTATAATCACAAAACTTTATTTTTATGGGGTAATTTAATAGGTGTTAATATAACATTATATGTTCTCTAAAGGTAGAAAAGGAGAGTGAAAAATCTCACTTTTCACACTATTTTACTAAAAAGAAGAGAACATCATATTTTCACAATGATTTAAATGAAAAAATCCCTTAAAAAATAATATTAATTTTTATTTATGAAAAAAATTGATGTTGATCAAATGAAATTGTCTTTAAGATATAGGTATGTGCTTTATATGTTGAATACAATGTCCTTAATGACATGAATTTTGATGAGATATCATGTAATATAATTTTAAAATAAATTCACACCAACACTCGAATGTATCATTTACAAGGTTTATGATAATCTGTGTCATGAGAATTATGCGGTGAAAGGTACTATTATTACCAACTCACCAAAAGAAAAATTATTTTTGAATTCAGGTTTTATCCAATATCAAAATAATTCACTAATTTTATCAAATCACCACCATAGAAGTTTGATATAATATTTGTATGGAATGATCTAAATGGTATAATGATTTTTCAGCTTGCCTATAAATCCCATAGTATAAAATGTAATGGTAATTTTATTGCTAATTTATATTTTTATTCCCCAACTAGTTCAATTTAGTTTTATTTCTTAATTTATTTTATCTCCCTGTGTAGATACTAAAAATATGAGGAATGTATTTTTAATTTTTTGTTTTGAATCACCCTTTGAAAGTCTATCGATGAATTGATGAAGGTGTTATTCTACAAGAAATTTCACCCATTACATAACCTTATGAACTATTCAAGAGGGGTATTTATGTCATATTTATAGGAAGGAAATCAATATGAAAGATATTCATATTGTTTAGGAATATGTTGATTTTCTTCATAATGAGTTTCCTAATCCTCCCCAAAATTTAGATTTTGTTTTTTATATTGAACTAAAACCTGGATATAGAAAAATTTAAATTCACCTTATAAAATATCCCCAATTGAGATAGAGTATTTAAATATTCAACTCCATGAAAAAATAATTAATGTATTCATATTCCCTAGTCTATCATGATTTTTTGAACAATTTATTTTTATTAATAAGAATTTTGTGTCAATGTTTGTTTTCATTAATTAATGTGAACATTGAAAAATCACTATCAACTACAAGTGTCATGTATACAATATTGATGACTTATTTGATTAACTATGAGGATAGAAATTTATTTTAAATTTTTATCTTTCAAAATTACATTATAAGTTAATGGTCAAAAGGGAGGATATACCAAATAAAGGATCTAATATGAAGTACACATACTAAGAATTTAGAGTAGTTTTATTTGGATATACCAATGAACCCACTATCTTCTAAGATCTGAATAATATCATCTTTATACATTTCATTTTTAGATAATAGTATCCTTTTCAATTTGATATTATAATATATTCTATGTGAAAGGCAGAGCATGGAGTTTATTTAAGGATTTTTTAGAAGATGTTAATGATAGATAATCTATATATTTATTTTATTAGTGTGAAATATGGCTGTAGAAAGTATCAATATTTAGTCAGGTAATTTCATGTTAGGTTATATCATTGGGTCCTTTAAAATATATGATATTGATAAATGTAACATTACATCAAATATGACTAATATCGATAGTTTTATTATATTAATGATATACTAGTTATTAATTTTTAGAAATTTATTAGGAATATGAAATACATTAAGAAAATTTACAAAGAATGGGTACAAGTTAATCAAGATTCTTTAGCCAAAAAAATAATTTTATTTAGGTAAAGGGATGGTTTGTTCGTGTAATTAGTCTTAAACTACCCCATAGTATTGAATTTACTGTGATATATAATTATGCTTCCACAAATGGAGTATATTTTTCCCTCAAACAGGATTAATTTGTTATATTGTATTCCAAATGATAAATGATGATCCATGATGAAATTTATGAGACTCATTATTTTCTAATAGCATTGGATTCTATAAAATGAAAATATGGAGGCATAATCATCATTGAAAAAGTGGTTATATGTATCAATAAAAACAATAAAGTATATATTCATATATAAAGTGTTGAATATGGACCAAATAAGATGGATTGAGTTTATTAATTATTATAATTTTTCAATACATTGACATAATGATATGGTGAAGAATATGGACAATATTTTGATTCAAAATGGAAATGCTAGGTTTTCATTGACGAGGGTTGAAATATATCATATAATTATGGATTAGAAAAAGATAAAAAATAAAATTATATATAAATTTTGGAAATTGTACCATATATAGATGATTTGTCAACAACTATCCATGTGTTAATTTAGGAGGTGCATAAGGAACATGTGGAGTTATATAAGAAGGTATAGAATATTTCCAAATTCAATCGTAACCATGATGAAAAGATAAGATCAAGAAATTTGATATGTTTCCCTTAAATTCCAGAATAGTTAAAATATTTTTTAGATAGAGATTGTACCGCATCATTATGTATGCATCATGGATGAAAATAAATTTGTAGATCTCTCAAAGAGAAATTTTTGTTTGACAACATAAAAAGAGATATTGTAGAGTTTGTGTCTAGATTCATAGTATATAAGTAAGTGAATGAAAAACATGATATATCTAATGGTATGATGCAACCATTACCGATGAATAAATGAAAATTAGAAAACATAACAATGTATTTCATCATAGGACTCCCCAGGACATCTAAATGACATAAATACATAATGGCATTAGTTTAATAGTTTTCATCGTATGATATATGAAAATTTCAGTTATATCAGAGAATATATCTCAATGAATGCCATTTTAAAATAAAAAATAAGGGGTAGGTAATCTTAGTTGCAGTAATACTCTCAAATTAATTTTATCAAGATATGAGGATTACCTTAATGTTTTGGAAAATCATATTGAAATATTTAAAAATGATTTTAATTTTTTGTAGTCCATTACCTATAGACTAAAAGAGAATCTGAATTAACTATATAGAATAATTAATTTAAAAATGGAGCTTACTATTTAGACTTCAAATGAGGATGTGATCAACGATTTAATCAATTAACACCTTCCTACAACAGTATTATTCACTCAATAATTTGAATAGATCATTATGAACCCATTTATTGAAGGAAGTGTAGAACTCCAGAATTTTTTGATGATGTTAGAAAAATAAATCAATAAATATCATTTATGGCTAATGAAATGTAATAGATGGTTATATCCTTTCAATTTAACACTAAATTATCTCATAGTTGATAAAAAATTGATGTTTAAAATGGTCAATGAGATGTAATGATTTTTTATAAGGTATTAAAATGCTTATCTTATTGGAAGAATGTTATGTGATTTATAATGAATAGTATGTTGGTCCATATATATAATTTTCAAAATGAGATTTTTGATCATATTAGGATAGTAGAATAAAACTTATTGATTTCACCAAAAAAAGTCTCATTTAAATTATTTTTTTCATTTATATCCTCTTTGGAAGATTATATGTGATCATTCACATGATCTAAACCTTAAGGTCTTATAGATGAATCATCATCATTCAAAAGAGGAACATCCTATAGTTATTTAATATTAAAAATATAATGTGTTATGGAATAAGATGAATCACATGGTTATCTTTTTGGGAAAATATTTAATATGGGAAATATATATGGGATCCTAATGAAATAAGAATGAAGATGAATCATTATCTATTTTGAGTAGAATAATTGAATTTCTAGGGAGAAATTAATTTTGAGATTGTATAATGAAACACCCTGAGATTTTATATTATACTTCTCTTTAATAAATTTTATATGATCAAGGTATTTTAATGCATAGATGAACAAATATAAGTTATTAATTTTTAATTTAATTATAATTTGAAAAAAAATATATATAGCAAAATAATTTTTTAACGAAAGTAAATTTTGAAAATCATAATATTCATTCATTTATATTATTAAATTGGTTTTAATAATAATTTGGAATTATAAATTTTAAAAATATATAATACTTTTCAGATATTATATCAGTAAAATTTATTGATTTTTTTTGAAGAATTAATTATTGAAATCAATTATGGACATTATTTTTGTAATAACCAGCCATATTCATACATATATATTAAAAAAATTAGATGAGCATTCTTTATATTATAAAAACACATGTCATCAGATCATAAAGGAATAATTATTTTGGAAATATGTGAACATGAAAAAAATTTGTAAATATTTGAATTAAATCATCTAATACTATGTACATCATGACTTGAAGGATTCCTAGAGTTATCATACATAATAGATTTCCTTATATCATAGCTTAAGAAAATATAAGAAAATGATATATGTAATTATTTTTAAGGGTAAACAAGGGAGATACAAAATATTTACATAGACATAAGGGTTTGATAACAATAGACTAACATACAAAAACCACACATTTCATATCATATATCAAAATATTACTCAATAGAATAAATATTTTGGGTTCATAAGATAATAATAAAATAGAAATAAATGAACATGATACATGGGAGGATAATATTTGGCATAATATATGAAATTGTTGTATACATAAAATCATATTAAATAATTCACATAGTATTCAAGGATCACTATCAAGGCTATGATAATGAAATGGGTTCAACACGAAAACCAAAATTGTAGTAAAGCATCACGCTCAGGTCTGATATAGTATAAATGTTCCTTGAATGATCTATGTTTACTCCTTATTTTATCCCATTCAATCTCATGATATATAAATAATTTCATAGTGCATTGGCGTGAGATATGGATTTTCACTATTACATGATTAAAATCATATATATGTGTTCAGCAAGATTAAAGAAAATTATTTATACTAAAATACATTAAATGAAATGGGTTTAATATAAATTTCATCATATCATAACCTTTGTAAAATACACATGTTCATTAATCATTTCTCCATTTGAACAAATTATATCCCATGAAAAGAAGCATGTTTCATAACAAATTCATCATTTTGTATCCTTTTTAAGAGAAACAGGTTTCCAAAACATCATGAGAACAAAATAATTCATTCATATCATTATTAATAATGGTATCCCAGTTCATATCATCCTTAATTCATAGGAATCATTAATAGATGTCATCTTAGATGAAAAATGGGATTGAATGAATATTTAAAGCATTTATGGAGGAAAATATCCATTCCACATTCAAAATAATTTTAGAAAACAAATTAAATACTAAAAATCAACTTCATTGAACATAACCATATAAAATTTTAAATAAATATTTAAAAATTTATTAGTCCTAGCGGTTTAAAATATTATCCATGCTGTAAAATTTTAAAAAAATATTCCATTCACATTTTAATAAAATCCAAAGTGGACAATTTTTGAAAATGAAAGGAATAGTCCTTTAAAAAATTAAAAAATTAATTAATGGTTAAAAATTCATTTTAAAAATAATTTTTTGGATTTTAAAAACATTTTCTAGTTTTTCTATAAACTAATTTTTTTAAAAAAAGTATTTATTATCCAAAAGGAGAAATACATATGATTTTTAATAGAAAATCTATTTTGAAAACATTATTAATAAAGAGAGGGGGTAATGTATAATTATGACATAACTATAGTAGAAGAAAATTTATGAGTTTCTTTAGTGATTGATCCTTAGATTTCATTAATGGAATCTAAATCATAAATGATCCCACAAAATAATGACATTGTGACATAAAATTAATACAAATTTTGTAACATTGAATCTGAAGCCACACTGAACGTATAAAAATAAATGTAACATAAAATATCTTAAAATAAAATAAATTAATGATGATATATTTAAATTGTTCTATGTATTCACATCATAAATTAATATAGGTTCATAACAAAACACATGTCTAAAATACGGTAAATTGATGAAAAATTAAATTACCAATTCCTAACATTTGAATTGTATTCCCTGTGAAAGAGATATAGTAGAATTGATATATAAATCCCAATAAATTTAATTATGATAATAATAAAATACATTCAGTTGAATTAAATACACACCATAAAAGAATTATGTGGTTAATTTGGAAAGTATCTCCTAGAAAAATAAAAGTGAGACATAAATTTCATACCTTACGTATTGAATTCCTTCATATATGTTCAAACATCCTACAAAATAAATATAGGTTATATATATATATATATATTAAAAAAATTAATACATACTTATATATATATATCAATCCAAAATATGTGTATTAATTCATTTTTATTACCCATTTATCGATATATTCATTTTCAAGTCACGTTTTGGGAAATAATTTTTTTTCTCATGAATGTTTAGATTTTTCATTTTTTATCCACATAATTTTAGCATGGATCCATAAAATAACTAATATTAACCATAATATAAAATATATATATTATATATATATATATACATATATTATCCCATAATATTTATTGAGAAAAAAATAAATACACACTTTATGGGGATGGTAGGTCGAATATACACTAGGAAATTATATCGATTTTTTCAAAATATTTTTGAAAATATTTTTATTTTTAATATTACCATTATATAAAAATTTTATTTAATATATATTACATATTTTTATTAAAATAATTGGTATTAATATGAATGTAAAATGAAAAAGAATCAAATCACTTCATGGGGCGATAATATGTCGTACATACAAGCAATGTTATTGTGTTCACACAGAATGGAATTTATGAAGGTATAAGTGAAATAATAATGAGATAATTATAATAATATCATTTATAATATATATATACCCTTAATCCATATTTTTATTTTTTATTTAAGGGAGGTGTTGGAAAATGGATAACATGGGTTCGTGAGGAGTTAGTCTTCCACACACACGAATGATGATTTTGTATCCCATTTGATGGAAGAGTATGTGTTTTTATTATATTAAATTTAATTAAAAACATCATAGTATATTTATCATTCTAATATTATTATTTCACCATGGTTTAATGATAATTTACATAGGTGTATAAAGAAAGAAATTAAATCACTCGGTTTGGTGTGTTATATCTTTTTGGGAATTTTTTTGTTAATATCAATGAAATTTTTAGGTTGTATTATTTAAGAATATAAGAATTATAAGATGGTTGGATGGATTTAATTATGTTATTTGGTATGTTATTTGATGATCCAGAGGGTTTGTAAGTATGAAAAGAATATTTGAATGGATGGCCTTTTATATGTGAGGTGAGTGGAAAATGTTTAACATTTTGAAATCTAAAATGTGTAACCATGTTTTCATCATGGAAATTGTCTAAAATGCAGAATTATTGAGAATAGAATATATATGCTCAAAATTATACCAAATAGTTGGTGTTGTATATGTTTTGGGATATTTTTAAATGTTATATTCGTAGATTAACCCCCTGATAAATGTAATATTCTTAACAAAAAATAAATAATTTTATCTATTTTCACTAATCCTAATAGTAAAAAAATAATATAACCTTATTATATAATATACATTTTAAATATTTTAAATATGGAAACAATTTTGAAAAAAGAAATACCTATAATGGGGAAAAGATAATTTAAAATTTAACCAGCAGACACAACGTGATATCATTTTTTTAGTGAAATGATGTTCAAAAGAATAAAAAGGTATTATATCATTATTAAATATGAACGTTATTCCAATGACCTAAACCTGATTAAATTATAAAATATTTATTCAATTCCACATTTAGGCACATTTTAAATAAAAATTTAACCATATAACTTATTTAAAAGAAAATGTGGATTTTAATGAAAACCAATATATTTCAATATTCAATAAGAAATTATACTTTTCAAAAAACCCTAATATTAATCGTAATATTATTTTAACAAATTCATAAAGAAAATTAATTAAAATTTATAAAACTCATGATTTAAATGATACAAAAAATAATTTTATTATTTTTCACAAAAACAATTATTTTGTTAGAAAATAGTATTTTTGAGACATATAAATATATTTAGAAAATTTTATAATTTTATTATAAATATTTATTATTTTTATAAAAACAATATTATTAATGTATAAAATTCTTTTATTGATATTAATTAATTTATTTTTAATGTCTACTTTGTAATAGTTTCATTTAAATATTAATATTATTAATATATCTGGGTTTTTTATATCTCTGTGTATCGTATGACACATATTATCAATAAAATTTAATTTATTTTCAATAAAATATTATTCAAAAAAACTCAGGGTGTTACATTATACACCCATTTAAATGATTTTTCCCTCAAAATTCATCACTATGATACAAAAAAATGTGGATACTTCTGCCGAAACATTTCTTCATGATCTATATACCATTTTCAAAATGGTTGTTTTTACACTAAATATTGACTAAAAAAATGATGTTCTTTCATAGAAAATTATTTTTCCAAGCCAAAAGCCCCATTTGTTGTTCCTAATAAAACATTTCATGCTCATGTGGTATAACCATTATTTTCAGTACATGTGAAGGGTCAGTTAAGAAATTCTGGAAGAGTGTTACATGGATCACATTGTAGACTTGAGAAAGGTTTGGTGGAAATGACAACTGATATGATACTATCCCGATACGATATATAATTTTAATGGGATATATACACAGAGGGATTAGTTTTATCATCCATGAAAATATAATTACCTTATACCATTGAGAAATTCTTACAAACATAATGAAACTAATATCAAAATCAAGATTACTAAATTGATTTTTAAAATATGTTTTTTGCTAACTCTGAGAAACCATGATGTGTTTCTGAATAGATCTAGAAATCTCTACCATTTCTTCACCTCTCTCATGCCCCAATTGCATTCTTTCTCACAAATCATTCCATCCCATGGGATCTCTAAAATATTTCCATAGAGGGATTTATACGGTGAAATCAAAATTCTAATGTGAATACTACTTTTGATTCATAAATCATCTAGAAGAAGGTGTCTATCCAGGAAACCATTTTAATTCATAGAACATTATCTCAGCATATCCTCATGCAATTTAATTTTTCTCATAGACTAACCCTAATTATTAGGATGATATTCACTAGTGAAACATAATACAATAATCATATCTAGTTGAATACTGTTCCAGAACGTTATGGAAAATCTTTGATCCCAATCATAGACAATGTAATGTGGTACTCTACGAAACCTTACCACTTCCTTAGTGTATATTCAATCATGTTAATATACAGATAATTATTCTCTAGCAATGATTACATGTTTTAAATTTCTATAGATATCAAATACTTACCATATAACATCGTTACATTTAATGGTTTTGAGGATACTAATGAAAAAATTCATAATAATGTTTTATTATATCCATTCTGGTATATGTAATCGATGTAACATCCCCATATTGTTTTTCCATCATCCTAACCATTTTAATATACCATGAACTATGATAATTACTCTACAAATTCTATCACAATTTAATTATTCCAGAAATACAAATTTTAATATCAAAATATCTCTATTCATCAAGGATGAAAAGAGAATTTTGAAATATTAGCTTCCCCTAACAACAACTTATTCAAATTTGGTACATAAAAACACATAAATGGTTTATAAAAAATTTCATTCATTCATCATAAAGGATAATATTAGGGAAATCTTGACCTTAGTTTTCATCTCTATATCTTCCATTTATAGCCCTTTATTCACTACATTAATATATGGATGAATATTCAACTAATAATGACAATTTTTCTACCCTTCCATCAATATTTCAATATATATCCTTGAATTTTTTTAAAATATATGATCTTTATTTTATCCTCATCATAGATAATGTATCATGATCCAATCAACACATGGAATAACCTACTTTTTTTCTTTCCTATGGTGGAATTATATTGAGAAGTAATAATCATTACCAACATCAAACTATCATCACATACGCATATTCAACACCTATTATGGGAATATATATTTTCAAATTGTTCTCATGATATATATATATATCACAAATTTTTCTATAAAGTCAATGCCTCTATATCTTTAATTAAAATTATACTATAGTTAAATCCAATTCATGAGTTGGGTAACTTTTGCAATTAACCTTTCTTTATAGTTGTTTAAAAGATATAACTGTGTCAAATACATAATAAAACATCCTAATACCTTATGAGATGCATATAATTATATCAAAGAACCTTCTCCAGAAATAGTAAGTATAAACACTAGTGTGCTGACTAATGTTCTTTTTAGTTCCATGGAATTTTCCTCACAATCATATGTCCTAAGAAACGTAGAACCCTTCCAGGTTAACATGTTGAGTGAATTAGACAGTAATGGTAAATTCTCCACAGACCATTTATCATATCAATCTAATCCAAGATTACTATATATCTCAAACATTATGCCTTATTTAGAAACTAATTCATTAGTCTTTATCATTGATTGATAAACCTATATACCCTCTATTGAGATTATATAACCCATAAATGAATCATTTTTTAGCCAAAATTATGTCTTTTTAAGTTTTTGAAGGTGTTTATCCTTCCCTATTTAGTTTACATAAATTTTCTTGTGATCCTAATTCTTTTCATTTCACATTGAATATATAATACTATTTTATAAAAATACTACCACAATCTAGTTATGTTAATCTATCTATACTATATTAAATAAATCAAGAAGGATAACTTGGAAATTACCAAGATTTAATTGAATAACTATATATTCATAGTGTCCAAAAATTTTATGGAATGTTTTTTTTGGGATTATACTCTATCTATTCCCTTAAATGGTGATGTCCTTAATGATATTTAATCTCATAAAAGTATTGGTCTTTGGGAAATTCATCAATAATCCCGTCCATATAGGGTAAAGGATAAATGTTCTTGAGAATGATGCCTTTTACCACACAATAATCCATATAAATTCTCATTATTCAATATTTATATTTCGATAAATGAATAGTTTCACCCCATTGTGATAGAAATTGATGAATTAATCCATTTTCATGGTTCTCCCGAAGTATAATTTTTCAGATCTTGTAACTCAATTATGGGATGTGTATAGGAATTCTTTTAATTTTTTGTGGAACCAAGTATTATTTTTTTGAGGAACTATACATAATGTTATAGTATACAATGGGGAAACTCTTAAGAAAAGACATCTAAAAGCACCCTTAAAATAGGATTATCATTGATGTTGATTTCCTCCCCAAACAACTATGATAAATTCCACTCTTTAATATAAATCATGACCCATAAAATTGATGTGATCTCTATTGATTGTATATACTTATAATTAAATTGATATATGAGGATATATTGGTTTGTAATTTCATATATGACATACTTTCCTTGAAAATTTATTGTGAGATTTATGTAGAGAAATTAATTCTATTTCTTAAGATAATATCAGATTCCACCAGAGGAAGAATGAAAAGATTTTTAGGATGCACATTATGCAAATATTCAACAATAGAAGTATATATATAAGATAGTTCCATCAACAAATTTAGGGTCATCACATCTAACTCTACGTGTAATGATTTAGGGGGTATCATTTGAACGTTAAAACACTATTTTGATATGAGATAATCGGTATATCAAGTGTCAAATAATATATTATCATTTATAGATCACATGATAAGTGTACCTTTCATTATGTCATTATCACACCCCTTATAAAAACAATGATAGAAAGATATTTCCCTATGACCCTCAACAAAAGAGGACACTAACAATAATTATCAACATTATCCTTTGGATTTAATAAATGGATAGATTAGTTCCCAAACACCTTGAATTTTAAGCAATATAGTGTGGGTAATGTATTTAGTGGATATTTCCCTCTATTTTCATCACTAGTTAAAATATTCCCATCACATCAACATTATATTTCTAACAATCATCCCTTGTAAAATTAAAAAAATTTCTTAGTCCCTATATGAAAAATTGTTCCATGTTTCTTCCAACACTCTGAGCATAAATGAAATATCATATTCTTCTCTCAAGGTTTTTATATTTTCCATTGATTTCAATTTTTATCATTTTTTCAAAACCATTCGATCGATGAAAAACACAAACATAAATTTCCACATTGATAGAACATTGAAAAATATATTTATATCTAATAATGTATCTTATGACTAATAACCTACTGAGACATGGATTTATGAAACTGAAGAACTAGTAAACATTTATTTTTGGTTGGATTATAATACATGAGTACTGCCTTGAATATCATATAGAATATTCCTCATAGGTACCCATATAATCATAATAATTTCTCATAATCTATAGTAACAACTTATACATATTTTTATGAGGAATAGAAGGAAGGTAATTGTTGAAAAATTTGTTCTTGAACTTTTCCCAGTCCATTGATTCAGTTTCATCATGTTATTTTTATTCTTAAATAAATTCCAACATCTATACAATGTTCCTTCCAAAAGATAGACATCCAAAATGACTTTCAATTGTTCTGAACACTATAGATTGAGAAATATCATCTTATTGGTACTAATCCATTTCTCAAGAATTTGGTGATCATCATATCCACTTAACGAAGGTTGAATTTACCTCATGAAGGACTCAACATAATATTGATCACTCATTTTCATGTTATGATGTCTTCCATGATTCGTGATTTATAAATCTATATGAGAATACCAATGAGATTTTTCATTCCATATCCCAGAACTATTATCTTTTAATAAAGACAATAATTTCGTTTTTCATCACACACATTATTGACATGGTTCATTTGGCACTACAAAAAAATGACCACATTAGAAGGGGTTATTTTTTACATTATAAGGGGTTATAAGCCCTTCTAAATACATTAGTGGCGGTAGTGGGAAACCACCGCTAATGTGCCCGCCTACTGTTAGTAGAGGCGTTTATAAGAAAGCACCACTAAATTCGTAGTGAACATAGCGACAGTTACATTTGAGGGGGTTTAAACCCCCTCTAATGTTGCTCAAAATTTAACACATTAGAGGTGGTGATAACAAAAAACCGCCTCTAATATATGGATTTAGTTGTGGTTTAAACCGCCCCTAATGGTGATTGCATTTAGGGAATTGGAGACGATTTTCAGACACCCACCCATAGCCCCTTCCCACGCTGGGACACCCCAGTGCCCCCCACCATGACACACCCGGGACACCCTCACACGACCCAAGAGCGCCCCCGACACACCCACTTGACACCACCCCCGTGCCCCTTCGTTGAAACAACCAAGACACACCCTCGTCTGACCCCAGCATGCCCCCGACACACCCCTTGACACAACACCAGTTCCCCCTTGACAACCTAGGACAACCCTGCGCACCCCCTTGACAACCCTGGACACCCCTGAGCTCCCCTTGACTCCAATGGACACCCCAGCACCCCCTGGACACCCATGGACACCCCAGCTCCCCCTTGAAACCCCGAGACACCCAGCGCACCCCATTGACACTCCGAGACACCCACTTTACAACCCAGTGCGCCCCCGACACACCCCTTGGCACCCAGCACAACATGCCCCATGACAACCCGGGACACCCCTACGCGCTCCTTGACACCCCAGCGCTCCCCTTGACACCCATGGACACCCAAAGCACCCCTTGACACCCAACATGCCTCTTGACACCCCAGTGCCCCCTTGACACCAAACCAGTGCCCCCTTGACAACCCAGGACACCCCAGTGCGCCCCCCTTGACATCCCGGGACACCCCTGCATGCCCCTTGACACCAATGGACACCCCAGTGCCCCCTTGACACCCCTGGACACCCTCTTTGACAACCCAGCGTGCCCCCGACACACACCTTGGCACCCAGCGCAACACACACCTTGACAACCCGGGACACCCCTGTGCGCCCCTTGACACTCCAGCACCCACCTTGACACCCATGGACACCCAACGCGCCCCCTTGACACCCCCTTTGACAACCCAGTGCACCCGCTTGGCACCCAGTGCACAACGCCAGTGACATAAAAAGGATCCCGGTGGGTTTCGAACCCTGAACATGTTGCATCCAGCGCCTAGCACGAAAAAACTAGGTTATGGGCGATTATGTTTTTAATCTGAGCTTCATTATATTTAATTAAATCCAGAATTATTATATTATATAATATATATATATATATGTGTGTGTGTGTTTAGAAATATAATAAATATAATATATTTGTATATATATAATATATTTCTCTATAATATAATATATATTTGTGTATAATATTTATATATAACATGTATTTTTGTATAATTATAATATATTTGTGTATAATATATATATACATATTTTGGTATATTTAATATATATATGTACATATTCATACATATATTAATTAATATATTTATATTTATGTGTGTGTGTGTATTTCTTGTATTTATAGATATAATATAATTATAATATATATTATACATATATTATATTAAATATATTTATATTATATCACCATCAAACATATATACACACACACAATTAACTGTTTTCATATAATTGTAAATAAATAATTAAATGAAATGATATATATATATATATATACTAAATTAATTTCTAATTAATATGCTATTCTATAAAATACATAAAATAATTATACAATACATATAAATTTATTTATAATAAAATATATATAATATAATATATAATATAAATAAATAATATATTTATATTTATATTTATATTTATATTTAATTTTGTCAAAATTAATAAATTTGTCTACATCATCTAATATAAATGTATTTAAACATAAGTATGCAATACAAATGTATTTATGTATGCGTGTGTGTAAAAATAATTTTTTTATTTATTATATGATACATATAGATATATATGTACTGAATTAATTTAAAATTAATATGCCATAATACAATATTCCTAAAATAATTATATAATATATATATAATTATTTATAATAAAATATTTATAATAAAATATATAATATAAATAAATAATATATTTATATTTATATTTATATTTATAATATATATTTTGTCTGAATAATGTAAATTACTATGCATAATCTAATATAAATGTATTTATACAGAAGTATAGAATACTAATGTATTTAAGTACGTGTGTGTGTGATAATAATTTTATTAATTATTATATGATATATATATACTAAATTAATCTATAATTAAAATGGTATGATACAATATATGTAAAATAATTATATAATATATATTTTTATATATAAGTAAATATTTATTATATATATATAATATAATTATATAACATAATTATATAAAATATATACGTTTATGTAAATTTATATTTCATGTTGTCTATGTAGTTAGGGTTTGGCTTAGTTGTAAGAACCTTATAATTCTACATGAAAAATGGGGGTTGAAAATCCATTGGGCTTAGGGATGTAGTAGTATTTTAGCATACAATAGCAGCACCATCACAGTAGCAACGTCGGGTACTATAGCTGCGGCATGGCAGTGTAGCGGCAACAAATCGTTGTAGCAGCGGTGGGTACTGTGTGACACTGTAGCAGGAGGGTACTGTAGCAATATATAAATTTATACATTTTTTATTATATATATTAGGGTTTATTTAAAATATTTATATAATGTCCTTATATATATGTGTTATAAAGTATTTAAATACATTTATACAATGTTTTTATGTAATATATACACACACACACTTGCACACACAAAAATATATATTAATTTTTTTTGAATTTATATGTGATTTATTTTAGAAAATAAATAAAAATTTTGATGGAGTTTAAAACTCCCTCTAATCGAAGGGATTTCCAACGTTTCATAAACCCCGTCAAATTTCTTGAATTATAGGGTGTTAACAACCCCCTCTAATGTCATAAATTAGAGAGGTTCAAAACCACCGCTAATTTCTTAAATTAGACGGGGTTCAAAACCCCCTATAATGTCATCAATTAGAGGGGCTTCAAACCACCCCCTAATGTCATAAATTAAAGGGGGTTCCAAACCCCCTCTAATTTCATAAATTAGAAGGTTTTCAAAACCCCCTCTAATGTAAGAAATTAGAGGGGGTTAAAAGACCCCTCTAATGCCATCAATTATAGGTGGTTCAAAACACCTCCTATTTTCTTATATTAGAAGCGGTTCAAAACCCCCTATAATCTAAGGGATTAACGGCATTTCATGAACCCCCTCAAATATCATACATTTGAGGGGGTTGTGAAACCCCACTATTTCATTTCAAAAAATTAATTTATATATATATATATATATATATCCAAATGAATGTTATATATATAGCTCCGATAAAATCCAACAGAATATATACTTCCATTAATTATTAAATTAGCAGCAGTTTTGATATAACCTGATGTAGAATAAAACCAATTATTAAAAAAAATTATAAAAAATTTGAAGGGGGTTGTGCATAATCCCTCTCTAATTTTTATAGAAAATGAATTTAGAGGGGGTTTATAACCCCCCTCTAGATTCGATGATTAGAGGCTTTTGTGCAGAACCCTCTCTAATGTTACCGAAAATGAATTTAGAGGGGGTTTTGGAGAACCCCCTCTAATGTACTGTTTTTTTGTAGTGTGGGTTCGTTCTATTGGAAAAACCAAATTGAATATTATGGTCAATAATAATCATATTTTTGAAGAACAAAATTATGAAAAATCTCTTATAAGATATATAAATCATAACGAAAATTTTTAAATCAAATAAACCTTATGTTTATAATAGTTCATTCATAGTAATAATATCTTTAAATCTATCATGACTGTTCATAATGTTTTTTTGAATTTCACTGTCATATCCCCCAGGAGTTTCTAATGAGGTGTGAAGAAGCAACATTTTCAAGCAACTAGTGATAATGAAGAGAAAATTAATGTGCCCTTTTTCTAATTTATTTCACCTAGGTAACTCTTCTCCATTTCAAAATTCACATGTATTATACTGACAGGGTTGTAATTTCATGGAATCCGTTATCTGTATCCTTTAAAAAATCATGTAAATTTTCTAATACATTTACTCATGCTTATGTATATCTTTGGACATTTCCATACGAATATTAGACATTCCTTATAACCATATTTAAAAATTTAACTAAACCAATCATCTAATAATAATAGAATAGACCCAATATTTTGGTACATAGATATTACATCTTCTTAAATGAACATTCGTTACATTATTCAAAATAATACCTAGATATTGTACTTGTATAGTTCCATTGGAAATATGGAAACATAAACAATAGGTTCATATATGAAATACATCATATCCCACTATTTTCATCATAGCTATCACATTTCATATTAAATCATAAATAATCTATTTCTTATTAACCAAGGAAAAGGTAACATAATAAAGGGTGATCTTATATGATTAGTAAAGGTAAAAAACGGAGACATTTGAGCATAACATAAACATAAAGGTATGATAATATGATTATAAGATATAAAATAAATAACCTAAATGTTAAATATCAAAATCATGAGTCATTTAAATAAGTTTCTTGTTCATAAGACGTGAATCACATGAAAGTAAACCAACATGATCCATAATAACACAACATTGGAAGAAGACAAGGAATTGTTTCATGCACATAACAGTTAAAAATAATTTCCATACTAGTCAAGGCTCACTACAAAAATTATCATAGTGGTATGGGATCAATCATCAATCCATATTATTAGACATAGTTCACTCTCATGACCATCATTGTAGAAAGAGTTCCTCACAGAACTGGGTTCGCTCTATATCCCAGTTCGGTCTTTCTGAAGAGATATATATCTTTACCCAATGAATTTTAGTGAGATATAATTCCACCCCTCAAAAAATGAATATCAGACATATGTGTTCTATAATATCATAAAGAATCATCATATCATATCCCATGAAATGAATTTTTTTTCGTAAACATTTCATAATATCATAACTTGTTGTAAATGGTGAGGTTTCGTAATCATTTCATCATTTAAATACAATATAACCAATGACTCGAAGTGTGATTCGTAATAATTTCCTAATAGTGTAGTCTATAGAAGAGAAATAATATTAATATACATCATTACCTTAATTAAAAAAAAATCATATAATGAATAATAATGGAATCCTTGGATCATATCCCCATTGAGGAATATTTTATATCAATGGATGTCACTATTGATAGAAAATGATTTCAAATTATCATTTAAAACTTTTCATAATAAATATATCTTCTAAAAATTGAAAATACTTTTTAATTACATAAAAAATTTATAAATACATCTCTTTGATAAAAAACATGGATACATATAATAAAATATTTTAATAATTGATTGTTATTAATTGTGGGAAATACAATTCATACAATACACATTAAAAGAATAGTTCCTTTCTAATATTGGGTAAACCTAAAATGGTCCTTGTTTGGATAGAGATACAAATATTACATTAATAAAATTTGAAAACATTCCAACTAGGGTAAAATTAATTTAATAAATCATTTGGATAATTTGAAAAAAAATTAGAAAAAAGTTATAAAACTGGGTTTTGGAATAGAATATGAGTTTACAATCGAAGATATAAATAAATTCAATTGTTTTCAAAATAATTATTTTAAATTCACAAGTTCATAAATGTAGTTAAGATTTTTAATAAAAATAAATAACATGTGGATAATAAATTTATGTGTTTTATGAAAATTATATCATGATATCTCATCATTGGAATCGTAATCATAAATATTCATGATAAATGATGAGATTGTGACATAATACTATTACCTCTTTCATAACACTGATTGGTAAGCCCAAATAAAATTATAACATCAATTTAAACATTATATGTCATGAAAATAAATAAATTCATGATAATACATTTCATTGTGCCCCGGTATACACCTCATAAAAAATGATACATGCATAATATAAGTTATGTCTCAAAAAAATTGAGACAAAATACCTTTCCTCTTTAGTTACATTTAAACATTGAACCCAACGATAGTTATATCCTTAAATAAAAATGTAAACACACATTAATTTATGTTTATTCATCATATAATTAAATCATGGTCAGTATATACACAACATAAATTACTAACATATTAAAAATTACATGTGTCATCCTGAAAAATAAAAGTTGGGTAGAAATCCATTACCATAAGTCTCAACTTCCAAAAATAAAATTAAAAACTCCTAAATTATAAACAAAATTTTATTATAAAACTACTATAGATCAATAATAATTTTTTTCATACCATATATGATTTATTTATGAACTTTTATTACCCATTTATTAACAATTAATGGTAAAATTCATGTTTTGTGAACTAATTAATTTTCTTTTCATGTACACTTCTGTTTTTTATTTTCGGGCTTGTTAAATTACTAATTATTCTATCATATATAGCACATTAAAAAATAAAAATATTATAATATATATTCAGTATATAATTTTTTAGAACGACACATAATATTTAGAGATAGAAAAATGAAATACACTATTCATATTGACGGCAGATCGTACGTATGCATGAACATTATTTTTATTCTCCAGATAGATTGAAAATAGAAATTTAAATAATATATTACCAATATTGACTAATTTATATGTCATTAATATCATAAATTTTCATTAAATCATCTTTATTACCTTCCAATTAATGTGTGAACAAATCACATTGCCTCGTAAAGTGGTAGTACATCGTACACATGAGTGATGTTGTCATATTCTTATTGAATTGAAATTATAAAGGTATATGTAATGTAATAATTTTAATAGTATAATAATACAATAAATTTAATACATATATATTTAATACATCATTATAATCATTCGTGAGAGGTGTTGATGGAAAATGAATAGCATAGGATTGTGAGGCAGTAGTCCTCCGTACAAACGAATGATGATTTCATATCCGAGTAAGTTTAAGATTAGATGGTTCAAGGTCATGACCATAAAAAAAAAAATTTTATATAGTATAAAGAGTTTATAATATCATAATGGTTTAATATAAATTGAATAGGTGGAGAGTAATTAAAATAAAACACTTGGTTGGGGTGTTACCTCTTCTTTTGATAGCTTCATTTTATTTTCACCAAATGGTTACATAGGTCATTTTTTTGACCAAAATGGGGATTAAAGGATGTTAAGAGGTAATTAAATAATTTATTTAGCCTTTTATTTGACGAACCAATGGTTATTGGATGTGGGAATTTAATAGGATATGTGGTGGAAATTTATTTATGTGATGAGTGGAAAGCATGTAATTCATCAAACAAGATAAGTTATAAGCATTCATTTCATCTTAGAAAAGGCAAAAAAATGTACCAATATCTAAAATATAAGAGTTAATGTATATATATTGGGTTTAAATGGGTGTTGGAATTTTTTTTTGTCATTTTAATATCTTTTCATTCAAGTTTAACACCCCCTTCAATAAAAGGATTTATACCTTAAACGTGGTAATTTTTTTTACCATTATTGATATTCATTATGGTAAAAAATTCAGTTGAACATATTAGATAATATAAAATATAATTATTCTAAATAAAAAATATATATTTCGGAATTGCATTCATTTAGGTGGAATACTTTTATTTAATATGAACCCTGCAGACTTGATGAGAATGTGGCATTTAAAGATAAAATGGTTAATGGTATAAAATGTTATATAAAAAATAAAACTAAAAATTCATATAATGAACTAATTTAGATTAAATGATATATAATTTATTTATTTTTTCTCTAAAATATATTTAAAAAATTTACTGTATAAATTCTTTAAATGAAAATGAATTTTCAAAAAGATAATTATTTTTCATTATTAACTACAAATAAATCATCCCACAATAATTAAATAAATTCGAACTCAGATAATTTTGATATTATTATTTAAAAAATTTATGTGTTTTCATGACATAAACTATATGAATGTTTGAAAAATTAATGCTATTAATCTTGATGAAACGAAAAATAGTATAGTTTTGAGATTTTTTTTTTCTTAAACCAATAAATTCTTTTCTAAAATTTGATTATTTTTTATCGATATTTGTTGTACATAAATACATAATAATTAATATCTGATTTATTTATTATTATACATATCTCTATTATTAATTTCTAGGATATAAATATCTCATTTATGTAATAATATTAATAATATATCATTATTTATTACAAGTTGATGTTGTGTGTATTGCACAAAATCCAAGAAATTTATCAAAACTAATTAACAATTCATAAAAAATCCATTATTTAAATGTGATCATTATGTAATGATATGGAATTATTGTATAAGAATTATTATCTAAATGTAAATATTTTATTTACAAATTCTTTTTTAATTTATATTTTTTATTAATTGTAAATTTTTATTATTTATAGTATAAATTTTATGTGAAAATTGTTTTTATAAATATATAAAAATGTATGATCATGTTTAAAATAAATATAAAATACATATAATTTATTATAATACCATTTGAAGGAAAAATAATGAAATTCTCATAAAAGCAAATATTTGTGAATTTTATTTTGCTTCCAGAATTTAATTTTAAAAAATTAACAATTGATTTTAATGAAATGCATAGAAAAAAATTTCAAGCATATAAATTTACATTCATATAGTTGTTATTACCTGGAAAATAATTATAATTAAATTATTTCTATATTTGAAGTAATATTTTAACTAAAATTTTTTATGTGTTTTTTAGGTATTATATATTTAATTATTACTATCTTTTAAAATTGAATTTAAAAAATTTGACACATTTTTATAATCATTATTCCCATAATTTTCTATAATTTTATTTTAATTTTTGGTCAAATAAATAAATTACCATGGTAGATGTTTATGATATCCCTGTGAATTATTAAATGGTTAAAACACGGTTAAACCATGGGATATGGATTTTGATTTTCAACGAAATATTATATCTTGATTTCATTAGTTTAGTGGGTCTAGATATAATTTTAATTTATCTTTTATTTTTTTCTTATTTGGGGCCACATTACAGGGGTTTATGTCTCCTCCGATGTAATATGGAACATTATATCCTCATATATTCACACACATTAAACACATTATCTGAATAATATTCACTCAAAAACATCAAACCAATCATAACTTTTGGACCCTTGAGCACCCTAATAAGATAGGGGTGAATATTAGTTTAAACATTATCTTTAAAATCAATTGATCATGTTCCCACATTGGATGTAACTTGTTCAACATATCAAAATGATTCATGTAGTAATTAAACATTCACATGTAGGGAGACAACAAAACAATTTTACATGGTTCACCACTAATTTCTTATCTAAGGACCTTGAACTGATAGTGTGTTGGTCATAACAATCCCCAATAATATTAAATAGTTATGGAAAACATAAATTTATACATACACACTCTATGTCAAGAACACTAAATTTAAAATATTATAAGGATGAAATGCTACCTCATTCAGAATACTTTCGTTTACTCAAACTATCTCACTAATTGGGGTGAAACTTTACTCAGATTAATGACATAAACGTCAATTAAATATACTGAAATTTTGGTATTTGTATTTGAATAGTATAAAATTTTTTATTAATCGATTCCTTGGTTTGATGAACTTCACTAGTCACATAGACCATATGTTCAATAGTACTATTCAAGAATCTCCCACCCTTAAACAAAACCCCATTTTTTTTCAAAGAATAACCAGCCTTTATGAACCCACATACATTCCCAATGCTCCACACCTTCACAAGGCTCTCTAAATTTGTGATGAAATCTGACGTCACAATGCTCCCTCCCATTGTGAAACAGACTAGTCTTTTCAAAACATCTTTTTCTGATATTACTTAGTAGAAATTTGTTCATATTTTTTCTTTTCATGATGTTTAGACTCATGAAGGATTCATAATACACAAAGAATAAATTATTTTGTATAAAAAACAAAAATAATAGTTAATCATCAATTTCAATTGTTCATGTCATGCAAAATTAAATTTTTTATCCACATTTTTATAGGCCCATCCCTACGTGATGATCCCACACCTCCTACAACATTTTTTGTAATCCTCCAAAAAAAAAGTTCACAAAGATCATCTTTTTTTGAAGCTCAAATGAAATTAAATTGCTTTAGAAGTTTGTTTTCATCTTATAAATTCACCATCAACACATTATGAAATCATGATTATTTTCATAGTCATGATGAACACCAGCATTCCTCCTTGTGTAAGAGAATATTCATACCTTCTAGACACAACCTTTTCCAAATAACTATACTTACGAAACTAAGTCACCATAAAACACAACCCAATACCATATTTAAGAAGGATAAATTACTGAAAACCACCTTTCATGAAGTATTATTTTTCAACTTGATTTGGAGCCTAAAAATTTGGATAAAATGATGAAATGATTCCACCTTCAACTCGATAGCCATAAAGTGCTACAAAATCACTTTCCGTAAAAAATACTATATCAAACTAGTGTTTATTGACAAAAAAATAGAATCTATTTCCATCAAAAATCTATGATTGGACTTGGTTCTACCAAAAAAAACTTCTTGTCAGTTCTATTATCACCAAAAAAACATTCCTATGACCGCTTAATGTGCATGCCAGAGGAGGATACCAGAAGATGATTTAATTTTCATAACAACGATCTATTAATTTTAATTTTTCATAAAAAGAAAATAAATATATTGTATCTATGATTATATGATGAAATATGTGTCATAGATATTATGAAATTTTATTATATTACTTTTATAACTACTATCAACTTCAAATCTATCCAATAAAAAATAAAATTATTACTCATCCTTCCATGTGGACTATCACCTACATGAAAATTTGTATTTTATTTTTCATCCCTCTTATAATGGATTATTTCATAGATTGATTTAATAAATATATATCATATTTATGTTCTATTAAATATTTAATAATAATAAATCAATATTTTCCTTAATTTATTCACATACAATGTAAAATCAATACATTACTCATGTGTACATCTAAACTACCACATTGAAAAAGTGGAGTAATTATTTTATAATAATGCCCTTACAATGATATATATAGAAGATAATTTTTTGAATAAATATAATATTTATGACATTATTGATATTAGTTACACTTTAAAAGCACGAAATAAATACATGAAACAAAATTTCTTATCTAAAACATATGTGGAAAACATAACAATTTGTGACAAAATATCGATTTTATAGAGAAATTGTTAACAACTATGTGAAAATGAATTATAATGGAATTGTATATAGTAATATTTGTATGGATTTGACTCTATTTTAATTTGTTAATAAATTTTAATTTATTATTCATGTGTTTAGATTGAGTATTAAGCATGTTAGAAAATGATGTAAGGAATTATTCTATAATATCAAATTTTATTGAGATTATTTATATTTGAATTTATATTCTGATAATTTTATATTATTACACTTAAAACCCCCATATTTTTTCCTTCACCTATATTTATTTACTTTGTTAATATTCTTTCCATTTCCCCTCTCTATGTAACTGAAAAATAGAAAGACATATTTTTTGAAAAGTCGGCCTTATATCTATTTTTTGTTGGGAATCTTACTCCTCCATATCCATGTTCTTCAAAAGAATATTGTTTAACATAATATATAATTTCATGTTATTAAAAAAATACTTTTTCTAATTATTTATCTTCTTAGAAATAATTTTATAGGAGTATTCTTTTTATTTTCAAAATGGATCATTTTGTACATTCATTACAAATGAGTAATGATAAGTTTTTTATGCATTTATGTAACGAGTGAATTATTATATTATAATGTAATTTATTTTTATGTTATAAAAAATTTAAATATTATAATTTTTAATAATTAAAATCTAGTTATAATTTTTATAGGAATTTTTTTTCATTAAATTTACTATAATTAAACGATGTTCTTTCTAGTTTTTAAAGCATACTTATATTTATTTAATAAATTTTTCATCAATATCAAAATCCATTAATGGATGTTATACTTCCATAGAGATATTATTTTATGATTTCGTCCAAATTATTTTTCTATATGTCCTATGATAATTAGGTTTTAATAATTTTTTAAAAAATCAAATTTCCTTCCCACGTGTTAAATAATAAAAGGTGAAATAATGAATTTTTTTAACATTTTTAGAATATATGTGTATATTTTGTCATTATGTTATGGGTGGATCCATTATTATCCCCAAATTCAATGTGTAATTTTTCATATCTCAGGTGTTTAGAGGGTGTGTGGGTGGTCAGACCATGCTGAGGAGGGTGCATGAGCATTTAGCACAGGCCTTAGAGTGTGTGTGGGTAGTTATCCCATGCATAAGAAGGTAAAAATGGGGGTGTCCCAAGTGTACAATGTGATGAATATTGGTGGGTAGCCATGACATATGATTTTTATCCCTATATTCGAAAAACATATGACTTATTAATATTATTTTCTCTAATAGATCATGATTTATTATTTATAATTCCTCACACTTATGACTTATGCCATTAGTTATGAAGTGATCATTATCCATGACTCATGAGTTATGGTTTGTAACATATTGGATAATATTTTGTATTTTAATATAATGTTCTAATGTAGTTTTTAAACATGGACTCAGATATGACCATAAATTGATATCACTCTTATTTTCCCTTAGTATCTAATATCACCATTTCATGTGTTTGAATTTTCCATTATAATAAATAATTATTTTCAAAGGATATACCTATAAATGGTATTATGATAGAATAAAATTTTTATCAATATTGAATATATAATTATTATACATGTTTAATGTTATTCAAAATTTATGAAATAGTTATTTAAGTGATTCTCATGTCACTTTCCCCTAGTTCTTGGAAGGAGGTCCAAAACCATTATTATAAAGGAACACATTACATGAAGGTAAGAATTTATAAATTTAAATACCAATATAACCACCATATTTTTCAAACACCTTATCATATCCACTCATTATACATCTCCTTTTACACTATATTTATGTGATATTACAATTAATAATTTTCCAATAATGTGATATTCCTTTTAAATAACTCTAAATTCTTACTTATTCGTTAGTAAAATTTTTCCTTATATTGGTTGATTCAACCATGTATATCAATGGTGTTATACTATATCATATATTTCTAATGTGAATCATGATGAAAACATTAATATAAGTAATATTTGAATTAAAAAAATAATTTATGTTATAAATTTGGTTTTAAAATGGTTCCACATAGAAATAAATGATCATAAAGGATCCCATTATTATAGGTAAATTTCAAAAAAAAATTATCATGGATTCTATTATCATTAACCATACCCATAAATTCCAGAAGATGGAAATTGTTGAATATAAATTTCTACAAAAAACTCCAAATATCATCTATAATATAGTGATGATGATCTTAGAACCAATGAATGTGTATCAACATCACCATTACAAAACATTTAAGGAAGAATAAAAATTACCATAATATAATGAAGAATATATACAATAAACTAAATAATATATCTATAATTAATTAATATAGTTGGGTAATATAAAAATTAATACATTTTAATTTGGTTTTGTAATATTTTATTATTATGTTTAGGTTTATTATATTGGATTTTGAATGTCTATCATCGAAATTCGACATAAATGTAAGGGTTTCTTTTCCAATCGCACTTTGAAATTGATATTGTCTTTGTTTAAATTATAATTTTGGGAAATTATATTTCATTTTTTCAAAAAACCTATATATGTTCTTCTCCTATCATTTGTGGCATTTTATTTTCAACTTATTATTTTACTTCCCTTTGGTTCATTGTTCAACTAAAAATATACTTATAAGTAGAACAAACCATTTTTATTCATTGGGTCAATAATATTTATATTAAATTTCCATATTGTTAATATTTTTGTTTGGATTTAGGATTCTCTATTGATATGATTTATTCTGTTCATTATTAATTTTAATTTGTTTTAAATAAATAAAATAAATACAATAATATATTTTTAATGTTTTATACATAGGTTATTTTTTATTGTCATTGATTTTTTTTCAATTGTGTGAAAATAATCAGTGTATAACATATTCTACTTGAATGAATATTATAGTTATTTACATATGTATTACTTAGAAATATTTATTCATCATTTATTAAATATTTATGGAAAAAAAAATTGATTGGTTTATAAATTATATCCCTAAAAAATAACATATTTCAAAACTACATGGATATTTTATCTTATTTTTTAGAGTAATTTTATAAAGATCTTTTAAAATTATTTTTCATCAATGATAAAAAAAATACATTTTTTATGTGTTTTACCGATATATTATCTATTGAAACTGTACAATACCTTAATTTATATAGGATATGATAATTTATTACGAAATGGTTTTTTGCAACTCATTTCTTTTTTATCGGTTAGTACAATTATGAATTTTTTTATGTTCATGTGGATCAAATATGTGTTATTTAATATTATGTGTGTGTGGGTCTATTATATCCTCTAATGAATTGGGTAATGAAATATATCCAGAGATGTTAGGGAATGGGGGAAAATACAAATCCTTAAGGGAGGTTTTCCACTGAGTGATGGGTGGGTCCATTATTGACTACACATGCATTAGGGAAAAACTTATATCTCATTATATGATATGTTAGGGAATGAGTATTCAATGAATCCCATTATGGGAAATTTTTTACTATATAATGATGGTATTGGTATAAATGTTAAATATATGAAATGTTTTTAAATGAATACACAACATTGTTATGCATATTTTTTGTTTTCTGGGATCAGGAAAGATAACTCGTGTTTCTACAAACATTTTTATGATGAATTATTTTATACCAAAAACATTATTCAATGAATCATGATTTATGATTTATGTTTAAGTTGTTATGATTATCTTATTTCATGTCTATAAAACATTATTATGTTGTCATACACACATTCTTATCCTATGATCATTTCTGATATGTGATTGTTTTATCGTAAGTTTATCGTTAGAGTGAATATAAGATCCACTTTTTTATGTTTCCACTCCTCATATTATAAATAAAAATATTATTTTTGATATGTATAAAAGGGTATCATATGGAATATTATATGTGAAATATTTAAAACATATTTTAAAATATTATAGTAAAGTTTAAAAACATCAATAACACTAAAAAGTATGATTCTTGGGATTTATTTACAATGAGATGTAATGATTATTCATATATATTAATATAATATAAATGTATTTTATTAATGGATTTCCACATAAACTCCATATAAACACTATTATGACAATATTTTTATAACGTAGAGTATGTACCAAGGTCATATTTTATGGGATCCATATACTTTGAAACCATATCCACCATTATTAAGGAGGTACAATGAATTTGTTTTTATAAACTACAATAATTTTATTACTATTTTAAACCTATAATATTCAATTCATCCAAAATCATGATGACATCAATTAGTGTACCCCAAATAAGTCTTAAACAATAATAAATGAAAATTATTTTGGTTTATCAAATATTACAGTTGATTTTTAGACATTGATATTTTTGGAAAAATATTATAAGGGTCCCAAAAAGTTCCTTATTTCATTAAATTTTGTTACCTTCATGAAAAACACACACATCATTAGTTACTTTTCATTACTCAATAATACATCAACAAAATATGATCTTAACAAAAAAACTAAAATAAATCAATTTAGTCCCAATATTTATATTTTATTCTAATCAAGAAAAACATTTATTGGGGAAAATGTGTTATTGGGTTATGAATGTATAATATCACTAGAGGGATCACATAAAACCACATTCTACCAAATGGATGAAAATGTTTATTTTATCAGATAAAATTTACTGAATCCATTATATAGAGAAAATAAGTGTTAAACTCTGCAAAAATTTGAATTGTAAATTTTAGGATCTAAAAAAATATCCAAATAATTGGTATAATTTTCTTCAAAAGACTAAAGTAGGAGAATAATGAATAAATAGATACCATGTGTCTAGGTAAAACAGATCACATGAACCCATATAAGACATGAAATTTCATAACCCTTTAAAGGCCATATGAATGGGTCATTTTATTCTCATGGTATAATAATTATCACTTGATTAACCTCTAGGATGATCTTATAATCTTTTAGAGTCCCATTAGACAAACTTATTCATCGCACAATGAACTTCTATCAGAACCTCTTATTCCCACGAAGGATTCTAAATAAGAGTTGATGATCACGTGAAAGACAAAATATGAAATCCTTAAATTATGTAATATATAACATGATAGATTACAAATAATCATCAAAATATACTTTTAAACTTATTAAATAATGTAGAAAAATGAAAGAGGATTAATGTAGTTGAAGTTTCACTATTTATTATGCAAGGGGATTTAGTTCCTCACATGATTCTCATTAATCACATAGTATCATATTGGTATTAAGTATTGATATTTTGAATTATAAATGAGTAAATATGTTTCTCTCATTATCGATCCAAGAAAAATATCCCTGGATCATGTGAAATTCATTCCAAAAGGTGACCTAACCTTTGGAGGACTCATGGACTTGTCTTCCCGGTCTTGTGGAGGATATTTGGAATATTTATTTCATCATAAGTAAATACATAGTCATGACTATCCATGATAATTATCACACTTCATAGTGAGATCATTTAATGATCATGAAATTCCCTGATAGATTATCAATGAGAAAAAGACAAATTTCATGTAAAATAAACATTACAAATAGAAGAGGAAAACACCTCATGTGGGGCAATGTTGTGATAGTTTTCATGAAACTGGGCTTATGATCCCCTGGTTACCACTATATATTTACATTAATAAATTTGGAATGTCAATATTTTTTCTTTAATTGTGTGAGAAAAGCTAGATTGATCTCACGGTGGACCCCAGACAAGTCACCCCTGATCACACAAAAGACTTTTCAATAGGTTTCATTATCTTTTGAGGACTCTTATATATTCTATCCATGTCTTCCAAAATACCCTTTACATGTCCATTTGATCATCAAAAATCCATTCCTATTTTTTTGGGTCCAATAAATATGGAGATAAAAGTGTTTTCTCATATTCATTGTCTGTAATTATATTCCATGAATGATCCAAAAAAAGATCTTGTGAAGATAATGATATAATACTACCTCCTCCGACTAAATCAAAGTACTCAGATATATAATCCCTTAAATATTGTGTAGAATCAAGGTATAGAGTATTATAATCCCCCTAGAAATAATAAAAGATATATATATGGGAGCATAGAAGAAATAGTGGCCTTCTCAGAGTAGAAAACCATACAATCACAAGGCTCTTCCACCAGGTAAAATCAGCGGAATTACTTAATGAATCATGTATCATGGGAACACTTTTTATGGTATATCATTACATATCACATGAAGGGATACTTGTGAACCATCCATATCACAAGAAGGAGTTTCTATTTTTTGACATGATCAGTTAATGTCTCAATAGGACAATGCTTGAGGAAAAAATAAGGAATTTATTCACAATATGGCATAAAAATATAAAAACACTAACTGAAAATGGATATGTAGATTTTCCTATGATTTCAAAAGTATCTTAGAATGAAATACTAAGATCATGTGCTTTTCGTGACATACCCAGATTATGTGGAGTCCACCCGAAATTTCCACTAGATCATGAAACATACCGATAATGTGTAATCCCTTTGACGTGTCTAAATTGATCATTTTAACACCTCTGGAAATGTTATAAAATTCACATGAATCCACCCAGACATGTCATCAATGTCATATGAATTTTTCCAAAAATTCCAAAAAATCATTCATATATGAGGTACTTAGCATACCATATCATTCATCTTATTTAGATGGAAACAAAATTCATATGACAAAATTCATATGACAAAAATGAATCCACCCAGACATGTCATCAATGTCATAAAGTGAATGGATCAACCTCAAATTAACTGCATGGGTTTTGATTCATTTTATAAATAAGATACATAGGACACCTCATATAGGTTAAATTCGATCCTCAAAACACCAATCTCCTTCTTTGATGGTTGTAAAAACTAGAGTTCCCAGCTATATGGATTAAAAATACAAAAAGATTCACATTGATAATAAAAAAAGTGATATTATTACGAACATCATATATATATATATATGGTCTCATTAATATAAATCATGAAAATGGTGAGATGAGACCGACCTCCCATCCTTTTGACGAATGTGGGTTTCTATTTTTTCTGTCTTGAAACCCCAAAAGACCTCATTTATTTTGAAAATATGATTGATCAAAATTAATTATTTTAGAAATATTGGATGTTTCTAAGAATCATTGAAATAGTAAAACTTAGAGTAATGATTTTTTAATAATACATGAAACCCTAAAAATCAATCCTAAAATATGAATTGAATATTTTTAACTAAGTTTGAAATCATGTAATTATACGTTAACAAGATCACTATAGGGGCCTCACATTATGTATTCTAAACAAAAGGGATAACCATAACATACAATCTATGATAACATGAGTGAATAATAAATGGTGAACCTAATGTGAATGATTGTTTAACCATACTGGAACCAACCACAATCAAACATCAAAATGGAAACAAATTTGGTGAACACAGTTTTAAAGAATGTATGGACAGGATAACTGAATGATTATAAGTATTCAGAATTATTTCTCATAAACGATAAAGAAAACCATACCATATCATTCATCTTATTTATATGGAAACAAAAATGGTGGCCATGACGTGAATGATTGAGAAACCCTACTTGAATCACATAAAATCAATCCTCAAACAATAAGAAAATATTGTGATCCCATTATAAATGCATGTAATGACAGAATAATGAAATTATTATAGGTGACATAAATAATATATCATAAACACTATTGATATCCATTACATACCAACCATCATCTTTTGATGGATACAAAAATGGTGATCCCAATATGAATGATTTTATAACCATATATAAAATCACCAAAATGAATCCTGATACAGGAAACGATGATGGAGAACCCAATTTTATAGCATATAATGATAGGATAACCGGGTCATTATAGTAATTAGTAATCATTCCTCTTAAACCAAATGGATAACAATACCATACTATCTATCAAATATCGAGCTAAAAAACGATGAACCTCATGTGAATCTTGAAAATTAAAATAATGATTTATTTACCATGTGTTTTATTATTATTACATTCATCTTCTACAAAAAATTAAAATATTATTCCAAATGTGAATCCATTAATAAATGGGGTTATTTGAGAAAATTTATTTTTCACTTTTAAAGGATAGTATAATGGAAATGTCCAAACATGGAATAATAAGTGATACTTGTGTTACTTGTGCATAGATATTGACTATGTTTTATATTTTGGATGATGCCTTGATTTTTCACCATGTTCAATATTGACATTGTGACTGTAGATACAAGAATAACAAACATCATTACTTGAGATCATATCATCATCCAAAAGTCTTCCAGAACCTCATCTATGAAAATAACCTATGAAGGTCAGAAAGTTTCCTCACCCACCCAACATATTCATAATTGAGTGAAGAACATGAGAGTTTGTAAAATCAACTAATAATGTATGATCCTAACCCCTCAGGTTGTGAATAATAAACTCCCGAAAATGTTGTATGAAAATGTGTCTCATTCTGGGAACAAAAAAATAGAACCAGTGTTACATCCTTAGTTTTAATAAATAAACAATGTGTTCAATATCATATATTATATTCTACATCGACCTTAAATGAACAACTAAATATTATTATTAAATGTTACCATTATAAGCTAGCCGATGAAATAGAGAGAATGAATAGTATCACTAAAATTATGAAAATATGGTTTAAAAATGTTATAATAATTATTAATTGGTTACCATGTTTATTATAAATGTAAATAAAAATCAATTGAATAAAAAATATGTGACATTATGAAACCTCATTTAATGGAGAATAATTGTGTTAATAAAATCATATTACCCTTTATGGAATTTTTTAATTAAATGAAAAATTTATGTTCTTATATGTATTCTAGATGTGATACAGATCAAATTAAAATTTTCAGATCAAAGAAATATTTTAAAAAAAATGAATACAATACTTCAACCCTTTGATGGAAAACACATTCTAAATCATGTTTTTTTAATTTTTAGATGTTATATTTGATAAAATAATATTCTTCTTTATATATGAGAAAAAAATTTTACTTTTGATTAATTTTGGTATTTTGATAGTATAATATAATGAAATTAAATATAATTTTGTTATTTTGTTATTTTAATAGTGGTACATCAAAATTTACATTTTTTTTAATAATGAAATATAAATAATTTTAATTGAAAACTCCCATTTTTGTCTAATTTATTTATAATTTTACATTATCTTTTAAATTTGTGTAAAATTGTAATATGATTAATTGTTTTTCATTTAATCCAATTTTAGTACTTGTCATTAATTTCACATTTAAATTGGACATAAAGACTTGTCAATATTTTGATAGTTTTTAATTCTTAAAAAACTGCCTTTTAGTTTTGACAAAAGGAATTAATTTTAAATTAATTACTATGATATATGTGTATTGAATTTCAAAAAAATAATTCTTTATTTGTGATCATAAGGTTAAATGTTTTTAAATAGATATTTTTTGGACATTATGAATAATAACATCAGTAATTATTTTTATTTACCACGGTTAAAGGGTAAATTCAGTAAATAAGGGAAAAATAATATTTTAATAATATAAAATACCCTAAAATGAGCCCTAATAATATTTTAAAAGTCATCGGAGACCAAAAGATTCACAGGCCACCCTTTTTTAACATGGTAACCATCTGGGTGCAACAATGATATGTTATAATAATGAATTTAATGTAATGGCAAATATTACATAAGCATGTATCATTTTACTAAAACAATTTCATCGTGTGGTTAGATAATTGATCTCTTTAACTATAAATAGTAATTAAAATTTTTAAAATTATTAATATATCATTGTATTTTATTTATAATTGTTAGACATTAAATAAATAAATTTATGTATGACACAATGATGACACAATGATTAACTTATTAATGAACCATTCAAATAAATGATATTATAGATATTATAATAACTATACTTTGAACATTTTGAATCTATCCAAAAATTTTATGGATGATAATTAATATTTAAAAGTTAATGAATTATGTTTGTTATAATGAATCATGTTTTTATTACTTTAATAGAAATCAATTTCTAAATAGTTTAAAAACATATATAAATGTGTATTTAAAAAAGTAATTTTTTATTAAATGATATAATTGAAAACAAATATTTAATATTCATCCCACTAATATAAATTGTGTTGAAAATGTCATTAATCATCCCCTTGAGGTTATCTTGGTATTTTTATTATCTATATAAAACACAAAGTGTGAAATTTAAGAAGACAGAATAAGAGTTAATTTATTTAATTAAGGGTTAAATCTAAATGAAAATGTCAAATTTGAATCCTAAACTGGTCTAAAACCAATTAGTTAAATGTATTATGACCCATCCTATTTTTATCAACTAAATATATTATTTTTGTGCTCTTATAATTCTAAAATCATTTTATAATAAAATAATATTTCAAACCATTCTTAAAGTACCCATCATCTATATTATAAAATCCCACCAACAGTAACCACATACTCATACCTCTAAATCCCATTAGATCGCCCAAATCATACTAAAATAATCTCACAACATCCCTCACTTCCTCGTAAAAACCTCACCTTTGGAATAAGGCATCTCAATGAGGTGTTTTTCCTCAAATCCAAAAGAGTTACCTGATTTAGAGGCAACGTCTTCTCTCAAGAAAATTTAATTTATTATCCATATCTGACCCACTGATCTCTCATTATTCCATAATTTTATAACAAAACCAGAATCCTCAATATAATAGGATTCTTTATTCTATTTTTTTGATCCACACATGCACTCACCTACATCTAATTGAAATATAACATATTATTTTCGTGTACAGCGAACTACTGCCTCACAAAATGAGGATTGATCTATTTTCTCAGAGAATGTTTCATGGTAGGCATTATTATGGAACTATATATATACGATATTTATTATATTTTTATTGTATTTATGATTCTTTAAGTTTTATTTATAATTTTCTTTATGCTTTCCATAATGTGTAAATAATATAATTGGTTTTTAGTAAGTGTAAACTAGATCCCCCTCAATGTGATATGACTCATTAATGCCATAAATATAACATATAAATGATTGATTTAATGAAATTATATAACATACATAACAAAGATATTAAAATGGAGTTAAAATATACCAATATATAAATTATTTATCATTTTCTAATATGAAAAAAATAAAAGTTTCATTCATGTGTATGTATGTCCCACCATCTCCTTGAATGCTGCATTTAAATTCATATATCATAATTTTATAGAGTATTATAAATACATATAATCTGGATATATATTATATTTAAATAATGAATTATATTTTGGATATAACTTATGTTAGACCACATGGAAGATTTACCTCAAAAGAAGTTCATTTTTTACTCATGTATCTAATATCGACAAAACAACTGATATGAACGTAAATAATTTTTTTATTTTTAAAACACGGTATTATGTAATATAAAGTTAGAAATAAAATTTTAAAAGGTCCTCATTATAGGAGAAATTATCCTATGTTTATTATTCTATAACATAACCATTGAACATGACAATTCAAACACAAGGTAAGGGAAATCTTTTCTCAATCTCAATTGATTGAGTTAAATGTCTATGTCATTAGTTATGTTCTTCAGTAAATATGTTTTAATGATCCTGGATTGTTTTATTCTGAATATCCACTTATATTGGCTGGATTTATATTTTTCACCGATAATATTGTAATTGATTTATTCTTAATCTAATGATATGATATTTTCAAGGGATTTAAACTCAATCTCATTTCATTGAGATGTATTCTAATATTATACACACCCTTCTTTTCTATGGTGTATAATAAAACCATTTGAATTATAATTCAATGGAAATATATATTCATTGAATCATTTTTCTAAATGAGAAAAAGGAATGATTTTAACTAATGCGACTACAATTACTTCTCTGCCGCCATAACTGTTATTTTATATGTTTCATCCTTTATAATAATTAATGTTTTATAAAAGGAAATGAAATCCCTTATTCCCTTATGGAGAATTTTGGTATCGAAAATGGTTTTGAATGTGTATTTACTATTTCAATATCTTGAAATGATTTATTGTGAATGTAAATAAAACTTTATGACTGAAATGTTCATAATTTCAATCTTTCATGTGGTATAGTAAATAATTGTACTTGGACATTTGACGGATTGTTATATGATTATATAAAGATATCTGGATATGTGCTAATCCAAAGATGGTTGGTTCTAGGATAAACCATGGATGGTTGGGTACATTATAACCTCTATAGTGTTGGGTATTAAAGTCCGTCGTATGGCTATTACATTTAGTGATATGATGCATATTCGTCAAAATAATATCATAAAATAAAAATTAGACTTGATATGGCCATATTTGTAAACATATCTATTTTAACCCCTCGTTAACCCCATTCTTAATTAACATAAGAACAACAATTTTACTCTTTGTGGGTTATGATTGGTACAATAAAAAGAAAAACATCCAATAAAAGGGGGATGTTTGTCATTATAAAACATATCCCAATCAATTGGACAGATATATGATTTTTATGATTTTCATATAATTTAATAAATTATTATTATTTATAATATATCCTTAATGAAAATTTATATAACTACTCACTACATTAATGTTAGTAAAATTTTGACCACAAGTAATATTCAAAAAAATTATTACATCCCTATGATTTAAATTTCTTTATGAATATTATTTTATCACATTTATTATCATAAATTATATTATTGTAAAATTTTTAAATGTCAGTTATTTTATTTTTATATTAATTGTGAAATTACTGCATCATTGTTTTCTAAATATTTAACCTAATTATATATCCACTAAAAATTAATTATTAATTACCGAGATGAAGATAAATATGTATTATTTAATTTGAAAATTTATAAGAAAATATACCCTCTATTTATCAATATATTAAAAATAATATTTTTATTAAAAAACCATTTTCAAATTTTTAATTTTCTTTAAATAAAATAATATAAAATTCATAAGATCATAAAAATTACAATAAAATGTCATATTACAACATATTTTATTATTATAGACATTATAAACTAATCTAAAAAAATCTAGAAAGGGTTAGTTTAATTTTATAGTCTGTATCATTTTATTTTTATCATTAATAATTTGATTTACCAACTATCATGTTTAGAAAAATAACTAAGGATACTATTCATATTATCCAAAAATTAAAGAATTTTTTTCCACAAATATAACTACACATTTTAAATATGGATCCCATTTTTTAAAATTAAAATCATATAAGAGAAAATTTTTAATTCAAAATTATAACTTGAAAAATATGAGGACACATACTTTTTTATAAAACAATGTTATTAATATAAAATTTTTGTGTAATAAATTAAAATATAAAATTAATTTATAAACCCTTAATTCAATATTTGTTTAATAAAAACAGAAATCAAATTTAAAAAAATCTAAGATAAATATATTATTCAAATAAAAATCATCATTTTTTATATTAATTGAAAATTCAGCCATTTTAAAAAATTCTAAATATTTCATCCTAAAAAAATTCGTCATATTTCCAAAATGGAATTCATTTTTTAAATAAATTTTCAAAAATTTCTCAAAAAAATATAATATTCACACATAAATAAGAATTGAATTCCATTATTGAAGAAATATAATTCATGAAGAATAAAATCACTTTAGTATTCATCTAGTGCTTATTTACAAAGAATACAACAATATATTAGAAAAGACTAGTAACATTATGTATATCATAATACTGTTAGTAATATTTTATTCGGCCAATTAAATGGATAGGTTATGATTGTTACATTTAATTAATAATAATGAATTATTCATTTAACCTTTATGTTGTTTATCTTGTATGCTATCGAATATAGTCTTTCTATTAAAAGTAAGATATAAAATTATCCCCTATAAACAAATTTCATTCTCAAAATATGAAATTTGGATTAGAAACCAACGATTTGGCTTTTCAAAATACCTTCATTGATATCCCCCACTATAAATCAGGTACATAAAATGTCTTATTGAATATAAATATTGTAAGTACATATGTCATCTGAGGTAACACAAAACTAGATTTCAATATATGAAAAGATTTTTTTACTGTAAGAACATATAGATGGAAGAAATACATATCTCTAATGGATTTATTTATATTGATGAATAACATTCTCAAGAAAATGTTAAAATAAAAAAACCATAAATATATGATGGGTTAATAAGATATTGATTTCTCGGTAAGAAAACTAAATAGATATTTTTTCTTTTTATATATTATTTTTCTACAATTTAGGAGTTATTTAAGTAGGTGGACTATGAATATAATATAATATAAATAATTCACAAGTAGAGATTAATCATTTAATAAATTCCCACAATAATCTCAACAATTTTTCTAAAAATCTATATTCATGGTGAATTTTTAATACATTAATCCAATTTAAAAAATCAAATAATTCATTAGAGAATAATAATATATTCTTTTAGTAGTTATACATTAACCAAAACAAACATGGTTAGCATAGGTATGATAACTACCAAAATTAACCAATCCCTCAAATAAAGAAAATAAAATTAATCCCCAAAATTCAAAGGTAAAAACCATAATTCAACATAGATAACATAATAAATCAAAATCCATAAAATTCCTAAAAAAAATTGAAAACTATTCTTTAAACCAAAAATTTATAATTATTTTTTCATGCAGTGTTTCATGAAAAATTCAATATATACACCAAATAACATAAATTACTCTAAATTTATTATATGAAAGTTGTAATTTTCGTGATCATAGGATCTCTATGATATGCTAGTCATTTCTCTAAATAACATGAATCAGAACAATACACAAAAAATCATATATGATTCCCCAAGATAACTCAACCTTTCATTATGAAATAAAATACAATTCTATTCAATTTTCCATAATCCTATAATTCTCCTCAAAATAATAGCCTTGTGCTTCCAAAAATAACATTAATCACATAGTCTCTAAACCACGTTTCATGCTCATGGTTATCTATCTAATGAATAATATGTTCTCAATAATGAACATGTTTTTTATTTTTCATATAATTTAAATATAGAAAAAATATTAATATCATGAATGATATCATGATGGCCAATCGTAAATAATACACCTATATATCCATTTAGTAGTGGATTCAATCCTCACAGCCTTACTAGTTGTGATTGTTTGTCACATAGCCTATGGGTTTTTTATTTATAAAATATTATTATAAAAATCATAAAATTTCTATAAATTGGTCATCTATCCTAAAAAATAGCCTTAATTAATTCATTATTGAATAATTTCTTTACCCCAACTGTTATTACATACCATTCATTCTTTATCCAAAAAATTTAATAACCCATAATTACCACAAAATAAATTATCATACATACCCTAAAGGTTATCAAAACTATAAAACTGTTACGAAAAAATTAAAAGAGAATTATTAATCAATTAAAATAATTTCATGATAGGAATAATAGTTACATATGCCTCAAATTTAAAAAAACCCACCCAATGTACTCTCTTTATCGAAAGAGTATTAATTCATCAAAAATATGATCATACATAACTATACCATAAATCGGGAATAAATTATTCATATAGATATTCATCATTCAATGTTTTTCATAGTCTAGTAATCTTTATTTTAAATCTAATTCTTTAATAATATATTCCTACAAAAAAATATTAATCATATCCTAATATTCTATAATTTCAAATTATAATCCATGAAATAATCCATTAAATTCAAATTTAATTTGTAGCTTCATAAAATTAAACGATAAAATAATTATGTATTTAAAAAAGTATATATAAATTTTATTACTAATATTGTTCAGGATAATTACCCTTAAGATATAAATTTTCATAAAAACTATTCACTCCCCACTGAAAAAAACTCATTGAAACCCCAAGATGACCATATTTCCCTTTCATGGTGTTATTTGAAATCAATATTTTCTTATGATAATTATTGATTTATAAACATAGTTTCTATATATAAAATATTTACCCATTATTTTATTAGAATTTTCAATGATTTTTCATTCCAAAATGCTTGATGCAAAGGTCATGTAATTGTTTTACCATTATGATCATTATCACATGAACATCCACTAGGATTCATTTTTATTCTATTTTTCATTGAAAAACTCCCCAATGTTATTGTTGTTAATATATACTCATGATAAGTCGTTTTAAATATCAATAAGATTTATCACCACATCACCCATTCCTTTTGGTTCCTCATTCAGACAACCACCTCATTTTCCATCACATAAGATGTTACATTGGTTCCCGGTGGATCCATCCATTTATTAACGTCAAAAATGTTACTGTGACCATATCAATAAAAAATAATATTCTATATTATGTGTTGTAGAAAATATAATATATCATTATTCCCATCCTCTCAATCTCTTTTGATTAGACCAAAATAACTATAATTCCCCCTAAAATACTATCTTTTTTGGTCATAAATAAATTTTAAAATTTTCTTCAGTAACTTTATATCCTCTAAACATATCTCAACAATTATCAGAAACAATCATTAAGTAATTTTTCTTCAGTAACATATTATAGTTATTTTATATTAGAATAAACATCCCCACATTCTCATAGATCATTTAGGGTTTGATAGTTAGATATTTTTTTCATAACTCACCTCTAACTGACCAATATATATATATATATATTTATATAAACAAAGTGGAAGAATTTATTTTTAGAAATATTTTTCATTAAAGGAACTTATTAAAATAAACATGACTTTTTTATTGACAAATCATAATGACATTCACGCATACTTCTTTCATCCCAATACAAAACTATAAACCATTTGAAAAACATTTTGTAACATGGGATGTGGAATAATAGCCTACTAAGAAACATAAAAGAAATTAATGAAATTCATAGTCCATTAATACATATAAAATTTTTCCTTTTAATAAATATATATTAGTCTTAATATTTATATTTTCTAACACAATTAATAACCTTCTCTATCCATGGATTTTTATAAAACATTTCAATATAAATATTAAATGAAAGACAAAACTCAAAATGGTTTCTTTGAGAAAACTAATAATATGTAATATATATTTCAAAAACATATACTTTTCACCCTTAAAATACTCATATATTTTATTCTAATTATATGATTATTATCTTCCATTTAGATACTATAATATTCCCAAAAAACCATAGAAATCATTTAAAAGGCATTTAGGTCAATTTGGAAATCATTGCTATATTACTCTTACAATCACTCTTACAAATGGAAAAACCATATGGTTGACTTCAATACCCAATGAATTGGAGTGCAATCCCAGACCACCAATCCTTATTTTATCATAGAACCATCCATTTTTGGTTAATAATGTAACCACCCACCAATAGTTCATAATGGAACGACATGTCATTATAAAAATTCCTAGGGACCATTAAACATGAACACTTTAATATGTTCATGGTACTAATTAAATATTCAAGAGTAAAATAACCTTTCCAATTTGAGATAGATTATTTTTAATAGGAATAAATTTAAAAATGAAAACAATAACATATAAAATAACTTTATATGAATTTATGAGAAACATAAAATGGAATATTAATATAGATGGTGGGAAAATATGTTAATTCTGTATATGTTTCAAAACATTACATTAATAATTTTATCGAAAAATTCACTAACTACCAAGTTTGAAAAAAATCGTTTAAAATGGTAAATTAAATCTCAAACATGGATAAACAAAATTAAAAAATCATATTTAAATATAAAAAAAATTATTTTTTTTAAATATGAATTTGTAAGATGAATTTTATTATAGGAAGGATGAAAAGATTATTTTTAAAATATTTTCCTTTCCTTTTACTCTAGGTCATCACATGAATTATTTCTATTTATGAATAAAAAATATGTAAATTTTATAATTTCATTATAATTTTTTTAAATTTTATTATCACTTTATTTAATTATATACCATGTTATATACAATTACATAATAAATTAAATTCATAATGGGGGTTTTAATTATATTCTGATCATATGTTGAACATGACATCAGTTGGTCAGATATGGTCAAACTGTTCATTAATCTACTATCTCTAAATATATAATTATAACATAATAATCATTTTATACATAAAATATAATTTTAAATCCAAAAAATAAATATTATTATGAAAAATAAACCGTTATAAAATCATCGAGACTTTATTTCATACGTACACATGCGAAAGATTTCAATTTTTCAATGATAATTTTCAAAAAAAAGTAAATATTGATTTATTTTAAAAATAGTATAATTATATCATTACTATAATATTTATCCTTTAAATATACTTATATATTGCATCCATGTGATGTGGTGATGAAAAATGAATCACAATTATTCGTTGATGTTGTATTCTACATGTACACATGAAAACCATTATCAATTTTTAATGAATGGATGTGATAGAAGGTAAATGATATATTAGATACTAAGAAGTATAAATATTTCAAGAATATCAAATATAATAATTAATTCAAACATTATAATAAATCCATGAGATAAGCTTATGGGAAATAAATCATATTTTTTTGTGAGTTAATAGTTCTATATACAAAAAAACAATTAATTTTCTTCCCATGTCATGGAATAGTTGATGGATATAGGTTGTTCCATTAGAATATAAGACTATACTAGATGAAAAATATTTATTAATATATTAATATCTCAAGGGTTTGAATTATGTCTAAACCCGGACATCTAGAATAACTTGGGGTATTATAGAAAGGTATTTTGGGAGGTATTTTATAAACAAACTGGGTTTTTAAGAGTGATGTAGAGGTAACAATAGTTTAAATTTTATATGGGAGGGGACGTATACTCTTGGAATGTCTCAAAATATTAAATTTATATAAAAAATCAATTAAAAATGGACTGAAACTAATTTATTTAAAATATAGTATAATTATGGGTCGAAATACTCTCTTATAGGAGAATTAGACATGTTTTGACAACAAAATTAGCCATATGAATTTGTTTTAACTCCTCATTATCCATTTTAAAAAAAAATGTGAAAAAATAATTTTACTCTTTTAGGATCAAGATAGTAACTACAAATGGAAAAAAATAATATAAATTGATATTGGAATATATATTCAACAATATCCTAATCACTTTAATGAATATGATATTTTTTTAAAAAAATATTTCATATAAAATATATTAATTATTATAATATATCATTAATGTCATTTTTTATAACTATTCACTGTATTGATTTAAATAACATCAATACGATAAGTTAAATTAAAAAAAAACAATTTTAATAAATCCTAAAATTTTAATTTTAATACATAAAATTTTAAGATAAAATTTATTATCTAAAATCATATTATTTTTATCATTTTTAATATCATTTATTTTATTTTTTCCATTAATTGAATATTTACTCTATATGTATTGTGTATATATTTAAGGTATCAGATAAAAGTAAATCTAAAATACAACGATGAATATAAATAAGTTATATTTGAAATGAATATTTATAAATTTATATATCATATTTTTATCTACGTGTTAATAATTTTATTTTCATATGAACAACAATGTGATGTTTTTTTAATTTTCTTTAAATAAAATATTATAAAATTCATAATATCATAAAATGACTAAAAAAAATTTTATAACAAAATTTAGGATGTTTAATTCCGAATGGGACTCATAAATTAAAATTTAAGAATGGTTTAGGTTCATTTTATATTTTTCATCATTTTATTTTTTATATAATTAATCTATTTACCCTTTACTATGGTAATTAAAATTACTAAGGTTACTATACATATTGAGAAAAAAATAAAGGGACCTATATAAAAATTTTGGACCAAGTACTTCAAAAAATGTAGTTCAGTTTTTCAACATTAAAAATATAGAAGTGGTATAATTTTATATAAAATTAAACAGATAAAAGGTGATGAAACCACCTTTTCAAAAAAATTCCCTCATTTAATATAAAATATATTTACAACAAATTACTTTGAAAAATTCATTTGAAACTGAAAATTTGAATATTTTAATCAACAACCATCATAATAAATTTATAAACTTCATAAATAAAATTTTTAATTAATTTAAAAATCATTATTTTCACTATTCATTGAAAAATAAGTCTGTTCATAGATTTATAAAAATTTCATCCAATGATAATTATGGTAGGATGATTTTAAAAATCATGTTATTTCAAATAAATTTTTAAAAGTTGAAAATACGATAATTATAATATTCACTCATACAAAAAAACAATCCCCTTTTTTTAAATAAAAGTTAATATAAACGAATAAAATTAGTTTTTCTAAAATCATGATATTATTTATAGGGTAGTAATTAATATAAATAAAATTAGTAAAAAAATTATATATTTCATAATTCAAATAATATTATTTATTCCCAATAATTTAATTTCTATGTTATAATTGTCACATGTGATGAATATTGATTCATTATTCATTTAATCTTAGGGTTTCATATCTTATATATTATTGAATGAAATAATTATTAATTAAAATATTTGGATATTTATTTGAGTGCTTATTATTTTGAGATTTATTTAATATTAATCCAAAAGGATATATTATTTTGTTAAGTTATATGTGGGTTGATTCAATTGGTTTTTAAGTAGGGTGTTGTTATTCTTTCATATTAAGTACGTGGTGTGATATGATATAATATATATGAACCAATTATAATAGAAGGTGATATAGGATAAACATAATTTGACATATGTAAATAACAAAGGTATCTCAATTTAATACATAAAATGAATAATTTTTTCCATATAATTACTCACTCTAATTATTGATTCTTAATAGTCACATTGTGGTTCCTAGTTCTAGTAAAAGGCATAAAAATAGAGGAATATTGTAAAAATGGAATGTTAATAAAATTTAAATAACTCTCATAATGGGAAACCCAATGTAATTGGTGATGGGATGAAAAATATTATGTTTATGCTCAAAAAACACTTTAAATATATTAATGGTTATGTGAAGTGAGTTTAAATTAAAAAATATTAGGGGAAGAAAAAACTATACATTGGTCTTTTTATGAATAAATATCAACCGTATTTTTGTGGGTCCTTCAATCCATATATTTTTGGTAAATTGATCAATTTTGTTCAAATAATTTTTTTCTTTAGTCCTCAAACCATTAGAATGTTTATATAGTTGTGTATCATTTGAAACGTGAATCTTATCAATGGTATAATATTCTCAATAATATAAAGAAATATAAATAAATTGACTCCATGAAATTAAAATAGTATAAAAATATTTTATGATATAATTATTTTCAATGTGATATTATTAAAAAAATATAGTGGTAATTTATGGAATTAAATAACAAGACAAATGGAAGCATAATACACAAGAGGAAAATTTAACCAGAATTTTATGGTGTGTTATTTTTTTATTGTATATAAAGGAATCATTGAGTGATTATTTATTTTCATAAATCTTTTTCTCTAAAATCTTCTGGAAATAAGAGACTTTGATAATTGTGATTCAATTTTTCAACGTGATTCATGTTATAAATAGAATTTGGAAAATTTAATTATTCAAATGTTTTTAAGGATAAGAAGATAAAAATGGGTTTTTACAGATATTAAAATGAAAAATCCAATGAATGAACGAATTATATAATTCATTTATTAAAATAAAATTATGGAATATATTTTATATGTAAATTTCTCCAAAGATTAGGAAGTTTTTCATCGGTAAGGGGAAATTCATTGAGAAGAAGAATAATCTGAGGTATTGGAAAAGAAAAATAAAATATTTATGAACCACTAACACTCTAATGGTTAATTTTTTTTATTATAGAAAGTATTCCAAAAACATAACCAAACCATGGATTAATAAAAAAATCTACATTAGTAAATAACAAACTGGGATCTTTGTGATTTCAGTGAGAGGGGAATGGGTTATTTAATTATTCCTTTTCTTATTATAAATTGCATTTTTTCAATTCCACCTATGGGTAATATTAAATCCATTATATACTCTTCTAGTTTCTCATCACCTAGCCTTAAATGATGTAGGTAAGCACAGATCTGAAAATATTTATTGAAAACTTATAGTCTAAATGTGTTACTACTCCATCATATTCTAATTAATTCTCCAAACATAGATTATTCACTCAATTACGCAACTAAAACAGCATTATAGTGAAACACTATTTTTTAAATCCTATTTCTACACAATAGAATCATTAGACTACTTCACACTTTGTTAAAAAAGTTTATTCCAACCTACACACTATTTATCCAAAAAAGGGGATCGTTATACTATATCATGTAGTTTTCTACTTATTCATTGATTAATCAACTAAATGAGGGTTTCTTCTATGTCATGGGTATATTTTTACAAATATATAATGATCTTCCACTGTGATCTTTATGGATCTGAATTACATGTATACAATGGTTCAAATAACATTTCAATTTTCTGATATTATTTGAAATTTTGGGTCACCTATGTATGATCAGTTTTGCCATTTCCTCAATTATAATGAAGAAATTAGTCCATTACTGTGATGAATTTCTGGACTCACTAAATTTTTTTCAAGTTATGCAATAATATTTAATAAAATTATTTATTTAAATATTAATCTTTTACATTGCTAAATTATTATCTACTTTAATTATAAGTTTAATTTCACTAAGAACACTTTATAAAATATTCATGGTGTATATTTTGTTGTGAATCCCTAAGTCATATTACATATTTCAATATAATTTTATTAGAATTATTAATTCAGTTTCATATCTCAATGTGTTTATCACCCACACATTAATTATTGTTTTTCAATTCAGATAGTTGTGGTGATTCAATGTTGACACATAGGCTTTATATAGTAGATTTACATCAAGAAATTAATTTAGCATCAGGTAAACTTGTGTATTAATTAATGTAATCGAGCATGTAACCTTCTAGAACACACCCTTTATTTAAACTAGTAGAACAAGGTATTTTAGTTTGTTTTGTAACCAATGAATATGTTATTCACAAGTTAGTGTTTACTAAAATTAAAGTACCTCGTATAAACCCAATGCCTTCATGAACCAGTTCATCTTCATCCATCTAAAATGTGTGTGACAAAAGGTAAGTCCAATGGTGTCTCATTTTCTTCAAGAGACTATTTTGTGTGATATTTCAATTAAGTGTATCTTGGGATATAAATCATCATTTGCTGGAAAAAGAGAGAGCTTCATAGAATCATATTTCTTTCATGAAAATGAAACTGTGAGATATCATATTAATTTAACAAGAGTTTCATTATTATGTATATCTCTATGCAATTTGAAATATCTCTTTGAATAGAAGCATATTTCTTGTCCTAGGTTACCGCGCATTTATGGATGAGTTCTACACCTTATCTCCTATGAACACCAAGCTAAGTAAACTGACATCATCAAGGAGAATATAATCTCTACATATCTCTACATTGTGAGGCATGGTATTTGAGAATTTAAAAATTCAGTCAACATACATGATGACAAAAATCATTATCTCTATTACAATAAGATAACAAGTTTTCTCTTCACGTTGAGGTTCTCATGTACATGTTAGAATAATGTCATAACTCTTATATTAAATCTCAAAATCATGACTGTACTATGGATTCATGAATGACCTCACGAAATTAATTGTTTCTTGATAAATATCATTATCATAAAATAAAAAAATACATGGAAGATAATGATTCCAGGAATCATATATCATCATCTACATTTTGATATATGAATCTTGCATGAATTGAAATTAATTTGTTATTGATATATATTTTGATATTGTATGAAATTTTTTTGATATATCTAGAATAGTCCTGTGGATTTAAATGAAAATTACAAATTGATTGAATAATTATGATAGAATGGATGATATAACCCATCTTATTTTTGTAACATTTTTATAATGGGTGATAAAAACCAATTTACACACTTTCAAACATCAATTTACTGCATAAAAAATTATTATTAATATGAAAATTCATTACTTAAAAGATCTAATAGAGAGTAATATTATATCCTTCTAGCCACCACTGACATCAAACCATTCCATCACCCTCCACCATCCTACTTAACAACAAAAAGACACCACATCTCTTTTATCCACTCTCAATGGGTTCAATGTGTTCCCTCTAGAAGCCTCATGACTATAAATACAATCTTGATCTTACATTTTGATATTTCCCCCCTATTTTCAGTTGTTCTAACTCGTTGTCAAATCATTGTATGGCCATAGTTTTTATAAAGTTCCCCAAAAATACTTATAATTATTAAATGTATATAATTTATAATAAAAATATTTTCTCAAATATTATTCTCAGCATAAAATTCATATTCCATTTTTTATGAAATTAATATACAATTTCATTGTTTTCAAATAAAATCCTCATGAAATACTAGTTTTCATGTTCTTAATCTGTTCTTCATTGTTGGAAAGAATTTTTCTGTTCCTAAACAACATTGAAACATTTTATTGAACATACGTCCAGTTTGAAATTCATAAATAATAACATGGAGAGTAATCATTTTCCATGAATCCTAACATTACAACTTATGATAATATCTAATATATATTAACTCTTAATTGAAAAAATTTATAGCTGAATTCATTTGGTTTCAAGAAAACCTCCTCCATAAAAGTATAAAGTGAAGGATAATTTAATCAAAACTACTAATGTGGTTAATGAGAATGAAGTGGTAAAATATATACTTTTCATTCACTCTAGAACTATACATTTTTTATTTGATTCAGAATCTATGAACTCATTCATAACTGATGAATTTTTTATGACATCACATCACTACCTCAATGATTCAATATAAAATTATCTATGAAAGCAATGTGTTGTATAAGGACTTCATCTGAAGTATATATATCTCCTTTGATAAATTTTTATTGGAATATACATTATTAAAAATATTTTCATTCACCCTCTAGTTGGAATTGATGTAATTTTCTAGATCGATTAATTATCTTTGTATAGATACAAAATCAATTTTTAATGAATGAATTAAACTTTTAATTTTCTGTATAGAACTACAATAATTTATTTTCTTATTGATGAACATGAATATATAATAAAAATTTAATCTATTATATATGGGTCTTACTACCTATTCATTAGTACTATTTATTTCACATCATTGGGTAGAATCTCAATTGTAAAAATATTCTCTTTATTGGAATTTGATGTTGTAATTCTCAAAGATTTTCATATTCTTCTGCTGAAAGGAAAGGTTGTGTTTCCAAAGACCGTGTACATATTGTTTTCCCTAATTTAAAAACCATTTATATAATCACACCAACTATGTCTCAAAAATAAACGAAACCCCATAGGAGAATCGATAAAATTGATTCATATTCTATAGTGGGTCAGCATAAGGTGAATGTCTTCTTTTTTATAATGAAATATAGGGCAATGAATATTTTCATTAATTATTAAGAACATATTATTATCCATATTGGGAAAAGGTATATTATACTCCATATTAATGAATTATGTTCCATACTATAAAGAGATCCATAAATTTTACTGATTGATGATTGGTATTGATATCATTTTTTAAGGTCCAAAAGGATGGATATAGTAAACAAAGAATCATGTACAAAGAACTGACACTATAAATTTATAGTGATTCCACCCCAACCTAACAATACATGGGAAATCATCCTTGATCTAATTTGTAATGTCTTTACAGATTACCTTTATCAGTTTATCAATGTATTTATAGATAATATTCTAATATATTCTATGATCAATGAATATAATGAATATCATTTTGAGTTTTTTTGACATAATTTTGGAAGGATAAGATATATAACAGATTTAGTAAGTTTAAATTTCAGATATGGAATTTATCATTATTGGGTTACAAGATAGTGTATATGAATTGATCCTTCAAAAGAAGTTACTAGGAAATGGCCTTCTCCAATGAATGTTACTAAGATCTATATTTTTAATATATTAAATAGAAACTATCCAAAATTATATATATTTATTTCATAGCTATCATATTCAATAACCATGTTGATATAATATGAAAATATATTCTATTATATATGTGAATATGGAGAAAAACCAATTTAGTAGAATGGAAGAATTTTCAGTGCACTTATACTTACACACATCCATAGTGGATAAGGGCTTGAGATATATATATTAATAAATGAATATAATTTTATGCATTCTCAATAAAATATAAATGGTTGTTTCATATTCATCATTAATATTGAATAATAATGACAAAAATAAACTAATGCATAATTTAGTACTCGTGTTGATAATTATTGCGTTTAGAGTATAAATGCATTATTTTATATAGAATAATGTACTATATATACTATAACACAATATCATATTGAAAATTCTTATATAAATAATTGAATATATTCCAAAGAACATTATTTTAATTGATTAAACATTATGACTAGTCAGTGCATTTTTTCCCTTAAAAGGAAAATAAACAAGGTAATCCTTAAAGATTTAAATAACACACTAGTTTGTTTATGATGATTATTGAAAGAGAAATAATAATTATGGATATTTAGAATATGTACAATGAAATTTTATGAAATTCTTTTAAATACTACATTCTAACGATGATAATTCAACTGTATATGCATGTGATTTCTAAGGAGGAATATAATAAAGATATAAATCTACAAAAAGAAGGTATGGAATGATCCACAGCTCAACCATAGACATGGTTGAATGATAAGATTCAAGAACAAAATATATATTCCATCAATAAAATGATTAAAGAATGTTTTAATATATATAGGGAATACCACATAATTATCGATCAATATTGGATGGTCTACAATATATAGTGATATCAATGAGTTTTCTAGGAAAATTACACGTAAATGATTATTGATGAGTGTTTATATAGATGCATAGTATGTAAGAATGTTAGGTTTGAGTGTTTAATGTTCAATGGGATGATGAAAACCTTACCCATAATTATAAGGAAAATGGAAAACATAACTTTTGATATCATCATAGTAATATGAAAGTCATAAATATTCCACAATTACATTCAGGAATTTGGTTGATATCCTAATGATATGATAACATTTTATTGCTATCAAATAATATTTCTCATTTGATCAACTTCTCGGGATATATATTAATGAAGTGTTACGGTGGAATCCATTACAAATATAACTAGTAAACAACATGATCTAAGGATTTATAAAATGATCTATAAAAGTGTTCAAAATTCTTTGAATATGAAATTGAATTTTATTACTAACTATCTATACCAGGCTAGTTTTTAGTTTGAATGAAATTTTATACATTGGAAGATAGGATGAGATATTTCTAATTGTACATAAAAGGATTTTGGGATTAATACCTTCTCCTATTTGAATTTTATACAGTAATACCTTTCACTTGAGCATTCAGATATCCTTTTATAAAGATCATTATTGTTGGATGTACATAACTCGGTCATGTTGGGATGAATTTGGTGAACTAAAGCTATTTGTATTTGAACATTCTAGGTGAATTAAATAAAAATTCAGATACATTCATTAATAAATTAATCTTTTCATTTTAATATGAAATTTTATACTAAAAATTATCAATGATTTATATATATCAATGATGGTGATAATGTATTCCAAAAATATATTCTTGGAATAAATTTGTATGATTTTCAAAGAAAGGGAATCTAATCCCTAGAAGCATTTTTTCTCATAATATTTGTGTTCATATAGAGATGGTAGATTATTTGATATCACATTGATCGATCCTACCTATAATTTATGATGTTGTCAATATATCATTATTTTGAGGAAGTACATACCAAAACATTCACATTTACTAAACACATAAAATGTATAGTTAACAATGGATCATCTGTATGTGGAACAAACTACATAGATTCTAGATTGGATAGATAAAGTGATTACAAAAAATTCCTCTCACATAATCAATTTTTTCCAAAACAATAAATTTATGTATACTATATAGATAATAGAGGATTACATGATTTAGAATAATTATCATCTATTTACATCATAATTACTTAATTTTAAGAGGGAATTATCTTAAGGGTTGTCAAATAAAACACCGTTACATTTTATAATATATTTATCATTAATATATTTAATTTTTTTTGAAAATATTTAAGGGAAACAACACTAAACAAAACTTAATTATTGATTAATATAATATAAAATAAAATACATTATTAGATGGTTAAATTTAATTCATAAAAAAATAATTCGGTACATAATATCAATGTAACATAAGGTAATTAATAAAATTATTTGAAGTATTTTGTATAATTGTTTTTAAAAAATTATTTATTTTGGTAAAAGAATTCAATAAATATAATTGGTAAAATTTTAGTCATAATTTGTAAAATCCAATAAGTATATCAATGAAATTTTATGTAATGATATGGAATTCTAGTCTTATAATATTTGGTTAAATGGAAATTTCTTATTTACAAACCCTGTTATATTATCTATGTTTTTTATGATATTTTTTCTTAATTTGAGTATTAAAATATTTTAAATTAATTTATTGTTTTATAAAAAATAATTATCATTCATATATTTATTATCATTTTCATATAAATGATGATGAAATAATTTTAAGGTAAAAGGAGATCTAATTCATCAAAAAAAATTATTGTGTAATGTATTTTATCATATTATAATTATTTAATTAGTTTCAAAAATTAGTATAAAATAAAAATTAAGAGAATATATTGAACAAAATAAATAAAAAACTTTAAAATGTTTTTTACTAAATATGGAATGATAATAAAAATTATACTTAGAGATAATATTTTAAAAAATATATTTTTGACACAGTTTATGCATGCATGTACGAAATAATTTATTCTTGCATTTGTAATAGGATCTATATAATTTTTATAAATATTTAGTTTCATAATTTATATAATTTTTTATAATGCTAATTTAATTATATTAAAAAAATAAGTCACCATGATAAAAATATGTATTATCATTTTAAATGTTATAATGGGTTAAAAGTTGTTAGGAAATGTGATAAGGCATTTAATATTTGAAATATCATTTCATAATATGAATAAATTATTATATTTTAAGCTATACAGAACTTATATAAAAATTGGTCATATTTTTACCCCATTTTCATGAATCTAATATTATATTATTCTATAGATAATGCTATTTATAGGGATCCCAATCCCCTCGCTTATAAAATGGCATTGACTATTCTATATTATTCTCAAACATTGTGCATAACAGATCTACTATTACATACTGAAATCAATTCCTAAATATAATATACTTTTAATTGAGGATTAATTGTTAAAGAATTAAATTCTAGTATGGGTTAGTGTGTAATCCAAAGGAGGAAAACTAAATAAGAGGTAATTTTCAAAACTGAGTCCTTTCACATTTATTTTTTATTCCAATACTGATCGTTTTGTTATATCCATCATAATATGATGAATTTAATATAATAAATATAAAAAAAATTATGTAGATATAAAAACATTTATCTATTCCCCATTCATCCAATATAAAATAAAATCATTACTCATGTGTTCTTAAGGACTAATGCCTCCATGTAGAGTTGTATTTCATTTTTCATTAATGAATATCTTCAATATTTTATTATATTGATTTAATTAATATATATTACACTGATGATGAAATTTCGATTATAAACATATAAAATATTATTCACCCTTATTTTACACCATCAATTGAAAACTTATAAGATTACATGTGCCTACTTGAGGATGACCACCACTACAATGTGGTGTAATTAATTTTTCATCACTGAATATTATGCATAGCTCAAAATGTGTTTGTTATGGATAAAAATTAAAATTATTATATTATTAATATACTAAATATGATGAATCTATGAACATGGTTCTTGGATAAGAATCACTGAAATGAAACAAACTAGGACAACATAATTGTAGAAACCAGGATTTAGATTTAAATAATGATTTGTTAAAAATGAATAATTATAAATTATTGTGAAATTTTATATTAAAATTTATTTAATATTTATTAATTATATATTTATAATGCATTAAAATTTATTATTCATTAGGTTAGAGGTCGTATAATGAAATTTCATACATTGGTAAGTATTTAGTTTTATGGTCTTAATTTTTATCAGGATTCTTTCTCTTTCAACTTCAATTGATAAATTTCTATATCCATTATATTCTATATCCCATATATTTCAATATCAAATTTTTCATATAAAATTTTTCATGTATTTTTTCAATTTTTCAATCATTTGTATTGAAAAATACCAAAATATTATTTTTAATATAATTCAACACAATTTCAATTTTAGGGTTGCGAGCCATTAGTCTTTTTATCCATGTTATTTTAAATAAATATTGAAATATATTATCTAAAATTAAATTATTAAACATTAGTTTATGAAATTTCATAAAATTAATTTAAAATACTTTTAATGGAGTGAAATTATTTTCTAATTGAATCAATTTTTAATTTATTTACAAAAGTGTTTAAATAATTTTTAGTTTAAACATATATAGAATTAATGGATTTCACTACCATTATATCATTTATTAATAAGGATTATTCATTTAAAATATTCCAAGGAATTTTTATGATATTTTTATATTAATATTAATCTAATTTATTTAATTTAATTTTTAATAAAACAAAATTAATTTTTTTATTTTTTTCAAAGCATCTTTCTACTAATTTTATAAAAGTATTTTCAACTATTTCAATATCCTTTAAATAATTTTATGACTTATTATGGGAATAGTCAACTGATATCATAAGAATCCACTCTACTGATGGATTGAGAACAATTTTTGGTAATTATATTTTCATGAAATTCATTTAATAACCATGATTTAATTATGTTATGAATAATTAATTACAAAATTTTATATCTTATCGCATAAAAATCTATAGTTTATCAGTATATGATGGGTATATTTATTATATCCCTCTAGTGATTTGTTTAATTTTTTTATATACCATGAGAAAAAATTTGAGACATGTTATTAAATCATTCATATGATGGTAAGCATGTGGCCAACCCATGCACAAGAGGGTACACATACAATCATCCCAGTCCTATGAAAGTACAAATGTGGTTTTCCTAGTGATACTCTATGATATATATATTTTTGGTAGATATGAAATATAATTTATATTGTTAATTGTATTATTAACAGTTTTATCTTATATTTATGATACTGATTTATAGGTCATTATTGATTATTGATGATTCCAAACGCTTACGACTCTTGTATTTTATTATGAAGATTACTTATTCCATGAATCATTATTTATTTTATATTATTTTTTTGTATGGATTTTAATGCTATAATATTGTTATCATACTCTTAAACTTATCTTATGATCTCTTATGGTCATGTATTTATATCTCCCATATATACCCTTAATTTTCATAACAAAACACCATTTCTTATGTTTCATTTTCCATAGGTTATAAATAATGGTTTTATGTAGGATATGAATAAGAAGCGTATAATGTGAGGGGAATATTCTGATAGATTTTTATGATAATTAATTAAATAAAATTTTATTCTATCTTGCCTCCCAAAAACTAAAACATTATGATTCATGGAAATAAATTATTGTGATATATGCCAAATATTACATTAAAATGTTCTAATGTTTATGTTATTGATTCTAGAGTCACCTAAAATAGTATAAAAGTTGAGTTTAGTTTTTATGGAGATTTTATTATGAAAAATGTGATAATGGAACTTTTCTTAACCTATGGTAAATAAAATTTATGTATAATGAACCTAAAAATTAACATTTTGATTTAAAGATATAATAATTTATTATATCTATAAATATATATTATTTAACATTTCAATGGTCCATCTGATTATTCATTCTAGATACTTTCCCTATGATTTTTTACTCAAATTATGGAAATTATAGGAATAATGTTGCTAATGAATGTCGTGTGCAATTCACTGTCTGTATTCCTGAGAAATCAAATTGAATAGGTGAAGGGATAAAAATATTGTGGTTATTCCAACACTAATCTCTTAGTGTTAAAATGGTAACAATAATCATATTGAACATCAAAAAATACAATGGAAATATTGAATCCCCATTTAGTAGTTTTTTGGATACATCCACCTTCCTTCATTGATTTATCATACAAATTTTTTTCTAAGAAATAGATTAATTATCTAGAAATTTTTTTTTCATTCATTAGTTGATTTAATATGTGAACATTTTTCAATTTTGTATTATTTTGAATGATAATATTATCAATGGTGGACTCTTATAAATAATTCATTACCTGATGTATAAATTGAGTATATAAAATTAAAAGAGTTCAAAAAGCTATTTTTCAATATGTATTTCCCCTGAACACATTACAATAATATAGATAGGGAATCCCTAGAAATAATATTGATTAATAATGATTCCATTTTTATATAAAAGATAAATTTAACATGAATGAGAATTTAATATTCTAGTTTTATCCTCAATCATGAATTTAAATGTTGTTGGTTCTTTATTAGCTTAATGTATAATCATCAAATTTATTTTTTGAAGTGTAAATTAATTGGTGATAAGATAACATTATATGTTCTTTAAAGGTAGAAATAAACAGTGGAGAATCTAAATTTTCACATAGTTTTACTGAAAAGAAGATAACATTACATTTTTTCATTGATTAAAATAATAAAACCCTTCAAAGAAATAATATTAATTTATATTTATGAAAAAAAAATTGTGATGTAGAATAGATGAAATTGCAATTAAGATATAGGTAAATGCTTTATATATTAATAAATATATCCTCGATAACTTGAATATTGATGAGATATAATTAAAAATAATATTAAAATAATATTCACACCCACACTCTAATGTATCATTTATATGTTTTTTGTAATTATTCCAATTATAGCATCAATCAAAGGATTAACTATGAAAATCAACATCAGAAACCTCACTATTAAAAGGATAAAAGGTAAATATTATTCAATCACAAATACTAATCTGTGTCATGATAATTATGTAGTGAAATGTACTCTTATCATCGACTCACCAAATGATGTTTTTTAATTCATGTTTACTGACTATATAATTAATTTAATAATTTTATTAAATAACCACTAAAAAATTTAGATATAATATTTTTAGTGAATGATCTTAATGGTAAAATTATTTTTCCTCGTGTCTATAAATCATGTAGGATAAAAAATTATGGTAATGCTATTATTAATTTATATTTTTATTGCCCAATAAGTTTAATTTAGTTTTATTTTCTCATTTATTTTACCTCCCTATATAGATCTTAAAAAATATGAGGAAGAGATGTCTTATTTTATATTTTGGACCCACCTATAAAAGTAAATCGATGAATCGATGAATGTGATATTATTATAGAAATTTCTTACATTAGATAAGCATATGAAGTATTCTAGATGGGTATTTATGTCATATTTTTATTAAGTAAATTATTATGGAAGATATTGAAATTGTCCGAGAATATGTTGATTTGTTTCATAATCAGTTTCCTACACTATCCCTAAATTTAGATGTTGTGTTTTATATTGTACTAAAACCATGCTATAGAAAAATTTTAAATAGTCCTTATTAAATATTCCCAATTGAGATATATGATTTAAATATTCAACTCAAGGATAATCCAAATATTGGAATCATATTCCCTAGTCAATCATGATTTTATGCACATTTTATTTTTTAAAAATAATAATTTTGTGTCAATTTGTGTTTTCATTAATTAATGAGAACACTGAAAAATCATTGGCAACAAAATATAGCCTCTATAGAATAATGATGACTTATTTGATTAACTATGTGGATAAAATTTGTTTTAAATAATTATCTTCAATCAGTATATTAGTAGTAAATGGTCAAAACTGAGGATATACAAAATAAAGGCCCATATATGAGGTATTCATACTAAAATTTTAGAGTAGTTTTATTTGGATATGCCAATGAACCCACTATCTTCCTAGATCTTATGAATAACACATTTTGAAATTACATTTTTTAGTTTATAGTATCCTTTACAATTTGATATTATAATATAGTATAAGTGCAAGGAAGAGCTTAAACTATATTTTAGTATTGTGTAGAAGACTATAATGGTAGAGAATCTATATAATTATTTTTATTAGTGTGAATTCTGGATGTAGAAAGTATCAATATTTAGTCCGGTAATTCCATGTTAGGTTATATCGTTGGGTCCATTAAAATAGATGATAATGATAATTGTACTATAACAAACAATGTGAATAATATCCATATAATTATTATATTAACTGTATAATAATTAATAATTTTTAAAAATTTATTAAGACTATAATATTCCTTAACCAAATTTATAGAGAAAGGGTCCACGTTAATCGAGATCGTTGAATTAGAAGATAATTTTATGTCTGTAAAACGAAGGTTGGTTAGTGTAATTATGATTAAACTACCCCATTTTGAAGAATGTTTTGTGATATATAATTATGCATCAATGAATGGAGTATAATTTTTCCTCATACAAGATTAATTTTTATTAAAGTTTTACTAATTCTAAGTGAAGAATCGTGACCAAATTTATGGGACTCATTATTTTGTACTAGCATTGAATTCTTTAAAATAAATATATGGAGGCATCATCAAAATTTATTATGGCGTTATAGATAAACCAATAAAAATATTACAGTATATATTCACATATAAAGTGTTGAATATACCCCAAAGGATATGGATTGTGTTGATTAATGGTTATAATTTTTCAATACATTGACAGCATGAGATGGTGACGAATGTTGAAAAGTTTTTTATTAAAAAGTAAATGTTATGTTTTATATGATGAGGGTTGAACTATATCCAATACAAAGATATTTTAAAAAGATAAATAATGAAATTATATAGAAATATATTAAATTGTACCCTACATTGATGATTAGAAAACAAATATCCATGTGTAGCTTAAGTATGTGCATAAGGAAGAAGTGTAGTTACAAAAGAAGGTATAGAATATTCCCAAGTTCAATTTTAAACATGATGAAATGATAAGATCCAACAAATTGATAGGTTTCCATTAAATTCAAGAATTTTATAATTATTTTTTAGATAGAGTGTATATCTCATCATTATCTATTCATCTTGGAAGAAAATAAATATATCACTCTCTCAAAGAGAAACTTTTGATGGACATACTGAAAATAGATATTAGAGAATTTGTATCCATATTCTTAGTGTGTTAGTAAGTTAGAAAAAACATGAAATATCTAATTGTATGATCAAACCATTACTTATGCTTAATTGGAAATTAGAAAACATAACAATGTATTTCAACGTAAGAATCCATAAGTCATCTAAATGGAATAAGGAACTTTGTTTAATTGTTTATCATCGTATTATTTAATAAAATTTCATTTATATCAGAGAATATTTCTCACCTAAATTCTTTTTTCGGATAAAAAATAATGAATATGTAATATTACTTGTAGAAAGACTCAATTTTTTGATCAATATATGAGGATCACCTTATTTATTTGGAGATTTATTTAGAAATATTTGAAAATGATTTTAATTTTAATATAGTGTTTTCCCCCAGACTCGGGTAGAATATGAATGAACTATATATAATATTTAATTTATAAATAGAGAATACAATTTGGACTTCATATGAGGATGTGATCAACTCCTTTATCAATTTAAATCATCATACAAAAATATTATTCACACAATAATTAGAATGGGCCATTTTGAAGACCTTTATTGATGGAAGTCTAGTAATCATGAATTTTGTTATGATGTTAGTGATGTAAGTCAATAAATACCCTAGCTGGCTAAAGAAATATAATAGAATTCTACATTCATTCAATGAAACACAATATTATCATAGAGTTGATAAAATAAGTAATTCATAAAATAATAAATGATATATAATGAAGTTTTCTATAAGTTATTAAAATGATTATCTCCTTGGAAGAAAGTTATGTGATTTATAAATAATGTTAAGTGGATCCCTAGATATATTTTTCACTATGATATTCTTAATCATATCCAGATCGTAGAATATCATTTGTTGATTTCTCCATAAAAAATCACATTTTCATTAGTATTTTCATGTTTATACTCTTTTGAATATTATATATGATCCTTCACATCATCTAAACTTTTAGGTCGTATAGATGAATCATTATCATTCATAAGAAGAACAACCTATAGTTATTTATGATTAAAAATATAATGTGTTATGGAATAAGACCACTAACTTGCTTAATATTTGGTGAAAACTAATTAACATGGTGAATATATATGGTATCCTTAGGATATAAGAAGAAAGAAGTATCCTTATCTATTTAGAGAAGATTACTTCAATTTCTAGTGAGAAATTATTTTTTGGAAGGAATAATGAAACAACTTAAGATGTATTATTATATGTATCTTTAATAAATTTAATATAGTTAACATATTTAGATGCATTGATGGAAAATCAGAAGTGAATAATGTTTATTTAATATATAATATAAAATTATTTTTCTATATCTAAATAAAAATTTTAAAAGAAATTAAATTTTTAAAATAATGCAATTCACTCAAGCATATTGAAAAATTGTTTTTAATAATCATTTGGAATTATAAATTTTTTAAAAATATAATACTCTTGAGATATGATATCAATAAAATTTATTGAAAAAAATGAGGAATTAATTATTAAAATCAATTATGGACATCTTTTATAGAGACCAACCATTTTCATACATATATATTAAATCTTTTAAGATGAACAACCTTTATATTATAAAAACACATGTTGTAGGATAATAAAGGTGTAATTATTTTGTAAACATGTGAACATACAAAATTGGTTTATATATGTATTACATTATCTCAGAATATGTTCTTCATGACTAGAATGATTCTTAAAATTATCATACATAATACTTTTAATTATAACTTGGCATAAGGAAATATAAGAAAATGCGAGATCGAATTAATTTTAAGGGAAACCTAGAGAGATACAAAATATCAACATGGACATAAGGGTATGAAAACATGAAAATAACCTGTAAAAACTATACATTTCATTTCGTATATCAAAATATTAATCAATTTGATAAATATTGGGATATCATAAGATGATAAAAAAAATAGAAATAAATGAACATGATACATAGGAGCTTAACATGTGGCATATGATATGAAATTGTGGAATACATAAAAGCATAGAAAATAATTCACATATTATTCAAGGATCACTATCATGTCGATGATAATGAAATGGGTTAAATCCCCAAACCAAATTAGTAGTAAAGCTTCACACCCAGGTCTTCCATAGCAAACATGGTCCCTTACTAAACTGGGTTTACTCCATAGTCTATTCCAATCAATATCATGTCATATAAATCATTTCTGAATGCATTGGAGGGAGATATCGGTTTCCACTATCACATGATTAAAAAATTCTATATGTGATCAGAAAGATTATAGAAAATTTTTATTCCAAACCCCATTAAAAGATGTGGCTTTAATAGACATGTCATTATATCATAGCCATTGGAAAAGGAACATGTTTCATAATCATTTCTCCATTTTAACAAAGTATATTCCATGAATAGAAGAAGGTTTCAAGAGACATTCAACATGGTATCTCCTTTTAAAGAAAAATAGGTTTCAAAACCATCATGAGAACATAAAAAACCATTCAAATCATGAAGAAGAATGGTATCAATGTTCATATCATCCTTAAGTCATAGGAAACATTAATAAATTACATCTTATATGAAAAATGGTTTTGAAAGATTATTTAAAACACTTATAGATGAAAATATCCTTTCCACATTAAAAATAATTTTATAAAACAAAATTAATATTGAAAATCATCTTTGTTAAACATAACATTAGAATATGTTAATGAAATATTTCATGATTTATTGTTCATAATGGTTTAAAATATTTTTCATACTGTAAAATTTAAAACAATGATTCTATTCACATTTTGGTAAAAGAAAAATTGGAATACATTGGAAAATGAAATGAATATTCCTTTAAAAACATTTATAAATAATTAATACAAGGATAAAAATGAATTTAATAAATAATTTGGTGGATTTTAAAAACATTTTCTATTTTTTAAAAAAAATGGATTATTAAAAGAAGGATTTGTCATCCAAAGGGCTAAATACATATGTTTTTTAATAAAAACAATTATTTTGAAAACATTGTTAATAAAGAGTGAGTTAAATGTATTATTAATATATAAATATTGTAGAAAAAAAATTAAGTTTATTTAGTGATGGGTCCTAAGATTTAATCCTTAGAATCAGAATTATAAGCAATCCAATTAAATGATGATATTGTAACATAAAACTTATACCACTTTTGTAACATTGAATCCTAAGCCACAATGAATGGATAAAAATAATTGAATGATATAATATCTTGAAATTAAATAAATTCATGATGATATATTTCAATTGGCCTTTGTATATATATCATAAATGAATATAGGTTAATAAAAAATCATATGTCTCAAATAATGAAATTTTATGCCGAAAATAAATTACCAATTTGCTAACATTTTAATTGTATTCCCCATTAAAGAGATATATTAAAACGGATATATCAATCCCAATAAATTTAAGGATTATAATAATAAAAAACATTCAGTTGAGTTATATACAACACATAAAACAATGATGTGGTCCATATGGAAATTTTCAGACAGAAAAATAAAAGTGAGACATATATATCATACCTTAAGTATTGTCTACCACCATATATGTTCAAACCTTTTGTATAATAAATATATGTTTTTATATATATTAAATAAACATACATACAAACATACATACATAGATATATATATATATCGAACAACATATTATTTACAAATTCATTTTTATTACATGCTTATTAATAATTACATGTTAAAGTCACGTTTTGGGAAATAATTTCCTTTTACATGAATATTGTGATTTTTTTATTTTTTATCCAATTATTTTTTTCATGTTTACATAAAATAAAGAATTTTTTCCTTAATATAACTTTTATATTATATATATATTTATTTATTTTATCCCATAAGATTTAGAGATAAAAATGATATACACACTTCTTGGAGATGGTATGTTGAATATATACTAGGACATTGTATCCATTTTCTAAATAGATTAGTGGAAATAATAGTAATTATAATATTACCATTATATAATAACTTTATTTCATATATATCACATATTTTTTTAAAAATAATTTTTATTAACTTGCATTTAATGTGCACATGAATCAAATCACTTCACAGGGCGGTAGTCCACCATACACATGAGAAATGTTATCACATTCGCAAGAATGGAATGTATGAAGTTATATGAGATATAATAAATATATATATATAATAATATCATAATATATATATATATACCATTAATCCATAATTATATCCTATCTTGAGGGGAGGTGATGAAAAATAGATATCATGGGTTCACAAGGAGTTAGTCTTCCATACACATGAATGATTATTTTTTATTGCATTCGATAGAAGAGGATATAGATTTATATTATTAATTTAAATTAAAAACATCTTAGTGTATTTATCATTATGATATTATTATATCAACATGGTTTAATAAAAATTTATCTATGTGTATAAAGAAAGAAAATGAAGCACTCTTTTTGGGGTATTATATATTATTTGGAAGAATTTTTTTCTTTATATAGAAGACATTTTAAGGTTTGATTGTTGAAAAATATAAGTATTATAGGATAGGTAGATGGATGTATGTAAGATAATTGGTACATTCATGGATGAACCAATGTGTTTCTTCTGTATGAAAAGGATATGTGAATGGGTGGCCTTTTATCTGTGAGGTGAGTGGAACATATGCAATATTTTGCAATAAACATTTTTAACCATGTTTTCATCAAGGAAAGAGTCTAAAATGGTCAATTATTGATAATATAATTTTTATATATATGGTCAAAAAATTACCAAACCGTTGGTGCAGTTGTGTTTTGGGATATTTTAAAATGTTATATTCCTATATTATCCCCTGATAAACTCAATTTTTCTTTTATAGAATTAAATAATTTTATCTATTTTCACTAATCCTAATAGGATAAAATAGTTTGGCCTTATTATATAATATAAATTATAATTATTTATAATATGGAATCAATTTTTAAAAATTTAATTCCAATAAGTGGAATAAAGAATTTAATGTTTAACGTGCAGACACAATATAATACCAGTTTTTCCATGAAATAATAATCAAATGATGAAAAAAGTCATCATATCATTATTAAATATGAACATTATTCTAATGACCTAATATTTATTAATTTATATATAATTTATTCAATTCCATATTTAAGAAAATTTTAAATAAAAATGTAATTATATATCTTCTTTAAATGAAAATATGGATTTTAATGAAAACCAATATGTTTCATTATATAATAAGAAATTATTCTCTTCGAAAAACCCAAATAATAATACTAATATAATTTTTAAAAATTGATTTAAAAAATTAATTTAATATTAAAAAACACATTATTTAAATGTTACGAAAATTAATTTTAGTATTTCTCACAAAAATAATCACTTTTTTTAGAAAACGGTATTTTTTTAAATATATAATTATATTTTGAAATATTTATAATTTGGTTATCAAAATTTATTATTTTTATAAAAACATTATACTTAATGTATAAAAATTATTTATTGATATTAATTAATAAATTTCTAATTTCTATGTTTTAATATATTCTTTTAACTAGTAATATTAATACTTTATCTGGGTTTTTTACAACTCAGTGTAGAATATGAAACATGTTATCAATGATATTTAAATTATTTTAAATAAATAATTATTGAGAAATCTCAAGATGTTACATTATACACCACTTGAAATGCATTTTCCCTTAATGTTCATCACTCTGATATAAAAAATTAGGATACATATGCATCAACATTTCTTTAAGTTCCCACATAGCTTTTTCAAAATTTTTGTTTTTTCATAAAACATTGACTAAACAAATGGTCTTGTTTCATAGAAAAATATTTTTTCGTTCTAAAAGCCGCATTGTTTATTCTTAATAATAATTTTCATGTTCATTTGGTACAACCTCTATGTCAAGTACATGTTAAGGCTATGGTATGTAATTCTAGAAGAGTGACACATGGATCATACTATAGACCTGAGAGGGGATTGGTGGAAATAACAACTGATATGATACTATCCTGATACAATATATAATTTTAAATTGAATGTTCCACATTGGGATTAGTTTTATCTTCCATCAAAATGTAGTTACATTATACAATAGATAAATTCATTCAAAACTATTTTCACTAACTTCAAAATCCAGATTACATAAGTGATTTTCAAAATAAGTATTTTTCTAACTATGAGAAACCTTGATGTGTTGCAGAATGGATCTTTCCTTATATATGATTTCATCATCCCTCTTAGGCCCCAATTTCATTCATTCTCACATATCATTCCTACCCAATAGATCTTTAAAAATATTTCTATAGATGGATTAATAAGTGGAAATCATAATGATTGTGTGAATACAATTATTGTTTCATAAATAAACTACAGGAAGGTGTCTATCAAGGAAACCTTTGTAACTCATAGAACATGATATCTATATATTCTCCAGTCATTTATTTTTTCATGTAGACTGGCCATAATTTTGATGATGATATTCACTAATGAAACATAATACCATAATCAGATCAAGTTGAAAACTCCTCTAGAATGTTGTGTCAAATCTCTAATCCCACTCATACTCAATGGAATGTGGTGCTCCATGCAACACTACCACTTTTATAATTTATAATAATTAATGTTAAAATAGATATAAGTATTTTCTAGCATCGATCAAGTGTTCTTAATTTCTATAGATATCAAATAAAACCCACATATCATTGTTACATTTAAATGGTTTAAGGATACTAATGAAAAAACTCATAGTGTTGTTTTATTATATCCGTACTGGTAGAGGTAATCGATTTAACATCCTCGTGTTCTTTTTTCCCTCTTCCTAAACTTTTTGACATAACAATAACTATGAAAACATGTATTCTAATTTTGTCTGAATTTCATCCTTCTAGAAATACACTTTCAAATATAAATACATCTCTATAATTCCAGGATTAATAGAGAATGAATAAATAATATCATCCCCTAAAAACTACTTTCAAATCAGGTACATATTGAAAACATACATGGTTTATAAATCTTATCATTCAATCATGATAATGTTTAATAACAGAAATATTTTGACCTTATTTTTCATCACTATATATTCCTTATAGATTCCTTTATTCATTACATAGATATATCGATGAATATTCAATTGATAATGATAATATTTCTTCCCTTCCATCCATGTTTCAATATCTATTCTTAGAAAATTCTAAAATATATGATTTTTTATCCTCATCATGTATAATGTATCATGATCCTCTCAACATAATGCATCACCACCTTTTCTCATTCCTATGGTAGAAATGTAATGAGTGGTCATAATCATTAACAAACTCAAACAGTCATCTCATATGCATATTCATCTCCTTCTATGGAAAAATATAATATGGAATTTTCCTCATGATATATTTATATATCAAAGTTTTTTCTATAAAGATAATGCCTCAATAATTTTGATGAAAATACTACTATAGCTAAATCCAAATCATGAGTTGGGTCATTTTTTTCATGGACCGTCCATTATAATTGTTTAAAATATATAAACTTGTTATTATACATAATAACACATTATAATACCTTATTATATCCATCACAATATATTATAGGCCCTTCTCCAGAAATAGTTAATATAAACACCAGTCTGTTAACTAATGTTCTATTCAGTTCCATAAAATTTTCATCACAATCATATGTCTCAAGAAACCTAGAACCCTTCCAAGATAACATGTTGAGTGATTTATATAGTCATGAAAAATTCTCTACAAACCAATGATCATATCAATCTAATCCAAGAGTACTATTGTTCTCATACATAAGGGTTTGTTTGGAATATAATTTAATAGCCTTTGTCTTTGATTAATCAACTGATACACCAACTATTAAGATTATATAACCCATAAATGAATCTTTTTTTAGACAAAGTTATATCTTTTTAAATTGTTCAATGTGTTTCTCCTTCCATGTGGTTTTTACGTTAATTTTCATGAGATCCTAATTCTGTTCATTTCACATTGAATAGATAAGACTATTTTAAAAAAATACTACCCCAATATTATCAAGGTAATCTATAGAGACTCTATTCATTAAGTCCATGTGAATAATCCCATAATTACTAAGATTGAATGGAATCACTGTATATTAATAGTTTCCAAAAATTTTATGGAATGTTGTTTGGGTATATCCTCCATATTTTCCATCAAATGATGATATCCAGAATGAACTCTAATCTAAAATAAGTATTGAGCTTTTGGAAATTCATCAAAAAGGCCATCCTTATGTGGTAAAGAATAAATTTTCTTAAGAATGATATATTTTATCTCTCAATAATCAATAAAAATTCTCATTTTTCCATATTCCTTTTTAACAAAATGAATAGGTTCACCCTAATGTGATAGAAATTGATGAATTAATCCATTCTCAAGGTTCTCGTAGTGTAACATTTTTCAGTTCTTGTAACTCAATTAGGGAAAGTGAATAGAATGTCATTAAAATTTGTATTGAACCAAGTATTATTTGTTTTATTAACTGTAATTCATGTTATAGTATAAGGTTTATAAAATATTTAGAAAACCCACCAAAAAACAACCCCAAAATAGGCTTATCATTGATGTTTATTTTCTTCACAAACAACTATGAACAATTTTCCTATTTAATTTGAATCATGTACCATATAATTGAAGTGATCTTTATAGAATTTTAATACTTATAATTACATTGATATATGATGATTGGTTGGTTTGGAATTCCATACATGGCTTACCTTCCTTGAAAATTCATTGTGGGATTTGTTTAGAGAAATTATGTCTATTTCCTAAGAGAATATAAAATACCACCAGTGTAATAATGAAAATATTTTTAGGAAGCACATTCCCCAAAAAATCAACTAGAAGAGAAAATAATTAATATATTTCTATAAAAAATTATGGGTTTTCAAGTATAACTCTACATATAATGATTTTTGCGGTATCATTTTATCCGTAAAAGACTATTATGATATGAAATATTTGGTATATCAAGTGATAAATAAAACATTATTAGTTATAAAGTATATGATAAGTGTTCCTTTCACCATATAAATTTCACACTCCTAAAAAAATGATTGAAATATATGTTCATGTGACCCTCAACAAATGAGTTCACAAACATCTATCATCATAATTATCCTTTGGATTTAGGAAATAGTTATATTAGTTCCCAAACACCTTAAATTTCAAAAACTATAGTATGTGTGGTGTATTTGGTAGATATTTCACTCTATTTTCATCATTAGTTAAAATATCTCCATCACATAAACATTATATATATATATATATTAACATCCCTCTAAAATTAAAAAATATACTAGTCTCTTAGGAATATTTCTCCCATGTTTTATCCAACACTCAAAAAATAATTTAAATCTCATGTTATTTAATCAAGGTTTTTATATTTTCCATTAATTTCAGGTTTTATCATCTCATCAAAACCATAAGACTGATGAATAACCCAAACATTTATTTCCATCTTGATAGAACATTGAAAAATATCATTATATCTACTTATGTATCTTATGACAAATAACCTAATAAGACATGGTTTTAAGAAACATAAGAACTAGTAAACCTTAATGTTCTGTTGGATTATAATAATAGAATAATACATTGAATATCATTAAAATTTTCTTTATAGGTACCCATGTATTTATCATCATTTTTCATTAGCTATAGTAACTACTTATCTATATATGTATTAATAAGATATGGAATATAATTTTTGAAAAATACATTCTTGAACTTTTCCCAACCCATGGTTTCAATTTCATCATTTTCTTTTTATTCTTGAATTAATTCCACCATTTATGCAATGTTCATTCCAAAAGATAGACATCCAAAATGACTTTCTGTTTTTCTGAACACTAAAGAGTGAAAAAATATTCTTATTGGTACTTATCCATTTATCAAGAATTTTTTTATCATCATACCCACTGATGGATGGTGGAATTTACCTCCTGAAGGAATCAAAAAAAAATTGCTCCCTCATTTTCTTGTATTGAATATTTCTATGATTAATGGATTTATAAAGAAATGTGAGAATAAAAAATAGATTCTTTATTCCATCTCCCACAAATTTTATCTTCCCATGAGGAAAAGAATTTCATTTTTCATCCCTCACTTCATTAACATACTTCCTTTGGGTTTGTTCTAATGGATAAAACCAAATAGAATATGATAGTCAATGATAATCATATTTTAGAAACAAAAAATTATAAAAAATTAATTATAAAATGTATAAATACTAAATAAGTATTATAAAACCATTAATCCTTATGTTTATAATAGTGCATTCATAATAATAATTTATTTAACACATTCATGACTATTTATAATGTGTTTTACAAATTTACAATCTTTCCCCTAGGAGATTCAAATGAGGTGTATAGAAATAAAATTTTTCAAGAACCATGTGATGATCAAGTCCAAATCAATGTGCCCTTTTTTTGATGTTATCTCCCCAAGGTAACACTTATCCATATCCATATTCACATGTTGTATGCTGATAGGGTTGTAATTTCATGGAATCATTTATCTGTATCCTTTAATAACCAAGTACATTTTCTAATACATTGACTCATGCTTATGAATATATTTAGACATTACCTTGGGGATCTCAGTAATGTTTTATCATCCTATTTTCAAAAAATAACTAAACATATCATCTAATAATAATAGTAGAGACCTGGTATTTTGGTACATAGATATTGCATCTTCTTAAATGGACATTCATTACATTATACACACTGTTGCATATATATTGTAATTGTATAGTTCCATTGGAAATATAAAAACATAAAAACTAAGTTCTTATGTGAACTGCATGATATCCTAATATGTTCTTAATAACTATCACATTTCAAATTAATATCACAATAAATATATTTCCTATTAACATAGGTAAATGAAACCAATTAAATGGGGATATTATATGATTAGTAAGGGTAAAAAAGGGAGATATTTGAGTACAACATAATAATAAAGGTATTATAATATGATCATAAAATATTAAATAAATAACATCCATGTCAAAGATCAATATATTATGTCATTTCAAAATATTCCATGTTCATAAGACACGAATCACATGAACATTAACAGACATGATCCACGATAACATAACATTGGAAGAAGATAAGGAATTTTTTCATGCACATAAATATTTAAAATAGTTTCAATACTAGTCAAGGTTCAAGGCCAAAAATATCATAGCTGAATGGGATTACTTATTAATCAATCATAGTAGCCATGGTTCACTAACAAAAAAATTGTTTTTAAAATAGTACCTCACAGAACTGGGTTCACTCCATATCCCAGTTCAGCCTTTCTCAAGAGATATATATCCTCACACAATGAATTATAGGGACATGTAATTACCACCCATCACAAAATCAATATCAAACATATTTGTTCCATAATATCATAAAACATTAATAATATCATAACCCAAGAAATTATTTGTTTTTATAATCATTTCATGATATCATAACTTGTGGTAAATGGAGATGTTTTATAATCATTTCACCATGTAAGCATAGTATAACGCATGACTGGATGTGTGTTTCAAAATAATTTCATCATAGTGTAACCTATAGATGAGAAATGAGATTTTTATACATCATTACCATAAAAAAATAATCATAGAAATTACAATAATGGAATCCTTGGATCATGTCCCCATTGAGGCATATTTTACCACAATGTATGTAACCATAGAAAGAAAATGATTTTGAAATTTCATTTAAATAATTTCATAGAAAATATATAATCTAAAATTGGAAAATAATTTTTTATGTCATAAAGGATTTTCAAAATATATTTCCTTAATAAAAACCATGGAGAATTTTAATTAAATATTTTAATAATTGATTATTCAAAATGGTGGGAAATACCATTCATACCATACACTTTAGAAAAATAGCTTCGTTAGGATTTTTATTAAAACATAATTTGTCCTTGTTTGGATAAAGATATAAATATTGAATTTAAATTTTTTAAAACATTATATCTAGGTTAAAATCCATTTAATAAGTCATTTTTATAATTTGAATATCATTTATGAAAAAAATTATAAAAAATGGTTTTGGAATAAAATTTGAGTATACAATCGAAGAGAAAAATAAAGTTTATTTTTTAAAATAATTATATTGAATTCATGAGTGTATAAAGAGAGTTAAGAAATGTATTGAAAAAATAAAAATATGATAATTAATTTTATGAGTTTTATGAAATTTATATCATGATATCTCATCAATGGAATCATAATCATAAATAATCCACATGAATAATGAGACTGTGACAAAATGTTATAACCTCTTTCATAAAATTGATAGAAATTCCCAAATAAAATAATAACATCAATTGAAACATTAAATATAATAAAAATAAATATATTTATAAAGAAACATTTCAATGGGGCCATGTATAAACCTCATTAAAAAGATACATGCATAACATAACATATGTCTTACAAAGGAAAATTGAGCAAAATACATTATCTCTTTATATAAATTTAAATTTTGATCCCAATTAATTTTATATAAAAAATGGAAATGTAACTACAAATATATTTAAGATTATTTATCATAAAATTCAATAAGGTTCTGTATATACACGACCAAAAATACTCTAATGTTGAAAATGACATCTCTATCAAAGAAAAATAAAATTGAGATAGAAACCCATTACCTTATGTCTCAAATTCCAACATACACATTAAAACATCGTAAATTAGAAACATAACATTATTATAAAACTATTATAGAACCATAAATATTTATATCATAACATATATGATTTACTTATGGCATGTTATTACCCATTTATTAACAATTAATGATAAAAATCATGTTTTGGGAACTAATTGATTATGTTTTCATGTATGCTTTTGTTTTTCTTATTTTTTTCCCTATTAAATTAGTCATTAAAGCATCATTAATAGTATTTTAAAAAATATTAATATTATTATATATATTTAGTATATAACATTTTAGACGGATACATAATATTTATATATAGAAAATGAAATACACTATTAATATAATTTGTATGTCATACATACTCAAGAACATTATTTTTAATCACTTGATAGATTGAAAATAGAAAGGTAAATAATTTATTACCAATATGGAATAACTTATATGTCATTTATATCACATATTATCTTTGAACAATATTTATTACCTTTAATTTAACACTTTAACAAATCAAATTGTCTCGTAAGGTGGTAGTACGTCATACACATGAGCGACGTTATCATATTCTCATTGAATTGAAAGTATAAAGTTATTTGTTATGTAAAAATTATAAAAGTATAATAATGTAATAAATTTAATATATATATATTTAATCCATCCTTATAATCATTCTTGAGAGGTGGTGACGTAAAATAAAAAACATAGGATCATGAGGTTGTAGTCCTCAGTATAGATGAATAATGATTTCATGTCCCATTTTATTTAAGATTAGATGGTTCTAGGTCATGAAAATAAATAATAATAATAATTTTATATATTATAATGAGTTTATAGTATCATAATGGTTTAATAAAAATATAATAGGTGTAGAGTAATTTAAATAAAACTCTTGGTTTGGGGTGTTACCTCTTATTTTTATAGATTCATTTGATTCTCACCAAATGGTTAGTTTTGTAAGATTTATGACCAAACTGGGGAATCAAGGATGTGAGGATGTAATTAAAGAATTTATTTGTTCAGTTACTAGATGATCAAATGGTTATTGGAAGTTTGAATATTATAGGATATGTGGTTTCCATTTATATATGTGGTGAGTAGAAAATATGGGATTTTACAAAAAAAAGTAATAACAATTCATTTCTCATTCAAAAATGGTAAAAAATGGACAGATAAAAAAAAATACTTAAGGTATATATATGGGATTTAAATATGTGTCGGAAAATTTTTGGGTCATTTTTAACCCATTTCATTTTTATTTAACCCCCCCACTCCCAATAAAAGGATTTGTTCCTTAAATATGGTAAATAATTTTAACCATTACTACTATTCATTATGGTGAAAAATATAGTTGAACTTATTAGATAATATAAAATATAATTATATTAAATTAAAAAATATATTTTTTGAATTCCATTCATATAGGTGGAATACTTTTATTTAATATCACCCATAGATACTTAATGGGAAAATTACTTCTAAAGAAAAAATTATCTATGGTTTAAAAAAATTATATCAAGCCTAAAAAAATTATTCCAATGAACTAATTTAGATTAATCGATATATAATTTAAGTATTTATTTCATTGACATATATTTTAAAAATTGACTTTTTAAATTCGTGAAATGAAAATTATTTTTCAAAAAATATAAATATTTTTTATTATTCACTAGAAATCAATTATTCCATAATAATAATTAAAATTAAAACTAAGATAATTTTGATATTTCTACTTAAAAAATTACAATTTTTGCATCACATATACTATATTAATGTTTCAAAAAAGAATTTTATTATTGTTCAAAAAATAAAAACAAAACAGTTTTTGAGAATGTTTTATTTCTTAAACAAATAAAGGAATTATAAAAATTATGTATTTTTTATCTCCAATATTTCTATATAAAATCCGAATAATTAATATCTATTTTTTTATTATTAATAACGTCTACATTTATAATTTCCAGTCTCTAACGGTCACATTTATATAAAATTATTAATAATATATAATTGTTTAATAAAACACAATGTTGCGTGTATTGCACGAAATCCAAGAAATTTATTATAAATATATAATAATTTCAAAAAACTCAATGATTTACATGTGTAGTTAATGTAATGATAAGGTATACTTATATAAGAGTTATTAGTTAAATATAAATATTTTTTTTACAAACATTTTTGTATTTTATATTGTTATTTATTTAAAAAAATTATTATTTATAGTATTAAAATTGTGTAAAAATAATTTTTTTAATATATAAAAACTCATGATCTTGTTTAAAATAAATATAAAATACTTATAATTTATTATAATACCATTTCAAGGATAAATGATGAAATTTTCATAAAAACAACTATATGTGCATTGTATTTTATCATCATAAATTAAATTAAAAAAATATTGAATGATTTTAAGGAAATGCATAGATAAAATTTTCAAACAAATAAATTATCATTCATATAATTTTTCATACATGGAAAATAATTATAATTAAATCATTTTTATATTTCATGTAATGTTCTAATGAAATTTTTTATTTTCTTTTTACGGATAATATATTTAATTCTTACTAACTGTTGAAATTGAATTTAAAAAGTCTGACACATTTTTAGAATCACTATTTCCATATTTTTTCATAATTTTAATTTCACTTATAGTCACATAAATAAATTTCCATGATAAAAATTTATAATATCATTTTGAGGTATAAAATAGGTAAAATTGGGTTAAACCATGGGATATAGATTTTGATATCCAAATAAATATAATATCATTATTTTAATACATTAGTGTGTCAATATATAATTTTGACTTATCATAAAATTTTGGATTATTTGGGGCCACATTATACGGGTTTATGTCCCCTCCCATATAAAATATAATATAATCTCCTCATATATTCACACACATTAAAAACATTATCTAAAATAAAAATCACTCAAAAACATCCAACCACTCCAATATTTTGGACCGCATAGTACCATGATAAAAGATGGTAGAATCTCAGAGTAATATCTATATTTAAAAACAACATATCATGTTACCACATTTTAATTAACTTTTTAAACCTATAAAAATAATTATATTGAAAATAAATAGTCACGTGTATAGAGACAACACAACAGTTTTACATGGTTCACCAACAAGTACTAGTCTAAGTAGAATACACCGATAGTGTATTGGTCATAACAAAATCAAATAATCTTACATAGTTATGAAAAACAAAAAATTATATACACACACTATTCCAAGAACACTTCCTTTAATTGATTTTAAGGATGACACACCACATAATTCAGAATACTTCCATCGACACCCACTAGCTCACTTATTTGGGTGAAATATTACTAAGATTATTGATATAAAGGTTAATTAAACAGAAAAAATTAATTTATTTGTCTTTGAATAGCATTATAATTTTTATTCATAGATTAACTATTTTGATGCACTTGAAATCACTACTCACATAAACCATATGTTCAACATTACTATTCTTGAATCTTTCACCCTTAACAATAAAAACCCTTTATGTTTCAAAGAATAATCATCCTTTATTAACCCACACACATTCCAAAATCTCTACAACTTCATGAGGCTACTAAAATTTTGGAGGAAATCTATCTTCACAGTGCTCCCCTCCTTCTTGAAATAGACCCATTTTTTACAAAACATCTTTTTTGATATTCCATTGTATTAATTTGTTCATATTCATTCCTTTTATGATGTTTATGCTCTTGATGGATTCCTGATACACAAATAATAAATTATTAGGTAGAATAGACCAAAATAATAGTAAATCATCCTTTTTAACATTTCTATTAATGTAAAATTATTTTTTTTCTTCCTTTTTATAGGCATATCCCTTTGTGATTATCCCACACCTCCAGCGGCCTTTTCATTTACCTCTAAAAACAAGTTCACAAAGATCATATTTTCATGAAGATCAATTGAATTTATTTCATTTTAAAAGTCTATTTTCTTCTTATAAATTTACCATCAACCAATTATGAGCTCAGGATTCATTCCATTGTCTTGATGAACACTATTTTTTCTCCTTCTTTAAGAAAAACATAATAACATCAAGAAGCACTACCTTTTCCAAAACCCTGTATTCGTAAAACTGAGTTATCAAAAATCTCACACCATTACCATATTTTAGAAAAGTAAATTACTAAAAATAACCTTTCATGAAGATTTATTTTTACACCTAACATTATGCCCAAAAATCTGAATGAAAATTTTAAATGATTCTACCTTCATCTTTGTAGCCATCATATATTATATGATCATTGTCCCTAAAAACACCATGTTAAACCTAGTGTAGATTGACAATAAAAAAAGGATTTATTTTTAACTAATAGCTATTATTGGTCTTGGTTCTATAAATAACCATGTCTCGTAAGTTTTATTACCACCAAAAAAACATTCCTATTATAACTTAATGTGCATGCCAATGGAGGATACCAGAAGATGATGTAATTTTCATAACCATGATCTTCAAATATTATTTCTTTTAAACCTACTAAAAATATATTATATCGATGCTAATACGGTGAAATATTTTTCATCTATATAATGAAATTTTATTATATTACTTATATAACAACTATCCACTTCTCATCTATCCTACAGAAAATGAATGAATCACCCATTCGTCCTTATTGACTATCACTTACATGAAAATTGGTATTTCATTTTTCATCCCTATTTTCATGGATTATTTAATATATGGGTATTATAAATAAATATTTTATTTAGGATATAATAATTTTTCATTAATAATAAATCAATATTTATCTTCTTTTTTACATATAATGAAAAATTAATACATTACCCAAGTGTAGATCTAAACTTCCACATTGAAAAAGTGAAGTAATTAAATTTTCATAACATCTTTCCAAGTATATAAATAAAAGTTTATTTTTTATATAAATATAATATTTATGAAATTATTGATATTATTTAAATTTTATAAACTCAAACAAAATCATGAACCAAAATTTTCTAACCGAAACATAAGTGGAAAACAGAACAGTTGACGCATCAATATAAATTTTATTTAAAAATTGATAAAAAAATATCTAACTATAAATTATAAAGGAATGATATATAGTAATATTAGTATGTATATCACTCTATTATAGTTTTTTAGTAAATATAAATTTATTATTCAGGTTTTTAAATTGATAATTTATCATGTTAGAAAACGAGGTAAGGGATTATTCTATAATATCACATTTCATTGAATTTATATTGTGATAATTTTATATTATCACACTTAAAAACACCATATTTTTTCCTTCACCTATATTTATTTCATTAATATTATTATTTACATTTTCATTCTCTTTGGTATTGAAAATTTACAAAAACATATTTTACAAAATGTTAGCCTTATTTTTCCATTTTGGTTGGGAATCATTCTCCTCCAAATCTCTGTTCTTCAAAATATATTATCCATTTGGATATCTAATTTCATGTTATTAAAAAATATATTTATATTTTTAATTATTTTTGTTCTTAATAAAAATTTTATTGGAGTATTTCTATAATTCTCAAAATGGATCATTTTGGAATTTCATTACCAATGAGTGAAGATATGTTTTTATACATTTTTGGAATAAGTGGATTATTCTATCATAAAGTTCTTTATTTATAAGTATTATAACATTTCAATGTTATATTTTTAATGATTAAAATTTATTTATTATTTTTAAAGGAATTTTTAGTTCATTAATTTTACCATAATGAAAAGATATTCCTTCTAGTTTTTAATGCATATTTCTAATTAGTTAATAATATTTTTAATCTATGTCAAATCTATTAAAGGATGTTCTGCTTCCTTAAATATTTGATTTTATGATACCATCCCCATTATTTATCTATAATTCTTATGATAATTTGGTTTTAATAATTTTTTAATAAATAAAATTTTATTCCCATGTGTTAATTAATAAAATATAGAATAATGGATTTTTTTAAAGATCTTATAGAATATATATGTATAGTTCATCGTTATGTTATGGGTGAATCTATTTTCTTCCACTAGTTCATTGGGTAATTTTATATATATCGTGTGGTTTGAGGGTGTTTTTGTGGTTAGAGCATGCTGAGGAGGGTTCATAAACATTGAACCTAGGCCTTAGAGTGTACGTGGGTATTTGGCCTATACAGAAGAAGGTAAAAATTTGGTTTCCATACGTGTGCAATGTGATTAATATTGTTAGGTAACCATGAACTATGATATTTATTCACGTATTCCAAAAACATATGTCTTCATGGTATTAAATTCTCTAATTGATCGTGATTTATTATTAATGATTCCTCACTCTTCTGACTCATGCCATTAGTTATGAATTGACTTTTTTCCAAGACTCTTGTTTTATGGTTTGTAACACATTGGGTGTGATTGTATATTAAAATATCATATTACAATATAGGTTTTAAACTTTTTTCTCACTTATGAACATCGATGGATATCACTCTAATTTACCCTTATTTATCATCTGATCTCACCATTTCATATGTTCAAATTTTCCATTGTAATAAATAATTTTTTTATGAAGGATATTTCTATAAAGGGTATTATGTTAGGAGAAAATTATCATCAATAATTAATATAGAATACTGATAGTTTTATAATGTTATTATAAAATTATTTAATATTTATTTATGTGATTCTCATGTAACTTTCCCATTGTACTAAGAAAGAGGACTAAATCCTTTATTATAAAGGAACACATTTCACGTAGGTTAGAATTCATCAATGTAAATAAAAATTTGATCACCATATTTTTCAACCACATTATTATCTATACTCATTATAAAGATCATTTTCCACTATAGTTTAGTGATATTCACATTATTAGTCTTCCAATAATGTGATATCCCAATTAAATAACTCTATATTATTACTCATTCATTAGTATAATGTGTCCTTATCTTGGTTGATTCAACCATGTATATCAATGATGTTATACAATAACCTCTATTTCCAATGTGAATGATGATTAAAACATTAATATATGTAATATATGAAGTATAAAATTAATTTAGGTTATAAATATTGTTCTATATTGGTGACACACAAAAAAGAATGATAAAAAAGAACTCATTATAATTGTTAAATTACCAAAAACAAGTTGATCGTGGATTCAATTATCATTAACGATAGCCATACATTCTGGAAGATGAACAAGGACCAATATAAATTATTACCGAAAACATATAATATAATGTATAATCTTGTGATGATGATAATAGAATAAATAAATGAGTATAAACATAACCATTACAAAACATTTAAGGAATAATGAAAATTATCAAAATATAATGTATAATATATAAAATAAACAAAATAACATATCTATAATAAAATAATATAATGGGATAATAAGAAAAAAAAATTAATAAGGTTCTGAAATAAGTTATTGATATTTTTATGTTTATTAGATTGGATGTTAAATCTCTATCATCGAGATTGGGCATAAATGTAATGGTTTATTTTCCAATCTCTCCATGAAATTGATATTGTCTTTTTCTAAATAAAATATTTGGAAACTCTATTTTATTATTACATAAAACCCATATATGTTCTTCTCCTATAGTTTCTTATGACCTTTACTTGTATTCTTATTATTTAACTTCCCATTTGTTGACTATTAAACTAAAAATATTCCTATAAATAAAACAAAACTTTTCTCTTCTATGGGTCAATAATATTTATATTCTATTTCCAAATTCATAATATTTTTATATTGATTAAATCTTCTATATTTATAAGATTTATTCTTTTCATTTTTTTATTAACTTTAATTTAAAAATAAATATCATGATCTATTTTTAATGTTTTATACATAGGTTACTTTTTATTTTCATTGAATTTTCTACAATTGTGTGAAAATAATAATTGTAAAACGTATTATACATGAATGAATTTTATAGTTATTTACATATGTTTTACTTATAAATATTTATTCACCATTTATTTGTTTTCATGGAAATCATTTTTTTAGTTGTTTTATAAATTAGATCCTTCAAAAAACATATTTTAAAAGTAAAAGGATATTTTACCTTATTTTTCAGAGTAATATTATAACAATATATGAAAAGTAGTTATCATCAATGTAAAAAAATACATTGATTTTTGTTTTGTTTTATTGAGATATTATCTATTGAAACATTCCAATACCTTACACTATTTAGGAAATGGTAATTTGTTATGAAATTAATTTTTGAAACTCATTTCAGTAGCATTGGTTAATAGAATTATGAATATTTTCATGTTCATGTGAAACAAATATATGTTGTTTGATATTATGTGAGGTTTGGGTCTTATATATCCACCAATGAATTGGGTAATGAAATATATCTAGAGATGGCAGGGAATGGGGGTAAACACAAATCTTTAACGGACTTTTTCCACTATGTAATGGGTGGTTCCGTAATTGACAACACGTACATTAGGGAAAAACAAATATCTCGTGAGATGATATTTTAGACAATGGGGATTCAATGAAACCAATTATAGGAAATTTTTTGCAATGTAATGATGGTGTTGGTATTAATATTAAATATATGAAATATTTTTCTATGATTATGCGACATTGTTATGCCTATTTTATGTTTTCACAGCTCTTGACTTCTAAATGATGTTTCTACAATCATTTCTAACGTATGTTTCTACAATAGATGCATATACATAATATAATTCCATCAATCAATTTAGGTTCATCACATAAAACTCTACATGTAAGGATTTAGGGGGTATCATTTTAACCTTAAAACAATATTTTGGTATGAGATAATAGGTATATCAAGTGTTAAATAATATATTATCAGTTATAGATCACACGATAAGTATACCTTTCATTATGTCATTATCACACCCCTCATAAAAATGATGATAGAATGATATTTCCCTGTGACCCTCATCAAAATAGGACACTAACATCAAATTTCATCATTATCCTTTGGATTTATGAAATATATAGATTAGTTCCCAAACACCTTGAATTTTAAACAATATAGTGTGGGTGGTATATTCGGTGGCTAATTCCCTCTATTTTCATCATTAGTTAAAATATTCCGATCACATCAACATTATATTTCTAAGGAACATCCCTCATATAATTAAAAAATTTATTAGTCCCTTTATGAAAATTTCTTACATGTTTCTTCCAACACTCTGAGAATAAATGATATCTCATATTCTTCTTTCAAGGTTTTAATTTTTCCCATAGATTTTAATTTTTCTATTCTTTTCAAAACCTTAAGATTGATGCATAACACAAACATAAATTTCCACCTTGATAGAACATTGAAAATATCTTTATATCTACTTATGTATCTTATGACTAGTAACCTAATGAGACATGCATTTATGAAACTGAAGAACTTGTAAACCTTTATTTTTGGTTGGATTATAATACTAGAGTATTATATTGAATATCATGTAAAATTTTCCACATAAGTACCCATAGATTCATAATAATTTTTTCATAAGCTATAATAAAAACTTCTCTATATTTTTATGAAGAATATAAGGAATGTAATTGTTGAAAAATATGTTCTTGAACTTTTAAGAGTCTATTGATTTAGTTACATCAGGTTATTTTTATTCTTAAATAAATTAAATTATCTATCCAATGGCCTTTCCAAAATATAGACATCCAAAATTACTTTCAATTGTTCTGAACACTAGAGAGTGAGAAATATCTTCTTATTTGTACTAATCCATTTCTCAAGAATTTTGTGATCATTATATCCACTGAAAAAAGGTGGGATTTACCTCATAAAGGACTCAATATAATTTTGTTCACTCATTTTCCTGTTCTGATGTTTTCCATGATTCATGAATTTATAAATCTATGTGAGAACAACAAAGAGATTTTTTATTCAATCTCCCAGAACTATTAGCTTATAATAAGGATATTCATTTCATTTTTTATCACACACTCCGTTGACATGGTTGCTTTGGGTTCGTGCCACTGGATAAAACCATGTAGAATATTATAGTCAATAATAATCATATTTTGGGAGCCCAAAATTATGAAAAATATATTATAAGATGTATAAATCATAAAGAAATATTTTAAATCAATTAAACCTTATGTTTATAATAGTTTATTCATATTAATAATTTATATATCTCTATCATGACTATTCATAATGTGTTTTTGAATTTCACAGTCATATCCTCCAGGAGTTTCAAACAAGGTGTGAAGCAAAGAACATTTTCAAGCAACTAGTGATGATCAAGTCAAAATGAATGTGCCCTTTTTCGAAGTTATTTCCCCTAGGTAACTCTTATCCATATCAAAATTCACATGTACTATACTGACAGGGTTGTAATTTCATGGAATCAGTTATTTGTATCCTTTAAAAAATCGTATAAATTTTCTAATACATTTACTCATGCTTATGAATATCTTTGGACATTCCCTTAGGGATCTCAGAAATGATTTATAACCCAATTTTCGAAATTTAACTAAACAAATCATCTAATACTAATAGTTGAGACCCGGTATTTTGGTAAATAGATATTACAGCTTCTTAAATGAAAATTCATTACATTATTCAAACTAATACCTAGATATTGTAATTGTATTTTTCCATTGGAAATATGGAAACATAAACAATAGTTTCATATGTGAACTATATCATATCCCACTATTTTCATCATAACTATCACATTTTGTAACAAATCATAAATAATATATTTCTTATTAACAAAGGTAAAAGAAAAATAATAAACGGTGACCTTATATGATTAATAAAGGTAAACAACAGAGACATTTGAGCATAACATAAACAAAAAGGTATTATAATAGGATCATAAGATAAAAAAACAACATAAATGTAAAATATCAAAATATTGAGTCATTTAAATATGTTTCTTGTTCATAAGACACGAATCACATAAAAATAAACCAACATGATCCATAATAACACAACATTGGAAGAAGACAGTGAATTGTTGTATGCACATAAATGTTGAAAATAATTTCCGTACCAATCAAGGATCACTACCAAAATTATCGTAGTTGTATGGGATCTCTCATCAATCCATATTAGTAGCCATGTTTCACTCTAATGACTATCATTGTAAAATGAATGCCTCAAAGAATGGGGTTCACTCTATATCCCAGTTCAGTCTTTCTAAAGAGATATATATCCTTACCCAATGAATTATAGGGAGATATAATTCCCACACATCACAAAATGAATATCATACATATGTGTTCTATAAGATCATAGAAAAATCATCATATCATATCCCATGCAATGATGTGTGTTTCGAAAACATTTCATAATATCATAACATGTTGTAAATGGTGATGTTTCATAATCATTTAATTATTTAAATATATTATAACCCAATACCCAATATCTGATTCATAATAATTTTGTAACACCCCAATCTTCCATGGTACACTCCTCTTTGAATAATAGAGCATCGTGTGTTGTATGCAACCTCGAGTTCTAACAATCCGCGAACAATAAAAGTAGCTGTTATGAATATTAATACCCACTTTTTGAAATTATATAAATTTTATATTTCAAAATGGACTTTATTTTTCGATTCGAAATATCAAAATTATCCTATGTTGAATTTTTGGTATTTTTCTGAGAACATCGAATTTTTTATGAATAGTGAAAATTACTTAAAAACAAAATTTTAAATCAAAATAATTTATAGTAATAAATTATACAATTGAGTGATTCTAAAGTGTAATTAGAATATATTTTTACTATTTTATCCAATGGTGGTCATTGGAATTAATTTCGCTTTGAAATTGGACATAAACAATTGTCAATCTTTTGATTGATATTCTTTCCTAAAAACACGCTATTTGTTGAGAAAGTAGCAATTAATTATTAAATTAATTAAATAAACTTATATGTTTTTAATTTTGAAAAATTTACAGAATTTTTTAATTAGGAATATTAAATATAGCTTAGTGTTATTTTTTGGTGTTGTTCTGATAAACTTTGATTTTTAGTGAATAGTGAAACCTCTAAGTGGTAGTTAAAAAACTATTTTTTCATTTAAATGAAATTTTACTACCTCTGTGATTTGAATTTCCAAAATCCGACATACATCATTATAATTAGGAAGTAAAATGTGGTTCAATAGGATTTAAATAATTTTTGGTGAATAGTAACTGTAATGTTCTATTAATCGCGATTAAAGGTAATTAGTGTAACTTAAGGTAAATATAATGTTATAATAATATAAAATTACATTTACACTTGTCCTACCCTTATTGGGTGAGTCATGGCCGACCAATAAAATCCATGGGTCAACTTGGGTACCCCATGAAGCCACCTGGGTAAGAGAATGACATTAATAACTTTTTAATTAAAGTAAAAATAAAATCCACAAAAACATGTTTTGTTTTACTAAAACAATTATTACATGGGGGTATATAAGTTAAATGTTCGACTATAAATATTCATTGGAAAGGTAAAAATATTTCCTACATCATGTTAATTTTCTCATATTATTTTTGAATTAGATAAATAAATTTATTTATCACACCATGTTGATGCACCGATTACCTCATTAATGAACATTTTAAATAAAATGAAAAGATAATCTAAAATCTAAGACGTACACTTGTCAAAAACCAATTATATGGGTAGATTTAGAACCCTTATCACCTTATCCTCTAAATATATAAGTGTGGGACCTTTGAAATACGAAAATTACTTCATAATAATGTATCATTTCATTACTTTCCAAGAGTGCCCCTCTTCTCCTCTTCTAAAAGACCCCCACCACTACCACACAATTCACACCTTCAAGACATTTGGCTTGGCCAACCTCTACCCAAAAACTCTCTCAACCTCCCTCTCTTACTCATAGAAGCATCACATTGGGCATAATGCTTCCCAAGGAAGCCTTTGGCTCAAATAAAATAGAGTTACCCGATTTTAAGGTAATGTCTTCTCTTATGTTCTTTTGTTTAATTTTTCATCTCCAACCACATAAAATCTTTTTATTACATTATTTTGTAACAACATCAGTATCTAAAATATACAAGGATGTTTTTATGATATGGTTTTGTTTTACACTTACACACACCTACGTCTAATGGTTAAAGAACATACTGTTTCTGTGGGTGTTCAAATACTACCTCACGAAACGATGATTGTTCAATATTCTTTTAACACCTCTAATAGTGGACATTATGATGAAAATATTTCTATATATGATATATATTATGTTTATGTTTTGCTTATGATTCTTTATTTCTCATTTATGCAATACCTTTATGATTTCCATTATGGGTAAACGCGATAGTTTCATTTTAGGAAGTGTGGACTACCGCCCCCTCAATGTGATTTGAATCATTAATGCCATATGTGGGACATATAAAGGATGGATTAAATGATATTATATAGGATATTATACTGGAATAATAATACACTTTATATCATTATGATTTAATTCCATTAAATATGTAATAGAAATTAAAGTAGCATTCATGCGTACGTACGACTTACAGTCTCCATGAACGGTGCATTTCATTTCTTACATCTAACTGTTATGTAATATTATGAAATAATGTATATACTAAATATATATTATATATATGATATCTACATCATGAATATAATTATCGATATAATGGATATTTTACCACATGAACACCTTGTAATTATAAGAAGTTTATTTTTGACTCAAGTACCAAAATCGACAAACCGACCGTTATTAACATAAATAATTACATAATTTTCATAACATGGTAATAAGTGATATAAAAGTAATAATAAACTTGAAAAAAGTTCTTAAGAAATTATAAATTAACTCTAGTTTATTATTCATGAGGTTAAAGAACGGTTGAGTCAAGTCGGACATGAGTTAAGGGAACTTCTTAACCCAATTTCTATTCTTTGGGTTAATCTCCTACTTTCAAATTATGTCATGATATTATTATGTCCTATCTTGTATTTATACTTTCTTTATGTGTACATATAGTTAATACACAAAATAGATAAATTTTATTTAAAAAAATGATCTTTGTAAGGGACTTCATCTCAATCTCCATTCATTGAGGCATATTTTGTTTTATACAAAAATTTCTTTTATACGGTGTATAAACACCTTTGACATTTACGTTTATTCAAAAGGAATCTTTTTAAATGAATCATTTTAAAAAATGACAAAAAGGTATGTTTTTCTTGTAGTATGTATGCGGAAACAACGACTTCTCCGCCACCGTGACCATTATTTGAGTTTTAGCTTCCTCTACAATCCATAACGTTTTTAAATGAAAAATAAATACCAAGTGTAAATTTACTTTTATTTTGGTATTGAAAATGGTTTCGATAATGTTTTTATTATTTAAATGTGTTGTATTGATATCTTGTTATTGAAATGTGTAAATGTTAAGTTTCCTTTATTCATGTTTTATGTGATACGATTATGTTGTACTTTATTATATGTTTAAAACTGCTCATATGAGGAATGCATTTCACTTAGTAAGTGACGAGTAGATCCCGCTATAGCTCCAAGATGCATCGGCAGATCTCATGAGATAAACTAGTGTCTTGGCATGAGGCCTTGACAAAATCTTATTTTTAGTCTTGGAACGAGGCCTTGGCTACGTGGTTATGATAGTCTCGCATTATGCATCCCATCATTATGAAAGTGGTTATTGATATTTCATTTGATTATTCGACCTATAGAATATCCATGTGAATAAGTAAATGGCAGTATTTCATTTTACTTTTTCCATATTATGCTATAGTTCATGTTTAAAAGGAGTTTGTTTTAGTTATACATTGTCTTAAATGTTTATGTTTATTTATGAAATCTTCCGCTATATTTTTTGTCCTTACTGAGCATCTGAGCTCATCCCTTTCAATGTTTTAATTTTTCTAGGATGTGATGAAGTATATTAAGAATTACATGCAGGGATAGTATGAGGGGATATGAAGATATGATGTTTTTTTAGTTTTGTTTTACATTATGATGTAATGTAAGACTTCTTAATGTATCTAGTGTTTCCAAGACTACTAAACAAATATGATTTTCAAGACTTGATCTTTTTTTATCATGCCAATGTTACGCAATAAATCACCGACTCTAGGTAACTGTGGTCGAGGCATTACAGTTGGTATCAGAGGCATTTTAGTACTAACCTTGGAAGCTATATTTAGATAAAATCTTATTAGAGAACATAGACCTAATATAGAGTTTGAGGATTAGTATAGAAGAACTTCCTAAAATTTTGGTATTATAGATATTTTGTGAGATTTTTGAGAAATATATCCCTGTTTGGATACGAGCAGGTAGAGGTGGATCTGGCACAGATGTACCTTTGGGTAAAACCTGAAAACACCACATTGAGATAGACTCGAATTGGAACTGGTGCACGACAACGGGCCTTGCTACACTCTTGGTTACGACACTCCTGGGGGATATGCTTATGATAAATCTCATTTTATTTACAAACCATTATGAAGGGTTTATGAGAATATAATTCATCAAAGAAAACATTTTTATGATTGTGGATTATATCCATAAACTATTCAATTTATGTTAAGTGTTTTACAAGTAGGGAAAATATGTATTTTGATTCATAAACTGATATAGTTTATGCCATTGTTTAGAAATGGCGCCTAGTGGAAGGAATGGAAACTGTATCAATGCACGCACTCCATTTAGGGATTTCCCTCCTTCTCAAGATAATTATAGTGGATCTGGTGATACAAATGCTGCTAATCAACTTATCACCATACTAGGGAAACTCACTCAGGTTATGAATAAAAACCTTACTCGTATGGAGCACCCTGATATGCAATGTGGAGGATCAACGTTAGACCGCTTCATGAGGAAACAACCACCAACATTTAATGGGGGTACAAATACATTAGTTGCTGAGAAATGGATAAAATTATTAGAGAAAATATTCCACGCCTTGGGGAGTAGCGAAATGGAGAATGTGCTCATGGTAGTTTACCGCCTCACTGGAGATGTCGATCAATGGTAGTCATTGATTCAAAACACAAAGGAAGATGAAGAAGTATAAATTATGGAATGGAGAGAGTTCAAAGAGCTTTTCATAGAAAAATACTTTCCACATGACCATCGAGCAGATATGGAAAGGCAATTTCTTGAGTCTTAGGTAGAAGGAGGATGAGAATGTCACAAAGTATGAGGCCAACTTTACAAGGTTAGCAAGACATGCTGCAGATTATATACGTAACCCTATAAGTAAGATTGATCCTTTCTTTGATGGGTTAAAACAATTTCTCCATCAAGCTTTTGTATCACAATCTTTCTCAACATATGAAGATATTGTCTCATGTGCAATCAAGATAGAAAAGGAATTCTCTATGTCTTATGACAACAATGTAAATAAAGAGAAGAAGAGAACGGTGGAACAAGAGACAGATAAAGGGAAAAAAGGAATGATGGATTTTCCATTATGCGATAATTGTGTTAAGAATCACCCCGGTACATGCCTAAAAGGAATGAGAGTTTGTTATAAATGTGATGAAAAAGGTCACTAGGCTCGTGATTGCAAGGGAATGAAAGAGGCTATCAATGTTGAATGCTACAATAGTAGATAAATGGGGAATTATGAAAATTAATGTCCAAAGAATCAGGGAAACTTACCTCAAAAAAGGCAAAGGGATCAAGGACATTCTTATGCTGTTACTACATTTGAAGTGGAATAATTAATGTATTGGTGCTTTTGGACTCATGGATTATATTCTGGTTATAAAAATAATGTGACCTATATAAGGATTTTACTGTAGTACATGTTGTTTTCATTAAGGTTTTAATATGATGAAGGTAATCATATTTTTACTATGTCACATTAAGAGAAACTTTAATTTGTTTGGGGAATATGATGTAACAATTGATTTTGGAATTTAGAGAACTCTTAGAGAAAGTCTGGACAGAGGTATTTTGGATAACTATAATGGTTGGAATGGATTATGTTGAACCTGGGATAGTGTTGTTTAAGGTTAAAACATTTTTGAATATTATTTTTAGAATATTATAATACTATATTTTTAGGAAAAGGACAACCTGCAGGTTGGGGGATAAACCGTCGCGTCGGAAAAAGCTGTAGGAATCGAACCCACAACCATAGTGCGACACGCCTTTATTACCTACTTCTAGCCTACAGGAAGTCCCTGTTTATTACAAAATAGTTTTCCTAATTTAAATGGTATGTGTTAATATTTGGAACCTTATAAAATTATGATATTTAGAATCTTTTGAGTTCTATTATCTTTTGGAGTGAAGGATGGGTTTGTGGGAAACAATTATTAAATAATGAAAGTCTACATGACAAGAAAGTATATTTCCTTACATTCTTAATAAATCTCCTAAATAAATTCCTCAACTTTATGAATGGTATCTTAAAACAAAAACCTTGTCGGGTAACTTTTCCAACTGGGGATTCAATGACCGTTTAACCAATCACAAGTTTGTGATTTTCTTGTGGTTAACTTTATCCTAATCCTATTTTCTACAACTCTCCATCAGAACGTGATGGGTTTTTCCCTCCATATCCATATTTTCAAAGAATCCTAGTATGGGCTATTTCGGGTGACCTTTGTACATATATTTCTTTCTTTTAAAGTCATATTTTTATTAACCTTATCTCCGATGTGAGTTTTCCACAAAAGTATTTTCAATTTTCAACCACTTATTTTCAAATTAAAATTTTAAATTGCGAGGACACAATTTATTGAAGGAGGGGAGAATGTAACACCCCAACCTTCCATGGTACGCTCCTCATTGAATAATAGAGCAGCGTGTGTTGTACGCAACCTCCAGTTTTAATACACCGCGAACAATAAAAGTAGCAGTTATGAATAGTAATACCAAATTTTTGAAATTATATAAATTTTATATTGCCAAATGGACTTCATTTTTGGATACGGAATATCAAAATTAGCCTATGTTTAATTTTTTTATTTTTTTGAGAACATCCAATTTTTTATGAATAGTGAAAAATACTTAAAAAAACTTTTTTCATCAAAATAATTTATATTGAGAAATTATAAAATTTAGTGGTTCTAAAGTGTAACTAGAATATATTTTTACCATTTTATCCAATGGTGGTCATTAGAATTAATTTCACTTTGAAATTGGACATAAACAATTATCAATATTTTGATTGTTATTTTTTCTTAAAAACACGCTATTTATTGAGACATCGGGAATTAATTATTAAATTAATTAAATCAACTTATATGTTTCTAATTTTGTAAAATAGACATCATTTTTGAATTAGTAATATCAAATATAGGTTAGGGTTAATTTTTGGTGTTGTTCTGAAAAACATCGATTTTTGATGAATAGTGAAACCACTGAGTGGTAGTTAAAAAAATGATTTTTCGTTTAAATGAAATTTTACCACTTCTGTGATTTGAATTACCAAAATCCAACATACATCGTTGACATTAGAAAGAAAAATGTGGTTCAATGGGATTATTATAATTTTTGGTGAATATTATCTTTTAAGTTCTATTAATCGCGATTAAAGGTAATTAGTGTAACTTAAGGTAAATATAATGTTATAATAATATGAAATTACCTTTAAACATGTCCTGCCCTTATTGGGTGAGTCATGGAAAACCATGAAATATCCATAGGTCAACTTGGGGACCCCATAGAGCCACCTGGGTATGAAAATGACTTTAATAACTTTTTATTAAAAGTAAAAATAAAATCGACACAAACATGTGATGTATTACTAAAAAAATTATTACATGGAGTTATATAAGTTATCTATTTAGACTATAAATATTCATTGAATAGATAAAAATATTTCCTACATCATGGTAATTTTTTTATAATATTTTGTAATTAAATATATAAATTTATTTATCACACCATGATGATGCAGCGATTACCTCATTAATGATCATTTTAAATAAAATGAATAGATAATGTAAAATTTAAGACGTACACTTTTGAAAAACCAATTGTATGGGTATATTTCAAACCCTTATCACCTTATAATCGAAATATATAATTTTGGGACCTTTGAAATCCGAAAAGTGCATCATAATAATGTAACATTTCATTACTTTCCAAGAGTGCCCCTCTTCTCCTCTTATAAAAGGCCCCCATCACTACCACCTTATTCAAACCTTAAATACATTTGGATCGGCCAAACTCTACCCAAATACTCTCTCAACATCCCCCTATTACTCCTAGAAGCATCAATTTGGGCATAATTCTTCCCAAGGAAGCCTTTGGTTCAAATAAAAAAGAGTTACCTGATTTTAAGGTAATGTCTTCTCTTATGTTCTTTTGTTTTATTTTTCTTCTACAACCACTTAAAATATTTTTATTACTTTATTTTGTAACAAAAACAATATCTAAAATATACTAGGATGTTTTTATGACAAGTATTTTATATACACTTACACACACCTCCGTCTAATGATTAATGAATATACTGTTTCTGTGGGTGGTGAAATACTGCCTCACGAAACGATGATTGTTCAATATTCATTTAACACCTCTAACGGTGGACATTATGATGACACTATTTCTATATATGATATATATTATGTTTATGTTTTCCTTATGATTATGTATTTCTCATTTATGGCATACCTTTATTATTTCCATTATGGGTAAACGCGATAATTTCATTTTAGGAAGTGCGGACTGCCGCCCCCTCAAAGTAATTTGAATCGTTATTGCCATATGTGGGACATATAAAGGATAGATTAAATGATATTATATATGATATTATACTGGAATTATAATACACATTTATATCATTATGATTTCATTCCATTAAATACGAAATATAAATGAAAGTAGCGTTCATGCGTACGTAAGGCTTACCGTCTCCATGAATGGTGCATTTCATTTCTTACCTCTAAAGGTTACGTAATATTATGAATGAATGTATATAATGTATATTTATGATATATATGATATCTACATCATGAATATAATTATGGATAAAATGGATATTTTACCACATGAACAACTTGTAATTATAAGAAGTTTATTTTTGACTCAAGTACCAAAGATCGTCAAAACAACCGTTATTAACATAAATAATTACATAACGTTCATAACAGGGTAATAAGTGATACAAAAGGAATAATAAAAATGCAAAAGTTCTTAAGAAATTATAAATTAACTCTAATTTATTATTCAGGAGGTTAATTAATGGTCGAGTCAAGTCGGACACGAGGTAAGGGAACTTCTTAACCCAATTTCCATTCATTGGGTTAATCTCCTAATTTCAAATTATGACATGATATTATTATGTACTATCTTGTATTTATACTATATTTATGTGTACATATAGTTAATACACATAATAGATATATTTTATTTAAAAAAATGATCTTTGTAAGGGACTCCATCTCAATCTCAATTCATTGAAGCATATTTTGTTTTATACACGAATTTCTTTTATACGGTGAATAAACCCCTTTTTACTTTTACATTTATTCAAAAGGAATATTTTTATACGAATCGTTTTAATAAAATACAAAAATGAATGTTTTTCTTGTTGTACGTATGCGGCGAAAATGACTTCTCTGCCGCCATGACCATTATTTGAGTTTCGTATTCCTCTACAAGCCATAAATTTTTAAATGAAAAATAAATACCTAGTGTTACTTTTCATTTATTTAGGTATTGAAAATGGGTTTGATAATGTTTTTATTACATCAATTTGTTGTATTGATATATTTTGATTGAAATGTGGAAATTTTATGTTTCCTTTATGCATGTTTTATGTGATACAATATGTTATGGTTTATGATATGTTTAAACCTGTTCATATGAGAAATGCACTGGACTTAATATGTGACGGGTGGATCCTACTATATCTCCTCGATGAATCAGCAGGTCTCATGAGAAAAACTAGTGTCTTGGTACGAGGCCTTGACAAAATCTTATTTGTAGTCTTGGAACGAGGCCTTGACTATGTGGTTATGATAGTATGACATTATGCATTCCATCATTAGGAAAGTGGTTATTGATATTTCATGTGATTATTCGACCAGTAGAATATCCATGTGAATAAGTAAATGGAATTATTTCATTTTACTTTTTCCATATAATGCTAAAGTTCAAGTTTAAAAGGCTTTTTTTAGTTATAAATTGCCTTAAATGTTTATGTTTATTTATGAAATCTTCCGCTATATTTTTATCCTTACTGAGCATCTGATCTCACACCTTTCAATGTTTTAATTTTTCCCAGATGTGATGATGTATATTATGAATGACCTGTAGGGATAGTATGAGGGGATATGAAGACATGATTTTTTTTAGTTTCGTTTTACTTTATGACGTAATGTAAGACTTATGAATGTATCTAGTGTTTCCAAGACTACTAAACTAATCGGTCTTTCAAGACATGATCATTTGTGATCATGACAATGTTACACAATAATGCACTGACTCTGGGTAACTGCGGTCGCGGCGTTACAAATTTTAGAATGGTGTAGCCTATAAAAGAGAATTGATATTAATATACATCTTTACCATAATTAAAAAATAATCATGGAATGAATAATAATGGGATTCTTGGATCATATCCTCATTGAGGCATATTTTATATCAATGGATGTCACCATTGATAGAAAATGATTTTGAAATATCAATATAAAAAATTCATAATAAATATATCCTTTAAAAATTTAAAATACTTTTTAATTACATAAAAAAATTTATAAAAACCATGGGGAAATATAATTAAATATTTTAATAATTTATAGTTCCTAACTGTGGGAAATAAAATTCATACTATACACTTTTAACCAATTGTTCCTTTCTGAGATTTAGAAACACCTAAGTTTTCTTTGTTTGGATAGACATATAAATATTACATTCAAATTTTTTTTAAACATTCTAGCTAGGGTAATATTCATTTAATAAAAAAATTTATAATATGAAAAAAATAAAAAAAAGTTATAAAACATGGTTTTGGAATAAAATATGAGTATACAATCGATGATATAAATAAATTTGATTGCATTTAAAATCATTATTTTGAATTCTTGAGTTCATAAAGGGATTCAAGATTTTTATTTAAAATAAGTAACATGTGGGTAATAAATTTATGAGTTTTATGAGAGTTATATCATGATATCTCATCATTAGAATCATAATCATAATTATACATGATGAATGGTGAGATTGTGACATAATACTATTACCTCTTTCATAACATTGATTGGTAAGCCCAAATTAAATAATAACATCAATTGAAACATTAAATTCCATGAAAATATATAAATTCATGATACTACATTTCAATGTGGCCCTTTATACACCTCATAAAAAATGATACATGCATAACATAACTTATGTCTCAAAAAAGGAAAATTGAGACAAAATACCTTACCTATATAGTTACATTTAAACTGTGAACCCAAGGATAGTTATATCATAAAATAGAAATGTAAACACACATAAATTTAAGTTTATTAATCATAAAATTAAATCATCGTCAGTATATACACCACATAAATTAGTAACATTTTGAAAATGACATGTGTCTCTCAAAAAAATAAAAGTTGGGTAGAAATCCATTACCCTATATCTCAAATTCGAACATACACATTATAAACTCCTAAACTAGAAAAAGAAAATTCTTATAAAACTATTATAGAACCATAGTAATTTATATCATACCATATATAATTTACTTCTGAAATTTTATTACACATTTATTAACAATTAATGGTAATATTCATGTTTTGTGAACTAATTACTTTTATTTTCATGTATGCTTTTGTTTATTATTTTTGGACTTCTTAAATTAATAATTAATCCATCATCAATAGTATATTGAAAAATAAAAAATATTATAATATATATTCAGTATATAATTTTTTAGACAGAGAAAAAATATTTAGAGATAGAAAATGAAATACACTATTCATATAGACGGTAGTTCGTACGTACGCATGAACAATATTTTTATTCTACAGATAGATTGAAAATAGAAATTTAAATTATATATTACCAATATGGACTAATTTCTACATAATTAATATAAAAAATTATCATTAAATAATCTTTATTGCCTTCCATTTAATGCGTGAACAAATCACATTGCCTTGTAAAGTGGTAGTACGTAGTACACATGAGTGACATTGTCATATTATTATTGAATTGAAATTATAAAGGTATATTTAATGTAATAATTTTAAAAGTATAATAATATAATAAATTTAATACATATATATTTAAAACATTGATATAATCATTCATGAGAAGTGGTGATGGAAAATGAATAGCATAGGATTGTGAGGAAAAATCCTCCGTACAGATGAATGATGATTTCATATCCTATTTGATTTAAGATTAGATGTTTCTAGGCCATGACCATAATAAATAATAATAATTTTATATAGTATAAAGAGTTTATAATATCATAATCGTTTAATATAAATTTAATAAGTGCAGAATAATTAAAATAAAAAACTTGGTTGGGGTGTTACCTCTTCTTTTGATAATTTCATTTGATTTTCACCAAATGGATCGATATTTCATATTTATGACCAAAATGGGGAATAAATTATATTAGGAGGTAATTAAATAATTTATTTAGTCTATTATTTGTTGACCCAAAAGTTACTGGATGTGGGAATTTAATAGGATATGTGGTGGCCACTTATATATGTGTTGAGTGGAAAACATGTTATTCATCAAACAGGATAAGTTATAACAATTTATTTTTTCTTAAAAAAGGATAAAAAATAGACCAATATCTAAAATAGAAGATTTAAGGTATAGATATTGGGTTTAAATGGTTGTTGGAAAATATTTGTGTTATTATTAACACTTTTCATTCATGTTTAATCCCCCCCTAAATAAAAGGATTTATACCTTAAAGGTGGTAAATAATTTTAACCATTATTGCTATTCATTGTGGTCCAAAATTAAGTTGAACATATTAGATCATAAAATATATAATTATTATAAAATTATATATATATTTCTGAATTGCATTCATATAGGTGGAATAATTTTATTTAATATGATCCATGCAGAATTGATGAGAATGTGGAATTCTCAAGATAAAACGGTTAATGGTTTTAAAAATTATATCAAAACTAAAAATAAAAATTAATATAATGAACTAATGTAGATTAAATGATATATAATTTATTGATTTTTTATTTGAAATCTATTTAAAAAAATTACCTTATAAATTTTTTATAAGAAAATGAGTTGTCAATAAAAATAATATTTTTTCCTTATTCACTAATAATAAATCATCCCATAAGAATTAAAAAAATTCAAACTCCGATAATTTTGATATTATTATTTAAAAAATTTATATGTTTTCATCACAGAAACTATATGAATGTTTCAATAATTAATGTTATTATTGTTCCAAAAAATAAAAATAATACAGTTTTTTAGAAAGTTTTGTTTCTTAAAAAAATAAAGGCTTATATAAAAATTAAGTATTTTTTTAAATATTTTATCTATATAAATACCAAATAATTAATATCTGATTTTATTATTATTACTAATATCTCTATTATTAATTTCTAGGCTATAAATATCTCATTTATGGAATAATATTAATAATATGTCACTATTTATTAAAATTCGATGTTTCGTGTATTGCACGAAATCCAAGAAATTTATTAAAACTAAATAATAATTCCTAAGAACTCCATTATTTACGAGTGATTTTTATGTAATGATAATGAATTCTTGTATAATAATTATTATATAAATGTAAATATTTTATTTACAAACAATTCTGTATTTTATATTTTTTTATTAATTGAAAATTTCTATTATTTATAGTATTAAATTTATGTGATAATTGTTTTTATAAATATATAAAAATGTCTGATCATATATAAAATAAATATAAAATACTTAATATTTATTATAAAACCATTTGAAGGTAAAATGATGAAATTATCATAAAAACTAGTATATGTGAATTTTATTTTTCTTTCAGAATTACAATTAAAAAAATTGAAAAGTGATTTTAATGAAACACATAGATAAAAATTAAAAACAAATAAATTTACATTCAAATAATAGTTATTACATGGAACATAATTATAATTAAATTATTTTTATATTTAAAGTAATATTTTAACTAATTTTTTTATGTGTTTTTTAGGGATTACATATTTAATTCTTACTATCTTTTGAAATTGAATTTTAAAAATTTGATATATTTTTTGAATCATTATTCCCATATTTTACCATAATTTTATTTTAATTATTTTTCAGATAAATAAATTACCTGGATAAATGTTAATGGTATCCCTGTGAATTATAAAATGGTTAAAATTGTGTTAAACCATGGGATATGGATTTTTATTTTCAAAGAAATATTATATATTTATTTCATTACTTTAGTTAGTCTAGACATATTTTTAATTTATCTTTAAATTTTTTCTTATTTGCGGCCACATTACAGGGGTTTATGTCCCCTCTCATGTAATATGGAACATAATATCCTCATATATTCACACACATTAAACACATTATCTGAAATAATATTCACTCAAAACATCCAACCACTCTTAACTTTTGGACCCATGAAAACCCTAATAAGAGAGGGGTGAATCTTAGTTTAAACATTTTCTTTAAAATCAATTGATCATGTTCACTCATTAGAGGTAACTTGCTAAACCTATAAAAATAATTCATGTAGAAATTAAGCATTCACATTTAGAGAGAAAAAATAATAATTTTACATGGTTTACCACTATGTTCTAGTCTAAGGACCTCGAACTGATAGTGTGTCGGTCAAAAAAAACTCCAGTAATCTGAAATAGTTATGGAAAACATAAATTTATACATGAAAACTCTACTCTAAGAACACTTACTTTAAAAGATTTTATGGATGACACACTACCTCATTTAGAATACATTCATCTACTCATAGTAGCTCACTAATTTGGGTGAAGAATTACTCAGATTAATGAAATATAGGTCAATTAAATATGCTTAAATTTTTGTATTTGTCTTTGAAAAGCATAAAAATTTTCATTAATCGATGCCCTGGTTTAATGAACTTGAAATCACTACTCACATAAACCATATGTTCAACAGTACTATTCAAGAATCTCCGACCCTTTACCCAAACCCCATTATGTTTCAATGAATAACCAGCCTTCATGAACCCACACACATTCACAAAGCTCCCCACCTTCATGAGGCACTCATAATTTGTGATTAAATCTGTCATAATAGTACTCCCTCCCATCATGAAACAGACCTAGTCTATACAAAACATATTTTTATGATATTACTTAGTAGCAATTTGTTCATATTTTTTCCTTTAATGATGTTTACACTCCCGAAGGATTCATAATACACAAATAATAAATTATTTGTTATAACAAACCAAAATCATATTTAATCATCCATTTCAATTGTTCAAGTCATGTAAAATTAATTTTTTATCCACCTTTTTATATGCCCATCCCTTCATGATGACCCCACACCTCCTGTGATATTTTCGTAAACCTCTAAAATAATGTTCACAATGATCATATTTTTGTGAAGCTCAAATGAAATTATTTCACTTTAGGTGTTTCAGTTCGTCTTATAAATTCACCATCAACCCATTATGAACTCATGATTGTTTTCATAGTCATGATGAACACCATCATTCCTCCTTTTGTTAGAGAATATGCATACCTTATGGAAGCACAAACTTTTCCAAAACCATGTACTCACAAAACTAAGTCACCTCAAAACACACCCCAATACCATATTTAAAAAGGGTAAATTACAAAAAACCACCTTTCATGATGTATTAATTTTCAACCTAATTTTGAGCCAAAATATTTGGATAAAATTATGAAATGATTCCACCTTCAACTCGGTAGCCATCAAGTACTATAATATTACTTCCCGTAAAAACTACCCTATCAAAGTAGTGTTGATTATCAAAAAAGATAGACTCAATTTCCATCTAACATTTATTATTGGACTTTTTTCTATAAATAAACACATCTTATAAGTTCTGTTATCACCAAAAAAACATTCATATGATCGCTTAATGTTCACGACAAAGGAGGATACCAGAAGATGATGTAATTTTCATAACAGTGATCTTTCAATTTTTTTTCTTCATAAAAAGGAAATAAATATATTATGTATATGATAATATGGGGAAATATGTGTCATAGATATTCTGAAATTTTATTGTATTACTTTTATAACCACTGTCAACTTCTCATTTATACTATAGAAAATAAAATATTTACTTATCGTTCCATGTGGACTATCACCTATATAAAAATTTGAATTTCATTTTTCATCCCTCTTATCATGGATGATTTCATATATTAATTTAATAAATATATATCATATTTATGATATATTAATTATTCAATAATAATAATTCAATATTTACCTTTTTTTATTCACATACAATGTAAAATTAAAACATTACTCATGTGTACATCTAAACTACCACATTGAAAAAGTGATGTAATTATTTTGTAATAAAGTCCTTACAGTGATATATATAAAAGTGTATTTTTTTAAAAAATATAATATTTTTGACATTATTGATATTATTTAGAATTTAAAACCTCAAAATAATTTCATGAAACTAAATTTCTTAACTGAAACATATGTAGAAAACAGAACATTTGGTGCCAAAATATCGATTTTATTTAGAAATTGTTAACAACAGTATAACAATGAATTGTAATGGAATGGTATATAGTAATATTTTTATGGATTTGAATCTATTTTAATGTTTTAATAAATTTATATTTATTATTCATGTGTTTAGATAGAGTATTAAGCATGTTGGAATATGAAGTAATGAATTATTATGCAATGTCAAATTTTATTGTGATTATTTGTATTTGAATTTATATTGTGCTAATTTTATATTATTACACTTAAAACCACCATATTTTTTCCTTCACCTATATTTATTTATTTATTTAATATTATTTCCATTTTCCATCTCTATGTTAATAAAAAATAACTAAAACATATTTTATGAATAGTCGGCCTTATATCTCTTTTTTCTGGGAATCATTCATTTTCATATCCATGTTCTTCAAAAGAATATTATTTAATTTATTATATAATTTTATGTTATTAAAAAAATATTTTTTTACAATTATTTATCTTCTAAAAAATAATTTTATTGGATTATTCTTTTAATTTTCAGAATGGATCATTTTGTACATTAATTAAAAATGAGTTAAGATAAGTTTTTTATACATTTATGGGACGAGTGGATTATTTAATTAAAATGTAATTTATTCTTATGTTATATAACATTTAAATATAACATTTTATAATAATTAAAATCTATTTATAATTTTTATATAATTTTTTGTTCATTAAATTTACAATAATTAAATAATGATCTTTCTAGTTTTTAAAGTATATTTCTATTTATTTAATAATTTTTTCATCTATATCAAAATCTACTAAAGGATGTTATGTTTCACTAGAGATATGATTTTATGATACCATCCAAATTACTTTTCTGTATGTCCTATGATAATTATTTTTTAATAATTTTTTAATAAATCAAATTTATTTTCGATGAGTTAAATAATAAAGGGTGAAATAATTACTTTATTAACATATTGTAGAATATATGTGTATATTTTATCATTATGTTATGGGTGGATCCATTATAATCCCATAATTCATTGTGTAATGATTCATATCACAAGTGTTTAATGGGTGTGTGGGTGATTAGACCATGCTGAATAGGGTGCAGGAGCATTTAGAACATGCCATAGAGTGTGTGTGGGCAGTTATCCCATGCATAAGAATGTACAAATGTGGTTATCATAAGTGTACAATGTGATGAATATTGGTGGCTAGCCCTGACATATGATTTATATTCCTGTATTCTAAAAACATATTTCTTATTAATACTATTTTCTCTAATAGATCGTGATTTATTATTTATAATTATTCACACTTATGACTCCGGCCTTTACTTATGAATTGAGTTTTATCCATGACTCATGATTTATGGTTTGTACCATCTTGGGTATGATTTTTTATTCTAATATCATGTTCCAATATAGTTTCTAAACATTTCCTCAATTGTGAACTCCAATTGATATCAATCTTATTTACCCTTAGTATCTAGTATCACCATTTCATGTGTTTGAATTTTCCATTATAATAAATAATTTGTTTGAAGGATATGCCTATAAACTGTATTATGATAGAAGAAAATTATTATCGATATTGAATATAGAATATTTATATATGTTTAATATTATTATAAATTTTTGAAATTGTTATTTAAGTGATTCCCACGTCACTTTCCTCTAGTTCCTAGAAGGATTCCCAAATCCTTTATTATAAATGAACACATTTCATGAAGGTAAGAATTTATTAATTTAAATACCAATCTGACCACCATATTTTTCAACCACCTAATCATCACCAATCATTATAAATCTAATTTTCCACTATAGTTTTGTGATATTACAATTATTAATTTTCCAATAACATGATATCTCGTTTAAATAACTCTATATTCTTACTTATTAGTTAGTAAAATGTGTCCTTATTTTTGTTTATTCAACTATATATACCAATGGTGTTATACTATATAATCTATTTTCAATTTGAATCATGGTGAAAACTTTAATATATTTAATATTTGAAATAAAAAATTAATTTATGTTATAAATATGGTTCTACAATGGTACCACATAGAAATGAATGATCATAAAGGGTCTCATTATTATAGGTAAATTTCAAAATAAATTTATCATAGATTCTATTATCATTAACCATACCCATAAATTCCAGATGATGAAAAATGATGAATATAAATTTCTATAAAAAAAATCTAATATCATCTATAATCTAGTGATGATGATCTTAGAACCAATGATTGTGTATCAACATCACCATTACAAAACATTTAAGGAAGAATAAAATTTACCATAATATAATTCTTTATATATACAATAAACTAAATAATATATCTATAATAAATTAATATATATGAGTAATATAAAAATTGATATATTTTAATAAGGTTTTGTAATATTTTATTAATATGTTTATGTTTATTAGATTGCATGTTAAATATCTTCCATCGAAATTCGACATATATGTAAGGGTTTCTTTTCCAATCACTCTTTGAAATTGATATTGTCTTTGTTTAAATTAAAATTTTGGGAAATTATATTGTATATTTATAAAAAAAACCCATACATGTTCTTATCCTCTAGTTGTTTCTGGCATTTAATTACCAAATTATTATTTCACTTCCCTATGGTTCACTATTTGCCTAAATTATTCTTACAAGTAGAAGAGACATTTTCTATTAATTGGATCAATAATATTTATATTACATTTCCATATTGTTAATATTTTTTTATGGATTTAAGATTCTATATTGATATTATTTATTCTGTTCATTTTTTATTTTAATTGATTTTATATAAATAAAATAAATAGAACAATATATTTTTAATGTTTTATACATAGGTTAATTTTTATTGTCATTGAGTTTTTTACAATTGTGTGAAAATAATCATTGTACATCATATTCTACTTGAATGAAAATTATATTTTTGTAGATATTTATTACTTAGAAATATTTATTCACCATTTATTCATTTTTTTAAGAAATAATATTTTTTATTGTATTATAAATTATATCCCTAAAAAATAACATATTTCAACAGTAAAGGGATATTTTATCTTATTTTTCAGAGTAATTTTATAATGATCTTTTAAAATTATTTTTCATCAATGGTAATAAAATACCATGTTATTTGATGTGTTTTATTGATATAGTATCTATTGAAACTGTCCAATACATTACTCTATTTAGAATATAATAATTTATTACGAAATTGTTTTTTGGAAGTCATTTCATTTACATAGGTTAGTAGAATTATGAATGTTTTCAAGTTAATATGGAAAATATATGTGTTATTTAATATTATGTGATGTGTGGGTCTATTATATCCTCCAATGAATTGGGTAATGAAATATATCAAGAGAAGGTCGAGAATCGGGTAAAATACAAATCCTTAAGGGAATTTTTCCACTGAGTGAGGGGTGGGTCCGTTATTGACTACACATGAATTAGGGAAAAACATATATATCATTAGATGATATGTTAGGGAATGGGTATTAAATGAAACCCATTATATGATATTTTATTCTATATAATAATGGTATTGTTATTAGTATTAAATATATGAAATATTTTTCTATGATTACACAATATTGTTATGCATATTTTTTTGTTTTGAGGGCTCCTGAAAGCTAACTCATGTTTCCACAAAAATATTTATCATGAATTATTTTTTACAAAAAACATTATTCAAAGACTCATGATTTGTGATTTATTTGTAATTCGATATTATTAACTTAATTCATGTCTTTAAAACTTTATTATGTTGTTATACACACATTCCCATCCTATGACCACTTATGACCTGTTATTGTTTTCTCTTTAGTTAATCCTTACAGTAAATCTATGCTTAACATTTTCAAGTTTCCACTCCTCATATTATAAATAAAAATATTATGTTTTATATTTATAAAAGGGTATCATGTAGAATATTATTTGTGAAATATTTAAAACATGTTTTAAAATATTATGGTAATGTTTCTAAACGTCAATAACACTAAAAAGTTCAGTTCTTGATATTTTTTTACAATGAGATATAATTATTATTATTTATATAAATTAATATGTTATGAATGTATGTTATAAATGTATTTACCCAAAAACTTTATATAAACACTATTTTGACCATATTTTTATAACCTAGAGTATATACAAAGGTAATATTTTGTGGGATCCGTCTAATTTGAGACCTTATCCACCATTGTAATGGAGGTACACTAATTTTTTTTTATAAACTATAATAATTTTAATACTCTTTTAAACCTAGATTATTCAATTCATCCAAAATCATGATGATATCTATTATTATACCCCCAATCAGTCTTAATTGCTAATAAATGAAAATTATTTTGGTTTAACAAATATTACAGTTGATTTTTAGACATTAATATTTGGGAAAAACTATTAAAAGGGTCCCAAAAATTCATTAATTATTTAAATTTTGTTAACTTCATGAAACACACACACATCAATTGTTATTTTTTATTACACAATAATACTTTAATAAAATATGATCTTAGTAAAAAACCAAAATATATCAATTGATTCCCAATATAGATATTTTTTATATTAATCTAGAAAATATTTATTGGAGATAAATGTGTTATTGGGTTGAGAATGATTAACATCACCAGAGGGATCACGTCAAACTATGTTCTACCAGATGGATGAAAATGTTTATTCTATCAGATAAACTTTATTGAATCCATTAGATAGAGAAAATATGTGTTGAACTCCGCAAAAATTTGAATAGTAAATTTTAGGATCTATAAAATATCCAAATAATAGGTATAATTTTCTTCACAATACTAATGTAGGAGAATAATGAATAATTAAAAACCAAGTGTCTAGGTCATAGAGATAACATAAACCCCTAAAAGGCATAAAATTTCATAAACCTTGAAAGGCCATATGAATGGGTCATTTTGTTCTCTTGGTATAATAATTATCACTTTATTAACCTCTTGGTAGATCTTTTAATCATTTAGAGTCCCATTAGACAAACATATTCATCACACAAAGCACTTCTATCAGAACCTATTATTCCCACAAAGGATTCTAAACAGGAGTTGATGATCATGTGAAGGAAAAACAATAAGATCCTTAAATCATGTAATATATTACATGTTAGATTACAAATAGTCATCAAAATATCCTTTTAAACTAATTAAATAATGTAGAAAAATGGATGGGGCTTAATGCAGTTGAACTTTCACTATTCGTTATGCGAGGGGATTTAGTTCCTCACATGATTCCCACTAATCACACAGTATCAATTTGGTATTCAGTATTGATATTTTTAATTATAAATGAGTAAATATATTTTTCTCATTAATGATCCAAAAAAACACTCCCTTGATCATGTGAAATTCTTTCCAAAAGGCATCCTAACCCATGGAGGAATCAGGGACTTGTCATCCTAGTCTCCCGGAGGATATTTGGAATATCGATTTGATCATAAGAAGATAAATAGAAAAGACTATCCATGATAATTATCACACTCCATCATGATATCCATTAATTATCATTAAATTACCTGATGGATTACCAAAAGGAAAATGAAAAATTTCTTGTAAAATAAATATTACAAATAGAAGAGGAAAACACCTCATTGGAGGAAAAGATGTTCTAGTTTTCATGATAAATGGTTTATGATCCTATGGTTACCATCATTTATTTTCTTGATTAAATTTGGAATGTCATTTTTATTTCTTTAATTGTATTATACAAGCTATATTGATCTCATGGTGGGCCCTAGATAGGTCTCCCCAGATCATACGAAAGGGTCTTCAATAGGTTTCATTATCTTTTTAGGACTCTTATATATGTCATCCTTATCTTCCAAAATACCCTTTACATGTCCATTTGATCATCAAAAATCAATTTTTTAATTTTTGGGTCAAATAAATACAGAGATAAAAGAGTTTTCTCATAGTCATTGTCAGTAATTCTATGTCATGAATGATCCACACAATGATTATGAGAAGTGAATGATGTAATACTATCTCCACCAACTAAATCACATATCTAAGATATATAATCCCTTAAATATGGTGTAGCATCAAGTGTTACAGTTTTATAATCCCCCTTGAAATAAACAAAGACATATGTATGGGCATATAGAAGAAAGATTGGCCTTCCCAGAGTAGAAATCCATGTAACCACAAGGCTCTTCCAGCAGGTAAAACCAAGGGAATTACCTAATGAATCATGTATCATGGTCATAATCTTTATGTTATATCCTTATATATCACATGACGGGATACTAGTGAACCATCCATATCACAAGAAGGAGTTTTCATTTTTTGACTTGATTAGTTAATGTCTCTATAGGACAGCACAAGAGAAAAAAATAAGGAATTTTCTCAAAATATGGCATAAAAATATAAAAAAACTAACTGAAAATGGATATGTAGATTTTCAGGTGATTTCAACATGATCTTTTAATGACATATCAAGATCATGTTCTTTTCATGACCTACCCAGATTGTGTGGAGTCAACCCTATATTTCCACTAGATTATGAAACATACCTATAATATGTAATCCCTTTGATGTTTCTAAATTGACCATTTTAACACCTATAAAATTGTTATAAAATTAACATGAATCCACCCAGACATGTCATCAATGTCATCTGAATTTTTTCATACATTCACAATAAAATCATGAGATATCCTTTTAGCATGTCAACCCTGATCACACATCACCAATGGATGTGTCCATGTAAATAATATGAAGGCCTCTAGACATGTAATTCCACTCTATTAATCCCACTATAAATTTAATCCATGTCGTGAAACAACACCAAAACATGTTTTCCATATCTTGTGTTAGTCCTATGGAATGTATTCTACATCCATGTGAATAAAATTAATATATATCATCCCTACTATATAGAAACTCAAGATATGTCACACAAGAAATTGGGA